>CM055959.1:16462370-17114870 GCA_029490685.1 Schizonepeta tenuifolia | reverse complement strand
TTTTTTGGTTATGATAAATATATAATTCACTGCCCTATTTTGTTATTGGCGATTACTCCCCTTTCAATCATTTCTTGGTGGAGGACATACTCTCATCTCCCTAATTCTTGCTTGCTTCGTCACACGACTCTATTGCATCGTCTTCGTGCCCTAAACGGTATCACTCTATTTTAATTATTTTTTCTTGTTATTTTATTGCCACAACTGTGTGCAAATAGAATCTATTATCTGCATATAGTTACTTCATGTTCAATGTCTCCGATGACAAGTATTGTAGTGCTGCTCCTCTTTTATTATCGTTGACATCTTTCTTACATGTTGATTTGCTTCATTTATAGTTTCAACTGCGCTAACAATTAATATACCTCTCTCTACATTAATAGTCCCTCAACGAATAATGTCTATTGTATTCTATCTACTATTTAAAAGGTGTTTGATAATTGTAGTTTACAAATAGAGGCAAGATGAATCATATCAACAATTTGTAATCTAAGAGAATTTTGTGTAATTTGTTTACTTAGTTGACGTCTCTGTAATAACTTTCAATATTTATTTTCTCTTATAATTGTTCATTTACATATCAAAACCATTTCAGTTAATACATTTATTCGATATTCATTATTATCATTGTGAATTTGTATATCCTATAGCAATGGAAGAAACTGTTAGTAATCAGTTATATATTTCTCAAGTTGTGGATGAACGAAAGCCAAAGATCGGAATGAAATTTTTATCAGAGGACGAGGCCTTTTCGTTCTATAACCAATATGCACGAGAAGCCGGATTTAGCGCAAGAATAATCAATAGCAAAAAGCATAAGAAGACTAAGGAAATTGTTTGGAAACAAATTGTTTGCTTTAAAGAAGGTCACACTGATGAGGCTCGTTCTAATACAGGACTTATAAGTAGTCAGCCGAAAAGGATAAGAGCTCGTGGGGAAGTTAGAACTAACTGTAAAGCAAAGATTTCCCTTGTCAAGCAACAAACTGGAAAATCATAACCATGCACTTTCCACTCCTTCAAAGGTACATTTGCTTCGCTCACATCGTAATGTTTTAATTGCAAAAAGAGCATTGACTCAACAACTTTAAGAAGCTAATATACCAACATGTCAACAAATGCGATTGTTGAAGATAGAGCATGGTGGACCTGAACATGTAGGTTGCTTAGAGAGGGATCTTAGAAACTTTGAGAAAAAATTACGAGACGAACAGAAGGGTATTGATGCTGAGACTTTGGTTGAGTTATTTTTATCTGAAAAAAAGAAAAATTTAATCTTTTTCTTTGATTATGAGACTGATTCGGATAATAAGTTTAGTAGGTATTTTTGGGCAGATTCTACATCAAGGAGAGCTTACAGTGTATTTGGTGATGTGGTTGTGTTTGATTCTACATATCAAACCAATCGATATGGAATGATTTTTGTACCATTTGTAGAGTCAATCATCATCATCAAACAATTATTTTTGGTTGTGGATTTCTAAGTGATGAGAAGACGGAATCTTATATTTGGTTGCTAAATAAGTGGATGGAGGCCATGCCAACAGACGCTCCAAAAATAATAATCACTGATCAAGATCCCGCAATGACAAAAGCAATTGCACAAGTTTTGCCATTCACGGTGCATCGATATTGCATGTGGCATATCTTAAAAAAATTCTCTGAAAGAGTTTCGTCAGTGACTTTATGAGATCATTATGGAAGCATGAAGAAGGTCATAAAGCATTCTATGTCTCCAGATGACTTTGAGAAATCTTGGAAAGATGTTATCAAGCGTGCTAATTTGGAGCAAATAATTGGATATCTTTGATGTATGGACTACGCAAGAAATGGGTTCTAGTATACTTTAATAATGTATTTTGTGTTGGGACTTTAAGTAGTCAAAGAGCTGAAAGTATTCATGCATTTTTTAAAAGATATGTCTCAGACAAAAACTCATTGATGGATTTCATCACACGATTCAATAGGGTACTGAGACACCTAAGACATAATGAGTTAGCTGTTGACCATGTTGACATGAATAAGCGTCCAAAAGTGAAGACAAATTGGCCTATGGAAACTCAAATGGTTCAAGTATATACAAAAAAGAAATGGATGGAGTTTCAGGATGAAATCAGTCAAAGTCATGGCTATTGCGTGCAGCACGTATCCACACAACATGAATTGGTGATTTACTGTCACAACCCCAAATCCTGAGGGACGGCAGAAGCCGGAGTGCGACTAGGGGTTGGATTAAAGAAGCGGGGAAGAAGAGGGATGAATAAGAATGAATGAATAAACAGACATTAATAACAGAATGAATTACTATGAACAAGACTTCATTATATAAAAGGAAGAGTTGATCTTGAAAGATCACTCGGCAAGTTGTTCAAAAGGAACTGAATTCGTTGTACGGGGTTTAGACCCAACAGAAAGATACATTAACCTCAAAAAGAGTTTGGCAGCGGAATAACGTAAAGCTGAATACAAGTTCTTATTCTAATTATGACTTCTTAACTCAACCTCAACCACCGCCGCTCCCGTCGCTCAACCTGCACATTTTATAAAACATATGCAGGGCTAAGTACAAAATCACTTAGTGGACACGTTGCCGAAAACATATAATAAATATAGATAAATCAGGCATCTCATTTCCGTAGCACACTGGGGTTTTTCAATAAATTCCCGTGTCTACTAAACATTTTCACAACTTGGCTTGATCAAGCACTTTTCTGATAGATGTTACGTTCAATCTTGCCCAATAATTATCACCGTGGCTAGCCACCCCTCAATAGGGTTCCACACACAACGGCTACTATGTACACTAACTTTGGATAGCAAGTCGGCTAACTCAAAGTTCGATCGTTTTAGTTAGCAAATCGGCTAACTAATAAATCTGGATAGCAGGTCGGCTAACTCAGAAGGGTACAAGAGAACTCACATAAAAACAAATCATTTCATGCTCTGATTATCACGTTGAAAACACAATTATCAAAGCTTGTAAACAAAAATTTTTGAGCATCGCTCATTTTAGTTCGTATATAGAAAAGCCCACCTAACTGATTACAGAACTACTATTCGAGTTTCCGTCTCTGGTCTTCCGTCCTATCCTTGGTGCTTACTTCCTCCTTTTATCATAAATAAACAAACTTAAACAACTTGAACGCAATCGATAAAAGAAACAGGAAATCGAAACGGTTTTTAGTCTTTTAGGCATTTGCACTTTACTACTTTCTTTTGATTAACTTAATAAATGAGATTTCGATCAATTCTCGTCTACAAACTGACTCGGCTCAATACTCGACACTTAGGTCAGTAGGTAAATGGGTGTCGATAACTTACAACGACTTAAAAGTTCACAAGGAACGAAGTTGAAAAGGATTCAACTTAGGAAACTAGGCTTTGGAAACTTACTGCACAAGTCAGTGATTCTGGGGTTCGCACAGAACAGAGTATATTACAACAGGGAACGAATTTTATACCAAAACAAAGCCATGGGTGTCTAGTTTACTCTCCAATTTACGGATCTTGATTTCGTTAAGCAAGCTAGAAGTTATAACAGTTTCCGTGAAACGTGGCAAAACAGTCGCGCGAAACCCTAATGCTCGACAAATCTCGACGCACGATTCCCTAGGTTCGATTAATGCTATTCCACTTTTATTTTCACGAACTTTTCATCTTAATACAGTCTACATACAGTATCCCATAATCGGGTTCATATTCAAGACTTTTGATTAACAAACGACGAGCATTTCCTCGTCATTTCCAACTAACCATTTACTATACCAAAACGAATTTCAATTTCTATTTCGTTCAACAACTTCTCGTTTCTTATCTAAAGCTCATAACAACTCGTATCTCGGATGGAAAAGTCATTAACTGCAATATCGTTCATCAACTAATAACAAACATTATTGTTAAAAGGGATTTCCTTATTCGACTTTTCTATCGGCTTATAATCTCGTTTCTTCGTCTCTTAACGAAATTTCAAACTTCTTAGAATTCATTCAAACTTTACGGTCACGATCATTAACTAACAAGATTATCAAAGGTTCGAAACACAATCCTATATCATTATCTATTCTCGACTTATCGTCGATTGTTCGTCTCTTACTAAAAATCCTACGTTCTCCATTTTCGTTCAAATTTTACAACAACGATCATCATCTAACAAGCATCACTAATATGCAAACCATATTATCAAAACATTAACGAGCCTCAACTTATCGACACGTTTCCATCTCTTACGTTTTTCAATTTATTTTTAGAAAAATCCCAAATAAATATATATTCATCCTCATACATCTTATATCTCATTTCCATTAACCAATCCAGCATATCATAACATTTACTACATCGAATCAATCATTCTTCATCTCTTATCTTTCAACTTTTATTTTTAGAAAAATCTAAATTAATTCATATAGTCAATTAACAACATGTAGATCACTAATTCATCAATCAAACATCGAAGAAATCGAACTACGAAAAACCCCTAAACCACTAAAAATTTTCGGTAATTATATAAAATAAAGGGGAGTGATTTTCTTCATGATTCGATCCGTAGAACTTAATTCTAAACATACTAGAACATGAATCGAACAAGAATCAACATGCTTCTTCATCTCTTAAGTTTCGAAAAAAATGAAATGGATGGAATCAAGATTTTGTTCGGTTCATTACGTAGGAGATGTTCTTACCTTGCGGAATACGAACTCGGAAATGGAATTGATCGGTGGATGAGAGACTTGTGTGCTTTGAGAAAGTTTGGATGATGAGTTTCAATGGAGGAAAAGAGAAGAAAAAAAGAGAGAGAGAGCTTGGGGGAGATGGCGGTAAAGAGAGGGGAAGGAGAGAGAGAGATGACTCACCATATACATACATAAAGGTGTTAAAAAATCTAACTAAGGGTTGGTGAGTCGCTAAGGGCCGTTTGGCGTCGATTTATTAGACGAAATATCTCGTTTCCGGGTTTTATACGACGTTATAAAAGTCAAGAAATACTTTCTTAGATAGTTACGAATTCGACGAAATCTAATTCGTCCGTTAGATTAGAAATAAATCACGTACTCGGAAAACCTAATTCGTTTTTCAAAATCCGAGAAAAAATCGGGATTAGACAGTCTTAAATTTGCCCGGAAAAATCATAAAAACTGACTTTCTCCGGTGAACTTGTATCGAAGAAAAAGTGAATGTAAATTCTGACGGTTTTATTTCTGAGTTTTTGGACTAAAATTCTATCGGACCCGAAAACCCTAATACAGTAGTCGTTCGACCGACTTGTGGAATTTATTTTCTGAAACGGATTTCACCGTCAGTCTTAGAATCGAAAATCCTTAACGTAGGCGTGCAAAGCCTTAATTTTTAATTAACTTTTTTATTTTAAAGACGGATTAAACATCCGGGGTATTACATCTTACCCCTCTAACAAGAAATTTCGTCGCGAAATTTGCATATTTTCTTCAAAAAGGTAAGGATACTTTTCTTTCATCTTTTCTTTGAGTTCCCACGTGGCTTCTTCTTGCCTGTGGTGATTCCATAGCACTTTTACTATTGGTATCGACTTGGTTCTTAACTCTTGTATTTTACGATCCAAGATCGTTAATGGTTTCTCTTCGTAACTCAAGTCGGATTCAAGAACGACGTCTTGCTGGTTAATTACGTGCTTAGGATCAAAAATATACTTTCTTAACTGAGATACGTGAAACACGTTATGGACACTTTCTAGACTTGGCGGTAAGGCCAATCTATAAGCAATGGGTCCTACTTTTTCGAGAATCTCGTAAGGTCCTATAAACCTTGGTCTAAGCTTACCCTTAACGCCGAATCTAACGATTCCTTTGGATGGTGAAATCTTGAGGAAAACCTTATCCCCAATTTCAAAACTAAGATTGGTTCGACGATCGTCGGCGTAAGACTTTTGTCGGCCCTGGGCCTCTTTCATTCTAACTCTAATCTGACGAATGATCTCGATCATTTCACTGACCGCATCTGGTCCTAGGTTCTTTCTTTCACCTACTTCATCCCAGTAAAGTGGTGATCTACATTTCTTTCCATACAAAGCCTCATAAGGCGCCATTCCTATCGTCGCCTGATAACTATTATTGTACGTGAATTCAACTAAATGTAAGATATCTTCCCAATTCGCGCTTCGATCCAATACTACCGTTCTTAGCATATCAACGAGTATGTGAATCGTTCTGTCGGATTGTCCATCCGTCTGGGGGTGAAAAGATGTACTAAAGTTAAGTTCGGTCCCTAACTCTTTCTGCATCGTGATCCAAAATCTCGAAGTGAATTTGGCATCTCTATCTGATGTTATCGACTTTGGTATTCCGTGCAGACATACAATCTCATGGACATACAGCTGTGCCAACTTCTCTGACCCGTAGGTAATCTTAATCGGTAGAAAATGAGCTGATTTGGTGAGTCTATCAATAACTACCCAGATGGGAGTGTTTCCTCTTCTTTACTTAGGCAAACCTGTCACAAAATCCATGGCTATATCCTCCCATTTCCATTCTGGAATACTTAATGGCTGCAACAATCCATATGGTCTTTGGTGTAGAGCTTTCACTTGTTGACAAACCAAACATCTTTCTACAAACGAGGCAACGTCTCGTTTCAAACCGTTCCACCAAAAATTCTTTCTTAAGTCTTGATACATCTTCGTACTCCCTGGGTGTGCAGTATATGGCGTATCGTGAGCCTCACTCATGATATCGTTCTTCAGTTCGTCATCTTCAGGGATACAAAGTCTACCTTCAAATAAAATTGCATTGTCCGGTGCCTCGGAAAAACAGTCCGGTTTATCCGTTCTTATTCTCAGTCGAAGCTTCTCAGTTGATTTGTCCTTTCTGTGCGCACTTATAATTCTTTCTCGTAAGTCTGATGTAGCTTCGAATGCTACTATATGGTTTGTTATTTTTTCAGGTGCATCGAGCACTTCTAAGTCCATTTCCTCAAATTCTCTTACCAGAGCTTCTTCCTCAACAAAGAGACATCCTAACTTGATTGGAGTCTTGCGACTTAGCGCGTCAGCTACCACATTTGCTTTTCTTGGATAATAGTTGATTCCGCAATCATAATCCTTGACTAATTCGAGCCATCGTCTTTGTCTCATGTTCAATTCCTTTTGCTCGAAGAAATACTTCAAACTCTTATGGTCTGTAAAAATCTCAACCCTAACACCATAGAGATGGTGTCTCCAAATCTTCAGCGCATGCACAACGGCTGCTAGTTCTAAGTCGTGGGTTGGGTATTCAACTTCATGAGGTCGAAGTTGTCGTGAAGCGTAAGCTATCACCTTTCCATCTTGCATCAAAACACATCCTAATCCGTTTTTCGAAGCATCTGTATAGACCACGTATTCCTTATTTGCTTCTGGCAGAGCCAACACTGGTGCTATGGTTAACTTCTCCTTGAGTGTCTGAAAACTTTTCTCGCATTCGTCCGTCCATCTGAACTTATTTTCCTTCCGAAGTAGTTGCGTCATAGGTCTTGCAATCGTTGAAAATCCTTCGATGAATCTTCTGTAATAATCGGCTAAACCTAAGAAACTCCTAATTTTGTTCGGATTTGTCGGCGATTTCCAATCGCGTACTGTCTCTACCTTGGCAGGATCCACCTTGATACCTTTTGCTGATACGATGTGTCCAAGGAACATTACTTCCTTCAGCCAAAACTCGCACTTATTAAATTTGGCGTAAAGCTTCTCGACTCTAAGCGTTTCTAAAACTATTTTCAAGTGTTCCTTGTGTTCTTCCTCATTCTTTGAGTAAATGAGAATGTCGTCGATGAATATTAAAACAAATTTGTCTAAGTATGGGTGGAAAATTCTATTCATGAGATCCATGAATACTGCAGGAGCATTAGTCAAACCGAATGGCATAACTAGAAATTCGTAATGGCCATATCTGGTTCGGAAAGCAGTCTTAGGTATGTCCTCGAGTTTGATTTTTAATTGATGATACCCGGATCTTAAGTCTATCTTTGAAAAGACTCCTGCGCCCTTAAGCTGATCAAAAAGATCTTCTATCCTTGGCAAAGGATACTTATTCTTAAGGGTAATCTTATTTAACTCTCGATAGTCTATGCACATTCTCATAGAACCATCCTTCTTTCTGACAAACAAAACAGGTGCTCCCCAGGGTAAAACACTCGGTCTAATGAAACCAAGGTCTAATAACTCTTGCAACTGGATCTTAAGCTCTTCTAGTTCTTTCGGCGCCATCCTATATGGGGCTTTCGATTTGGGGGCCGATCCTGGTTCTAAGTCGATAGAGAAATCTATATGACGGTCGGGTGGTAAACCAGGTAAAATTTCTAGAAAGACGTCTTCGTATTCATTAACAACTTTCACATCTTGAATGGCCTTCTCGGCTCCTGGTTCTTTAACTAGGTACACAAGATAAGCGGTGCAACCCTTCTTCTTCATCAACTTCTTGGCTTGTAAGGCGGATATTATCGGTACTCTCTTGCCCATTGCAATTCCCTGAAATTGATGAACCCAAATGTGTGTTCATTTTTCTTGTATTTTTGCCTTGTGTTTTGAGTCTTTTCAAGTTAATATGTGTTTGGGAGGACACAAAGTCGAGAAAGTATGTGCAGGGCATTACAGGATAGATATTGGGCAAAAACCGGCAGAAAACTTATTTATACGATGTTGGGCAAGAAATATATCACAGTAGATCGTGGGCAAGACAGGCGTAGCAGGCACAGAGCGGAAGCTGTTGGGCAACATGCGTACCAGTAGCAGATTTCTTTCGCTACAAGAAAGAGGATGAGGATGGAAACTTTTCTTTCCTTATCCTAATTGAACATGATTTAGGAGATACTTATCATGAGAAAGAAATAAATTCCCAGCAATCCATACAAGGAAGGAGGCGATAAGGATGGAAAGAGCCCTTATCCAACAAGGAATCTAACTAAATCCTAATTCCATCGCCTATATATATGTGTGGAAGGCTTTGGACGACCACAACTCGAGGGGATACCACCAATACCACCTTTCATATTGTCTTTTATTAGTTCTTAGTTAGTTTGCATTTAAGTTTCATGAATTCTTAGTTTAGATTCGTTTTTAGTATTTTACTTTAGATTTCTGCTGTTGGCTATTGCCCAAGACCTACGTTGTTGACCTCGATGTTGATCAGTTTTCTTTTCAGAATTTATTCAAGTATGTTTACTTTAATTTCCTTTGTGCTTTCTTTTATTGTTATGTCTAGCTAAATTCCTTTGCTTGGATTGGAGTTGATGATTTGAATCTAATTACTTTGTTTGAACTCGTGAGGTCTAATCAGTTTAGTTCGTTGCATGACTTTTATTCTCGAAACACTTAGGTCTAATAATTAGTTCTTGATCAAAATTGATAATTGCTTGTACACCAATTAGATATTGAGATTAAGGCAATAACGGGAATTGGGATAAAACTCGAGAGTGTCTTTCGTGCCCAAGAAGGTAATTAGTGTTGGAGAGCAGTCGGTATTGACTTACCTCTTGGCTGTCTTGGGTCTGATTTGTTTAATGCATGTTGGGCAATACAGTTGCTGAAGTGTCTTCGTGACTGTGTTGATCAACAGAAGGGATCTTGCCTTCTGGTCGAGATCTATTTAATCTGTTAGATAAAGGCTTAGAGTATTCATGTTGTGACTTCGTGACCATTAGGGTATGAATTAATCTTTGCTTAAAACCAAGTGATAAAATATTGTAATTGAATATTCTTGCACCGATGAATGAGTGAAGTAATTAGGATCAATGATTCAAATCCAATCCAAGTACTTTTGTTATTTGATAAGTTTCTTGTTTAGATTTCAGTTTTGAGTTATAGTTGTTGAGTTAGTTCGTGAGCAAAATAACCCCCTACTTTAGTGACAACGAAGAGAAGACTACACCAGTTCCTCGTGGGATCGACCTCTACTTGCTATTGGCTAATTGGGCAAAAAGAGAAAACAAATATTATTTGCACGAGGCTAAACGACGGCTTCGTCAGAAATTCTGTCGGTTCTTTCCCTGGTGGTTGGAAGGAGATTTTCCTTTCGTTGCAGAGAATCGTGGCATAATTCTCAGACAACCAGTACATTCCTAAGATTATATCTACGTCCCACATTATCATAACGTTCAAATTGTTCGCCTTAACCTTAAGAGTTCCGATTTCTAATTCTAGGTTAGAGCAAACATGCGTGAAAGTAGTGATCTCTCCTGAAGGTGTAGCGTGTTCAGCTCGTACATGTCTGATATCTAAGTTATCCGCACACGAACCAGCAATAAAAAAATGCAATGCGCCAATATCAAACAGTATCTTAATAGGGATGTTGTGAAGTTTTCCCATACCTGCAAGGTTTCCTTTTCCTTTATTCTGCGCACCCTGTTTGATTGCACATGCCCTTGCATTCTGTTGCTGTTGAGCGTGCTGCTGGAACTGCTGTTGGGTCATCTGCTGCTGCGGCTGCGCTTGAATTGCCCTCAGAGGTTGGGGTTGTCCGTACTGGTTCTGTCCCGCCGCTTTCAGTGGCTTCGGGCACTCTCTCTTCATATGTCCTTTCTGTCCGCAGTTAAAGCAAACACCCATGCCTGCTTGACAAACGCCGGGATGCGCTCTATTACACTTTTGACAAACAGGAAAGGTAACCCTCCCTGGGTTATTATTTCCATGGTTGTAATTCCTTTCTTGTCCCTGTGGCTGATTCTGTTGATTATTTCCTCTCTCTTGGCCGGCCTGTCTATTTTCCTGAAGAAACAACCCTGACTGATTGTTTCCCTGCCACGGTTTCTTTCCAAAATTGTTGTTCTGATTCGGCTGCTGATAGCCTTGTTGATTGCCACTCCTTTGATTCCTTGGTTATTATAAAGCTGATTATATCCACTGTTATTTCCCCCTTCCCACTTTCTTTTCCCTTGGTAGTTGCTGTTGTTGTTCTAGTAGCCTCGGTTTTGATTCTAGGTTGGGACTGGTGTGGTTGTTATTGCTTTTCTTTCGTCAGGCACTATGGCCTCCATCTCTAGGGCTCGCCCTAAAACTTCAGTATAGCTCAGCCCTCCATGACTGGCTAATGCGATTCCAACTTCATGCTTCAGTCCCCCACGGAACTTCTTTGCTATTTTATCTTCGGTATCCACTTGAGCAGGCGCATACCTCGACAACTCACAAAACTTGGCGTCATATTCCGTTACCGTCATCTTTCCCTATTTCAGATTGTAGAACTCAGCCTCCTTCTGAGCCCTATACGTCTTAGGGACGTACTTATCATATAGTGCTTCCTTGAATTCTTCCCAGGTAAATCGAGCCAGATGCTCTGCGGGTATAACCTTCTGCCGAGCTTCCCACCAGTAGTCAGCTGGTCCGGAAAGCTGGAACGCGACACACAGCAGTCGCTCCTCATCAGTACATCTGAGGAGTTTGAAAATCCTTTCAATAGATCGCACCCAAAGCTCAGCATCGCTTGGGTTTCCCGATCCGTTGAACACAAGTGGGTTACGTTTAAGGAACGGGTCCTCAATGTCATGACAGGGTGGTGGTGGAGGTGGTGATGGTGATGGAGGGGTATTATGGTGTTCTTGTTCTTCCTCCCTATCATTCTGGGCTTGACATCTTCCACGTCCCCTGGGCCTACTAGGTCCTCTACGATTGTTAACAACTCTCGGCGGCATATTTTCTTTTGAAACTATAAGAACAAAACTCTCATTAGCACCTTACTTTTAAACCTTCTTTTACTTACTAACTCTTTTCTCAACTTAAACAAGTTCACGGAAAAGAAAACAGTTATAATAGCTTCAATTCTTAGCTCTTTTAAACTCTTTAACTTCTCGGTTAAACCGGAATATTCATTTAATACTTTTCTTCTAATAGCACTTAGAAGAAACTTTTCATAAGATTAAGCCCACTCTCGGGTCATCATATATATATTATATACACGTCAAAAGAATATTAGTTTTGCCTCCAACGAGGACTTATACAAAAGGTTAGACTACGACTAGTCTAAACTAGGCTAATTGTCTATCTATAAACCGGGTGCACTAACAAGTTGCATCTCCGTATTTACTGGGAGTACTAGAACGGAAACGATCCCAAAAAAAACTTCGTATCTGAATAGCGTACTACAAAAAGGATAGTTACTGATCCGACTATTTACAAGACAAAAGAACTTCTGCTACTACTATGCGTCTAAGATGCCCTGCTCAACAAGCTGCTGTCGAGTCACTACTGCCCTCTACGGCCTGCAACTCCTCGGGGTCCTCCTCAGGATCCTCCTCAGGGTCCATCTCAGGGTCCTCCTCTATCGGGTCCTCCTCCTCAGAATCTGAACCAAAGACGAGCTGAAGTGTCTCATAAACCCTTAAAGTAGTGCTGTCCAGAAGTGTAAGTGGTGGTGGTGGTGAAGGCACGTCAGAAGTAGTCCTCTCCGAGTCTGAAATCAGGTAGTCTGAACAGGATACCACTGCACACTTCTTCAGGGGAAGAAGGTGCTCAGGAAGTGTACTGGATGGGTACACCTCTGCAGAACGGGCTCTAGCGGCCCCGCCTCATCCTGTCCCTGGACTCTAGTCCACTCAGCACAGATCTCCTCCAGTGGTGTAAGAGGAGATGGTAACTCTAACATCGCAGCCAGCTCTGCGTCTCTCTCAAGGTACTCGTCTCCTAGAACTAATCCCTCAATAGGTAAAAGCACTGGCGGCAGTTCCAACAGTGTAGCAAACTCAGGGTCTACGGCTAACGGCTCTGGCTCAAACTCGGCCTCAGTCTCTGTCAGAATGTGAAGGTAGGGTAGGTGCTCCTCAACCGAGATAGTCCACATAACCCGACTGTGAAAGAACTGCCTATGTATGGCTAAGGCAAAACCAGCAAAGTCGCCGACCGGCTCAGGGTCATCGCCGATCAGTGCGATGTGGTACCAGGATATGGCATGAGCCCACCCATGCCACTCGCCGGGCAGCCGTACCGTCAAGTCGGCCATAGCCTGATACTCCGTAACAAAGTGACGAGCTGCGTAGAAGCGTGCAGCGAAGTCACTAACCAACTGCCCGATGTCATGATTCGGGTCCACCTCATAGTCATGGTACTCGTCTAAAATCTCATCAACTACTGTACGCTGTCTCAAAGGTCGACTCTTCCGAGCCGTAACACGGGTAGCAGGCATCCTACAAAGTTTTAAGAGAACACGGATCAGTAACTGGTAGGGATATAACATATCTTAAAGAATTCTTAAATTACAATCAGAATATTTCATTATTCAAAATTGCAATACTTAAATCACTTAATCACCACTTATCTTAGTCATCTAGCAATTTCAAGAAATTGCACTCAAACAATACATATATATATAAAAAAAAATTCACGATTTTATTTCACCCTCTTCTTATTATTCTTCCGCTTTCTTACTTTATTTCTTTCTCGAAGAAAATTTCTTGACAATTTCTTTTCATTGTTTTACCTTATCAACTTAGTTATTCTTATTCTTTTTGTTATTCTTTATTTTATTTCCTTAAAAGGAAATTTTTACGCCTTTCATTTTCAAAAAAAAACAAGTCGACTCCAACGAGTCGGTTGTTCATGTCACTTTACGCAGGTGACATTCGTTTAATCTCTTTGATTCCCTTTATTCTGCCCTTTCCGATCCGATCGTTTCTTGGAAATTTTTGGAACCAACGCTTCTTAAAACGTCTATGTTCTCAAAGAATCGGGAAGGCCTTAGAATTCGTCTAAATTCTCATGCCGATAAAACATTTCAAACGAGGAAATTATAACTCATATACTTTCACATACTTTCACACAAGCATAGCATTCATGCTTTCACATAGTTCACGTAATATCACAAAGTATAATCTTTATACTTTAATTAAATCATACTTGGCATACTTATTCTCAATCATACTTGCATACTTTATCACAAATTCTTGCATGCTTATTCAAAATTTCTTGCATACTTTAATCAAAATTTCTTCTTAAAAGAAATCATACTTCTGAAATTCTTTTCTTACTTTTCTTCTTTGATTGAGTCGACGTAGCGGGAGGTTGAGTTGTCGTCTACACTCTTAAACTTAGTGTTACGACTTAACTTTACTTGAAAGAAGACTCGGCTATAGAGTATATACAAATACTCTATCTTACTACTTGAAAGAAATTCGTATGCAGAGCAGAAACGATTGCTCTGATACCACTCTATGGTATCACTAGAAAAAAAAATTATCTTACGAACAGAGCAGAACCGATTGCTCTGATACCACTCTGTCACAGCCCCAAATCCCGAGGGACGGCAGAAGCCGGGGTGCGACCAGGGGTTGGATTAAAGAAGCGGGGAAGAAGGGGGATGAATAAGAATGAATGAATAAACAGACATTAATAACAGAATGAATTACTATGAACAAGACTTCATTATATAAAAGGAAGAGTTGATCTCGAAAGATCACTCGGCAAGTTGTTCAAAAGGAACTGAATTCGTTGTACGGGGTTTAGACCCAACAGCAAGATACATTAACTTCAAAAAGAGTTTGGCAGCGGAATAACGTAAAGCTGAATACAAGTTCTTATTCTAATTATGACTTCTTAACTCAACCTCAACCACCGCTGCTCCCGTCGCTCAACCTGCACATTTTATAAAACATATGTAGGGCTAAGTACAAAAGCATTTAGTGGGCACGTTGCCGAAAATATATAATAAATATAGATAAATCAGGCATCTCATTTCCGTAGCACATCGGGGTTTTTCAATAAATTCCCGTGTCTACTAAATATTTTCACAACTTGGCTTGATCTAGCACTTTTGTGATAGATGTTACGTTCAATCTTGCCCAATAATTATCAACGTGGCTGGCCAACCCTCAACAGGGTTCCACACACAACGGCTACTGTGTACACTAACTTTGGATAGCAAGTCGTCTAACTCAAAGTCCGATCGTTTTAGTTAGCAAGTCGGCTAACTAATAAATCTGGATAGTAGGTCGGCTAACTCAGAAGGGTACAAGAGAACTCACATAAAAACAAATCATTTCATGCTCTGATTATCACGTTGAAAACACAATTATCAAAGCTTGTAAACAAAGATTTTCGAGCATCGCTCATTTTAGTTCGTATATAGAAAAGCCCACCTGACTCATTACAGAACTACTATTCGAGCTTCCGTCTCTGGTCTTCCGTCCTATCCTTGGTGCTTACTTCCTCCTTTTATCATAAATAAACAAACTTAAACAACTTGAACGCAATCGATAAAAGAAACAGGAAATCGAAACGGTTTTTAGTCTTTTAGGCATTTGCACTTTACTACTTTCTTTTAATTAACTTAATAAACAAGACTTCGATCAATTCTCGTCTACAAACTGACTCGGCTCAATACTCGACACTTAGGTCAGTAGGTAAATGGGTGTCGATAACTTAGAACGACTTAAAAGTTCACAAGGAACGAAGTTGAAAAGGATTCAACTTAGGAAACTAGGCTTTGGAAACTTACTGCATAAGTCAGTGATTCTGGGGTTCGCACAGAACAGAGTATATTACAACAGGGAATGAATTTTATACCAAAAGAAAGCCATGGGTGTCTAGTTTACTCTTCAATTTACGGATCTTGATTTCGTTAAGCGAGCTAGAAGTTATAACAGTTTCCGTGAAACGTCGCAAAACAGTCGCGCGAAACCCTAATGCTCGACAAATCTCGACGCACGATTCCCTAGGTTCGATTAATGCTATTCCACTTTTATTTTCACGAACTTTTCATCTTAATACAGTCTACATACAGTATCCCATAATCGGGTTCATATTCAAGACTTTTGATTAACAAACGACGAGCATTTCCTCGTCATTTCCAACTAACCATTTACTATACCAAAACGAATTTCAATTTCTATTTCGTTCAACAACTTCTCGTTTCTTATCTAAAGCTCATAACAACTCGTATCTCGGATGAAAAAGTCGTTAACTGCAATATCGTTCATCAACTAATAACAAACATTATTATTAAAAGGGATTTCCTTATTCGACTTTTCTATCGGCTTATAATCTCGTTTCTTCGTCTCTTAACGAAATTTCAAACTTCTTAGAATTCATTCAAACTTTACGGTCACGATCATTAACTAACAAGATTATCAAAGGTTCGAAACACAATCCTATATCATTATCTATTCTCGACTTATCGTCGATTGTTCGTCTCTTACTAAAAATCCTACGTTCTCCGTTTTCGTTCAAATTTTACAACAACAGTCATCATCTAACGAGCATCACTTATATGCAAACCATACTATCAAAACATTAACGAGCCTCAACTTATCGACACGTTTCCGTCTCTTACGTTTTTCAATTTATTTTTAGAAAAATCCCAAATAAATATATATTCATCCTCATACATCTTATATCTCATTTCCATTAACCAATCCAGCATATCATAACATTTACTACATCGAATCAACCATTCTTCATCTCTTATCTTTCACCTTTTATTTTTAGAAAAATCTAAATTAATTCATATAGTCAATTAACAACATGTAGATCACTAATTCATCAATCAAACATTGAAGAAATCGAACTACGAAAAATCCCTAAACCACTAAAAATTTTCGGTAATTATATAAAATAAAGGGGAGTGATTTTCTTCATGATTCGATCCGTAGAACATAATTCTAAACATACTAGAACATGAATCGAACAAGAATCAACATGCTTCTTCATCTCTTAAGTTTCGAAAAAAATGAAATGGATGGAATCAAGATTTTGTTCGGTTCATTACGTAGGAGATGCTCTTACCTTGCGGAATACGAACTCGGAAATGGAATTGATCGGTGGATGAGAGACTTGTGTGCTTTGAGAAAGCTTGGATGATGAGTTTCAATGGAGGAAAAAAGAAGAAAAAAAAAAAGAGAGAGCTTGGGGGAGATGGCGGTAAAGAGAGGGGAAGGAGAGAGAGAGATGACTCACCATATACATACATAAAGGTGTTAAAAAATCTAACTAAGGGGTGGTGAGTCGCTAGGGGCCGTTTGGCGTCGATTTATTAGACGGAAATATCTCGTTTCCGGGTTTTATACGACGTTATAAAAGTCGATAAATACTTTCTTAGATAGTTACGAATTCGACGAAATCTAATTCGTCCATTAGATTAGAAATAAATCACGTACTCAGAAAACCTAATTCGTTTTTCAAAATCCGAGAAAAAGTCGGGATTAGACAGTGTAAAATTCGTCCGGAAAAATCATAAAAACTGACTTTCTCCGGTGAACTCGTATCGAAGAAAAAGTGAATGTAAATTTTGACGGTTTTTAATTCTGAGTTTTCGGTCGAAAATTCTATTGGACGCGAAAACCCTAATACAGTAGTCGTTCGACCGACTTCTAGAATTTATTTTCTGAAACGGATTTCACCGTCAGTCTTAGAATCGAAAATTCTTAACTTAGGTGTGCAAAGCCTTAATTTTTAATTAACTTTTTATTTTAAAGACGGATTAAACATCCGGGGTATTACATTTACAAGTGATTAGTTCTCAAGGTAGCTCATCTTCCATACCAAGGTTACTCACAAATGACAAAATAAGAGACCATATATCATGTAGTTGTAAAAAATTTGAATTTGATGGTATTCCGTGCAGACATCATGTTAGCTTTCTTTAGAACTAGCCAAGTATTCCAACTGCCCGAAAAATATATACTCAAGCGATGGACACGAGAAGCAAAGATTGGTGTTTTATCTGCCATAAATGATCAAAATATGAATGATACTCCAATTAGGGCTTTAATGTCACGACACTCTAGGTTATTATATAAAGCTTCGATATTAGTTGATGATTCATCTTTGACTAATGAAGGGACAATTTTTTTGGATGAACAACTAGATCTCATACATTGCAAAGTCAAGGATATGAACATTAGTCCAACTTTTAATGAAGCAAGTTAAATAAGGACAAGTCTAGATAAAGTGCACAATATTAGTGACCCGACTGAAATAAGAACAAAGGGATGTGGGAAGAGGTTATAATCAGCACTGGAGAAGTCAACTTCGAAGGCTAGGGTGTGCCATGGGTGTGGAAAACGTGGAGTATCACATGACAAACGTAACTGCCCAATTTTGCATGATGGGTATGTTATAGTATATAATTACATTTTCCTATTTATGATTTATAATCTATTTATTAACTAATTGATCTTGCTGCTATATTATGACTATTTTTCAGGCCAAATATAGACGATCATGAGAACAACAATAACAATGCAAATGAAGAAGATTCTATGTGCCCATAATTGGTATGCATAATGTGTTTTAGAGAATAATTCTTTACCAATCTCATTTTAGAGCACTAGCTGGTTGTTGATGTTATTATTGTTGTACAGGTTTTGCATAATGTGCTTTAGAGAATAATTCTTTGACATTCTTTAATATGTGCAACCATTTATATAGATGATGTAAGCAAATTACTTTCAATAGTATTACTATTTCTTGACCTCTCATCTTTAATCCTTTTTCTTTTTTTTTTAGGTTAATGCGAGGCTGCTCTTGATGCATTTGGGATTTAGTCAAGATTGTAATAAAAAGAAATTGATACTTTATGTTTACTTTATTCTAAACTTATATGAAGGTTTGAAAAAATACATTTTTTTTTTGGCACAAAGTATCACTTCTCATTAGTTAATTATGATTGTTTTATGAGTTTTGTTATTTCTTGTTTGTGTAGTATGTTTGAGCTCTCTACAAGATGAGATATGATGTTGATCTCTTTTTTATAATTACGATGTGTTGATAAATTCATGAGATGGCCAAAATCGAAAGACCATTATGAAATGCATAATATATTATATTATTATTCTTATCTTCAGCATAAAAACTAAAGAACACATATCCTGCATAATATTACGTTGAGAAAAGAGGATGACATTTGTGGTGATCATTCAAAATATCTTATTACTAAACAGAAATAAAGATAAGTTTAGTCGACATATTGGATTGTAGCTCTTAACAAAAGAACCCTTGATGATATTTATAATGTTGGAAATTTCTGCTCTTGCTCTCTTTACTTGTCCTTTGTCCCACAGTCGACGTATTATTTCACATGTGAAATAAATCGTTTTGAGGGCAGTCAACCTATAATGCATCGCTCCTTATTTCAAGCACTTCTTATTCATCTTGGCATTTCTACAACCATGTTGTGTGTATATATTTTCCAATACAATCTCAGCAAGAAATCACATTATTTTCCAAGACATAAAATCAAATTAAAGATGTTGTAGAATTGCACTTAGTAAAATATATATAATCGAAGTTTACAATAGAATTATACACCCATCATGGAATAGATCAAAACTAATGAGAGAAAAATATGAGGAACCTTGACTTGTATAAGCTTGAATTTTTTTCCAATTGTTTTACATCACTTCAGGAAAAACAATAGCTATAAGAAAAGTGATTGCGAAATTTTCATCGGATTTCATCATGTTTTCCTTCTGGTTGCAAAATCAATCGAGGGACGTGCAATAAAAGGAACAATTATCAATTGGCTCTTCCGATTTGGATGAAATTGGGTGCTCCTTCCCTTAAGCAAGCAATAATTAGGGAGATGAGAGTATGTCCTCCACCAAGAAACGATCGAATGGAGAGTAATTGCCAATAACGAAATAGGGCAGTGAAATTATATATTTATCACAACTAAAAAAAAACTGAAACACTGAAGAGAGAGGGGGAGAATTAAAGAAATATATGTAATATGAAAGAGGAGAGAGAAAAATTATAATCAAGAGAAGGAAAAAAAGCCACGTAAGAAACTGATTAGGTGGAATCTGATGTGGAGAGGAAGCCGTGCAGAAACCGCTCAAATAAGACGCCTAGAATATCAAAATTATATATATATATATATATATATATATATATATTCTTATATTCTTTTTATATATAGAATTATTTGTTAATCATTTTTATATTATAAAACATACATCAACTATACGTGATTCTTTTACAAAACATGAGTATTACATACTTGATATACTTAGACTTGTAATTATTTATTGAACATGTACAATATATTTTTTATGTTTCTTTACAATATTATACACATGTATACAATAATTACAACTTACTGCATAAATGGAATTACTAAATTTACAAAAATAATAGTATAATAATCAATAAATTTTAAATTGTGAGCTGTGAAAGATGATTAATTGACGGTGGAAGAAGAAATGGCAGTAGGGTAGTTGTATAGGTACAACAAAGATGTGGTCCCCATTCTTTAGAAATGAGTAAAATTTTTGCCAAAAGAATTAATAAAATAATAATATAAATTAGTGGACATTTTGGTGGGAAAATAAATTGAGCATTTGGTTTTAATTTAATATATATATTTATATAAATTAGAGTGAATAGAAGGTTAGAAGATGTTATATCTTAGCTTACTGACATGTCAATTTTTTTGTTTAAATATGAATCATGATAGATGAGAGCTTCTTTTTCTACTTATACGAACAAATAGATCATTGATATTGAAAATCATGGCAGAGGTTCAAGATATGGTGTCCGTGCACTTAAAAGTTTGCACAATAATGATCTGCGACTCAACACTCAAGTATAAATGTTCGTCTTGCCATCTTGTGGGTCATCTTTTCTTTTGGTAGTCGTCCTGTTATATGCAAGTACAAGCTTCTCTCTTTTATAAGATTTTTCTCTTTATCTCAGAGAGCATTTGGTAGTTGTGTAGTTTGATTGTTTGACCTTAATATTTACTGAATTAGATCAGTCCTTATAAAAAACTGTATTATCGTTGATTCCTCTCTCTATGATTTTGTTCATACAAGATGTGCCATTCCTTAGCTAATTCTGATAAGTCATAAATTTATTACATGTAGGTGAGACCTAATTCGTGTAAGCGTCCAATTTATTGGAGATTTTGGAACCACTTTGAGATTCGACTTCAAAGGCTATACTTATTGTGCGACACGGATGTATAGCTTTCTTCGGAAAAATGTGGAGAAGTTATCGAGCTAGTACTTATAGGCGTGGAAGTGTTTTGCTCTTAGAGTTGCACTTGCAACTTGTATTTTTAGCTTTTTAAAGTATTATGTTGGTGGTTACTAATGTGCTCATCAGATTACTATAGTTTTAGTTTCTTTTTTTAGTTTTTTGACTTGAAGTTATGACTATTGTTATTATTTGTTTTGAAAATTAATAGAATATAATTTTTGTAATACTTGGTTTCACTTAATTAAAATATTAGGATCTTTTGAACTCGTACATGATCCAATAACAATAATTAACTAACCATAAAATTCCCTCAATATATATATAGATGAAATATTCATATTATAAAATATGGTTTTTTTGGATGATTTATTTGTCTTTTTATTACTTAATGGGATGACATTGATGCTACCCAAATTTTAAATTTTATATAAGGTAAAATAAATGTGTATGCCACTATATATTATCTTATAATAGAAGGGATAAGGATAATAACACTTTTAATATTATAATTTAAATTATAGCACTTTGATATTCCTTAAAATTTTAGCAATTTGTGACTTTTATACCCCTACATCCATCACCCTCAAAACTAAGCAAAAATTCTGATCTAGTATCGAACTAAACAATTCATAAAAACCAAGCTCATCTCCACTTGAGCCCTAATTAAATTCAAACTACACAAATTCACAAATACATAAATCAATAAATAAATTCAAGCCTGGCAAATATTCAAACAAGAGATTTGAGAATAGAGAATTAGAAACAGAATCCATATTACAAATTAGCTGGAGAGTTGGGGGTTTTTGGGAGAGGCTATGGCCAATGCCGGAAGAAAAATGTGTCTTCCATGGCTGCCGAGACTCTACGACAAGGTCCGGATTCACTTCCTCGACCAGTAATCTCTTGCAAACGAGCTCGACCAAGTATTCCTTAATCTGCTCGAGCCCTAAACAATATTCTCAGATGATCAACAATTTGGCCGACAAATCAAAAACAGAACATCTAGAAAATCTGTGCTAACATAAGGCTGCATGTTCATCTGCAGCGTCAAACGCTCCAATACTATTGTAGAGAGAGAAAGCAGGGGTGAAAGTGTAGCTACAACGGCACTAGTCGTATCCTTCATCTTAAACGTTGATTCTATACAGAGAGAAACTTTAACGAGGCGCAACTTATTTAAAAGTTTGTTCAATGAAGTGGAACATTCTCAATCCGGATGACATGTATATCATACTTCCATTCTGTACTAGTTGTTTTGAAGTCCAAGGAAGATCTTTCACAACCTTCAAACTCAAATTTCCGAATATTTGGAACATCAAACTTACTTCCCAACTTTGGTAAAATCTATTTTGATCTTTGTTCAAATACTGAAATCCTTATTCTCAAAGAAAAAAAAATACTGAAATCCAGAGAGCACCAGAAGAAAACCCACAAGGGCAGCAATTAGTATCCTAGGAATAAGAAATAGTAACATCCAATATGCTTGATCGAAGCATTTACATATAAAACAAGTTCGAAATTCAAATACTACTGCCAGTAGCCCTGCCTACAACAGCAGAAAAGGGAGCCAATCTGTAACAAAGTTAAAATGTAACTTACTCTCTTATGCCCCTAATTGCATCGTAGTACCGTGCTTTAGCTGTAGTACCTAATCAAGGGAAGAACAATAATCCCAAACGATGATGCTTCCAACCAAAACATCTTAATTTTCATTGCTAATATCAAAAACATGAAATCTTTAACATAATAGTACTACTATTAGAAATAAAGGATCTGATCGATCTCGTGCACTGTTCACCACTTCAAATGAAAGCATATCTTTCCTTTGTTTGGCGGAGGCGTTTGAGTATCCAACGGCTCCTTCAAGACGAAAGGCCGCCATTCTTTACGAATCTCTTTGTAGACTTCTATCTTTACTTGTTTAAGACCAATGCACCCAAACATATTCTCGTCAGGAATGCCGATATTCGGAGTGATCACTTCCTGCATCAGATTCCTACACAGTTCTTTTATGGACAAGTTGTTTCTTTCATACGAAGATTTGGAAGACTTAGGAAGCCTAATGAGTTAACAACTTGGGGCGACATATCCTAAACAAACCAACCACCAGTTCACAAACAGAGCCAACTTTTGATTCAATCATCACATTCTCCACCTCTACTGGTTCAGCTACTACTGGGTCATCAAATCTGCTCCACTTCCCAGAGAAAACAAGATCTAGAGAGAGAGTATTGGTTTTTGATGGACTCAACTGAGCTAATAACATTTCCAGACTTTGGTAGCATAGAGACGGCGTTTGACCGCGATTGAACTTTATAGATGCAAAAGACTCGAATTTTGTTGCATGAATGGAAATTAGAGATGGTATGCCCATTCCCATACCAGAATAACTGAAATAAGCAAGATTTGGAACATTCAACTCAACAAGCATTAGTTTTACCTTGTGCTGCTGCTGCACAATGCTTATGCGTTGAAGTGAAGTGCTCAAAATGAGTATTGCTTTGAAGCCATGGCAGTGAACGAGGCTCAGATCCTTCAAGCAAGGAAATCTAGAATCGAAGCCGCCGCCGCCGTAGAAAAAGGAGGTATCAATCGCCACCTTCTCCAAATACAATCGCCTAAGCTTACAAAGCTGGTACAAATTCATCTCGCTCAACGGCGGTGACTTTACACACTCCTCAGAATAACAGCAATTCGAAAGCGACAGTTCCTTAATCGAAATGCAGCAGCAAATTTATAGGAGCATGCAAGTGCATGCTCCAACTCAGCAGCCAACTCAGCGACTCTATGAGATTGAATCACGTGAAGGAGAGGTCGAGCCATGTGAAGGTGAGCTGGACGAACCACATCAGCAACATGCACAGCAGAGTTAATCTTGATCGTTGAAGTAAAGCGTGGAGCATGAACTTGTGATGTAGTAGATATTATCTTGCTTAGTTGCTTTATTTGTAAGCAGTAGTTAGTTGTGAAGTGAGTCGGGGGTATTGTTAGTATAAATACTCTAGCTAAGAAGAAATCTGTACGAATTATGAATCATATTTTCTATAGCAATAACACTGTTATATAGAGTTCTTGCATATCTTCTTCATTTCCTATATGGTATCAAGAGCCAGCGCTAAAATTCGTTTTTAGAAGATTCAAAAATGGGGAGAAACAGGAAATTTCAGTGGAGTGAACTCCTGATTGATGAAGAAGGAAAAGCTGATGATCAGCAGCATAAAGATGAAGTGGAATCGAGACACAGAACTGAAGCAGATCAGAGACGGAGATCTACGTGCGATCCAGCTGATTTGATACGGATAAAAGCGCAGATTAAGGATACGGATAAAGCGCAGATTAAGGAGATTCTGACGATCCACAATAATGATCATCAAGGTATCTCGTTGATCTCGTTTCAACTCAATGGGAGTAATTTCCTTAATTGGAGCAAGTCCATTCGTAGAGCGTTGAGTGCTAGATGTAAACTTGAAATGATAGATGGAACACTACCTCAACCTCCAAAAAACTCTTCATTTTACAAAGCATGGTTAAAGACTGATCACTTAGTGTATTGCTGGATTACGAACTGCATTTCTAAGGAAATAGTTGATGGTCCCGATACGAGTTACTGGTGTATGGGGGGGGGGGGGGAATACACCAGTTAGGATTTTTGAGCTTTAAAAAAAACTTAACACTTGAAATCAACTTCAACTGAGTGAGAGGACTCAGTTGGGATCTCACAGCTGAATAAGCAACCTCAGCTGGAAGGTTGGTGCTGTGCGGAATGTGGTGAAAAATAAACTCGTAAAAACAAACTCACGCTTTTATGCACGGTTGGTCAAAACCAACACTGTTGTTGTGAAAGTATGCAGATTGTATGCGGTTTGTTTGTCAGTTAAGATATGATAATAAAGACTAAACACAAAAGAAAACACGACACACAAGATTTACGTGGTTCGGAGAGAACTCCTACGTCCACGGGGAGATGTGAGTCCACACACCTCAGTCCAAGTTCTTCTGGACAGAACCACTCAGCTTACGCGGGCTGAGCAACCGTTACAGTTTAGTTTCCGGGGACTAAACAGCCTAAGTCAAGTTTGCAGGTACTTGACGACCTGACTACTCAATTACAGGAAGAGTAAGGTCCTAGCACACTTTTTAGGGTGTGAGAAAGGGTAGGATTTCCAACTACAGCTCGATCAAAATGAGAGCTGGATCTAAGGCTTGAACGAATAAACACTCAAACTAAGATCTAAGACAGATTTTCACTCTATGAACCCTCAGCTACTAATGTTCTATCACTCTTGAACTCTCAGCTGCTGATGTTCTTAGAATAGGAGTTTAGCAGATTTTTCTTTCGCTTGTGATTGAACTTTTCTCTCTTGCTTCAGTCTGTCTCGTGTGTCCTCTATCTCTCGAATGAGAGAATGCCTCTATTTATAGGCGGAGAGAATCAACTAGCCATTGGAGGAGCAGTTGATCTCTGATCGGTTGATAGCGATGGCTTGTCTCTCATCTCTGCAGACTTTCCTGATATGGCATCTGTGCTCTTCTGCTTTCCATCTGAGACAGCCTTATGTTGGGCCAGATGGGGTAGTGACTGAACGGTCAAACCCTCATGTGACTTCCTTTTGAAACTCAAATCTTTGACAGTCAACTTCGGTTTGTCGGTTGAAAGTCTTGACCTTCATCTGAGTGATCTTCAGCTGATGTTCCGATCTGTCGAGTTCTCAGCTGACTTTGAACTTCAAAACAGTTGAACTCCTTGTTCAGATTCTATAACTGAGGTTCTGAAACTGAACCCTCAGTTGTCTTCCACTTCTTTACTCGGTTGGGTTTGAACCCTCAGATGATTTCCTTTTCATCTGATGTTCTCTTCCTCTCAACTGTTTCTTATCTGATGAACGCTCAGTTGGTTTCCTTCAACTGATGTTCTGAAGACTTCCCCTTGTTTGCATCTGAACAAATGAACTCTCAGTTGTCTTTCTTCACAACTGATGTTCTGTCTGAGTGACGCCTTGTTGCCATCTTCAGCTGGAGACCTGTAAAGATAAAATCTTAACTTTGCTCAAACAGCGAGCCTAAATTCTAACATTAGGTATTGGCAACATCTACTCGGTTGGGGTCAGCCGGTTTTGGAATTCATCAAAACTTATACTAATAAATTTCCCAACAATTTCCCCCTTTTTGATGATGCTAAAACCACTTACAACTTGAAACCACTACTGATCTTAAACCTCACTAACTTATCTAAAATCTCAGCTGAAATTATAGACAGTCTATAAGATAAAACATCAAAGGGTTAGCACAGTTATAACATGGTATTTAAAAGACTTTGTGATTCAGAGCTTGGACAATGAGGGATTGTTCATCAAGGTGAATCTTATAACGGAATAGTTTTCATTACAACTGATTGTTACAAAAGGTAGACAAAAAAAAATCAAAAAAAAAAAAAATTACAACAGTTGCTAGAAAACTAACTGAGCTAGTATTGTAGCCCATACTTGCCAAAAATCCTTACAAAAATTTCCCTCTTAGCAGGTGACTCCTTAGAGATGTCCACTCCATGCTCCTTGCAGACCTGCCTCGCCTCAGATGCAATCTTCTGACGGTTCGGGTTGCTGGAATCCGAGAGAAGAGGTGGCCGATAAGTAACCCTCTTGGGAACTGGAACAGTGTTCAAGTCCAGGTTGGCGTCAATCATGGCCCTCCTGAATTGACTGAACATGCCCGGGTCACCTGAGTGCAACTCAGTCAGCGCCTCTTTGAACGCTCTCCTTGGGTCGTCAGTTGCGTAAACCTTCCTGTAATAGAAGTCGTTCACGAACTCCTGCTTGAACATCTCCCAATCCTCATTCCACTCGGTCGGCATCCATTTGTCATTATGACTGAACCAACTCTCAACCTTGGACTTTAGAGGCAACCTTTGTTGCTTCAACCGAGCTTCCTCTTTTGATTGGATTCTGTTGATGCGGCGTCGGCTGCGGGAGGCAACGTTGCGGTCCAGGTTCTGAGAAACCTGCTTCAGCTCAACCTCGAACTGGTTCACCCTCCTTGCCTGGCTGGCGGCAAACTTTCTGATCCAGCTCGGGTTCATGTAGTCCTTCTCCTCTACATCCATAGCCTTGGCCGCTGCAATGCACTCTTCGGTTGTTATCCCGTCGAGTTCAGAATCCAGCTCGGCTGCGATCTCGGCTATGGAGCTGTAGGAAACTCCAATCTTCTTTGCCTGCTCCAAGTCCTTAGACATTTCGGCTCCACCGACTTCGGTTGTCTTGGCAGCAGCAGACTTCCTTCTCCTCAGCTGAGATTTGGATGGTTGAGCAGCTGGCACTCCTTCTTCTTGGGTCTCTTCTTCTTCCTGTGCTTCACCCTCCTTCTCCTTCTCTTCCCCCTTTTTGGCATCAGCAACAAGGCTTGCTACTGAACCGTCCAGAGAGTTGAGTTTGGCCTCGGTGGATTGAACACGGTTGAAGAGTTCATCGACCGCACACTCCAGTTCGATCTTCTTCGCCAGTTCGGAGTCCTGGCGCTCTTGTTCTGCCTTCTTCAAGACAGAGAGGTTGTCGTTGACCTCTGTCTGAAATGCAACGAATTCAGCCCAACGCGACTCGAACCGGGACTCCCATTCAGCATCCTGCGTCTGTTGGGACTTGGCCAGATTTGAGTCAGCCAAGGACTTGAAGACATTCACTTCCGACTTCAAGCCCAACAGAGTGGATTTCAGTTCCGACAAGTCCTAATTGGTGGAGGAGGAGAGATCATTCATCTTTATCTTCAGCTCGGCATTCTCCTCCATCAGTTGTTGATACTTCACTTCTTGAGCTGCCAACTCCCTCAGCTGGTCATCGTGTTGGTGCTGGAGGTTGGCGAGTAGCTCGGTCCTCAACTGGTTTACCCTCTCAGCCATTAGCTCGCAGATTTGTTCTGTTGAAGGAGCGAGCTGATCAGCTGGAGAAGCTTGAGCAGACTGAGCTAGAGGCTCAGCTGTGACCATGGCTTGACGGTTTGCCAGGTACAGCTTCAGGTTCTCCTCCTCTTCTTTTGCGGCGGCGGCTGCTGCATCGACATCTTCAAGGAAGTCGGCTGATTTTACCAACATGCTGTCAAGGAAGTCGACACACTCCTTTTCAGCTGCCTCCCTGGTGTCCTTCCCTTCAGCCTGACTCTGGTCCAACCGTCTAGTGAGCAACGCGATCCGGTTGTTGTACGCCACCTCCAAGTTGGAATAGTTGAAGTAGGCTCGAATGCGGGACTCATCAGATTTCAGCCTGTCCCAGCTCAGTACCCTGATCGTGTCTTCCTTGACATACCACTGGCTGAAGATCAGGTGGAACTGGTACAGTAGCTTGGTTCCCAGTGTGGCGAAGATGGGCATGTCGCGAGCCGCAGGGAATAGACCCAACAGCTTTTGAAAGCAGTAGGCCACCCTGCCTACGTGCTCGTCAGCAACAGCCTGCAGGTCCTCCGCTTCATTGATCGGGGAGGGGGTGAGATTGTATGGTTCGGGTTCAAGAGGTTCATCGATGTTGGCCAAAGAGTCGGTCCCAACACCGGCATCGAGCTGAGAGCTCGGAATTTGGGATTCAGTTGGGGAAGAGGGTGGAATGGTTTCCTCAACATCGGCCGAAGGAGAGGTCACGATGTTGGCATCGAGCTGAGAGCTCGGAATTTCTGGCTCGGTTTGGGTAGAGAGAGCAAGAGGCTCTGGGGGCGGTACAGCATTTGCTCCAGCTGTGGGGGAGGTGGTAGCATCTTCGAGGTCCTCAGATGAGGAGGATGCATTCGACGTCTCCATGCCCTCAGCCTCATCAGCTCCGGTGCCTCGAGGTGCGATCTCGAATGATGCGGCCTCAGCTGAGCGGCTGGATTCGGAACACTCCTCAGCAGGTGTGGACTCGACCTGTGCTCCCTCCTCGTCTGGAGCTTGTTCCTCAGCTGGCTCCTCAGCTGGAACTTCAACTGGCTCATCAGCTGACTCGTCAGCTGGAACATCAGTTGGCTCATCAGCTGGCACCTCAGCTGCCTTCTTGATTGTCTTCTTGAACCTTACCCTTAACTTTTTCTGGGCGGGTTCATCGGTCGACTCCATCTCAACGTCAGCTCGGCGACGTGAGGCTTTGGATTTTGTGGGGCGAGCAGCAGCTTGTTCTCCCTCAGCTGTTGACTTAGCTGGCCTTCCCGACTCCCTCTTGTCCTTGGGAGTGTAGACACTCCTCAGCACCTCCTGTGCTTTCTTGGCCGTCGGGAACAGCAACAGCTTCTTCAGCGGCGTCTCCTCGCAGTCAGCCCAGACCATGTTGCGGTCCTTTGTTGCGAGGAGTATGAGGGCGGAGATTTTGCATCCGAAGTTGAGCGTGCCCTTCACACTCAGCAGCTTCTCTCCAGACTCAGTCGTAGTCTCAGAGATCTTCGACTTCTCCATCATCAACTGGTTCAGAAAATATTGGAACCAGTTGATTTGGTGTTGGTGCTCCAGGGCCAACAGCTGTTTCAACTTGGGTCGGCTGATGTCGCCGAACGCGCCACTGTATCCGAACACGACCTTCGACACGGCGTCGAACATCAGGCGGTGTTCAGGCTTCAACTTAGTCCTTTGCATGTTGCTCCTCAACCGCTCTGGCTCGATTAGAGCATCCTGTAGAAATTCATCCGCCTGTTCGTCGGTAATATTCTCCAGGAACTCGGTGGCGGTGTGGTTGATTGGTATGATGTATCGGAGGACATCGGACACGTCAATGGAGAAGGAGACACGACGTATTGTCCTTTCCGGAACATCCCTTTGTCGGCAGGACACCGTCGTAGAAACTCCCTTTGAACTGTCAAGGGGGCGAAGAAGATTGACGTAGAATTCTTCGACTTGACGCCTGAGCAAGTGAGAGGGACAGAGCTTGGCCCATTCCAGAAGTCCGTTCTCACGGAGAGTGTTGGCGAGAGGGGCTAGGACCGGCGACTCTAGATCCTCGTCGGAGAGGATCTGCTCGAAGTGAATCTTCGATACTAACATATCGAACGACTCTTCATACGTTGTAGGCACGAGGGAAGGTCCGGATGATGCCATTCTTTTGCTTTTGGGTGCCATTAAATCACTGCAAAAGTAAAATATATAGGGGAGGAAGAAATCTATTTACAGAAAAGGGTTAGGCAGAAAAACTGGAAGACGATGAGTAGTATGATTGATAAGCACGAATGTAGAAAGTAGGAGATATCTTCCTGATTTTTCGCCTTATATAGGTCTTTGACTTGGATGAGATCAACGACTAGGGTTAAATGGCGCGAATCCATCAACGGCTGGGATTACGCGACTGTTGACTATCTTTGACTCGACGTTTTGATCCGAGTTCCAACCAGCGCGTGAGAAGGTGTACAGTTTCATGTCAGCCCAGTCGCACTATAAAGTAGGCTATGGATGCTCAGCCGTACTTTACATTTAATGCGACATGATGGCTATTTTAATATAACTGACTAGCACAGGAATGTTTGAATTTATTTCAAACATTCTCATTTAAGAATATAACACCTTCAATCATAAATGATACCTGCCAGCTGATGTCTGAATCAGCTGTGTTCATTAGTCGAGTTCCTCAGTTGCCGCTTACCATCAGCTGACTCGAGTTCGTCTGTTCAGCTGACGTTTGACGTCTTCAGTTGGCAATCAGTATCTGATATTTCCCTTTCATCTGAGCTTCCCCCTTCATCTGAGCTTCCCCCTTAAGTCGATTTCCGATTCTTCAGCTCGGATGAATCCTTATCAGCTCGGATGACTCTTCTGCTCGGATGAGTTTTTAGCTCGGATCCAAAAGTCCTAGAAGATCACACAGCATCTTGAACCGGGCTTCAGGAAGAGGTTTGGTGAGGATGTCAGCTTTCTGAATCTCAGTTGGGATCTTCTCCATGGACACATCCTTCTTCTCAATATGATCTCGGATGAAGTGATGACGAATATCGATATGCTTAGTCCGAGAGTGATGAACAGGGTTTAGAGAGATAGCTATGGCACTCGAGCTATCACAATGTATGGGAACCTGTCCAGTTGAGACTTCATAATCTCTCAGCTGCTGCTTCAGCCACAATACTTGCATGCAACAGCTTCCGGCAGCCATGTACTCTGACTCGGTTGTCGAAGTAGCAACACACGCTTGTTTCTTGGAGAACCATGAAACCAGCTTGCTTCCCATGAACTGACAGTGTCCAGAAGTAGATTTTCTTTCCAGCCGATCTCCTGCTAGGTCGGCATCTGAGTATCCAGTCAGCTGGATATTGTCATCAGTTGGGTACCACAATCCAACATTGACAGTTCCCTTCAGATACTTAATGATGTTCTTTGCTGCCAACATGTGTGCTTCTCTTGGTTGGACTTGAAAACGAGCACACACTCCAACTGCGTATGAAATGTCTGGTCGGCTGGCAGTTAGGTAGAGCAGCGAACCGATGATTCCTCTATACTGGCTGGCATCAATGAGCTTTCCCTCAGCTCCTGGTTCGATCTTCTAGTTCGTGTTCATAGGGATCTTGGTTGTCTTACTTGTCTGCAATCCGAACTTGGTGATGAGCTCCCTTGTATATTTGGACTGGTTGATGAAAATCCCTTCAGGTGACTGCTTCACTTGTAATCCAAGGAAATAATTCATCTCGCCCATCATTGACATCTCGAACTTTTCCTTCATAAGATCGGAGAATTTCTTGCACAGCTCCTCCAACTTGGACTCGAAAATGATATCATCGACATAAATTTGCACGACAAGTATATCTTCTTCAACTTTGATGGTGAATAGAGTTTTATCAACTGAACCTCGTTTGAACCCCGAGTCCAGTAGAAATCCACAAAGAGTGTCATACCATGCTCTTGGTGCTTGCTTTAGACCATAGATAGCTTTCTTCAGCTTGTACACTCTTCCATCCCCAGTCTCAAAACCAGGAGGCTGTTCAACATATACATCTTCTTTTATATCTCCATTGAGGAATGCACACTTCACATCCATCTGATATACTTTGAACTTGTGATGTGTGGCATAAGCTAGAAAGATCCGGATAGCTTCCAGCCTTGCAACTGGTGCAAAGGAATCTTCAAAATCAATTCCTTCTTGTTGGCAGTATCCTTGAGCTACCAACCTTGCTTTATTCCTCACAATGAATCCAATGGCGTCTCTCTTGTTTTTGAAAATCCACTTTAGTCCAATCACCTTGACACCATTTGGTCTTTCTACCAACTCCCATACACAGTTGCGTAGAAACTCATTCAATTCTTCTTGCATGGCTGTTGTTCAGTGGACACAATTGAGAGCTTCCCCAACATTCTTCGGTTCTGGAACATCAGCTACATAGCAAGAAATCATGGCAACATCTCCAGCTTGCTCGAACTCCTCTAGAACTGCCAATTCCTCAGCATATTGGGCATAAGTGTTGGATTCTTCCTCGGTTGATTCTGGATTTGCAACTCTGCTCCTTGTGCGCACACCCTCGGTTGGATCTCCGATGATGTCGTTGGTGGAATGAACTTCATACCATCTTCGGTTGCGTCTTCCTTCTTCTTCCAACAGTGGCTGTTCAGACATCTGAGTTGGAGTCTTCAGAGCTGGTGATTGATCAGCTGTTGAGTCTGGATCCTCAACATTTACAATAGATTGAACCGAGTTCGGTTGGGCATCGGATGCTGATGCAGTTGGAGGGACATCAACTGAAGTTCCCCCTAGGGACGAGCTGAGGTCTTCGCATTCATCTTCAGAGGAGTATGGGTCCTCATCCTCAGTTGCCCATACCAGTGGTTCAGCTCGATTCTTTTCCCGAAGAGCTTGCGATCTAGTGAGATTTGGTAGAACAGCTGGATCCGCGTGTTGTTCCTTTACCTGTTCCCTGCACTCGAAGGTAGATTCATCAAAACTAACATGAGGTGTTATTTCCACAACACGAGAGCTGTTGTTGAAAACTCTATATGCCTTGATCCGAGCTGCATATCCAAGAAATATGCCCTTCGAAGCTTTGGCATCAAAGGTTTTCAACTGAGTCTTCCCATTGTTGTGAATATAACACTTAGATCCAAAAACACGAAGATAAGAAATATCTGGCTTTCTACGTCTCCACAGCTCGTAGGGCGTCTTTCCCAACCGCTTGGTGAGAAGAGATCGATTCTGTGTGTAGCATGCTGTGTTGATCGCTTCAGCCCAAAATCTCTTAGGCAGTGCTGAGCTCGCTAACATGGATGTGGCTGCATCCTTCAGAGTTCTATTTCTTCGCTCAGCTACGCCATTCTGTTGTGGAGTACGCGCGGCTGATGTCTGATGGGTTATGCCATTCTTTTCGCAATACTCAATGATGGTTTCATTTAGAAACTCCGTTCCACGATCTGATCTGATAGATATGATCTTCATCTCTTGTTGGTTCGATATCCGATCCATCAGCTTGGGCAGCTCATCTCGGGTCTCACTTTTGTGGCGCATGAAGATGGTCCACGTATATCTTGAGTAGTCATCAGTTACAACCAATGTATATTCGTTTCCATGAATGCTTTTTGGTGTAACTGGCCCGAAGAGATCCATGTGGATCAGCTGTAACACTCGGTCAGTTGAAGGAGTTGACTTCAACTGGAAGGAGGTTCTAGCGAGCTTTCCCAGCTGGCATGCACTGCAGATGTGTGTTGTTGAAAACACTCGGTTAGGTATGCCTCTTGCATGTTCTTGTCTGGCAAGTCGGTTCATCGTCTTGAAGTTCAGATGGTTGAGCCTTTTGTGCCACAGCCAGCTCACATCCGAACTGCTCTTTGACAACAGGCAAGTGTCAGGGAGGCTGCTGTTCCAGTCAGCGTAGTATACATTCCCTGTTGGAGATCGATTTCCCAACAATATCACCTGCTTTGATCTGACATCTTTAACTCTGCAACCTTGTGCATCAAACTTGACAGAGAACCCATTATCACAGAATTGGCTGATGGAGAGCAGGTTATGCTTCAATCCATCAACAAAAGAGACATTAGAAATTGAAACATGATTGGTTTCAAGGGTACCGTAACCTCTGGTATAACCTTTTGAGTTATCACCAAAAGTAACTGATGGACCTTCTTTCTCCACGAAACTTCCAAGCAAATCCTTCAGATTTGTCATGTGTTTCGAGCATCCACTATCCATCACCCACATTGTTGTAGACGCCTTCTTCTTCCTCAGCTGTTCCTCCTGTACCTGCAAGGAGAAACTCGCTTAGGTCCCCAATTTCAGTTGGGTCCTGGAGGGTTAGAACCAGTTCCCGCTGGAACCGTGCGTCGCTTTTCTCTGTACACTCGAATAGCCTTGTCATTCCAAATGATCTGCCCATTTTCATCAATTATAACAACACCCCGGTTATCCTTAGGCTTGTTGTTTTAAATGATGCTCTGTTTCTTGGGAGGAGTTGGATTTCTCCCATGTTGGGCTTTAGGAGGTGAGGCTTTCCCCCTGTTTTGATGGCGATTCTTATCCTGTTGAGTTTGTCTGTGAGGTCGGACGCCATTGTGGAATCTTCTTGGTTGATTCTGATTCCATTGCCTTGGCTGTTGACGATAGCTGTTCATGCCCGGATGTTGATTCATGTTGTGGCATGAGTAACCATAGCTGTCGTAACTTTTCCACATAGGTTGACTCTGTTGGAACCTCTGATTGTTATGGTGATGGAACCGTTGTTGATTATGTCGGTTGAAGCTTGGTCGGTTCTGTTGGTTCCATCTCTGCTGTGATTGGTTTGTTGGTCGGTTATCACGTCGGTTCTGAGCTTGGATATGTTGTCGAATTTGAGCTTGATTGCGACTCCGACGTCTCCGGTTCCTCCGTTGAGTCTTGGAACATTCCCCCTCGGTTGTAGACTCCAGGGACTGTTTCGTTGGTGCTCCATCTGCAGCTCCTTTGCCTTTCTCAGCCGTAGTTACCTTTATCGGTTGTGAGGGTGTTTGTTCAGTTGCATACTCAACTGTGTTAGGTTTGGCAACCATGACTTCCTCAGCCCTGGTGAAGGTAGCTGGTGGAATTCCAGTGTCCTTTGCCACGTCGTATCCGAGTCCAGACACATCATCCGTTTGCCGTCTGTATTTGATGAGATTATCGATGATCTCGGATGACTGATATAGCTTTGTCAGGTTGTCCTTCTCAGTCTAAAGATCCTTGAGAAGAACAGCTATATGCTCGCTCTGGGCATCTGATGTCTTTATCAGCTGGTCGATCTGAGCCTCTTGCTTGTTCAACTGTTCGTTCTGTGCCTTGATCTGTTCCTTCAACTGTTCATCGGTTGAAGCCTCAGTTTGGTTGGCTATACTCAGTTGACTTTTCAGCTGGTCAATTTCTTCAGCTTGTCTCTTGATTAGATCGTCCTTTTCGGTTAAGGAATCTTCAAGCTTGGCGAACTGGGCTTGAAGATTCTTAAACTCAACCGACTGCTGATGCAGTTCCTCACTGAGTTCTTGAAAATCATTCCAGGAGGGTTCCAACTCATCGTTCATAGATTCCTGCATGTTAGAAGTATTGGAAGAATTTAAGCAAGCAGGATTAGATTGTACCTCAATATCATCTTGGTCGGTTCCAAGTGTCATGAGGCATTGATCCGGACTGATGACTTTGTTGGTAGAGGTCAGGTCATCCTCATCTTCAGTGTCTGTGAAGATGTCCATATCGTCAGCTGCCTCTTCAGCTACCATGGCCTTGTTCTTTGCAGTTTGCTTCGCCCTCAGTGCTTCTCTTTCCTTCTTTGAGAGGTCTGGGCAATCGGCTTTGAAGTGTCCTTCCTTGCCGTATTCGAAGCAACCATTGGTGACTGGCTTCGAACTGTCTCGAGTTCGGTTTGATTTATAGAAACGTTTATATTTGCCGAACCGAGTATCCATATCGGCTAACTTCTTTGACAACGCTGCAATGTTCTGTTGCAGTTCTTCTCTGCTCGGCTCCTTTGCAGTCGTGTCAGCCGACCTGGTTGGCCTTGACGATCTCGACTTTGAGTAGTCAGCTCGGAGGGCAACTGACTTTGATGCTGAGCCGACATCCTCAATTCTATTTTTCTGACTTGAGGGCTGCGACCTCCTTCTGTTGACCTTATACTCATTTCCTTTCAAGATTGAGAATAATCTTTCAGTTCCCATTTCACCTAGGTCAGCTCGGCTCTCGTGAATATTTGTGAAAGTATCCCACTCAGCCGGTAGAGCTTGCAACACTTTGAGGTTTATTTCTCTTAGAGTGTATTTTCCTTTCCGGATGGATTGGATTCTTCTGATGATGTCCATAAACCGAAGCTCTAGCTGATCTATAGTCTCATCAGGTCGCAGACTGAAATTGTCAAAATCTTGACATGCATGCGAGAACTTGTTTTCCTTTGTCTCGTCGCTTCCTTCACTTAGCGAGGCCAGGATGTCTCACATCTCTTTTGCGGTCTCACACTCCTCTATCCAGGGCAGATAATCTTGTCCAACCGTGTACATTATTGTGCTCTGAGCCCAGATATCCAGCTGGCTCACCTTGGCCTCCTCCGGAGTGTAGTCCTCTGGCTGTTTCTCCACATACTCCACCACTGCATCTCCATCGTTGGGATTTGTGGGAGTGCGAAGTATTCTGTCTCGTATGACGATTGGTCCAGATGTGAGAACTTGTTGCATCCTATGATGTTTGGACAAAAGGATCTTCTTCATTCGAGTTCTCCATGATGTATAGTTGACAACAGAGAACATGACCGTGATCTTATCCTTGACGTCCATCTGCACAAACAAAAGCAGGACAACAAAAATGCGAGCAAGAATGCACTAGCGTGAAAAGACCTGTTCAGTTGACCACTGAAGAAAATTCTCGAATTCACACCTCGTGAAACAGAGTCAGCAGTCTTTTGAACCACTGCTCTGATACCACTTGATGGTCCCGATAAGAGTTACTGGTGTATGGGGGGGGGGGGGGAATACACCAGTTAGGATTTTTGAGCTTTAAAAAAAACTTAACACTTGAAATCAACTTCAACTGAGTGAGAGGACTCAGTTGGGATCTCACAGCTGAGTAAGCAACCTCAGCTGGAAGGTTGGTGCTGTGCGGAATGTGGTGGAAAATAAACTCGTAAAAACAAACTCACGCTTTTATGCACGGTTGGTCAAAACCAACACTGTTGTTGTGAAAGTATGCAGATTGTATGCGGTTTGTTTGTCAGTTAAGATATGATAATAAAGACTAAACACAAAAGAAAACACGACACACAAGATTTACGTGGTTCGGAGAGAACTCCTACGTCCACGGGGAGATGTGAGTCCACACACCTCAGTCCAAGTTCTTCTGGACAGAACCACTCAGCTTACGCGGGCTGAGCAACCGTTACAGTTTAGTTTCCGGGCACTAAACAGCCTAAGTCAAGTTTGCAGGTACTTGACGACCTGACTACTCAATTACAGGAAGAGTAAGGTCCTAGCACACTTTTTAGGGTGTGAGAAAGGGTAGGATTTCCAACTACAGCTCGATCAAAATGAGAGCTGGATCTAAGGCTTGAACGAATAAACACTCAAACTAAGATCTAAGACAGATTTTCACTCTATGAACCCTCAGCTACTAATATTCTATCACTCTTGAACTCTCAGCTGCTGATGTTCTTAGAATAGGAGTTTAGCAGATTTTTCTTTCGCTTGTGATTGAACTTTTCTCTCTTGCTTCAGTCTGTCTCGTGTGTCCTCTATCTCTCGAATGAGAGAATGCCTCTATTTATAGGCGGAGAGAATCAACTAGCCGTTGGAGGAGCAGTTGATCTCTGATCGGTTGATAGCGATGGCTTGTCTCTCATCTCTGCAGACTTTCCTGATATGGCATCTGTGCTCTTCTGCTTTCCATCTGAGACAGCCTTATGTTGGGCCAGATGGGGTAATGACTGAACGGTCAAACCCTCATGTGACTTCCTTTTGAAACTCAAATCTTTGACAGTCAACTTCGGTTTGTCGGTTGAAAGTCTTGACCTTCATCTGAGTGATCTTCAGCTGATGTTCCGATCTGTCGAGTTCTCAGCTGACTTTGAACTTCAAAACAGTTGAACTCCTTATTCAGATTCTATAACTGAGGTTCTGAAACTGAACCCTCAGTTGTCTTCCACTTCTTTACTCGGGTGGGTTTGAACCCTCAGATGATTTCCTTTTCATCTGATGTTCTCTTCCTCTCAACTGTTTCTTATCTGATGAACGCTCAGTTGGTTTCCTTCAACTGATGTTCTGAAGACTTCCCCTTGTTTGCATCTGAACAAATGAACTCTCAGTTGTCTTTCTTCACAACTGATGTTCTGTCTGAGTGACGCCTTGTTGCCATCTTCAGCTGGAGACCTGTAAAGATAAAATCTTAACTTTGCTCAAACAGCGAGCCTAAATTCTAACATGAGGTATTGGCAACATCTACTCGGTTGGGGTCAGCCGGTTTTGGAATTCATCAAAACTTATACTAATAAATTTCCCAACAATAATAGTAAGGATTTGTGGGATGCATTAGGACAGAGGTTTGGCAAGAGTAATGGACCTAAGATATACAAATTGGAGAGAGAAATTGGGGCATTTGTTCAGGGAAATCGTTCAGTGATGATGTATTTTAATCACCTAAATGCTCTATGGAATGAATTGAATATGTCTTTGCCACCTCTTGATTGTGTTTGTGGAAGTTTAAGTGTGGCACTTAAGAGAGAAGAGGAGAGGAAACTCGTGAAGTTTCTTATGGGATTAAATGAGCAATTCGAAAGTATAATTGGACAGATTCTTTTAATGGAACCACTACCTAATATGAATAAAGCCTACTCTATGATCCTACAAATTGAAGAGCAGAAGTCAGTAATAGAAAACTTATCAGAAATTCATTATCCGGTGGCTATGAACATGGAAGGAGGGAATTATTCCACACAGCAGAATACACGGGGCAGAAGTTACAATTCTGCCACAGGAAATCAGAACAGAAATGGAGATTTCAAGGGTAAAAAATTGAGTAAGGAGGAGAAGAGAAAACTCAAGTGTACTTACTGTGAGGAACCTGGACATGAGGAGCCTGATTGCTTTAAGTTGCATGGGTATCCTGAATGGTATAAAAAGCTCAAAAATGTCAAAGGAAAACCAAGGGTTAATCAAGTGGATACACCATTTGATCTTGATAGTAATTCAGACTATCATGGACAAAGAGAGAAAAGGAATGAGATAGAGAAAATGATACAATTTGAGATAGCAAAGTGTATGGGGAATCTGATGCAGAAGCAAGGAAATGGAGGTCCAAGACCAAATGTGAATATGATACAAGAAAAGCTTGAAACTCAAGACGGTTTTGATGGACATTTTGCATTCAGCATTGTTAATAAGTTGAAGCCAAATGCTTGGATCATGGATTCAGGAGCTAGTGTGCATGTATATAGGAGTCACAACATCTTGTCAAAGATGCATAGACTGGAGATTCCTTCTGAGGTTTATCTCCCTGATGGTACTCCTAAGCCAGTTTACTATATAGGAGAAGTGAAGTTGACAGACTCCATTATTCTAAGAGATGTATTATATGCACCAAATTTTACTCATAATCTGGTTTCAGTGGCTAGAATGGCCAGGAATTCTCATGTCAAATACCAGTTCATGGATACACATTGCATCATCCAAAGGAGAAAGAATGAGCAGGTGCTTGGAGTTGGCAAGATGGTGGATGGTTTATACATTATGGAGTCATTGATATCACCTTGTGTCAATCATGTTGACTCACCTCCTGGAGAAGATTATCTAAGCTGGCATTACAGACTTGGACATCCAAGCATTGTTACTATGAAGCATATGAAGCTGACTGATAAGACAATATCTCCCACAGAAGAAGAGGCAATTATGACTTGTGAGGTATGTTTACAATCTAAACAAGCTCGTTCTTCTTTTTCTGTTTTACAAAGAAGAAGTGAGACATTATTTGAGCTTGTGCATGTTGATGTATGGGGACCCTATCATGCTGAGAACATTACTCAAACCAAATATATTTTAACTGATGTTGAAGATCATAGTCGTAGCATATGGACTTACTTGTTGAAAAATAAAGGTCAAGTCTTCTCTATTCTGATTGGATTTATCAAGAGGGTACATACTCAGTTTGGTATTCTTATCAAGACTCTTAGAACAGATCATGGCACAGAGTTTGTGAATCATCTTATGCATCAGTTTTGCCTTGATCATGGTATTATTCATCAAAAATCTTGCACATAGTCCTCAGCAAAATGGTATTGTTGAAAGGAGACACAAGACTTTACTTTAAGTAGCAAGATCTCTTATGCTTCATAATCATGTTCCAAAAAGATTTTAGCCTCAATCCATATTGACAGCTACATGGTTACTAAATAGGACACCTAGTAGAGTTCTAAATTGGGCCTGTCCTTATATATTGTTATTAAAGAAGGAACCAAGCTATATCAATCTCCAACCATTTGGTTGTTTAGCTTGTGCTGTCAATCTATCACCATTTAGATCAAAGTTTGATGATAGGAGCCTCAAATGCATCTTTCTTGGATATGCATTGGATCAGAAGGGTTTCCTATTATATGATATGGTCAATAATAAGCTTTTTACATCTAGAGATGTCAGATTTCTTTCCAAACGAGCTGCTTATTCTGACTTTACAGATGTTTCTTTGACTAATCATGGTAATGTTATTGATAATTCTATGTCTAAGGATATGGATTTTACTTCACTCAAGATGATCCCATGATTGAGGTTTCTACACCAACTGATGCTGATAATCATCCCTCAGAAGCAGTTATGATTGATAATGCACACACTATGATAGTTCCTGTCTCTTCTACTGATGAGAATACCATTCCTATGGAGATTGAAGCTCATGTTAGAAGAGGTACTAGAACTAGAAAACCACCGGTTTGGATGCAAGATTTTGTGGGCAATGTGACTGTTTTGTCTACAAATATTCATCATCATCATGATTCTTTGCATCCACCTACATTTCCATATCTTGTTTCTTCTGCTTTGACAGAAACATACAGGGTTTTCTTGGTCAATGTTGAGCAAATTCAAGAGCCATGATCTTTTGCAGAAGCAAATAGATATGCTGAATGGAGAAATGCTATGCAGCATGAATTGGATGCCTTGGAGCAGAACAATACATGGGAGTTAATAGATTTGCCTGCAGGAAAGAAAGCCATAGGTTCTAAATGGGTCTATAAAGTAAAGTTGAATGCTGATGGCACTGTGGAAAGGTATAAGGCACGCTTGGTTGTAAAAGGATACAATCAGCAGTTAGGCATTGATTATCAAGAGGTATTCTCTCATGTTGCTAAACTTGTTACAGTGAGATTTCTCATCGATATTGCTACTTTTTTTGGCTGGCCTCTGCATCAAATTAATGTCAATAATGCTTTCCTTCATGGATTTCTGCATGGTGAAATTTATATGCAGCCTCCACAAGGATATAATCAAGCCAAGAAAGGTCAAGTATGCAAGCTAATCAAGAGTTTATATGGTTTAAAACAGGCTTCAAGGGAGTGGAATGCAGAGTTTTGTCAAAAGCTCTTTTCTTATGGTTTTACTCAGTCTTCCAGTGACCATTGTCTCTTCACCAAAGGCTCAGGTTCTAGTTTTATTTGTCTGCTTGTTTATGTCGATGATGTCCTCATTACTAGCCCTGATGAATCATTGATTGTAGCCTTGAAAGATTTTTTGGATAAAGTCTTCACTATCAAAGACTTGGGAGTTGCCAAATTTTTTCTTGGCATGGAGATCATAAGGGGGGTTGCTGGAACTTGCCTCAATCAACGCAAGTATATTCTTGATTTAGTTGAGAAAGCTGGGTTAATACGATGCAAATCTGCATCAACTCCTTTCCATCAAGGTATGCAATTGAGCTTGGTTTCTTCTCCTCGATTACATGATCCTGAACCATATAGGAGATTAGTTGGCCAGCTTCTTTATCTTAATCTTACCAGACCGGATTTGTCTTATGCGGTTCAGCAATTAAGTCAGTTTGTAGCACAACCATGTGAACATCATTGGACAGGTGCTTCACATGTTCTTCGTTATTTGAAAGGTTGTCCTTCCCTTGGTCTCTTTTATGCAGCAGATTCAGACCTTCACATCCATGCTTTTAGGGATGCTGACTAGGGTGCATGTTCCCTTACTCGTCGCTCTTTGACTGGTTACTGCATTTTCATGGGAAAATCACTCATTTCTTGGAAGTGTAAGAAGCAAACCACTGTTTCAGCTTCTTCGGCGGAGGCAGAATATAGAGCTTTGGGGGCTACCGTTCGAGAATTAGTATGGATCTCTTACCTTCTTGCTAATTTTCATCAGTCTCTCACTTTACCTATACCCTTGCATTGTGACAATCAAGGAGCAATACATATTACCAAAAATCAAGTGTTTCACGAGCGAACAAAGCACTTGGAGATAGACTGTCACATTGTCCATGATCGGTTTAAATCTGGATTCATTAATCCTTTACATATCTCCACAACCTTGCAGCTTGCAGATCTATTTACTAAAGCACTTGAGGGTCCTAGATTTCGACACCTTCTTTCCATGATTGGAATGTATGACATTCATTCTAATCTTGCGGGGGGTATAGGAGCATGCAAGTGCATGCTCCAACTCAGCAGCCAACTCAGCTACTCTATGAGATTGAATCACGTGAAGGAGAGGTCGAGCCATGTGAAGGTGAGCTGGACGAACCACGTCAGCAACATGCATATCAAAATTAATCTTGATCGTTGAAGTAAAGCATGGAGCATGAACTTGTGATCTAGTAGATATTATCTTGCTTAGTTGCTTTATTTGTAAGCAGTAGTTAGTTGTGAAGTGAGTCGGTGGTATTGTTAGTATAAATACTCTAGCTAAGAAGAAATCTGTACGAATTATGAATCATATTTTCTATAGCAATAACACTGTTACATTGAGTTCTTGCATATCTTCTTCATTTCCTATAAAATTATGTCCCTAATCATGTCATAGTTTTTGAAGACCACTTTGGCTAAGGTGAGGGATCTGAGCATGGGACAGTTGACGCCGTCGTCGCCTCCATTGATTCCACACCCTTTCACTAATAATCGGAGAAGCATTTCGGATTGGAACACCTCCAGAGGCAGAATGAGCAGGGACGAGTAAAGTTGGAGATCAAGATCAGTAGCTCCCATTTTAATGGCAAGCGCAATCAACCTGGAAACGATAGAGTCGCCAGTATTTGATGGCATCCGACTCTGCAGTTGTAACGTGAAATTGTCGATGTTGAGTGTGGAGAATGAGTACCTCTCCAGGGTCTTCAGTACGTAGTCCATTAACACCATTGGGAAGATTCGGCGATGGGGATCTTTGAAATGGCGTTGATCGAATTTGAGGGTGGGACGAGTTAACCAAGCGGCCTGCCATGATTTGGACAGAATTGTTGTACGAGAACCTTCTTTTGCGGTCAGGAAAGATTGAATGTGTTGTATCATGGCCTCCGACAATTGGGGGGTTTTGATTCTTTTGCTCTTTGCCATTTGATCATAATGCGGAGATGACTGCAACTGCAAGGGTTAATCAGCATATAAAGCAAAATCAATCCCCCACTAAGCCCACTTTCTTTTTTTCCCACTCAAACTTAATGATAATAACTTTTTATTTCTTTTTTCCTTTTTTACAATATCTACATAAAATCTATACATATAAAAGCAAACTCAATCTCCACTTTCTTTTTTTCCCACCCAAACTTTCTAATACTCTAGTATCACTTTTAACTAATTAATGTCTAAATAAAATTTTGAAGATCGTACGGTGCGGTTAAAGTGTTTGTCCATTAATTTTTGATATAATAATGGAGCAAAAGTCGATAATATTAGGATTAAAAAAAAAAACTTGTACAATATATTTCAGATATAATAATTAGAGTAACAATGACAAATAGGCAATCTAGATAGTCAAAGTAGTTGTTAAAAATTTAATCTATATATAAATTCTGTCAGATTTTGAATTTTTGGACAAATTTAACACTACCCCTCATTTCACTCTATTTCTCTATCCTCTCTCCCCTCTCTCTCCCAAACACCTAAGTGCCGCCGCTTACCACCGTAGACCATCCACCGCGCCCCTATTCCATCCAATCACGGCTACATCAATTCTCAAGCATGAATCTAAAATCAGATCCAAGTTGGTGAGATTAGTATGAAATGAATTGATTTGTACCACTCGTACCAAGTTATGGTTCGCCACTAGTTGGTACGAACAATACGACTAGATTCATTCGTATCACTCGTACCAAGTCAACGGTGCATCACTAATTAATTCGAACGGAATGAATTAGTTTATTCGTATCAAGATATGGAGTACAAGTACTTGGTATGAACAGGACGAATGGGTTCATTCATCCCGTTTGTGTTGTGTATTTATACTTTGTGACTTGATATGATGATAATACCCTCATTTTTACCATTGTATCAAGTATTTCTATACTCTCATTTGGTACGAATAAAACGAAAACATCAATTCGTTCCTTTCGTACAAATTGACCAACCAATCAACATTTATCACTTCCTTGAACCTCGAGTTCTCTAAAACCTCGTCGCGCCTCACCGTCACTCATGGCAGCGATAAAGAGGGTACAACGGACGATGAAGAGCATGCTCATGCCGATCGCGTACGAACACCATCCACAGTGTAGACAAAAACAACTCGCTATTGAGATGAAATTCCGCCAGAAAAGACGACTAGAGGCGACAACGGTAGAAAGAACTGAGAAGATGACGATGTCGGAAAAGAAGTGGTGGATATGGCGGTGATGGTGGCAAAAAGAGCGGAGAAGTTAGTGGTAGATATTAACGGAGAAATCGGTGGTGAAGATGGCGGAAAAGAGGCGATAGAGATGGCGATGACGGTAGCGGAAAGCAAAAGAGAAAAGATCAGTGGTGATGGAATCACAATGCAGCACAAAGAAGATCCATGAGAAATAGAGAGAGGAGAGAGATTACGAGGGGAGAAAGAAAGGTGAGGGTGAGTGGTTGCTGGTGATGTTAGGTTTTTTTTAGAAGGGTATAATTGTCCCATCACATAAAAGAATGACAGAATTTATCTATAATTATGTTTTTGACAGAATTTATTTTTATTAACTCATTGTTGTCATTCTATATGATAAAGTCTAATAATTAATTAAAGTCGCTATTGTAAAAATGAAATTAAAAAATAGTAATAATTTGATATATATTTGTACAAGTAATTGAAATCTAGATTCCTGACTATGGCGAATCCAAGGCGTTGTTCTCTTGCCGGTAATGTCCATGAAAAATTGCAGACAAGGTGTGGGACTAACTTGTGATCGGCGTCTATCATATCATATATATTTGTACAAGTATACGTTTGCAAAGGGTTTATTTAATGCTCACCGAACATAGCAGCAGTGGGTTCCCACGGCATAAAAAGAAATAGTATAAGTCTGCAAATTATATGACATTTGCACAATCCGCCACATATTATTTAAGTTCGTTTTTTTGTCTCATTTTCTCCGTGTTGGGCAAGATATGTTTCTGCATTGAATTTATTTAAAAAAACAAATACAAAAATTGTACAACTATAACTTGATATACATAGAATCCCAGAGTCCAAATTAACTAGGCAAAAAGGGGGGAAAAAAAAAAGAACATACCAGATATAATAAAGTTATCATCTATATCTCCAGATTGCTAGCTCGACGTTCACTTCCTCCACTAACTCACTTGTAAATAGGGTTGTAAACGATTTGAATCGAAGCGAATAGTGGTCTATTCGATTCGGATTCGTGACATTATTCACATATTCGAATATGTATTCAAATCGACTTCGAATATTATTTTTTATTCGTATTCGATTCGCAATGATATTCACGAATATTCGATTCGAATAGAATATTCGGTTTATTTTTTTTAAGTTTATTAATAAACATACTATTTTATTATTCGATTTGAAAATTTTAAAATTTATATTTCAAAAAAAAAATTCTTAAATAATATTTCAACTAAGAAACAATTAAACACACACACACACACACACGTATATATAGGGTGTGGATCTGGTGAGAACCACCATATTATCATGGAGTCGTGCACAGCCGCCGTCGACCGGTGCTATCGAGTCACCATCTTTTGACTCCCTCTTTCCCGACTCCCATTTCTCCATTTCAACAACATAAAAGCAAGAAGGAGAAGAAGGGGAAAAGGGTAAATACCTTCACTTTGCTCGAACTACGATATAATTTTTAGTGTGTATAAGATGAAGTGAAGGCTCTCTATTTATACTAAAATTTCTGGAACTAAAAATGGACATGTGAAGATAATTAACGATGACTAGAACGGTTCTGGATGATTGAAAGAAAATAGGGATCTTTTCATAATTACCAATTATTGAGCAGGAAATAATTGCTAAGGTGATCTTTGTTTCAAACTTCCGCCGCTACAATGGAGGGTGGAGACATGAAGGAAATGAGAGATGATTTAGAATTCTGATTGGGCCCATAAATTGGGCTGATTTAAGAGATAAAGTTTGGGCTTCATTAAATCATACTGGGCTACTTTAAATTAAAAGTGCCTGACATAAAAAAATGTAATGACCCTGAGCTTTATTCAAAAATATTTTGGGCCCACTGTTAAGAATAATTATTCGTAAAATGCATCCTCATGATCGTATAATAAATCTAGGCGTGAGTTATAGACTTAATATTAATTGTTAAGAAATAAAATAAATAAATATTTAAGGAGAAATAAAATTTTTCTGGGTCGTCAGTCTCTCTCTCTACCACCACTATCCATCGCCGACACTAGCTGCCACTCCGCCGATGAATTTGTACAGTAGATTTTATGCAGCAGATTAAAAGTTGAATATGTTAAAATTATCGTGTTGGATTTGAAGGAAGTAGGAGATTCAACATCTTTGATAGAGATTCCGCTAATTAGATGGCTCAATTTCAAGTTTTTTTAACAATATTACAATCATAGTTTGGGAGATTACATTACAATTGATCTTAGGAATTTAAAACATCAAAAACACGATACACCGGTTGCCTTGTCTTCTCTTTGCAACATCACTTGTTCTGATCTTCCTGGATAATCAATCCATAGTTCCCGTAGATATGCTTCCTGGCCTTTTGAAATCTTACGGGATCTGAGACTGAGTCAATCTTCAATTTGACAGCCAATTTCTCAGCTTCTTTGTCAATGAGTCTGTGAGCAATTCGGTTAGTTCAGAGAGGAGGATAAGTTTTCTTCGCGGGGGCAGTTGGTGGATAATGAGTTGAGTTCTCCAGAACTGCCAGGAGACGTCTGCCCACTACATCCTCTGTTGCAAAGGTCTGCAAGTGCAACATCCAAGCCTCATCAGCTGATGTCTTCCCATACTCATACTCATAGTAGTATTTCTAGATAAATTCATCCTTCAAGTCTTCCCAATGATCATTCAGCGCTTCTTTCCCAATAAATTCATCCTTCAAGTCTTCTCATAATACTAAAGTTGTCCATGGCAAAATGTATAGTCTTTTTGAATGGTTAATTAATTCTATAATAATTACAACAATGTTTGGTACTTATTGGCAATTATAGCATGTGATGTATATATTTCACCATAATGTTATGAAGTTGAAATGAGATGCAAATAATTAAAATTATAATGATAATTATATTATTTCTTCTTCAACAAAAGGAAAATTAAGAAAAAGCATATCACGAGCAATGTAAACGATTTCTACTAGCTTTATAATTCAGAAATATTTTATTGAATCACTCGATTATATATATATTACTAGGGAGGGACCTTTTACTTTGTAATTCAGAACATATACTCCCTCCTTCCATGATAAATATGATCACTAAGGAGTGACACGAGTTTTTAAAAGTAAGAGAATGGGTGATAATGGATGATAGAAGTATTGTGAGTGGGAGAATGTGTTAGTACCATTTTATCCTTACAAGATATTATAATAAAATTCATGATACCCAGTAAAAACATGTCTTATAATCGTCATTAATACTCCAAAGTTATTGCTCTAAAATAATTAATCCCCGAGATGTAAGAGCAAAATAGTGCATCTAATTAATAATGTTATTGCTTTCTTATAACAAAAAGGCTAGAGTGAGATGAAAAAAAAAATTGGAGGTAGATATAGAGGAATCATCACTGTATAATAATAGTACGTACTTGAATATAACATCAATACATTTTGATGACTTTCGTGCATCACACACGCACGCCACACACGAATCTTTACTACTATAATAGCAAGGTCGGATTGCTAAAAATAGTAACTTTAATTTTCAGTTTCTGTTTTAATTTTATTTTTATAAATGGTATATTTAATTGTCATTATCTAAATTATTCACTAATATTTTTCAATTAATTAATCAATACCACACGTTACAAAAGCATAATTTGTGGCAAAATGTTAAATTCAATGATAAACTTTTCATTTTTCATTTTATTTTTAACCTATAAATTTGTAGAATCCTACAATAAATTTCATCTAACATTTTTTGTGCTCATGCTTCCACATGATTGATAGGAAAAAAAAAAAGTATCATGCCACAATAAAGTAATAATTTTGTTGTATTGTTGTATTATAGAGTAGGTTGTTTCATCAATTCAAATAGGCTCCATAATGAAGATGAAGATTCACAAAACTGAAAGAAGAAAAGCACTCAATCCAAAAAAAATCGGAAATTATGGAATCGGTTTGACCAAAACCGATTTTTAAATTATATGGGTAAAAAAAACTTAATTATGTCTAGGACATTATGTCCCATTATCACTACCAAAAAAAAAAATCTTATGTCTAGTGCAAAATTAATATGATCATAATAACTTCTTCACAGAATTTTAAAATAATTATTTTTTGATAAATTTTACTCCATCCGTCCAATTTGTATTTTCCTACTTACCACAATTTTTTTGTCCAATTTGTATCTTCTTACTTTATTTTTTTTTACACATATACCTTCATCTCTCTCCCTATTTACTACTCTTTGTCATTGATGACCTCACCTCACATAATCTTTATTTCTACTTTTTTATCATCCCAACAACTTTATTCCTACTTTTTGGTCAATACCACCTCTTTTTTGTCATTACCACTATTTTTTTTATCATTATCTCACTACCCCTAAAATATAACTTTATTCCACCAACTACCACTTTATCATATTTCTACCGGTGCCACGCCTCAAATAGGAAGATACAAATTGAACGGAGGGAGTAATAATAATTTCATGTCAAATCATATTGGTGACTACTAGGGTAGAAAAAAAAAGGTAAAAGCCGCCGTGGAGTTGTTTGTAACACTTGAAACAAAGCTTGAAACCGGTAAAATTAAACAATCCAAATTTGGAGGCCGATCTAGTTCCAGCCAGCGATGAAGAATCAGAAAAGAAGAATTGCGGGTGACGGCGAATCTCATCTTCCCCAAGAAATGATTCAGCGCATATAGTCATTTCTCAACGGAAAAGAAGCTGCTCGAACCACTCTCCTCTCCAAGTTCTGGCGCAGCGCGTGGTTTACACGCCCCAACCTCGATTTCCATCAACAACACTACCGAGGTCGTCATCAAGAGCAGTTTGTTGATCTGGCCACGAAAACTATGCAGAGGTACGAGCATCTTAGGTTAAAGATCGGGAGTTTGAGGCTGGGAAGCTACGAACTTAGTCTAGGTGCAAATGAATTATTGATTGCGGAAGCCATAAAATTGGGTGCTGTTGACCTCAACATCAATTTAGGGAAACAATCGTCTTTCGTTTTACCAGACGAAGTGCTTCGATCCGAAACCCTAACGAAATTATCTCTCAAAGGCACCTTAACCGTTGATCTCGTAAGCCTAACTTGTCCCAAACTCAAATCCCTCCGTTTATCAAATGTGACTGTGAGTGAGAATGTTAATTTATTCAGGGATTTGCTTTCGAGACTCCCATTTCTGAAGGAATTGGTGATACGGATTGCTTAGGGTTGAGAAATGTACGAATTTGTAGCAAATCACTTGAGCTTTTAGACATAAAACGCTGTTTCTTCACATCAAAGGTGATGAGTAATAGCTGGGATACGGAGTTTGATGTTCCAAACATTCGGAAAATAATGTTCGAGGGTTATGGCTGGTCTCGCCTCGTCTTCCAAATGAAAACAACAGCTTGTACGGAATGGGAGTCCGATATACGTGTTAAGTATTTGTATGATCCGACTCCTGAATGGTTCATATCGTTTAACAAAGTTTTGAATCAGTTGAGCAACTCTAGAGTTTCACTCTCTATATACCCAAATTTTCCCAAGAATGATTGCAGTGGATTGGTTGGAGCTGCAGATTTACCTACACCGCTACCTGTAGTGGAGAGGTTGATGTTGGAGGGTGGTCTTGAAGTAACCGGGGCTTTTCTGGATAATTTATTTTTGATTTTTCGCCCAAAGTTGATAATCCGAAGATGTAGTTTACCAATAGTACCAAGTGACCGGAAAAATCAAAATTTATTGGAGCTTAGCAAGAGAGTGGTAGTGGAGGAAACGACTGTGGAGGCCGGTGTTGTTCGCTTCCATCTTGGATGGGGACCGGATGAAAATAAGGAACATGAGGCAATCACCCTGTTGCCTTCATCTACCAAAATGATTACAAAGTTAAAAGATAATGTGGGCAAGTGTCTCACTACCTTCTTCTCTCAAACTCAGAGTTAGAGGAGAAACTAGGCCAGAATTCTCTAAATATATTTATTAATTTTGCCATTTCCACTCTTGTTAGATTCTATTTTGATCTCTAGTTGTAACTATTGTGATGTGTGTGTGAGATTCCATATCTCAATGAAGCTATTCGACGTTTGATGAGTGTATAAGGTTGGCATGCACATCCGAAGTAGGCTGCGATACTTAATACTAGTGTATCCGAAGTTGAGGTCTGCTTATAATTTTTCTAGTTATTTTCTACCTTCATTTTCTCTCTTGCTGTCATAATTTAGATGGGAATCCTGATTAATTTTCTTTCTTTAGATTATATATATATGTGCAGATGCAGCCCAAAATTTTCTTCCTAAAATAATTGGTTATTAATTTATGTTTATCAATAATGATAGTCTGTCGATATATAGGTGCAGAAGATGACTGTTTCCAGCTTCTTCATCCAGATCATGGGAAATTTCAGATTTACATAAAATGTCATGTTATGTTTACGTTGGGAGATCAAACATAGTTTCATTTACAGTATGAAGGCTTTTTTAACATATGCAATCTGATGTATGGTTACTGTTACTTAGCACTACATTTTCAATTATACTCGAGTCATATTATAATATACGGCAAAAACTCATATGCGACGTGTCGCATCCCATGCGTGAGGCGCGTGGGGTGCACACGCCTATTTAATTATTATTATTAATTTTTTTTTTAATTTTCCGATTTGTTTTTAAAATTTTCCTGTTTCCAATTTCCAGTTTCCTGTTTTTTTTTTCAATTATTTTAAAAAAAATCTACCTTTTTTCCACCTTTTTTTTTGTTGCTGCTTCGTTTTTTTGTTTGCCGCTTCTTCTTTGGTCAAGATTCGAGCGAGGGGAGCCGAAGGCCTCGGAGCGAGCCGAAAAAGTCCAAAATGTTGCCCTCTGATTATCCTTATATTTGTAATCGGACCGAAGGCGGAACTGTAAAATCGGAGCCGAAGACGGAGCCGTAAAATCGGAACCGAAGGCGGAGACGAAAAAAAAAATGACCGGGTTAACCGGGTCAACCCGACCCGGATCCGATCGCATGCACAATAGCAGGTCGCAGGGGAGACATGCTCATAATATACTATGTGATTTTATATACCCTTTTGTTCTGTGGTCAAATGGTATATTCATATTCCAAGGTCAGCAAAAAATCGCTTTACTATATGCGTTTAATTCTTGCACAGTATGGATATGTTCTCTCTCTTTGCCTTTTTTGGTTCTCTTTCAAGTAAATTATCGTTGTATGCTTCAGTTGCTCCTACTTTTGTCGTGTTAGTCCATAGGAAATTTTTTATTTCTTTTTAGAACGCAAAAAAGAAGTGTATATATATATGATGTTCACAATGCTGCCTATGAAGCATCGTAAAGAGTCCAGTTCAGAAATAGAAAATTTGAGAAATCAGTGTTGTAATTGCAAAATAAAAACAGTGGAACAAAATATTATTTTTTAGCAGAAAAAAAGAACAAAATGTAATTAGAAACGCCGTTGCCAGGGATCGAACCCAAGTAACCCGCGTGACAGGCGGGAATACTTACCACTATACTACAACGACTTGTTGAATAGGATTCGTAATTTTATAATAATATTTTCTTTCCAGCTTCATAAATAAATAAAATTTGAATTTGAATTTGAATTATTTTTCTTAGACTGTCTGCAGTGGCTGTTTTCATGGGTGTCTCGAGACACCCAATCCATGGAGACAGCCCACTGTCTCGAGACTGTCTCGTTCCAATGAGACAGTCTCGAGACAGTGATATATTGACAAAATTAATATTCAAAATTAATAAATTAATTTGATGGAGACACATCATAGAGACAGACCCACTGCAGCTGACTGTTTCTATCTCTATCACATCCAATAGAGACACCTCATAGAGACATTTTAAGCGCACATTATACACAAAGTTTATCAGCTTAATTAATAAAATATTATCTTCTCTTATGGTGGTGGAAAATAAAGATTTAAAAAAGAAGGGATGATTTAAAGGGTGAGATTTTTGTTTATCCCTCTATAAATAGAAGTATAAATTTATACTTTCAAGTGAACACACCCTTATACTAATACTTATATATTATAGTTTATATGAATAAATTCAAAAGTAATTAAACTAAACATATTTATTAGACAACAAGTTACAACGTCTATACCCCGTTTTGAAAGTAACGTCTAAATGGTTCCAAATTCAATTTGAAAGTAATTTATCTACTTGTTTTTGTTCCAAACTTATATAGTAATACTTGCTAATTACCCGAGTCTGATCTATTTAAATTTATATGTACTACTCATTTTCGTCTTCAACTTGTATAGCTATAATCTGTACTATTTAAATGGATTTAGGTAATTAATAATAATAATAATAATAATAATAATAATAATAATAATAATAATAATAATAATAAGAGACATATTTTGAAATAGCCATAATGACCATTAAAATATGAATTTTGGTCCACCATTTTTAAAAATATAAATTTTGGCCATTTTTTTCAATTTGGGACAAAAATACCCTTAATGAAACGCGGAACGGGTCGGCTCTGACGCGGGCGAGCATGGGTCGGTTCGGGCCGGGTAAGAATAATTTGGTACATCTGGTACAAATTTAGTCTTATTAGTATCAATTGTTCTAGTAAATCTTATACAAATTTAGCCTTATTAGTGCCAATTGTTTCAAATTTAGTATAATTGGGATGAATTGTCGAATTAGTTCAAGATGTTCCAAGTTATGACATGGTACTATTGGGACAAATATTCCAATTATTCCAACTTATACTGCTCTGATTTTGCGGCTCCGCCTTCGTTCCGATTACTTATATGAGAATAATCGTCGGGCAACAATTTAAATTTCTTCGGCTCGCTCCGCGGCCTTCGGCTCCCTCGCTCGAATCTTGACCAAAGAATAAGCAGCAAACAAAAAAACGAAGAGGCAAACAAAAATTTGGAAATTTTAAAAAAATCTGAAAAAAAAAGAAAAATAATCTGGAAAATAAAATAAATATAAAAAAAGAAAAAAATTGGAAAATAAGAAAAGAAATCTGAAAATTAAAAAGAAAATAGAAAAAAAAAAAAGAAATCTGGAAAATAAGGAAAAAAACAGAAAATAAGAACAAAAAAATTGGAAAAAAACAGAAAAAAGGAATGAAAAAATTGAAAAGGAAAACAAGTGTCAATAAAACGGATCAAAGAGTGATAGATCAAAAATAGAAGAGAGAAAGGGGTAATGGTCATAATTTATATTTATGAGGAGGGTGGGTCATAATTTATATTTCAATACTCATATTGATTATATCACATGATATTCTCTAATAATAATAATAATAATAATAATAATAATAATAATAACCTTGACCTTGAGTAGTAAAAAAGGCCTCTTTGACATCACCATTTGTTTCTACCTATTGAAAGGAGCAGCAAATAGATATGGATTGTTCTCTCTTCGCTGGCGCTGGGGATAGAGAGTGAGTGATGAATGGGGGACATTAACTAACTGAAATCTTGCATCCTAAACTGCTATTAGTGTATAAAAAACTATTCCATCTTCCGAAGTTAGGCCTAACCGAAAATCTACTAATAGTGAATGGAGAGGCCATGGGGTGGGGATGAAACTGGCATCGTTTCCGGATCCAAAACCAATAAGTGAATCACCAATTGACCGTATTATCAAGTTCAACTCCTTCAGATACCCTACCTTTATTTGTTAATTACAAGCAAAAGAACCACCTAATCCAAATCAACTGTGACAAATTTGATTGAACCAATTCCAATGATGACTACATCAATACAACTAAAAAAACTTGGTAAATGGCACAAAGCCAAATGAAATCCGTTATAATAACAGAATAATTAGCAGCCAATCAAGTACTGCAAGTACAGAACCTTATAACTTTGTTTCTTTTTCATCCTCACCGCCATTTATTTCTTCCAACCTTCATTACTAATGTAAACAGTCAGCTCTCTTCTAATTAACATAGATAGCTTGGAGTATCTGGAAGAGAACAGTCGAGGGTGCTTTGGCCAACACTTCCCCGGAGACGATCATCACATCGGCGAACAACGAATACGCCTCTGTTTGGGGTGAACCGTGTAAGCACTTGGACACATGGAGGATCATCAACGACTATCCCAAGGTCTTCCAGTAGGATTTTCTTTTTAGTGTTTCGTTGTATTTCTCCGTTTTAATCGTTGTAGTTCACCGTTTTTAATCAATAAAATTAATGTTTAATTTATAATTTATTTAAATTTTTATATTAAAATTAAATAAAAAAATAGCGATTACCGAAATCGACGATCGTCGTTGCAACTATTTTTTTGAGTGATTACAAGGACCCACAAAAAAGTTGAGCGATCACGATTTGGGCAATCGTCATTGCCCATGGTCTAATATAGTTAATAAAAAAAACCAACTCATGCTATTTGCTCCTTTTTTGTCAATCACCCTAATGAAATTCCTCATTCCTCTTTTTTATGTCTTGTAATTTGTATTATTTGTTAACTAACAATGTCACATTAATTTACGGTTAAAAATCTCTTTTGTTGATACTGTCCTTTAATTTTTCTATTCATTTTTTCCGACAGCAAAAAGCTCTTACCCTTTTTCTCCATTTAATTTCTGGCAAAAAGTTAAAATAATCGTTCTAATAAAGCAAAAACAAATTTTAACCATTATTTTTTAAAACATAAAAACTAACCTAATTCTCTGCAGAATTAATTTGTTGGCCTTATCATTAACTTCTTCTATCTCAGGCTCTCTCTCACACTCACACAATCTCGACACACACACACTCAATTGCAGCAACAAATGGTGTTGCTCGATGAGGTTCCACGACCAGTGGCCGAGTGCTACTTCCCATTCCTCCCCAACTCACCACTGTGTGATTATGCTACGGCGTCGCCGCCGCTTCGGACTCGGTCTCCGTTTGAGGATTTTGCAGCGCTGCCGTCGCCCAATCATTCGGCGGTGATTCGATCATGTATCTGAGGAGATGAAACACTTAACAATTGGCAACGATTCAGAGACGTCATTCTCCGAGAGGAAGCGCCGATGAGTTCTCGCGGCGGCGATTGTCGTTGGATTCGGAGTCTGCGAAGAAGGGCAAAGGTATCCTAATTGAATTCCGTAGAAATCCATTTAAGAAAACTGCATTTTGTTCGTCGAATTCAGAAGAGGAAACCTTGAGAAAAAATTCAAGGCGGTAGCAGAAGCTTGTTAATTAAAATTGGTAGCAAGAGCAGCAAACAAGAGTAAAAAAAATCTCATGGAAGCCGGTGAAAATTGATAAAATTGATAAGATGGGAAAAGAGAGGAAAACCAATAGCAAGTTGGTGGTGACATGATATACATGTATGTATTCATGTATATCATGTATGAATTCATGTATTTTGTGTATGGATTCATGTATATATAGAGTCATGTATAGAGTCATGTATTTCATGTACAGAGTCATGTATGGATTATGTATTTCGTGTATGGATTCATGTATTCATGTATGTATTCACATGTATTTTGTGTATAGATTCATGTATGCGTGCACCTTAACAAGGTAATGAAGGGCATTTTGGTAAAGCTGATTATTATTTATCTTTTGAAAATTAATAGTTAGAATTTATCTTTGTCTTTTAAAAATTATTATTTTTCCACATTACCTTTTTAATTTCCCTAATTTGTTTCTTTTGTGCCGGTATATATATTCTAATAAGAAAAGTACTTGCATGCGACCTGCTGCATGGCAAGCAATCGGATCCGGGTTAGGTTGATCCGTTGACCCGGTCAATTTTTTTTTATTTTGAAATTTTTTTAATTTTAGTTTTTTTTTTCGGCTCCGATTTTACGGTTCCGCCTTCACTCCGATTACTAATATAAGGATAATCGTCGGGCAACAATTTCAATTTTTTCGATTCGGTCCGAGGCCTTCGGTTCCCCTCGCTTGAATCTTGACCAAAGAAGAAACGACAAACAAAAAAACGAAGAGGCAAACAAAAAAAAAGAGGGAAAAAAATTGGAAAAAAAAACTGAAAAAATATTTAAATATTGTTACACAAAGAAATACGCTGAAAAACACTTATTATGACCTTTTTGAAAAGCATCCTACTATGTCAGAAAAAAAAATCGTAAAAAAAAAAAAGGCGTTTGTACCCCATGCACGGTCACATGCGGTGTGACCTATCATATACGAGCTTTTGCGTTCTAAGAAATTGAAGTTTGTTAAACTTGTTTTACTTGACTCACAAGCGCAACTTAGCGGTAACACGCTTCCCGCAACCTTAAAGTTGAGGTCGAGAGTTCGAGTCATGTGTACGTGCGTTGTAACTAAAAAAACAAAAAAGAAAAAAAAAACTTGTTTTTCATATACCAGATTTTGGGCTATATTATTAAAGTACTATTGATCTACTTTTGGGCTATAGAGTTAAAATAGTACATTTGCTAATGTTTTCTACGTAGGGTAATGATGTTCGGTTATACTGTGGTCGACCACACAATCTAAAAATGGTAATATAGTTTTTGAAAATGAAAATATATCCTAATTGGAAAGCATAAACTCTAAGAGGGAAATGTGATTATTTCCATTTTTACAGTCAACTTTCCTTTTTTACGCATGTGGCTGGCCACAGTCACAGTGTGACTGAATATCATTACCCTTTTACGTGATAGTATTTTTTTACAATTTTCTTTTTGTTCTAAAAAAAATCAAGGGGCTATAGAGTTCTTTTGAGGTACTTAAAACAGAAAATTGGTTAATTTTATTAATATTTTTCTAAATTACAAGCTTAGAAAATTTGTAACAGATATTAGACTGTACAATTTTTTGACCCATAAAAACACTCCTATGCAGATGTCTCCACGGTGGAGATGGAGCACCGACCCGCCCGACCCGGACAAGCCCGACCCCATCAATGCCGAAATGTTGACTTTTTCTGTTTTATTTTTCTAGTTTTTTTTTTTTTTTAATTTCTAGGTTTCTTTTTTACAGCTCCGCATTCAGCTACGATTTTACGGCTCCGCGCTCCAATTTTGATCTATAGATAATCGTAGTGACAACAATTTGGATTCTTCGGCTCGCTCTGACGCCTTCGGAAAGGCTAACAAAAAAAGAAGTGACAAACAAAAAAGAAAGGGAAAAAAATCTGAAAAGAAAACAAGCGCTTGAGATACACACGCAGCGCGTGGATCTCACGCGCCACGCGCGAGTTGGGTCAACGGGGCAGATCAAGGCGGGTGCAGATCTGCTCGCTACATTTGTTCAAAAACTCCATTCTTTCTTCATTGTTAGCGAAATAGCCACGTCCACGTCCACATCCACGTCCATATCTATGACCACGACCTCGATCTTGTCGTTGTCCACGATCTCTTCCTTGTCGGCCACCTTCATTGCTCAAACTTTCTTCTTTCTCTTTTGGACTCACTTGCAAATTTAAAAGTTGTTCAACAGTTTCTTGTTTCTTCTTCCACTTCTCCTCATATGCTTGTAACGATCCCAACAAGAGATTGATAATCATCTTCTCTAAATCTTTGGTTTCTTCTATTGTCACAACAATATGCTCAAAGTTTGGAGTTAGCGAACATAATATTTTCTCCATGATTCTAACATCCTCCAACTTTTCACCACTTCTTTTCATTTGATTAGTAACCGCCAAAACTCTTGAAAAATAATCCGAGACTGATTCGGACTCTTTCATATGTAAAGACTCAAATTCTCCTCTTAGAGTTTGGAGACGTACCTTCTTTACTTGCTCAGCTCCTTTGCACGAGATCTGGAGCTTCTCCCACGCTTCTTTGACAATGCTTGCACTCGAGATCTACTCGAATCATCGTCCCCTAGCGCTTGATAAATGAGATAGAGAGCTTTCTTATCTCTCTTTCTCGCATCTCGCAATATATCCCTTTGTTGTTGGGATAGTGGGGCCTCGTCTTGCGGCTCCTCGTAGCCACTCTCCACGATATCCCACACGTCGTGGGCTCCCAATAGCGCCTTCATCTTGATACTCCAATTGTCAAAGTTGCTCGTATTGAGCATGGGGATTTGAAACGACGACACATTTGCCATCCCACAGGTAGGATTTTATGGCTCTGATACCACTTTGTTGGAAATAAGGATGTATATATAATTTATTTTGGAGAACTAATATTTGGAGAATAATATTTATATTTGTAGTGGACGTGTGTGCGTGTGTATATAAGGGAATTAGGGAGGAATTTATTTTGGCAACACAATTCAATTCAATTCGCTTCATCTACATAATTAAGCATACATCATCATATTTATAGATACATATGTGGTTAAGAATAGTTTATCTAGATAATTCATTTTCTAGATTTTTTTACCTCCTTTCCTTAATTTCTCATTTCTAATTTTTTCTAATCTTTTCTCCCTAATTCTTTACAATTCTAGATAGTTCTTTGCAAAATATCTCCTTCAAAAAATCAAGTTTACTATTATATTCCAACATATTAATATGTATTTAATACGTGATATGTAAAAATACATCAAATATACGTATTTTACACATATTTTTATATTTATTTATTAATTATAAATTACATATTTAATGCGGTCAAATACGTTTTTTCAGTCAAATACATTTAAAACCCTAATTAATACTCCCTCTGTCCCGCCGAATACGACCTAGTTCATATGAGCACAGAGACTAAGAAAAAGGGTATTAAGTATAAAGAGAGTGTTTAGTGTAGTGTGAATGCAATATTTTATAATGCTAATAAAATTATAGATGGGATGATTGAGTGTGTAGTGAGAGTAGGTTAGTGGTGCATCTCATTATATAGTGTAGTGCATATAAGTACACTTTGTGGTGCAATATAATTTGACCCTAAGAAAATCGAAATAAATAAATAAAATAAATGAACAGATGTGACCGGATCCAACCTGGATTCGGATCGGATCGACCCGATCTCACATTGTATGACCGGTGGTTGCAGGCAAGAATTTGTCAAATTTTTATGGAAGTCTGAAATAAAAGTATCAATATAATTTTATGCGGAAGTAAAATAAAATATAAAGAATTTAGGGGATTTTCCTATAAAAAATTCTTAAGTGGTTGTGATATGAGTCCAAGTCCCAATCAATAATTATATGCTTATATATTTATTTTTGCATAAAAGTTTAATAATTATTTCAGTAGTACTAGTACATATGAATTCAAATTGGTGGAAGAGAGGTCTAGCCGTCGTCTAGGGCAAGAAGAGATAGAGAATAAAAGCCTACAATAAATCGTAGAATTGAAGCCGCCATACGGTGTAGTTGTTTTCGAAATCCTAAATCAAATCTTCAAACCAGTAAAACCAATTAATCCGACTTCGTTTCTTCAAACCATGAAAAATCAGGACGAAAGAATTGCAGCTGATGGCGAATTTGATCTTCCAAAAGAAATCATTCAGCGCATCCAATCTTTTCTCAACGGCAAAGAAGCTGCTCAAACGATTCTCCTCTCCAAGTTGTGGGGCAGCGCGTGGTCCACACGTCCCAACCTCGATTTTAATCAACACCACTTTTGGTGTCGAGAGCAGTTTGTTGATGTCGCGACGAAAACTTTGCAGAGGTACGAACATCTCAACCTAAAGATCCAGAGTTTGAGGCTGGCGAGCTCCGACAAACGTTTTGGCGGTAAAGAATTAATGGTGAAAACGATCAAATTGGGGGCTTTTGATCTCGATATCAATTTAGGGCAACCCCAGCCCGAGCCCAAGTCCAAGCCCGAGACCAAACCCGAGGCCGAGTCCGAGTCGGACGAGTCCTTGTCCTACGTTTTACCAGATTCAGTGCTTCAATCCGAAACCCTAACCAGATTATCTCTCAGTGGCGTCTTCACCGTTGATTTTACACGCCTAGCTTGTTCTAAACTCATATCCCTCCGTTTAATAAATGTGTATGTAAAAGAGACTAGTTATTTATTCAGGGATTTGCTTTCGAGACTCCCCATGTTGGAGAGACTGGAATTGAAGGGAATTAGGTTTCCTGATGATAAGTATGAGGTTGGTAGGCTCAAGCTCGACTACGATGAGTATCATCATAAACTCGAGTATTTGGATCTGCAGGATTTGCGCCTTGACAGTAATTTGATTATCCTGTCTAACTTCCCCTGCCTGAAAGATCTGGTGATTGGGACTTGCTTGGGGTTGAAAAATATACGAATTTGTAGCGAATCACTTGAGCGTATAAGCATACAACGCCTTTTCTTCTCATTAGGGGACGATTCTGATAGCTGGGATACGGAGGTGTATGTTCCAAATATTCGAAAATTTAAGTTGGAGGGTTATGGCTGGTCGCGCCTCGTCTTGCAAACAACTTGTACGAAGTGGGAGTCCGATGTAGCTGTGGATTACTTGTTTGATCCAACTCCTGAATCGTTCATATCGTTGAACAAAGCTTTGAATGAGTTGAGCCTCTCTAGAGTTTCTCTCTCTCTATTGGCGAATGTTCCCAATGATGGCTGCAGTGGATTGGTTGCAGCTGCAGGTTTACCCACACCCCTGCCTGTAGTGGAGAGGTTGATGCTGGCGGGTAATAATGAAGCAAACGCTGCTTTTCTGGATAATTTATTTTTTATATGTCGCCCAAAATTGATAGCCCGGAGATGGCTTTTACCGATACCAAGTGGTCCGATGGCGAGCAATAAAAGTGTACAAATACCAAGTGATGATCCGAGCTTTAAAAATTTGTTGGAGCTAATCAGCAAGAGAGCGCTCGTGGAAGACGTCGCTGTGGAGGGCAGTGATGATCTGCCATTGTTCGGTGTTGTTTGCTTCCATCTTAGATATCCTAGCTAATTAACCATCATGTCGCTATTCCATCTCCTTTATGAAGTAAAATTTTCAGGTTTTTTAGTCTTGCCTTTTGATTTGATTTTCAGCTTCTTAACTTCGCCGTTTGTTTTTTTTTTCTTTGAAAGATTAAGATACTAACTTCTTGCCAGTTCCACTTATGGTTTCTATTTTATGTCACGCTATAGTTGTAACTTTATTTATAGTAATTTCCATTATTCAAGTTCACTTTGGTTATTATATATATAGTCACGATTACAACATACATAGACAATTTTTATATATCATCAATTCATCATATTAATTTTTCTCAAGTTGGACTTTTGGCGTTCAATTGTATATGTAGCATTAATTTTCTCATTTCACTTAATTGCGCGCTTATGTTTTTAGTTCGACTAGTACTCGCTCCCATGCGACGCACAGATTGCACGGACAAGTATAATGTACTTAAGTACATTGAAGTTGAAGTTTTCGAATGTAAGGAGTTGATTTCAATTCAAGCCGAATTTCTTTACATATAGTTCGTCAAACCATATTTTCTAAACGGCCCAAAATACAATCTACTTTGATCTTGTAAAAGATCCGGAGTACATGCACTTATAATCTTACATAGAACTATGATATTTACTAAAATAAAATGGAAAGAGTTATAAATGTTGAAGAGTTATGGTGCTGAAGAATCTGAGAAGCCAAAGAAAGATTATGAAAGCATAAGTCATTTTGATTGCTTCGTGGGTGGTGTTGTAACCTAGTGCTTCGAACAAGGTTATGATTATTCTCTTAGGTAGTGATTGGTATGATTAGGTAGTGATTGGTATGGAATGGTCATTCCTTCCTCCATTCCATTCTTTTTCTTGATATATTTTACAGGGAGGAATCGTCATTCCATTCAAAATGGTTATTTCATTCCTCAAAGGTTTAGCCATTCCTTAGTCAAACCATGGTATTAGTCATTCCTAATACTCCTATTTTTATATTTTGACTATTTTACCATCATATATTTTACAATTTTGTCAATTTTACTACAAAAATCAAGGAATTATTTTCATCAATTCTAACTTATATACACACACACGTATACACACACTGCACACACACACATATATATACACATACTGCACAGATATACACACGCTACACACACACACACATATATATACACACACTGCACACACACACACACACTACATACACACACATTGCACACACACACATTCACACACTACACATATACTTGCATATACACACACTTAACACAAACACACACACATGATTTACACACAATGCATAAAAAAATATCGATTCCATTCCTTTATTTATTCCTCGTGCATACCAAGCATAGGAATCAACTTACCTATTCCATTTCATTCCTAGCTCCATTTCATTCTTAGTCCCATTCCATTCCTACTCATTCCATTTCATCATACCAATCACCTCCTTATGTAAAACTCGCATGTTCGAGTAAATGGATCGGGATACGGGATGAAAATTTTAGAAATTTCGGGTATCGAGTATATCCGACACCCGATCCGGGTACCCGAATAAACCAGAATTTTTAATATATTATTTTTATTTATACATATTGTATTACTTTGAATTAATTAATTACATATATATATATATATATTCTATTATTATAAAATTAATAAGTTTATTGTATAAATCTCTTATATGTATACCCTAATTTCTCTAATATCCTTTACTGATTAGATTGCTTATGATTTTGTGTTTATAGAGTAATGATGTTGGTGACATTTTCTTAATATTAAGTTGTACATACAATTTGGTTTTGTTTGGTTGGTGTTTGTTTTGTTCAATTAATTATTATGGATCATTGCAACACATTATTAGTGTTATAATTTTGATTTGAATAATGTCAAATACTTTTTTTGTTGAATATAATTTAGATTTAATAATAATTTTGACCCGCTTGGATATTTGGATACACCATTTTTAAGATAGGGTCGGGGTAGGGTATAGGATTTTTGAAAAAATCGGGGTCGGGTACCCTACCGGCCCGTCCCATTTAGACAGAGTCTGTAACACTATGATGTTTGGCATTAAACTTTGTATCTTGAAGAAATTTTGAGAATGAAATAAGCTGACATATTATGTGCTTTAGAATATGAACCTCCGGTCCAGGGCTTTGTTTTTTATAGACAAATCTTTGCATACAAAGATCTAACTGCCTACCTAAGTTCTTAGTTTTTGAGCATATTTATTTTACAGAATTCAAATAAAGTTTTACAATGTGAGTTGGCTAAAGATTAACTGTTCAATATTGGTAAAGTCAAACAATTCGAACAGATTTTAGAGAAGCATACAAATGAAAGAATCGGCTATCTTTATATCTTTGGTTGCTACCACATACTGTCCGAAACATCATAACCCCGACAATTTCCAACAATACTGCAAACCTAAGAATTTCTAAATTTAAACTACATGCAGTAGCAAATCTACTCCAGATATAGGCAAAACGCAAAATAAATGCGTCTGGGAGTTGTATCACTTTCTCAAAAAAAAAAAAAAAAAAAAAGCAAATATGCATTTATGACGCATTTTGCTTTTTGGTCTTCTGAAAATTGAATAAAAATGAAAATTTGGATTTTCATCCTTTTCCTCTTTATATATTTTTGATTTAATTTTAGTAGCCAAAGTTTTTGATTTATTATTTAAAAGTTAAATTATCAACAAAATTAATTAAAATTTAATAACTTATAGTGATTTGAAAAAATATATAAAGTTCAATAATTCTTTGCATTTTTTCGCCTAATATATATATATATATATATCCATGCAATTTCTCATCCATGAAACATTTCATATTCCCGTCACAAATCCCTATAATCTTCTGTTTTTTCACATATTGACTAAAAATGTAGCACTTATTCTAATAAGTTTTCTTTTCCTCATAGAGACTTTTTGGAAAGCCCAATAGTTTCAACTCAATAATGATTATTGAATCTCAATCCAGGTTGTTATTGTGATTTTTCAAATTCCATATGGCTTATTCTACAAAATCAAAATGAAAAATTTAAATAATTACCATTATATTAATAATATTAATTATAATATAATATATTTTTGAAAAATTAATATATATATATATACATATATATATATATATTAATTTTCTAATACTATAAATTGAAACACTCATAATTATCTTACGCATGGCTAAATCTATTATTAAGACAGAAAAGAAAAAAATTCAGTCTTCTAATTCCAAAACAGCCAACAAAATATATTTTACCTCTAAAACTCATAGTGAAAGGTGTCAAAGGTGTCGTAAAAATTAATTTTTTACTGCTAAAAAATGACAAAAGATGAAAACATTTTTTAGCACCAATATTTCTTTTGAATTCATAATTTGCCACAGCAATTTGTCCTTTAAATTACAAATTTTCACCAAATTGCTATATCTTGAAACTATACGAAGGAGGGTCATTTGTCTTTTAAATTGCCTTTTTTCCTGGAAAAATACTTTTTTCGTCCACAATAAGTGTGACCTTCTTTCTTTTCTCAATTCATAATAAGTGTGGTTTTTCCATAAGAAAAATGACTTCACTTAATATATTATTCATTTACTTTTGCATTCTCCTTCATTCCACTAAAATTAAGGCAACTATCTTCTCCATTGTTACCCACTCTCACCAACTCTTCTTTATTTCTTAAAACATGAGCTAAAATGCACGCTACCTAATACCACTAATCTTCCTACACCATTGCGTTTCATCATCTCCTCATGATGTATCTTCAAAAAAAGGATGTTGCCACTTTTGCCGTGTGATTCTCCGGTAGCGGCGGCGTCGAGAAAATATTTGACAATATCAATTCTCTCAAAAAGGCAGACGACCACGAATTTGATAATATTTGAAGTTGAATGATTCAAATTTCTCTCGAGTATACTTCTTGATTCTTATTGATTAGAGGATTAGTTATTGGTATTCTTACTTCTCTTTCGGTTCAGGCGTTTAAAGGATAAAGTTGCAATCTGAGGTTCAATTTGGAATGTTGTTGTTGATGTTGAAGAAGGGGTTGAATTTTTTTGGAGTACCATCGAAAGAGCTAATTGTTAAAACAGGACATAACTTTTCGTATTTTTAGAAAGAGCACTATATGTTACGAATTTTTAAAATGAAGACTATATATTATGAAATTTGAAAATAAGGACTATAACTTCTATTTTTTGCATTTGCACTCCTATTTCGAGCGACAAAATCAATTATTTGGGTTTTTTAGTAACACCTATAGTCTGTTGCTGACATGGTCATGCCATGTCATCTTCTTGACAAATTTTGTTTTCTCCTTTATTTGTTATTATCAATTTTTTCTTGAGCATATTTGTTATTACTCTTGGAAAGAAAGAAACCAATTATCAAAACCAATTATTTGCTACACTTGCAGTCTAAAATAAAAAATAAGGACTTAAAATAAAAGAAACTCGTCATTTCGCCCACGCGATAGAAACTCGTCATTTTCTTATTTTTAGGTTGCAAATGTGACAAATAATTGGTATCTTTCTTTCTTTCGATAATAACAATATGCTCAAAAGATCGATAATAACAAAAAAAAAGGAAAAAAAGAAAGCCACAAAAGGTGATATGACACGACCACGATAGCATCGGGCTCTAAGTGTCACTTAAAAGCCCAAATAATTAGTTTTTGGCCCGAAATAGAAGTGCAAATACAAAAAATGGAAGTTATTTTAAATTTCGTAACGTATAATCCTTATTTTCAAATTTCGTAACATATAGTCCTCTTTCTGAAAAGATTGAAAGTTACGGTCATGTTTTAACGATAGTGGAGGTGTTTGGCGGTGGTCGGTTTTCAAGAGAGAAAGTGACAGAGACATTATTATTATTATTATTATTATTATTATTATTATTATTATTATTATTATTATTATTATTATTATTATTATTATTATTATTATTATTATTATTATTATTGATGGTCCCGGTAATGAGTATCTGGACCAATAGCGATTTTTTCTTTTAAAATCTTTTCACTGAGTTATGTGCTCAGATCACTTTGCTCAATAGCTGAGAAAGTAAGTTGGAGTTGCTCTACAACTAAGAGGGTCAGTTGGAGCTGATCACACAGCTGATTTCTTGGACTGAGGGTCAGCTGTGTATTCCAACTAAGGTTTCAAAGAGTTAAGCGTTGCGAAAGTTGGTAAAAATTAAAGCTCGTTACTTAAACTGAAACTTTTATGAATATAGGGGAAGGTCAAGTTCCCAAAATTTAGTGGAGTTTGAGAGAGTGCAGTTTGTATGCTGGATCAGTTGGTTAGGTAACTGAAAGTAAAATACTGAATGTAAATATAAAAATGTAAAGGACACAATATTTTAACGTGGATCATAGATTGACCTCCTACGTAAACGACTTCCTTTTCGGGGAAGTAATCCACTAGATAAGTTTACACATGTTTATCAAACGCTTCACTTGGTTTGGGGGTACCAAGCAACCTAAGTTGTTCGATTACGAGTTCGAACAAAACCTTACAACACTTTTGCGGGCAAGTGTACAGCTTGTGCTTAGATTACAGGTTCTAAAAGGACCTAGTCTTAGATTGCAGGTTCAAAGGGACCTGGTCTTTGATTGCGGGTTCAAAGGGACCTAGTTTCTTCGATTGCGGGTTCAAAGACGGACCTATGGTTTGGGAGGTTAGGGGTTTTTCCAACTATGAAGCTTTCTACACGGAGAGAAGTGGAGACTTCGTCCTAAGACTTAGAGACTCGATCTTTTGGGAGAGAGTCTGCTCATAAATTAAAACAAGCAAGAACCTATATTCTAGACTAGATCAAAGAAAGAGCTTTTTGAGAAGTTGGATGAAAGAACAGGATGAGGTGTGGACACTCGACTTCTACTAGTCTTCAACTGAGGTCTTCTTGCTGGAGAGAGTGGTAGTCTACTGCTTCTTCTGCACTCTTGTTTTCTCTCTTCCCACTCTCTATGCTCGCCCAAAACTCTCCCACGAGCTTTGATGTGGAGACCTCTATTTATAGAGGGAGATCTAATTAGCCGTTGGAAAGAGTCGTTTAATCTCTACCAAAAGCATGACACTCCACCTGTTTTACTGGAAATTTCCTAAAATGGCAACTGTGACCTTCGCTTTTTGCGCGTCTTGTTGTCGGTCCATATATAGTAAGTTTTCCAACTGACTTGTGCTTCCGAGTAGATTTAAATTTGGACTTCAACTCTTCTGTCTTCAACGTCTTCAAAGTCTTCTTCTTCTCAGCTTTGTGACGTCTTCGACACAACTTCTCTTTACGCTTGAGCTACATGGGTTAGTTGAGGAGTCAACTGAGTTGCTGTCCAATTAAGTCCGTGGTCCAACTGAGCTTGAGGTTCAACTGAGCTTGGAGGTTAGCTAAGGTTATGGTTCAGATGAGTTCTTCACTGTAACGCCCCCGTCCCTCACGGATAGGGAACGCTACCAAAATACTGTTTCATTTTATATTTATTTATCGATAATAAAAGCTAATCCTATAAAAAACGTAATTATATATGTATATCAAAAGGTGAAACGGAAGCTACAATTAAATAAACTACACTGATAATAACAACATCAAAGCATCATATATATATATGTATATATATATATATAGGCTGAATTCATACAAAATATAAACATGAAGTCTGCAAAGTTATAATTTACCTATCCGGGGCATAGTCTGTATCTACGCATAAGATAAGCAAAATATAAAAAGGTTCGGTCACAAACTAATATTTAGGGTCTCGGCCCACTACAATAAAAAATAAGCTAAATTAATTAGTAGCATGATATATTTTACCAAAATATAAGTATATTTCACTTCAGCAAAATAGAAGGATGGGAGAATGTGGAGCTCCATGTTTGTTGTCTCGCCGTCGACTCCTTAACCTGAAAACAAAGACAATAAACAATAGGGTGTGAGCATGCAAGCACATTCAGTGGGGTAAATGATGCAAGCAGTTATAACCAATTGTTTAATGAATCATAACATAATGAACCCCTTTCACTTAGCTGATATATCTGAGACTAGTCTCGGTCCCTCGTGGACCTGACCCCTCGTGGGCCATCAACTCTTTTGATCCCTCGTGGATCTGACCCTTTGTGGGCCACATTAGCTAATATGAATGACGCACGAAACAACAATGATTATAACCATGTAACACACTTACAGATAAAAGTAAACCCCACCTTAAGTGATTCAATTCAAACCTCTTCAAGCATGCTTTGGTTGTCCTCCCTCGAGCCTTGGATGCGCCGCACCTATCACTTAAAAACACTCTTAAACTTAGTAACATATTAAGCACTCATTCTTGGACAGAATCTATTTTCCTTTAAACAACATTATAATGTAATCTTGTTTACTCTTGAAACTAATTCTGTATTTTCATGACATGTTAATCTTTTATGAGACTTAGAGCTTCTATTCTCGATCTATGAAACCATTTACAACATAGCAATTCAGTCTTTTAATATTTATATTAAACAAAATTTATCATAAACACCTATTCTAATTATACATTTAACATCAGTCAAGAGCATAATAATATAATCTCAAATTTATTCCATGTCTTAGTTAAGAACATTATAAGCTAACGGTTTAAATATTTAGTTAAAGCTTAGAGACGAGCTCCTTATACAATTTACACGAGTATTATTCCTTAATAAAATAGTAACAAGTTCAACAAGTTAATCATCAAAAATCACAAGTAAAAATCAAAATAAGCATAATATGTTAAATCTCAAATTTAACATATATGGAGCTACGTCTCGACGTCTATTCTAGACAAACTGACCTTGGATTTCTGAAAGTAAACCTATGGTTGGAATGTCTACGACATGAGCTATAAAACCTCTAAACTTATTTCCTAATACAACGTCAATTTGACGTTGAAAAGTTCGACTCAAAACTCACGCATAACAACAGCGTGCAGACCTGCCACCCAGGTTTCGGAGACTCATAACTTTTTCGTCTGGTATCAGATGAACGATCCGAAGATACCGTTGGAAAGCCAACTACGATATCTTTCTAATGGTATCTAATTTGATGGGTTTTAATAAAAGAAAAAAAATGAGAAATGGTCTGCAAATCTCGACTGAGCTGCTGTAAAAAAAACAGGGGTATAGACTCCAACGAAAACCACCACGGTGGCAGCCACCACGCCGCCACCGCTGCCACCTCTACTGTTCCGACGACCCCACCCCCTCACTCACACAATAAGACCTCAACCCACAACAATTTATAATCAAGAGAACCAAGAATGCAAGAGAGGAAGATGAGTTCAAAACTCTATGAAATTTGACAATCAAAATCGAAGAAAACAAGAAGGGAATTAGAGGAATATTACCTTGGGTTGCTGCTGAAAATCGAAGACAAAGAGAGGGATGGAGTGAAGAACGCAGGGGAAAGAGGGGAAAGAGAGAATGAGAGTTTTTAGTTTAGGGAATTGAAAAGTTGTCCTGATATATATATATACAGTAAGTAGCTAAATAAAAATCTTAACATTTTTATTGTTATCTAAATAATAATCTTAGATACTTAGATTATTTATTATTATTTTATACTAAAAATATTAAATATTTAATATTTCTTACTATTTTTCTAGAAAGATCTTAGATATTTTATTTATTTTCTTTTTTGAACAAATATGTTCATTTTATTTATTGGTATTATTTATTACAAAAATCTTAGATATTTAAAATTTTATTAATCATATTTTATTTAACTTATTCGATCTACTTAATTCTAGAATTTTCCACAACATTCATTTCATTAATTATATTCACTTATTAATTATGAACAACACATTTTTTGGTTCGGTGCATCCTCGCTCTAAGTCGTACAACCTGTAAAATATTTGAAATACAAATCCGCCAGTTTCAAGGACTTTAACAAAATACTAAATTATTATAAAAAAATGCATATAAATAAATTCAAAAACTGCGGAGTATTACATTCACGAACTACCTTCTTTAGTCCGGCTGTCTTCTTCTGCTTGAAACCTATAAAGATAAAATTCCTACGCTCAAACAGTAGCTAAGTTCAGACTGATGGCTTTTATCTACTCAGTTAGGGTCAGTTGAGTTTAGAATAAATCAAAATCTTTACTAATTTTCCTAATTATTATTATTATTATTATTATTATTATTATTATTATTATTATTATTATTATTATTATTATTATTATTATTATTATTATTATTATTATTATTATTATATAAACTAATGCATATATAGACCTATTTAAAATACTAACAAAAAGGTTCGAGACCAACAATTAATTAAGAAGTAGTAATAAAATAACTTTAAGATATATAATGGTGGCGGTCACATGCAATACAAGGTAATCGAGCTGAGTCGAATTAAATAATGTCTTATTTAAGATTGACTCGTTTAGTTAATTGAGCTTCTAATTTAATTATCGAATGAGCTTGATCGAGTCGAGTGCAAGGCCGAGCTTAATCGAGCTTTTTAAATTTTGACTTTTATTTAAAATTTTAGGTTTTAAAAAATATAAGTAATTTTATTCTCAATAATGCAATATATTTATTATTTTCTTGTAAATAAATGAAGTTAGCTAGATACTTAATCCACATATTACTAATTAAAGTATAAAATATAAAACATTTAATTTATAATTTTATGTTTTTAAGATAAATCACTTAACGAGCTTGCTCATGAGCTAACGGATCGAGTATCATCATGTTCAAGCTTGTCTCGTTTAGCTAAACAAAACGAGCTGCTCATTTAATTGCCAATCGAGCTTTTATCGAATCGAATGCCTAATAGCTTGTGAGTAATTTGACTCGTTTACAGAAACCATTTGGGCAAAAATTGTCCTACGACTGTATAATTTCAGAGTTTCGGTCCTTAAAGCTGAACCCTCATAAAATCCGTCCTTAATATGCACTAGGCCTTTGCTAGTGCATATCCAAAACAAGTTTTCTTCTCGCATTGTGGCCCTCGAGATACCTAGAGTTCTTCTTTCTACGCATACATCTTCCCATCAATCAAAAATGGTGGATAAGTTCCTCCAAAAAAAAAAAAAGGTGGATTAGAAATTTGAAGAACATATATAACTGGAAGCCGTAACCATATTACATTTAATTATCAAATTTTGCAACCATTTTCTACTGATTTTCTGTGTAGAATTTATATTTTAATATATATATGACAAAAACTCCCGTGGAGATTCTCCACCGTGCAACACCTGTGACTCGATCCGACCCGAACCGGTTGACTCGGATTTAATTATCAAATTTTGCAACCATTTTTATTTTTTTTTTAATTTAATTTTTTCAGTTTTTTTTTTCCAGTTTTTTTAATTGTTTAGCGCTTCTTCTATGGTCAAGATTCGAGCGAGGGGAGCCGAAGGCCTCGGAGCGAGCTGAAAAAGTCCAAATTATTGCCCGCCGATTATCCTTATTTTAGTATTCAAAGCGAAGGTGGAGCCGTAAATTTGGAGCTGAAGGCTCCGTCGGGAAAAAGAATCTGGAAAAAAAAAAAGTTGGGGCGTGTGAGACCCACGCGCGGGTCGGGCGGGGCGCATGGACGGGTCGGGTCGGGGCGGGGGCACCATTTTCACGGCAGTCTGCACCAGAGACCTATATATATATATATATATATATATACATATGTATATTAAAAATACTAATAATTTATGATTTAAATTTATAAATTTGCTATTCATAATTATATTTTGATTGTAAGTTACTAAATTTATTTAATAAAACTGTGAACCGCACGGGAGCAAAATTCTGGTTCTTAGTATAACCACAAGAGTCTTACTGTAATTGAAAAACATATATAAGTCGATTGCAAAAATGAAGTAATCATAAATAGATTCAATATCTTCATTCATAGAAAAAAAAAGATTATTTTGACAAATAATAATTATTTTAGTAGTATTATTATGGCATTCTATTTGGTGGAAGATTAGGTGACGAAGAGAGATTTAAAAAATATTAATAATTCGGAAGCATGGAGAGAGACTTAAATATTAGATGTTCACTTTTCTTCTTTTCTTTTTTTTTTGGTGGTTTAATTTTACTTGATTATATTGTTGTTTTGGAAGAAATTTTTATTGTAATTTTTTAATAAAATAAAAATTATTTTAAATTCAACTTTTAGATTTTATCAAATAGGTATTTTATTCTTGATATATGGAGCTAGAGGCTTTTTTAGGACAGTAACTTATGGAGTAGTGGGAATTCAGGACACAAATTTGCGGACCTTTAATTTGAGGACACTTTGTAGATTAGTACATGCTCCTTAGGACAATTTTTGGCCCGATTGAGCTGAAACTCACGTACCTCGTACGTGATCGATTCTCTCAGCCCGATCTCCTACGTGTCCAGCCACGTCAGTGCCACGTCACCCTCAGCAAACAGGCTCCCTCTTCATACCCAGCAGATACCGCCACGTCAAGCATTAAATTGCAATTTTCTCTTACTCCCACCCTTAACTTCACCCCAATTCTACTATATTCTAGGTCACTCCAAATTCTCTCTCTTCTCTCTCTCTCTCTTTCTCACACACACACACACACGTACGCTTGCTGCAACAAGTTCTCATGCTTTAGAAACTTCAGCGGCCATGGCGAATTTCGACTCGGTGGTGGGTAATCTAATCACTCTCTACCTGGTGGTCATTGCGGCTATCAAGGCCTACGGCATGGCGGTGGGGCGGAGCTTCAGCGGAAGCTGCGTAATCGTCCTCTCCACGGCGGTGGTGGCGCTGATCCTCGTCGCCGCCCTCACCTGGGACGTCTCTCGCAAGGCCATGCGTGCGCTACGCCTGATAGCGGCCACGAAAGTGCAGCAATGGCATCTGCTGGCACGGCGTTGCCATCAAATCGCTAGCGTTTTAGGTCAGATTCCGCCTCTCTCAACACCACAACCTGTGATCACACTCTTCTGCAGCCATTTCTGTATATATTTAAATGAAAATTAATCATTTTCGCCTAAAACTTTTAGTTTGTTGATACAGAGAAATAATAAATGGAGAAAAATGGGGAAAAGATGGAAGCGTGGTGGGAATCTCTCGTGAAGGCGGGGGTAGGTAGTTGGAGAGAGAGAATGAGGTTTGTGAGGGTGATGTGGCGGGGACGTGGCTGCCACATAGGCGGATGGGCTGAGATAGTCGATCACGTGCGAGGCACTGAGTTTCAGTCCGATCAGGTCAAAAAAAGTCTTACGGAGCATGTACTAATTAATAAAGTATCCTCAAATTGAAGGCCCGCAATCGGGTGTCAAGAATCTCCACTACCCTATAAGTTAATGTTCTAAAAAACTTTTAGCTCTGATATATGTATATATATAGGGTGTGGATCTGGTAGGAACTCATTTTTATATGACAAATGTAGGAACCAGCATAAATATCACTTACGTGATGCACATGCAAAATACAATACGTTAATGCACAAATTACACTAACTTAATGCACAAATTATTTAGCACACTTTTAATGCACAAGCAACAGTAATCTAATGCATCAATTAATCTGGACCGTAGATTAAAAAAAATCAACGGTCCAAATTAGTTCCTAGTTCCTATCTAATGATGAATTCTTATATGATCTATATATATATATATATATATATATATAATGGTCCCGATACGAGTTCTGGTGTATGGGGGGGAGGGGGAAATACACCAGTTAGGAATTTTAAAACAACCCCCTTATAAAAACCACAACTGAGTAATAGGACTCAGCTGGAATCACAACTGAGTAAGAAAACTCAGTTGGAAGAGTGGTGTTGTGCGGAATGTGGTGGAAATAACAATAACTCGTATAAAATAACTCACGCTCAGATGCAAGGTTGGTCAATAACCAAAACAGTTGAAATGTAAATATGCAGTTTTGAGTGTTGGTTAGTTGGTCAGTTGGATAAGCAAAAATTAACTGAACTGAAAACACAAACACACAAAGGATTTACGTGGTTCGGAGAGAACTCCTACGTCCACAGGGAGTTGTGAGTCCACACAACTCAGTCCAAGTTCTTTAGGACAGCTAACCACAAAGCTTATGCGGACTTTGCAACCGTTCAGATAAGTTTACGGGTACTTATCAACCTTACAGATAAGTTTGCAGGTACTTATCAACCTTTCTACTCAATTTTGGGAAGAGTAGGATCCTAACAACCTTTTTAGGGGATGTGTATAAGGGTGGGGTTTCCAACTACTAGCTCTAACAAAGAAGTGAGCTAGGATCTAAGTTTGAACAAATGAAGACTCAAACTAAGATCTAAAACACCAAGACAGATTCTAACACTTTATGAACTCTCAACTAGTGATGTTCTTATAGATTAATTGCTGTTTAGCTTATGTGCAGTTTTTCGTTCTTTCGCTCATTTTTCTCTTGTCTGTCTTATATCTTGATGAATGAATGAAGGCCTCTATTTATAGGCGGAGAGAATCAACTAGCAGTTGGATGAGCCGTTGATCTCTGTTCTGTGAAAGCGATGGCTTGTCTCTCATCTCTGCAGATTTTTCCGATTTGGCAACTGTGAACTTCTGCTTTCCTTCTGAGACAACCTTGTGTTGGTCCAAATGAGGTAATGACAGAACGTCAAACCTTCACGTGACTTCCTTTTTGAATTTCAAATTTCAACCTTAGTCTTTCAACCTTGTTTAGTCGGTTGAGAAGTTTGGTCTTCATCCGAGTGGTCTTTAGCTGATGTTCCATCTGATCGATATCTTCATCTGACCTTCTCTGAATAGGAACAGTTGAACCCTCAGCTGTCTTGAACTTCATGTTGTTAATCTAACAGATTGAGTCTTGCAACTGATGTTCCATCTGAACAGTTGGCTTAAATGCTCAGTTGTCTTTCTTCCATCTGATGATCCACATCTGATCAGTTGACTTGAACGCTCAGTTGTATTTCTTACATCTGATGTTTTGTATCTTGAACACTCAGTTGTCTTTCTTACTTCTGATGTTTTGTATCTTGAACGCTCAGTTGTCTTTCTTACTTCTGATGTTCTGTATCTTGAACGCTCAGTTGTCTTTCTTACTTCTGATGTTCTGTATCTTGAACGCTCAGTTGTCTTTCTTACAACTGATGTTACACATCCGAATTTTCATTTGTAGTTCTATCCGAGAAACGCCATGTTGCCGTCTTCAGCTGGAGACCTGTAAAGATAAAATCTCAACATTGCTCAAACAGCGAGCCTAAATACTAACATTAGGACATGGCAACATCTACTCGGTTGGGGTCAATTGGTTTTGGAATCAGTCAAAACTTTACAAAATTCCCCAACAATTTCCCCCTTTTTGATGATGCCAAAACCCTACTGATCTAAACCCTACTGACCTATCTAAAATCTCAGCTGAAATTCTAGACAGTCTATAAGATTAAACATCAAAGGGTTAGCACAGTTATAACATGGTATTGAAATAACTTTGCGATTCAGAGCTTGGACAACTAGAGATTGTACGTCAAGGTGAATCGGATATAAGATGAAAGTTTTCATTACAACTGATGTTTACACAGATATGCACAAAGATCAAAATACATCAGTTGCTCAAAAACTCTAACTTGGCTAATACTTCAGCCCATACTTTCTAAAAATTCTGAGAAAAATTTCTCTTTTTGCATCTGACTCCTTTGAGATATCCACTCCATGTTCCTGACACACTCTTCTTGCCTCACTGCGATCTTCTGTCGGTTAGGATTTTTTGTGTCTGGGATGAATGGAGGAAGATAAGTAACCTTCTGAGGGACGGGGACGGTGTTCATATCCAGCTTTGCATCTATCATTGCTCGCCTAAACTGGTTGAACATGCCCGGATTCCCAGAGTGTAGCTCGGTCAAGGCTTCCTTGAAGGCTTTCCTTAGATCCTCAGTTGTGTAACCTTCCTATAATAGAAATCATTCACAAACTTTTGCTTGAATGATTCCCAGTCGTCATTCCATTCAACTGACATCCACTTGTCAACATGTTTGAAATGACTTTGAAGCTTGATCTTTCCAGGCAGTCTTTGCTGCTTCACCCTTGCTTCAGCCTTCACTTGGTGTTTCTCTATGCGTCGTCGACTGCGGGAGGCAATGTTCCTGTTCAAGTTGTTGGTAACCTTGGCAAGTTCTTCCTCAAATTTATTCACTCTTGAAGCTTGATTGACAGCAAATTTCTTGATCCATTCTAGATTCATATAGTCCTTCTCCGGAACATCCATAGCCTTAGCAGCAGCAATACACTCTTCGGTTGTAATACCGTCGAGTTCAGTATCGAGCTCGGCTGCAATCTCGGCTATGGAGTTGTAGGAAACTCCATACTCCTCTGCTTGCTCCATGTCCTTCGCCATTTCATCTCCGCCGACAACAATAGATTTCAGCTTTTGTTGTTTCTTGTCGGTTGGCTTCAGAGTAGACTTCTTCTTCTGAGCTGTCTTCTTCTTCAGCTGAGATTCCTTCCCGGCTGGCATTTGTTCTTGAGTCTCATCTTCCTGGTTTTCATCTTCCCCAATCTCATCTTCCCCCTTTTTGGCATCAGCAACAAGGCTTGCGACTGAGCCATCTAGAGAAGTGAGTTGTTGTTCAACTTGCTGAATCCGGTTGAAGAACTCATCAACTGCGCATTCCACCTCAACCTTCTTTGCCAGTTCCTTATCGCGGCGCTCTTCATCAGCTTTCTGCATTGCAGCGAAAGTTTCAGAGTCTTCGGTTTGGAAGGCGACGAACTCAGCCCATCTGGATTCAAACCGAGAATCCCATTCTTCATCTTGAGTCTGTTGAGATTTGGCAAGATTTGATTCAGAGATGGACTTGAACACGTTCAGTTCGGATTTAATTCCCAGAACGGTTGTCTTCAGATCGGTGATGTCTTTGCTGGTGGATATGGAAAGATCATCCAGCTTCATCTTCAGCGCATCATGCTCTTCCTGCAGCTTCCTTTGCTTTTCCTCCTGAGCTTCTATCATCCTCAGCTGTTCTTCTTTGTTGAGCTGGATGTTGGCAAGCATTTCCTTCCTCAGCTGATTGACCCTCTCAGAGATCAGCTCACAAATTTCATCCGAGAAGGGAGCTAGCTGATCAGCTGGTGCGGGTTGTTCAATCTGTGCTGGCTGTTCAACAGTAACCATGGCTTGGCGATTGGCCAGGTACTGTTGAAGCTCGTCCTCTTCCTGCTTGGTTGCTGCGGCGGCTGCGTCAAGGTCATCAACAAAATCAGCAGACTTGACCAGCATGTTGTCAAGGGAGTACAACAATCTTGTTCAGTTGTCTCCCTGGTGTCTCTTCCTTCTGCCTTGCTGATGTCCAGTCGGCGAGTCAGCAGTGCAACCTTGTTGTTGTACGCAACCTCCAGGTTGGTATAATTGAAGTACTCCCTTATACGTGACTCATCGGTCTTGAGCTAGTTCCAGCTGTGTATGCAGATGGTATCTTCCTTGACATACCAGTGGCTGAATATGATGTTGAATTGATATAGCAGCTTAGTTCCGAGAGTGGCAAAAGTGGGCATGTCGCGCGCCTCGGGGAACATTCCGATCAGCTTCTGGAAGCAGTAGGCCAACTTGCCTTCTTGTTCCAACGCGACAGCTCAACGATCAGCTTCTTCGTCGATGGGGAAGGGAGAGAGATTTTCATAAGGAATTGGTTCAAGGGTTTCCTCAACATTGGCCAAATAAGTGGTCTCAATGTTGGCATCGAGCGGGGAGCTCAGAATTTCTGACTGTGTGGGGATGTTGGCATCAAGAGGTTCCTCAACATTGACCGAAGAAGTGGTCACAATGTTGGCATCGAGCGGGGAGCTCAGAATTTTTGGCTGAGTATCGGTTGTGAGTACCTCTTCAAATTCCTTGGATGAAGAGGAAGCATCCGAGGAGATGTTCGGCTCATCTTCTGGATCAGTTTCCTTCCCTTCCATCACATCTTGATGGGGAGAGATCTCCTTCCCAGTTCCACTCTCACGAGGAACAATTTCAAACGCATCCTTGTCAACTGAGTGACTCGACTCAGATGGTTCCTCCTCAGCTGGTACCTCCTCAGCTGGTTTTGCAACTGACTTCTTCTTGAAGCGAAGCCTCAACTTCTTCTTTGCTGGCTCTTCCTCTTTCTCCTTATCTGACTCATCTCTGAGTCGGCGAGCAGCTGTCGATTTGGAAGTGCGGCTGATAGCTGGAGGCAGCTCCTCAGCTGTATCTTTTTCCTCAGTTGGTTTCATAGCTTCCCGTTTCTCTTTGGGAGTATATACACTCCGAATCACATCCTGAGCCTTCTTGGCTGTTGGGAACAACATCTGCCTCTTGACTGGGGTCTCCTCACAGTTTTCCAACACCATGTTCTGATCCTTTGTTGCGAGAAGGATCAGAGCAGAGATCTTGACTCCAAAGTTGAGAGTTCCCTTAACACTCAACAACTTCTCCCCGGAGTCAGTTGTGGTTTCAGTAATCTTCTGCTTCTCCATTATCAACTGGTGTTCGAAGTTTTAAACCAATTGATGTTGTGCTTGTGCTTGTGCTCCAAAGCAATCAGCTGCTTGAGCTTTAACGGCTGATGTCTCCAAAGGCTCCACTGTATCCGAAGATAACCTTGGATACAACATCGAACAGAAGTCGATGCTCGGGCTTCAACTTCGTTCGCTGCACGTTACTCCTTAATTTTTCTGTAGAGATGAGAGACAAGCCATCGCTTTCACAGAACAGAGATCAACGGCTAGTTAATTCTCTTCGCCTATAAATGGAGGCCTTCATTGTTGTTGATCTAACAGATTGAGTCTTGCAACTGATGTTCCATCTGAACAGTTGGCTTGAATGCTCAGTTGTCTTTCTTCCATCTGATGATCCACCTCTGATCAGTTGACTTGAACGCTCAGTTGTATTTCTTACATCTGATGTTCTGTATCTTGAACGCTCAGTTGTCTTTCTTATTTTTGATGTTCTGTATCTTGAACGCTCAGTTGTCTTTCTTACTTCTAATGTTTTGTATCTTGAACGCTCAGTTGTCTTTCTTACTTCTGATGTTCTGTATCTTGAACGCTCAGTTGTCTTTCTTACAACTGATGTTACACATCCGAATTTCCATCTGTAGTTCTATCCGAGTAACGCCATGTTGCCGTCTTCAGCTGGAGACCTGTAAAGATAAAATCTCAACATTGCTCAAACAGCGAGCCTAAATACTAACATTAGGACATGACAACATGTACTCGGTTGGGGTCAGTTGGTTTTGGAATCAGTCAAAACTTTACTAAATTTCCCAACAATATATATATATATATATATATATATAGGATTATGATCATATAAGAATGACCCTTATCCTAAGAAATGAGAATTAATCTCAGTCACTCATCTGGTGCATCTCGCTAAGAAAGGCGGTGCATCCGGACGAAAATTTCCAGTTTTTTTGTTTAATTTTGAATTTTTTTTAAGGTTTGATTTTTCCATAAAGTTGGGTGCATCTCATATCAACATATGGCGCATCTAGATCCACGTTGTGGTGCATTTCATTGTAAAGTGTGGTGCATCTACCACATTGTGATTCATGAGATGCACCACTACGTGTACTGATATGCACGGGATAGTGTAATAACATACACCACTAAGTGTAAGGAAATGTACTATGCTTTACGAAAATATCTTTTAGTTTGCCGCTTCTTCTTTGGTCAAGATTCGAGTGAGGGGAGCCGAAGTCCTCGGAGCGAGCCGAAAAATTCAAATTGTTGGCCGACGATTATCCTTATATTAGTAATCGGAGCGAAAGCGGAGCCGAGAAAAAAAAATCTTAAAAAAAAACTGAAAAAAATCGGACATGCACTACAATGTGTAACCAGATGCACCATACAGTGTATCTAGATGCACCACATAGTGTATCTAGATGCACCGTGTTTTAAGAAAAAATTGTCAAAAAAAAAATGGTGCATGAAAGCCACGCACCAAACCTTTTTTTGAGATGTGTGGTCTAGATTTATTCATATTTTTTATTTTAAGGGTCATTTTCACTATAACCCATCCCTATATATATATATATATATATATATATATATATATATATATATATATATATGATACCAAAAAGGGAAGTATGGCGTATTTTTTGGGGATACACGTTAATCCACATAATGAGAGAAGAGAAGAAGAGATCTTACAACAAGAATGCTTCCAGAATGGGCAGCTATCCTGGTTGGTTAGTTCGAGATAAAAGTATGCACAACAGAAATAAAACTAACAACAATTTTTTTGTGTTTTTTTTGTTTTTTATATATTAGGATATATTATATGAACTAAGAAGAATTAACTATTAGCTAGAAACTAAGACGGAGAGAATTTAGAAGAACATTTTCTTCATTGCTTCAAAGGTGTTATGTGTGTGGTGTTATGTGTTTTACAACAAAGAGCTAAGCTCTTTATATAGGTGTTCGTACTAACACTATTACAAACTATTGAATAAAATATTACCAACATTATTATTAGCTTTTGCCATATGGCCGACAAAGACAAAAATAGAAAAAGTTAGAAGGCTAGATAAGGCTATCTAATCTAGAAAGTAAATTACTACTTTTAGAATATTTTTGGGCAACATAACAATCGTGGCGCAAATTTCAAAAAGTAAAGAAAACTTTTTGACAAAAATGCTAGTAACGATAAATTTTCGTCACTGATTTTGTCATCATCTTCTAGAAATCACTGTGAGTTTCTAGAATTTCTTCATCTATATTACTTTCTTGGTGTCCGAACATTTCTTCAGTATTGATAATGTGTTCGTCGTCTTCTAATTTTCTTCTTCACCGTTGAATAGTAAAAGCATTTTCCAATTTTCTGTCCCAAAGATTTGGGTGAAATGTCCTTCTCCAAGGAGTTTATACTGGTTCCAAAATATTACTTCGAAATCAATAGTTTCTTGATAATATTTGTACATTTCATAATTTTCAATGTCCTTGAAGTCAAATGTTGTGGAATCGTGATCCTTTAATCTATCCATTTTCATCCATAAATATCCTCTTTCTGGATAGCACGTAAGATCCATTGATAACTTGTGGAAGAGAGGATTGAATTTTGCAGAAAATCTTATCTTTGAGGGATTTTGATGCCATGTTTCCTCCAATAAGCAAGAATTTTTCTCCGATTTTTTTCAGAATTTCTTCAATTTTTTAGCCTTCTTCTTCAAGGTGAAACTCAATGTAATCTACCATGCCATTGTGATAAAATTTTAAAATATTTTCACAATTTATGTTGGTCAAATTTAAGTCAATTTGGATTTTAAAAAGGCTTGAGACTATTCCTTCTGAGATCTCTGAATTTTCTTGAGGATCACAGAAAAATTTGGATTTTTGAATGACCTTTACTTCTTCGACTTTAATTTCTCCAACGATAATTTTTATGATTTATTTTTGGAGATTTTTTAAATCTTCTATTATTACTTCTGAGGCTTTTGTTAAGATTACTTGATCTAATTCAGGAACCTTATCAAAAAGAGGTTTTAAGACTTCCTGATAAGGGAGGTCAAGCATTCTTGCCTTGAAATTTTCAAATTTTCTCTGAGGAAATGAATCTTCTTTCTTTTTTAAAATGTTAATCTCAGTGTTCAGAGAAAAAATCTGAGCAGTAAGATTTGAAATTCCTTTTTCCATTGTAAAAATTGTCTGATCTTTAAAATTTAGAGCCTCATCTTTCTCTTGATTTTTTAAATTAGAGAGAGAGAGTTGACTCTGTAAATCGGAGATTTGTTTTTCTAACTGATGTATTACCCCTGCTTGGGCTGAAATAACCTCACTCGGATTTTCTTCTACAATTTGTGAAAAACTTTTTTTACTTCTTCTGGTTCAATAAAAAAATTTATACCTAAAGTTTTTCTAGCATTATCTAGAGCATCCTTAAAGGTATAATATCTTTTAAAAATGGGGTTTGAGCAATTTATAGATTTTAAAACTGTATCATAGTTATGAAAAAGGCCTAATTGTAAACATCTATAAACAACATAATAAGAAAATCTTCTTTTTGGGATTAAATTTTTTTCTGCCTTTAATTCTGAGAAGTAAAAGCTAAGGGCATTAAGAATTTGAACCTTGAAAGAGGTAGCATTTGGAAGGGTTTGAATATGCCACAGATTATCAAGCAGACACTGTTTCTGAGGGTTAATCTCAATTCCAGTGTATGGTTTGAACTTTTTATTTTGATCCGTACAAGCAGAAAGCATAACAGATCCAAACTGGAAATTTGTTTGCATAATTTTTTCTTTTTTTTTTTTTAATTTTTAAAAATAGGAGAATTTAGAGAAAAATTTCCCATCTCTGTAAATTTTTTAGAACTGGGAGAAATTTGAGAATCACTTCCCATCTGTGTAAATTTAGAACTGGGAGAAATTTGAGAATCACTTCCCATCTGTGTAAATTTAGAACTGGGAGAAATTTGAGAATCACTTCCCATCTGTGTAAATTTAGAACTGGGAGACGTAATCGAAGTTTGTCCCAAATTTGTAAATTTCGGGCTACCTTCTGAAATTGACGTCTTCATTGGGGAAATATCTGTAGAAATTTTTTCTTTTCCTATTGGTCTGATAATTTTCTTATTATTCATGACCTGTATTCAAATATTTAAAAATATTACGGGAAAGTAAATCAGCACGATTATTATCTATTCCTTTAATGTGCTCAAAATTTATTGTATATCCCTTTCCTTGGATTAAGTTTTGTAAATTTACCCATCTTGTTCTATTAACTTTTCTGCTGTTATCATTTTTTAGATATTGTACAATTACTTCACAATCTGTCCTTACTATAAATTCATTATTTAAATAAATCTTAAATTTTTCTAATGAATTTATTAATGCTTGTATTTCAAAATCTAAGGAAGTCAATTACTTCGGATTTATCCAAAATTTCCACTTCTGTATGCAGCAATTCTTTCTCATTTTTTTGAGCAGTATTTATTTTTCTTACATAGCATAATCGCTCTTCATCCTTCTTTAGAACCATCACATTCTATGATAATATAATCTGTTACTAGAGGCAATTCTAGTGGTTTGATTTTTTTAACTGCTTCTTTTATTTTCTTTACAAAATTAATGTCTTCTTTATTAAAATTTCTTTGACCGTTTTTAGTAGTCTTACTAAGATTTGGTATAAATTTTCTAGCGTAATTTAGCAATCCTAAAAATTCTTGGATTTGTTTTAATCCTTCTAGCTTATCTGGAAAATTTAATAGTTTTTCTGCAATGTGTGGTTGTAGTTCAATTTTTCCATCTCCAATTTCTAATCCTAAAAAGGATATTTTTCTTTTGAATAATTCCATTTTTCTTTTACTTATTACAATACCTTGTTTTTCTATTTCTCTAAAAATAATTTCTAAATGGTATTCATGTTCCTTAATGCTATTACTTGCTACAAGAATATCATCTATATAAATTGGGCAGAAATCATATTTTAGAAAAATAGAGTCCATAAATCTTTGGAAAACTGATGGAGCTTTTTTTAATCCAAAGTTTAGAACATTCCATTCGAAATGTCGTTCTGGACAGGTAAAAGTTGTCCATGGTTTAAACCATTCTTCTAATTGTAATTGATTATATCCTCACATGAGGTCAAATTTACTAAAAATCTTTTTATTTTGGATTAAACTAATTAATCCATCTTTATTTGGAATATTATACCCATCATCTATTGTGTTATCTATTAATCTTTTATAATTATAAACTATTCTTGTCTTTTCCCTTTTAATTTCTGAATGATTTCTTACTATAAAAGCGACTGTTCTGTGTGGACTTTCTGATCTTTTTATTAATTTTTGTTATATCATTTCTGGAATTTGTTTTTTAAATTCTTTTCTATCAAGAGGAGAATATTCTATATTTGCTGTAATAATCCTTATATCCAGATTTTTAATCTTTTGTTAAACTAGATAATTTATTTTTGTTTTAGTTATATCTTCACCAATTAATCCTATTCTTTCAAGTCTTTGAATTATAGGGTAGTTTATGCTTTCTGTAATTTTTGGTCATTTTTCTAATTCGTGACCTAAAAAATTTCCTAAATAAAACATTGTTTCATTTTCTATGTGATTTGTTCTATGATTTTGAGATTTTTTGAGGAAATCTAATTCGGCAGTTCCACCACGCTTTCGAGCTAACTCTGATGTCTGGCTATATCTGTTTGTGGGAAAACTATAAACTTGTTTACTAAGAGTAATTTGATTTTGTGCTATTGTAATTGATCCATGTAAACTTATAATAATGTTTAATCCTAACAAAAAATTTTCTGATTTTACTGATTTTGGATCAACAATAATTTGTGGTAATTCATATTTATAACCAAAATTTCCTGCAAAGTCTAGGAATTGAATTCATATATATATATATATATATATGTGTGTGTGTGTGTGTGTGTGTGTGTGTGTGTGTGTGTGGAGTATGCACAGCAGAGATATTTTTTTTTCTTTTTTTAGATTGGGATATATTATATAATCTAGGAAGAGTTAACTAGCTAGAAACTAAGATGGAGAGAATTTAAAAGAACATTTTCTTCATTACTAAGAAAGTGTATGAGTAAGGTGTTGTGTGTTTCAGTGTTTACATCAAAGAGCTAAGCTCTTTATATAGGGGTACGTACTAACACTATTACAACTACTACCATTATTAATTACAAACTATTGAATAAAAAATTACTAACATTATTGCTAGCTTTGGCCATATGGCCGACAAAGACAAAAATGGAAACAAAGATAGATAAGGCTATCTAATCTACAACTACTTTTAGAATATTTATAACAATCGTAGCCCAAAATTCAAAAAGTAAAGAAAACTTTTTGACAAAAATGCTAGTAATGATAAATCATCTTCTAGAAATCCCTGTGAGTTTCTGAAATTTCTTCATCTGTATTACTGTCTTGGTGTCCGAACACTTCTTCAGTATTGATAATGTGTTCGTCGTCTTCTAGTTTTTCTCCTTCACCGCGGAATGGTAAAAGTGTAATGCCCCGGAAATTCCTTACGATCTCAAAATTTTAAAGTTAATAATAATAATGGCTTTGCACGCCTAAGTTTACGATTTTGAATTCTAAGACTAACGGTCGAATCCGTTTCCGAAAATAAATTACGGAAGTCAGCTAGACGACTACTGTATTTAGGTTTAGCGCGTGCGAAAAATTTTTAGTTCTTGAACTCAGAACGGAAAACCGTCTGATTTTTACATTCACGAAATCACGATACGAACTCGCCCGAGAAAGTTCGTTTTTATGACTTTTCGGACGAAACTCGGACTGTGTCGTCCCGAGTTTTTGTCGGAATAAATTTTATAAATTTTACTTTCCAATTAAGTTAATTACGTTAGAATTTTTGGACGAATCGGATCGTGACGATTTTGTGCCGAGCTACGCTTTTCGTCGTTCGATTTCCGTAACGTCGTATCGCGTCGGAAAAGCGCATAATTTCTCTCTTTCTCTCCCTCATGACCGACCTCACCTCTCTCACATTAGCTAGATATTTGATTTTTATATAGTATAAACTTTACACCTAATGTTATTACTATTCAACCTTTACACCTATTAGGTTATTATACCTTATAACATATCTAATACACAAATTAAATCACTCATCTCCTCCCCTCCCATCAAAATCGGCTGCACTCCTCTCTCTCTCTCTCCCATTTTTCATTTCTCCATTGTTGAAGATCAAGTTCTTGAGCAAGATAAATCACACAAGTCTTCATCCATCCATCGAACTTCTTTTCTTTCTTTGTTAAATCTCAAGGAAATCCTCTCCTCTATGCTTCTATCCATCCATCATCCTTTTCTTTTTATTTTTCTTTGGATCGAAGATTTAGGGATAATGGAATTAGATGGTTGATCTTGGATTAGTGAAACTAGATGTGTTAGATGTGTTAATTAGGGTTTAAAATTAATTGAAACCAAGAACCCTAATTGCTTTGTCATTACCGAAATTTTGGGGGTTTATGGTAGGATTTTTGAATCTTTAAATTAATGTTATAATCATGCTTAGGAAGTGTTCGATTAGGGATTAAAACAAAAAGAAATCGAAAGCCCTTTGATTGATGAAAACCGATCTAGGGTTTAGGGTTTGGAATTGGGGGTTTTGCATTTTAATGTGTAATTGGACTTCATTTGATCAATTGATGATACAATAGTATGATTTATGAATAAATGGTGTCGATTAATGAAGAAAATCACTCTCTTTAACATTGTATAATTACCGAAAATTATTAGAAATTAGGGGTTTGCATGTAGTTGTTTTGTTTAAGGATTGGTTGATGAAATATTGTTCCTAATGATGTTAGTTGATAATAGGCATTATTTGAGAATTTTCTAAAATTGTTTTGTGGGATGCAAGAGACGAAGAACTCGTTTTAAATTGAGATATAGTGATGATATGGAGTGATGATATACGTGAAAATGAATCTTGTTACGTGATGTTTGATGACGTAGAAATTGAACGAAATCCGATAACTTTTAAAATTTTGTAAGAGACGAACAATTAGTCGTAATTAATAACCGAGAAGTCGAATGAGATTTCTAACTTGATATTATTGTTTATGATGGGCTAAGGTATAACTTTGTAGTTGACGTCATGAGCTTTCGAGCTATTTTAATATGAGTTGTAGTTATAGTCGAGAATTAGAACGAGAATTGGTTAACTTGATTTTTGGTTTAGTACATGTTAGTCGAAAGCCGACGTTTAGAACGTCGTGCTATTGGAAGAGTTTTGAGAAGGAGTTCATCATGTACGGGGGTACGTGTTGACTGCCTTGAGGGTCAAGTTTCATGAGAAATCGAATACGAGAACTTAGAACGAACTTAGGAAGTTATACGTCGATTCTATCGAGCAACTAGGGTTAGCGCGACAGTTTTGCGACCCTTGCCGGAAACTGTAATAACTTTTAGCTCGTTTATCGGATTTGCGATCCGTAAATTGGAGCGTAAACTAGACATCCCAAGCTTTCAAATGGTACAGGGCTCATCCCCTGTTTCGAGTTCCCCTGTTCTGGGCAGTCCCCAGAGTTACTGCCTTGTGCAGTGATTTTTTCAGAATTCATTCTTCTAAGTTATTTCGTTCGCAACATAGTTTCTTTCGATCGTTTAAGCCGTAATAAATTGCCGACTATCTTCCTACTGACCTCAGTGTCGAATATGGAGCCTTGAGTGCTAAATAAGACGAGATCTCATCTTGTATCCGTTAAAGTAAATAAATAATAGTTAAGCGTGAAGATGCATAAATCGTATAAAGAACTAAAACTTAATTTCCTAAGTTGATTTCTTTTCCAACTTAGTTCCTTTTGATCTTTTAAGTCGTAATGAGCTATTGACTACCCTCTCTACTGACCTAAGAGTCGAGTATGAGACCTTTTGAGTTCCAAACGAGATTTGTTCAGGTCTCGTTTCCCGTTTAACTAAAATGAATCTAGTAAGCGTGCAATTGCCTTAAGAAATGAAACGACTAAAACCTTTTTCGTTTTTCCAATGATCGATTATCTTTTACGACCCGATTTTAAGTGTTATTATTTTACGATGAAGGAGGAAGCCAGTAGTAAGGAAAGGACGGAAGATCAGAAGATCGGAAGCTAGTACTTTTAGTTCTGTATCACAAGGTGGGCTTTTATATATGAAACAAAACGAGCAATGCTCTAAAATCTTTCTTTATTGCTTTGATATCTGTGTTTTCAAAGTGATAATTATGGCATGAACTGTTTTATGTTTTATGTGAGTTCTCTTGTACCTATCTGAGTTAACATTCATGTTTTCCAGATTTAGAGTTAATCTAACTAGGTTAACTAACGATCGGCTCTGAGTTAACTAACGATCGGCTAACTAGGTTATCTTTTACGACCCGATTTTAAGTGTTATTATTTTACGATGAAGGAGGAAGCCAGCAGTAAGGAAAGGACGGAAGATTAGGAGATCGGAAGCTAGTACTTAGTAGTTCTGTATCACAAAGGTGGACTTTTATATATAAAATAAAACGAGCAATGCTCGGAAAACCTTTCTTTATCGCTTTGATATCTGTGTTTTCAAAGAGATAAATATGGCATGAACTGTTTTATGTTTTATGTGAGTTTCTCTTGTACCTATCTGAGTTAACATTCGTGTTTTCCAGATTTAGAGTTAATCTAACTAGGTTAACTGACGATCGGCTCTGAGTTAGCTGCTAAGTGTTTTCCAGAGTTAGTGCACTTTGTAACCTGTGGTGTATGTGATATCCTGTTGAGGGGTACCAGCCACGGTGAATGAGAATTGGTCAAGATTTGAACGTAACATACCAGAAAAATGCTTGCAAGCTAAATTGAGAAAAAGAGTCAGAAAATGTTTAGTAGACACGGGCCCTTTTTAATAAAACCCCCGATGTGCTACAAATTATGAAAATGTGCAGGTTGAAGCGACGGTAGCGGCGGTGGTTGAAGTTGAGTTGAGAAGATAGGATGCTTTAGCTTATGACTTACTTCCGCTGCAAAACTCTAGACTTTTGAGATTATGTACATTTTGATGAACCACTGTAGTATAGGTCTGTAATCTTGAACTTAGATACTATCGTGTACTTCTTTTGACGAGTAATCACTCGTGATTAACTCTTTCTTTATATTAGTCAAGTCTTGTTCATTGAATGTATGATGTCTTTTATGTATGTTTAGTCAGTTAGCCCCCTTCTTCCCCGCTTCTTTAATCCAACCCCAGTTGCACCCCGGCTTCTGCCGTCCCTCGGAATTTGGGGCTGTGACAAAAAGCATTTTCCAATTTTCTACCCCAAAGATTTGGGTGAAATGTCCTTCTCCAAGGAGTCTATACTGGGTCCAAAATATTACTTCAAAACCAATATTTTTTTGATAATATTTGTACATATCAGAATTTTCAATGTCCTTGAAGTCAAATGTTGTGGAATCGTGATTTCTTAATCTATCCCTTTCATCCATAAATATCCTCTTTCTAGATGGCACGTAAGATCCATTGATAACTTGTGGAAGAGAGGATTGAATTTTGCACAAAATTTTGCCTTTGAGGGATTTTGATGCCATGTTTCCTCCAATAAGCAAGAATTTTTCCCTGAATTTCTCCATAATTTCTTCAATTTTTTATCCTTCTTCTTCGAGGCGAAACTCAATGTAATCCACCATGCCATTGTGATAAAATTTTAAAATATTTTCACAATTCATGTTGGTTAAATTTAAGTCAATCTGGAGTTTAAAGAGGCCTGGGACTGTTCCTTCTGGGATCTCTGGATTTTCTTGAGGATCACAGAAATTTTTGGATTTTTGAATGACTTTTACTCCTTCAGCTTTAATTTCTCCAAAAATGATTTTTATGATTTGTTTTTGGAGATTTTTCAAATCTTCTATCATTCCTTCTGAGGCTTTTGTTAAGATTACTTGATCTAATTCAGGAATTTTATCAAAAAGAGGTTTTAAAACTTCCTGATAAGGGAGATCAAGCATTCTTGCTTTGAAATTTTCAAATTTTCTCTGAGGAAATGGATCTTCTTTATTTTATAAATTATTAATCTCAGTGTTCAGAGAAAAAATCTGAGCATTAAGATTTGTAATTTCTTTTTCCATTGTAAAAATTGTTTGATCTTTGAAATTTAGAGCCTCATCTCTCTCTTGATTTTTTAAATTAGAGAGAGAGAGTTGACTCTACTAATCAGAGATTTGTTTTTCTAACTGCTGTATAATCTCTGCTTGGGCTGAAATAACCCCACTCGGGTTTTCTTCTACAATTTGTGAAAAACTTTTAACCTCTTCTAGTTCAATGAAAAAATTTAAACCTATACTTTTTCTAGCATTATCTAGAGCTTCTTTAAAAGAATAATATCCTTTCCAAATAGGATCTTTGCAATTTATATTTTTTAAAACTGTATCATAGTTATGATAAACGCCTAATTGTAGATCTCTATAAACAACATAATGAGAAAATCTTCTTTTTGGAATTAAATTCTTTTCAAGCTTTAATTCTGAGAAATAAAAACTAAGGGGCATTAAGAATTTGAACTTTGAAAGATGTGGCATTTGAATGAGTTTGAATATGCCACAGATTATCAAACAAACACTGTTGCTGAGGGGTAACCTCAATCCCAGTGTATGGTTTGAACTTTTTATTTTGATCTGTGCAAACAGAAAGCATAACAGATCCAAATTGGAAATGTGTTTGCAAAACTTTTTCTTCTTTTTTTGAATTCTTAGAAATAGGAGATACTTGAGAAAAATTTCCCATCTGTGTAAATTTAGAATTGAGAGAAATTTGAGAGCCACTTCCCATCTGTGTAAATTTAGAACTGGGAGACGTAGTCGAAGTATATCCCAATTTTGTAAATTTTGGGCTATTTTCTGAGCTTGACGTCTTCATTGGGGAAATATCTGTAGAAATTTTTTCTCTTCCTTTTGGTCTGATAATTTTCTTATTATTCATGACTTGTATTCAGATATTTAAAAATATTACGGGAAAGTAGATCAGCGAGATTATTATCTTTTCCTTTAATATGCTCAAAATTTATTGTATATCCTTTTCCTTGGATTAAGTTTTGTAAATTAACCCATCTTGTTCTATTAACTTTTCTGCTGTTATCATTTTTTAGAAATTTTACAATTGCTTCACAATCTGTTCTTACTGTAAATTCATTATTTAAATAAATTTAAAGTTTTTCTAACGAATTTATTAATGTTTGTATTTCAAAATCTAAGGAAGTCCAATTACTTCCGATCTTTCCAAAATTTCCACTACTATATGCAGCAATTCTTTCTTCATTTTTCATGCAGTATTTATTTTTTTTACATAACATAACTGCTCCCCATCCTTCTTTGGAACCATCACATTCTATGATGATATAATCTGTTACTAGAGGTAATTCTAGTGGTTTAATTTTTTTAACTGCTTTTTTTATTTTCTTTACTAAATTAATGTCTTCTTTATTAAAATTTCTTTGACCGTTTTTAGTAGTCTTACTATATAATGGTCCTGCAAGCTTACTAAGATTTGGTATAAATTTTCTAACGTAATTTAGCAATCCTAAAAATGCTTGGATTTGTTTTAATCCTTCTAGCTTATCTGGAAAATTTAATAATTTTTCTGCAATGTGTGGTTGTAGTTCAATTTTTCCATCTCCAATTTCTAATCCTAAAAAGGATATTTTTCTTTTGAATAATTCAATTTTTCTTTTACTTATTACAATGCCTTATTTTTCTATTTCTCTAAAAATTATTTCTAAATGATATTCATGTTCTTTAATGCTATTACTTGCTACAAGGATGTCATCTATATAAACTAGGCAAAAATCATATTTTAGAAAAATAGAGTCCATAAATCTTTGGAAGACTGATGGAGCATTTTTTAATCCAAAGCTTAGAACATTCCATTCGAAATGTCATTCAGGTAAAAGCTGTCCATGGTTTGAACCATTCTTCTAATTGTAATTGATTATATCCTGACTTGAGGTCAAATTTACTAAAAATCTTTTTATTTTGGATTAAACTAATTAATCCATCTTTATTTGGAATATTATATCCATCATCTATTGTGTTATCGTTTAATCTTTTATAATTATAAACTATTCTTGCATTTCCCCTTTTAATTTCTGAATGATTTCTTACTATATAAAGGCGGCTGTTCTGTGTGGACTTTCTGATCTTCTTATTAATTTTTGTTCTATCATTTCTGGAATTTGTTTTTTAAATTCTTCTCTATCAAGAGGAGAATATTCTATATTTGCTGTTATGATCCTTATATCCGGATTTTTAATTTTTTGTTTAACTAAATAATTTATTTTTGTTTTAGTTATAGCTTCACCTATTAATCCTATTTTTTCAAGTTTTTGAATTATAGGGTATTTTATGCTTTCTATAATTTTTGGTCCCTTTTCTAGTTCGTGACCTAAAAAATTTCCTAAATAAAAGATTGTTTCATTTTCTATGTGATTTATTCTATGATTTTGAGATTTTTTGAGGAAATCTAATTCAGCAGTTCCACCACGCTTGCGAGCTAACTCTGATGTTTGGCTATATCTATTTGTGGGAAAACTATAAACTTGTTTACTAAGAGTAATTTGATTTTGTGCTATTGTAATTGATCCATGTAAACTTATAATAAAGTTTAATCCTAACAAAAAATCTTCTGATTTTACTGATTTTGGATTAACAATAATTTGTGGTAATTCGTATTTATAACCAAAATTTCCTGCAAAGTCTAAGATTTGAATTCCTATTGCTTTAACTTCGTGCGTAATTGTCATTGTTCTATTTTCTACGGTTCTTGTTAATATATTATATTTTAATTTTTTATGATATTTTTCTGGGATTAGACAATGTCCTATTAAACTTTTAGTACTCCCAGTATCGAGTGTAGCTGCTAGTGATATATAAGTATTTTGATCTATCCAAACTCTACAATGTAAAGTTATTAGGTTTGGAGTTCCCTTATTAATACTTTCAAGACTTTTATTATTCATGGAAATAACTTCTTGTGTTTCTTCTATTTGTTGTGACATTTTATTACATTCATTTTCTATTATAGGTATATTTTTTCTTATATATTTTTCTTCAAATTCATTATATTTAAATTCTAATTGCTGTATTTTTTGATTTAGGAGTTCAATAGTGTCACAGCCCCGAATCCCGAGGGACGGCAGAAGCCGGAGTGCGACTGGGTTGGATTAAAGAAGCGGGGAAGAAGGGAACTAACTGAACTAAACATACATAGGAGACATCATACATTCTATAAACATGACTTCATTTACAAAAGAAGAGTTAATCTCAAGGATCTCGACGAAGTTCCCAAAAAGGTAAACTAGGTTATATTACATAACTTATACCACAGTGTTTTACTAATATACATAACATCATAAGTTTAGAGTTTTACAGCGGAAAAGTGATTCATACTAATTAAAGTCTTCCTAAGACAACTTAATTCAAGCCTCGCCGCTTCCATCGCTTCAACCTGCACATTTAGAAAACATATGCAGGGCTAAGTACAAAAGTACTTAGTGGGCACGCTGCCGAAAACATATTCATAAGTATAAATAATCAGGCATCTCATAATCGTAGCACATCGGGGTTTTATTGAAAATGGCCCGTGTCTACTAAACATTTTCTGACTCATTTATATAAATTAGCTTGTACAAGCATTTTTCTAGTATGTTACGTTCAAATCTTGACCAATTCTCATTTATCGTGGCTGGTTACCCCTCAACAAGATACCACATACACCACAGGTTACAAAGTGCACTAACTCTGGAAAGCGCTTAATAGCTAACTCAGAGCCAATCGTTAGTTAACTAATAAATTTGGAAAACACGAATGTTAACTTAGATAGGTACAAGAGAACTCACATAAAATACTTAAACAGTTTATGCCATGATTATCACTTTGAAAACACGATTATCAAAGCATTAAAGAAAAGGGTTTTCGAGCATTGCTCGTTTTATTTCATATATAAAAGCCCACCTTAGCGTTTACAGAACTAAGTACGAGCTTCCGTTCTCCTGATCTTCCGTCCTTTCCTTACTGCTGGCTTCCTCTTTCATCGTAAAATAATAACACTTCAAAATCGGTCGTAAAAGACAATCGAATATGGAAATTCGAATTAGGGTTTAGTCGTTTCATTTCTTTAGGCATTTGCACGCTACTAGTTTCATTTTAATTAAACGGAAACGAGACTTGAACAAATTTCGTTTAGAACTCGAAAGGTCTTATAGGTCAGTAGAGAAGGTATTCGTTAACTTATTACGGCTTAAACGATCGAAAGAAACTAAGTTGCGAAGAAAACAACTTAGTAAAACAACTTCTGAAATTTCACTGCGCAAAGCAGTAGTTCTGGGGACTGCCCAGAACATAGGAATTGGAAACAAGGGGTGAACCCTGTACCATTAGAAAGCTTGGGAAGTCTAGTTTACGCTCCAATTTACGGATCTCAAATCCGATAAACGAGCTAAGAGATATTACAGTTTCCGGGAAGGGTCGCAAAACTGCCGCGGCTAACCCTAATTGCTCGATAAAAACGACGTATAACTTCCTAAGTTCGTTCTAAGTTCTCGTACTCTATTTCTCACGAAACTTGACTCTCAAGGCAGTCAACACGTACTCCCGTACGTGCAGGACTCCTTGTCAAAACTCCCTTAGAACTACGACGATCAAACCTCGTCGTTTCAACTACCATTTACTAAACCAAAATCAAGTTAACAAATTCTCGTTTCTAGTTCTCGACTATAACTACAACTCATATTATAATATTTCGAATGCTCATGTCGTCAACTGCAAAGTCGTGCCTTAGTCCATTATAATCATTATTATCTAATTAGATTCCTTGCTCGACTTCTCGATTATTAATTACGTCCACTTGTTCGTCTCTTACGAGATTTCAAAAGTTATCGGAATTCGTTCAAATTCTACATCATCAATCATTATCTAACGAGATTCATTATTATATAAATCATCACCTCATATCATTACGTAAACTCAACTTAAATCGAGTTCTTAGTCTCTTACGATCCTCAAAATATTTTTAGAAAAATTCCAATTAAATTCCTAATATTACCTAATATCATTAGCAACATTAATTCATCAACAATTCATCAATAAAAACAAGCTACATGAAATCCTCCATTTTCTCATAATTTTCGGTATTATCATATAATTAAAGGGGGTGATTTTCTTCATCAAACATCATCATTAATCCATTAATCATACTACTATATCATCAATTAAACAATTACAAGTCTAATTGCAATATTAAACAAAAATCCCCAATTCAAACCCTAGCCCTAAAATCAGTCCTCATAAAAAACTTGGGGGTTTTGATTTCTTTTTGTTTTAATCCTCAATCGAACACCTCCTAAGCATGATTATACCATCAATTGAAGAATTCGAATTATCCTACAAAATCCCCTAATTTTCGGTACTTATTAGAACTTAGGGTTCTTGAATTTCTTTCAATTTTAGTCATAGATCCATATCTAATTCATCTAGTTATACTAATTAGAGATCAAGACATCTAATTCATCTACCTATAAATTTCGATCCACATGAAAGTTAAAAAGAAATGGATTTGAAATGGATAGAAGTGAAGAGGAGACAAATACCTTGAAGATTACTAAAGGAAGTTGGATGATTCAATGGTTGGATGAAGAACTTGAGTGAAAATCTTGTCAAGAACTTGAAGCTTCCAACAATGGTGATGGAAGAACAAAGAGAGAGAGGAGATGTGTGTGTGTTCGGTTTTGGGGGGGGGGGGGGGGGGGGTTGGGAGGAAGGAGATGACTTAATTGTTATATCATGATATGTAATAACTTAATAGGTGTAAAGTAGAATAAATATCTATATGGTGAGTCATTAGGATAAAAACTATAAAGAAATGAAATATCATGTATAAGAGATTGATGAAGTCGGTCAAGAGGGAGAGAAAAAGAGAAATTACGCACTTTTTCAGCGCGATACGACGTTACGGAAATCAAACGACGAAAAACGTAGCTCGGCACAAAATCATCAAATTCCTATTCGACCAAAAATTCTAACGTATTAAACTTAATCGGAAAAATAATATTTAAAAACTTAATTCCGACAAAAACTCGGGACGACCCAGTTCGAGTTTCGTCCGGAAAATCATAAAAACGAAATTTCTCGGGCGAGTTCGTTTTGCGATTTCGTGAATGTAAAAATCAGACAGAACTAAAAAGTTTTTGTACGCATTAACCTTAAATACAGTAGTCATTTAACTGACTTCCGTAATTTAATTTCGAAAACGGATTTCACCGTTGGTTTTAGAATTCAGAATCGTAAACTTAGGCGTGCAAAGCCATTTTTATTAATAACTTTAAAATTTTAAGACTGTACGGAATTTTTGGGGTATTACAAATAGTAATTTCATGTTTATATATTCTTTCTTTATAAAATTTTAAATTTTTACTTTGTTCTATTGTATTTGATGTGCTTCCTTCTAGTTCGGTATTAATTTTAAATATTACATGTATACATAAGAAACATATTTCTCTAAAGCATTTATTACATTGATATCTTTTATCGATAGCTGGAAAAAGTTTACAAATAAAACAGCTAATATAATTATTTCCTTTAAATCTTATCCAATCATGTTGACATTTTGTTTCTACATTCATATATGTATAAGTTATTTGTGATTTTTCTTCTTCACTATATATACTATATACCGAATTATTATTTGAGTCTGTTTTAATTTCTTCTATTTCGAAATCTCCTATTTGTTCAACTAAATTATTTCTTTCTCTGTATTTAGTATCTTTATTTTTATCAGGACATCTATTTGCTAAATGTCTTGGATCCCCACAAATAAAGCATTTACAATTTCTATTTTGTGGTTTTTTCACATATTTATTTTTATCATAACTTTTATTTTTATCAAAAGTAGTACTTTTTCTTAATTTTTTATATTTTTTAGGTTTTTCATAATATCCATATGCCTGTGGTGTATAAATTGCTGTTTTACAAAAAGCCCATGCTTGACTTTTAATTTGTTCTTGCATTACAGCTTCTTTGCATTTTTCTTCTAATTTATGAAAAACAAAAGATACTCTTGGTCCAATTCCTAGATTTGTAGGTTTTGGGTCAAGTCTTTTCCATTCTTCATGGAGACTTCTTCCTAAATCTCCTGGTAATTTTATAAAATATTTATCACATAATTCATCTTCCATAGCTCTTCCTGTTTGTGATATTATTCGAGTAAAATCTGTACTAAATTCTCTAATATATTTAAAATGTGAAATACTCAATTGTTCTAAATTTTTTATTGCAGTATCTTGTATAAATGTATTTTCTTTTGTAGGATCAACTCCTAATAATAATATTCTAATTTGACTTGTGAAATTATAAGGATTTTCTCCTAGGGACTTTATTTGATTAATTTGTTCAGGAGCTTGATTCTTTTTACTTTGCCATAATCCTAAGGCAATTGGTCCTAGAGTTGTTTCTAAATATGCAAACATATCGATATTTGTTCTTTTATTAGTCTCCCAATTTCTTACTACATTTTGTTCCCAAACTAAAATTTCATCTAGGCATAATTGGGGACTTTGTTGTTCTAATAATAACATTTCTTTACTGTATAATTTTCCTATTGGCATTCTACTTCCTTTTCCCTTAAATTGAGATTCTCCTTCATATTTTAAATTAGAAGGAGCCCAATTTTCTCAACCCATATTTTCTGTCGTACCTGGTCTTGTATGTGAAAATTCCATTTTTGGTCTTTTATATCCTGTTATAGTTGTATCCATAAAATTTGCTTCTTTTTTATAAAAATCTGTAATCATACTTTTACCATTTATTATATCACTTACTAAAGGCAAGTTAAAGTATTTTTCTAATTCAATGTATGACTCTTCATAATTCATACCTAATTCTGTCATACATTCAATTATCATGTCATCTACTTGTTCTTGTATGTTTAATTCAGTGAAATTTTTATTTATTACTTGTTCAATAGAAGTTTTCGCTTCTTCTATTTTAAAACCCGTTTCTATTTCTATTTCTGATTCATTATTTGAATACTCATTTATTTCATTAAATTTGCTATATCCAATTATATCAATTTGTTCATAGTCTTCTGATTCAGGTTCTCTATCATAAATAAGTTCTGAATCATAAAAAGAATTTTCTTCTATATTTGCCATTAATGTATGCTCAATATTTTCATCATCACTTTTTTCATTATCTTTTTTAATATAGTCTGAGAATCTTAAATTAAAAGATCCAGTACTTGTTTCATACATAAGACTTGTAATGCCCCGTAAAATTCCTTACGTTCTTAAAATTTTAAAGTTAATTAAATAAATGGCTTTGCACGCCTAAGTTTACGATTTTGAATTCTAAGACTAACGGTCGAATCCGTTTCTGAAAATAAATTACAGAAGTCAGCTAGACGACTACTGTATTTAGGGTTAGCACGTACGAAAAGTTTTTAGTTCGTGAACTCAGAACGGAAAACCGTATGATTTTTACATTCACGAAATCGCGATACGAACTCGCCCGAGAAAGTTCGTTTTTATGTTTTTCCGGACGAAACTCGGACTGTGTCGTCCCGAGTTTTTGTCAAAATAAATTTTGTAAATTTATTTTTCCGATTAAGTTTTGTACGTTAGAATTTACGGTCAAATCGGATCGCGACGATTTTGTGCCGAGCGACATTTTTCGTCGTTCGTTTTCTGTAACGTCGGATCGCGCCGGAAAAGCGCGTATTCCTCTCCCTCTCCCACTCTATGACCGACTTCCCCTCCCTTTAGTGTTAGATTTTTGTGTTTTAATTAGTTTTATAAGTGACACCTATGGTTTTACTATTTACCTTTACACCTTGCATATCTTATAACCTAAGTTATCTATTAAATCATCCCATCTCCCTCCACACCTAAAAATCTCGGCAGCCTTCATACTCCCATCTCCTTCTTCATTTCTTTCATCATCTTCATTGAAGAGAGCTTCAAGAACACTAAGAAGATACACACAAGTCTCAATCCCTCCATTCAAACCTCTTACTTTCTTCATTAATTCTTAAGGTAATTCCCTCCTCTTAACTTCTATCCAATTGGATTTCTTCTCTTTTATTTTTTCTTCTTGATCGAAAATTAAGGTATTGGATTAGATGAATTGATCTTGGAGTAATGAAATTGGATATGTTGGATAAGTTAATTAGGGTTTAGGATTGAGTAAAAATCAAGAACCCTAAATCCCCCTAAGAACCGAAAATTTAGGGCAATTAATAGGATTTTTAGTTTTCTTCAATTGATGATGGAATCATGCTTAATAGATGTTTAATTAGTGATTAGAATGAAGAGGAATCGAAAGCCCCATGTTTTTGTGAAATTCAATTAGGGTTTGAATGTTGAATTTAGGGGTTTTTGCATGTTAGTTGATTTTAGGTTTGCATTTGATTAATAGTTGTTATAAGAGGTTGATTAGTGAATAAATAATGTTATTTGGAGAAGAAAAATATCCTCTTAATATAAGTAAGAAAACCGAAATTGTTGGAGTGATTAGGGGTTTCCATGTGTAGATGTTAATTGATGAATTGTTAATGGAATATAGTTGCATTTGATGTCAAGTGATTATAGGAATTTATTTAGATTTTTCTAAAAATATTCGTCGTAACGTAAGAGACGAAGATCATGTTATAAGTTGAAATATAATGATGTTATAACATGATTGCATGCATAGAAGTGATTCTCGTTAGATGTAGATTGACGTCGTAAAATTTGAGCGGAATCCGACAACTTTGAAAAAACGCGTAAGAGACGAACCTTTAGTCGTAACTAATAATCGAGAAGTCGAATGGGAATTCTAATTTGATATTATTGTCTATGATGGACTTGAGAACAACTTTCTAGTTGACGTCATAAGCTTTCGAGCTATTATAATATGAGCTATAGTTATAGTCGAGAACTAGAATGCGTTTTGCATAAATTGTTGGTTTAGTAATTGTTAGTTGAGAGCCGACGTTTAGAACGTCGTGCTTTTGAGCGAGTTTTGAGAAGGAGTTCGTCACGTACGGAAGTACGTGATGACTGCCTTGAGGGTCCAGTTTCCAAAGATTTGAATTCGAGAGTTTAGAACGAACCTAAGACGTTATACGTCGAACCTATCGAGCAATTAGGGTTTTCGCGGCAGTTTTGCGACCCTCACCGGAAACTGTAATAACTTTTAGCTCGTTTATCGGATTTGCGATCCGTAAATTGGAGCGTAAACTAGACATCCCAATCTTTCCAGTGGTACAGGGCTCATCCCCTGTTTCCAAATTCTCTGTTCTGGACAGCCTCCAGAGTTACTTGATTGCGCAGTGAAATTCCAGTTTCTTGTTTACTAAGTTGTTTTGATTCGCAACTTAGTTTCTTTCGATCTTTTAAGCCGTATTACCTAACGAACATCTCCCTACTGACCCTAGAGTCAAGTTCAGGGCCTTGAGTGATGAAAACCAGTCGAGATCCTATCTCTTATCCTTTCATTAAAGAAGTAATGAACGAGAAATTTCATAAGTCGTGAAATGAACTAAAACATAAATCGCCTAAGTTGATTCTTTCCAACTTAGCTCCTTATAATCTTTTAAGTCATATTAAGTTACCGACTACCCTCTCTACTGACGTGAGAGTCGAGTATGAGACCTTCCGAGATCTAACGAGATTTGAACGAGTCTCGTTCCCGTTTAAGTAAAACGAATCTAGTAAGCGTGCAAATGCCTAAAGATTGAAACAACTAAAACTTATTTCGATTCTTTTTGATCGATTATCTTTTACGATCCGTTTTGAGTGTTATTATTTTACGATGAAGGAGGAAGCCAGCAGTAGAGACAGGACGGAAGATCCGAAGTTGGAAGCTAGTGCTTATAAGTTCTGTATTTTACGAGGTGGGCTTTTATATACAAAATAACGAGCAATGCTCGGAAAATCTTTCTTTATCGCTTTGATATCTGTGTTTTCAAAGTGATATTATGGCATGAACTGTTTTATGTTTTATGTGAGTTCTCTTGTACCTATCTGAGTTAACATCCGTGTTTTCCAGATTTAGAGTTAATCTAACTAGATTAACTAACGATCGGCTCTGAGTTAGCTGCTAAGTGCTTTCCAGATTTAGTGCACTTTGTAACCTGTGGTGTATGTGATATCCTGTTGAGGGGTACCAGCCACGGTGAATTAGAATTGGTCAAGATTGAACGTAACATACCAGAAAAATGCTTGCAAGCTAATTTGAGAAAAGAGTCAGAAAATGTTTAGTAGACGTGGGCCCGTTTTAATAAAACCCCGACGTGCTACGAATTATGAAATGCCATATTTATCTATACTTATGATTATGATTTCGGCATCGTGCCCACTAAGTACGTTTGTACTTAGCCCTGCATTGTTTTCTAAATGTGCATGTTGAAGCGACGGTGAGCGGCGACGGTTGATGTTGAGTTAAAGGATATGATGCTTAATTAGAACCCTTCCGTTGCCAAACTCTTTTGAGATGTATCTTTGAAACAATATACTGTAGGTAAGTCTGTAAATATGAACTTAGCTTCTTTTGTGTACTTTTGTTGAGTAATCCTTAGGGATTAACTCTTTCTTATTTATATTCAAGTCTTGTTCATGTTTTATTAATGTCTTTCATGTATGTTTAGTCAGTTAGCCCCCTTCTTCCCCGCTTCTTTAATCCAACCCCAGTCGCACCCCGACTTCTGCCGTCCCTCGGGATTTGGGGCTATGACAAGACTTCTCTGTGGTACTAAAATATTATTTTCTCCGTTAATGTTAAAATTTTCTAATGACCAATCCAACCCAGCAAGCTCTTCCGGATTAATTTTTATAGGATCAATCATATTTATTCCTTTACTATTGATATTTTTTACAATACCATTTATATTTACCTTAAAATTCATACCCGACCGATTACTGGCTTTTCCTAGGATTCCTACGCTTACAATTAAATTGTTTCCTATATAATCATCATATCCTTTCGTTTGTAATCCTATTTTTAAATTTTTTAGATCATTTATATCTTTTAATATTGATGGCAAACAGTAGAATATTGCACTATTTTGGCTCATATCTACTTCCATTCCTGAAATAATAGCTTTTTTCATGTTATTATTCCAAGATTTATCCATTATTACTGTTAAAACTTTAGTACCTAACTCTCTTCTTCCTAATCCTTTTATTCCTATAACGACTAATCCAATATGGACAAATCGTGTTTTAGAATTTTTAATTTTTATTATTGTTTATGGTGAAATTAAATCTATAATTTGAGCATTATCAACTATTCTCAAACTTTCTTCTCTGCTGCTTCTTATTAATACTGTATTAATATTCATTATACCTGTTTGATATAGAATTCTTGGATTTAAAACATCTATTTGATGATTATTGTATAATTCTAGATTTCTGTCTATATTGATTTCATCTTCAATTTGAATAATATTTTCTGAAGAATTACTTCCTGATCATCTTGTAGTTATTCTATTAAAAAAGGAATTTGAAACTGTGTCATTTATATTTGAGGTACTGTTTCTTCCTTCTTGTATTGTTCTAGACCTTCCTATGAAATTATTCATTTTTTAGCTTTCCAATGTTTATAAATAGGTGGAGTAACTTCTTTTCTGGGTCTTTCAATAGGTCCTAAATCTAAATTTTTTATTGTTTTTGTTAATGTATCAAGTTCTTTAGTGAAGTCAAAAGGTTCTGAATTTTTTGTTTCTTTTGTTTTAAGCTTTGCTAATTTTGAAATAATATGATTATTTTGATTTTTTATAAAGTCTAGATTTTCTGCAATTTTAGTAATAAAAGTTTCTTTTTCAAGACTTTTTTGTATTAATTCTATTAAAATTTTAAAATTTTTATTTTCTTTTTCTAGTCCAAAGCCTAGATTTAAAATAAGATCAGTAATACTATTTAAATGATTATTCTCACTATGAAGAATGTGATTATAAACCTTTTTAAATTTACAATTAAACTTAAAGTTATCGATAGAGACAGAATGGCTTTCTTTTGTTGAATATTCTAAATCAAGAAATTCAAGTCGTTTAAAAGTGTTTGAATCAATGATGAAAGATTCTTAGTTTCTATGCTTATAGTTACCTTCCTTTTCTAAAGATAAAACATATCCCAAATATATTTTTATCAACACAACAAATTTTTTACAGACAAAAACAAAAAACACACTAACATCACCGTTTTAATATTAGTGCCTTTAAAGAGATTTAATCCTTCATTCTGGCGGGTTCTTAGTATAGGCAAGATTTACGCTATCATAGCAACCTTCACTAAGCCTGTCCAGACCTTTTAGGCCTCAAAATCTTCAAAGGCTCTGATACCAAAAAGGGAGGGTATGGCGTGTTTTTTGGGGATACACGTTAATCCACTTAATGAAAGAAGAAAAGAAGAGATCTTACAATAAGAATGCTTCCAGAACGAGCAGCTATCCAGGTTGGTTAGATCGAGATAGGAGTATGCACAACGGAGATATTTATATATATAGGAAGAGGATCATGTGACAATGCTTTTTTATACGAGAAATGAGAATAAATCTGGATCCTTGATTTTTGTTGATCAATGGCTCAGATTTAACAATGCATTACATTATACTAATTCATGCATTACAATGTTTATGCATTAAGTTTCTGCAATTTATGCATTAGAATGTCTTTGCATTTCATTTCTGCAATATATGCATTACCGATATGATAAAAATGCATTAAAATATATCATTTTCGTGTTCTCCCATAAGATTTATTCTCACCAAATCTCTACCCTATATATATATATATATAAAATTTATAATAGGAGTATAGATCCCTAAATCCCCATTCATTCTCCATCCTACATGGATTTATGATAATTTTCCTTTCATTATTATTAAATTCTCAGAAAAGTCGTATATGCACGTTGCATAGTATGAAAAACCAGAGCCATTTTAGGAATGTAATTATATCAATTATGATATTGTCTCGAATTTATTTTAGTCATACCAGCATTTGCAGCTTCAGATCTTGGAAAATTAATCAAGGAGCCAATTAAGAATGTCAAAATTTACGGTATTTCTTCGAATATATATCATAATCATACCTCTTTTGATATACACTCATATTCATTCGAAAGCATCATACTTCTGAAACTCAGGAGATTTGCCACAACGTCTTTATTCTTCAACAACAATTTTGCAGTCGGTGACCACTCACGGGAAAGTGTATTACTATCAGCCACCGTTAACCCACCGGATTCAGTTCTAATCCTGGTGAGTAAATGAGATTGTTTAGAAAATAAAAGAATTTCACATGTTTATGTTGTATAAGAACTGTTTGACGAAATGTGTTAATGCTTGCCTTATAGTTTTCTTGCTGAAACTATTTGAATATGATTCACACTACTATTGAATTTATTGCATAAATTATACATGGGTTGTAGGATTATATATTATCTTCGATTAGAGTGTTGAGCACGAGTTTGATCTTCGACTTTGGTATTGTTGAAAGGATAAATATTAGTAATATATATGGACTTTTGACACTAAGAAACTAGAGCAGCAGAAACATTAAAGCATGCTTTTTGTAGAATTAAGGCATCTGCAAAGTATGAATGAACTACTTTTTTCTTTTCTATTGTGTCATCAGGACTGGATTAGGGCCTTTGTTTGTTAGTACTTTTTTGGGGGATGGTGGGATTTGTTAATATATATAATAGCCAATTGAACTTTTTGTACAGACATTATGTTTATATGCAGCAAATCAAGCAAAAAAGAGACATATATATTCCAATCCTCTCATTGGGCGGCTGGAATTTCCCCAATCTCTGAATAAATCTCTTCAAGTTTCTATAAAACACCGATGATTAAACGCACTTTTCCAACACTTGTGCAAACTGGAAGCTGTCTATTCTTATTCAGTACATGGTTAGTTTTCTTTTTTCTTTTTGCTGAATTTTCATATCTTCTCCTACAAAATGATTTGAAATTGGTACATGCAAACAACCCAACAATATGAGGGTTAACAGTAGGCTTCGCCTAATTGTATAGTAAGTAGAGATTCATATTTTTGTTCTGCTATTACCAAGTGTCCAAAACCCTTCACATTGAATTTGTTTACAATATCAATAATTAATCGGATCTTTTTGTAACTTTGTTTCCTATGGAATCAATGGCCTCATGAGGAAGAAGTCCACTTAAGGAGAGTCCTGGTGAAAATTTGCGTACACCGAGGCTCAAAATTCATAATGATCTGTTGTAATTAATTCTTCAATAGTTCTTTCAATTGTCTTATGTTCTTTAGTTGACATGCAGTTGCGGAATATGGTTTATTATACAACAGTAGCCAATAGAAGAGAGAAGAATGTTTTTTTTAGGACGATAACTTTTACTGTTTTTCAATTATAGGCCAAAATTTTGCGGGCTTTCAATTTTAGGACAATATCAAAAATATTGATCAATTTTAGGACAAAATTGAGCTCGATCGGGCTAAGTCGCACTTCACTCTCACCTGAACCCAAATCTTCGGCCCGATTCCCACTTGGCTGCTAACCAGGCGGTCCATTCATCAATTGTATATATTATTATTACAAACAAAAATCAATTATTCACCCTACAAAGTAAACTCGTCTAGAAAAAGAAAACAAAACCACACCAGCCGCCCCAAGAGTCGATTATGTCAAGTACATTTAGTTTGGGCAGTAAAAATTCTGATTTGCAATCGATTGTGACTAGGGGTCTTCAGCTTTGGGGTGGTTGTTGTGTGTTTTTGTTTTCTTTTTCTGGACGAGTTTACTTTGTGGGGTGAATAATTGATTTTTGTTTGTAATAATAATATATACAATTGATGAATGGACCGCCTAGCTGGCAGCGAAGTGGGAATCGGGCTAAAGATTTTAGTTCACGTAAGAGTGAAGTACGACTTAGCCCGATCGGGCTCAATTTTGTCTTAAAATTGATCAATATTTTAGATATTGTCCTAAAATTGATTAATATTTTAAATATTGTCCTAAAATTGAAAGCCCACAAAATTTTGGCCTATAATTGAAAAATGGTTAAAGTTGCCGTCCTAAAAAAAAAAGCTCTTCCAATAGAAGATTGAAAGTTCTAGCAAGTCTCTGAATGGTTTTACTTATTTCTTTTATTTCCTCACACATGTAGAGAATAGTTTTCACCAAGTTACTTAAAATGTATTCTATCACGATGTGTAAGTTTACATTTGCTTACACAAGTTGATAAACTTTGTTGTCTCAAAGCAAGAACTAAAGCATAATTGTTTTGTCACTTTGATGATTTTGGACTAAGGAGAACTAAAGAGGATGGCTTGAATTGTGTTCCGCATCATTTGCGAGAATTCTAGAGACTTTTTTTGCTGTCTCTATCGAGTTTTTGGCAAAATATAGTTTACACAAACTAATTGAATTATCTGCATAATGCTCTTTGGAAGTTACATTTTTTTTGCTATAGGTGAAGTTGTTCAAACTAAAGCTAATAACACTATGATTTCATGACTGTAAACGATATATGATGACATATTTATAGCTATTGTTTTACGGCAACAATGATAAGAGTTGGCTAAACATGATGGTAAAGCATTTGCAGCACCAATCATTGATTTGTTGGTTGCAGCAAATTATTTGAACAAAATTAGTCCCTCTGACCCACTCATATTGTCAGTCTTTTCTTATTTAGGTGTGTCACTCATATTGTCACCTTCCAAATAAGGAAATTTTTAACCCTTTAAAATCCTCCAAAAGTGATGGGACCTAATCATTTTCTATCTTTTTACCCTTATTCTTAATCTTCGTGCCGAACAGTAACGTGACAATATCAATGGGTCGGAGGAAGTATAAGTTGGTGGTTATATAGAGAAAATTCCAAGTCGTGTGCAAATGAAACTGAGACCAAAGTTCGTGTATTTACAATTTTACATGCATTTTTCCCATTTCTAATCTAAGTTCGTGTATTTACAATTTTACATGCACTTTTCCCATTTCTAATCTACAAAAACAATATCTGAATTTGTATTTATGTGTGTTGATTTCCGATTTGGATCCACTTTTTGGACATTTTAAAGCATATGTTTGTGTTGATGTTAAATTTAATAGTTTATTTTATTTATTATAAAAAAATAATTATTAATTATACAATGAATTTTAATTAAAATTAGTACTAAAAATGAAATGTAAGAAAATTGTATACCTTATTATGGAACAATCAATATACTTATCGATGTTGTTGATTATTAATGTATACATTATTAATATTCGAATTCCTAACGGGTACTACTATAGGGGTTGAGACGATAACATATTGCAAAGCTATTCTAATTTTAATCCACTTTAAACGAGTAACAGTATATACATTTTTAAAGAGTTTCATAGATGGTATAAATTTCAAATTTATACTTGCATTTAAAATTTTTGTTATATATTTGTGCTATAAATTATAAATGGTTGCTTTGTGTAATATTCAAGTTTATACGGGAACAAGTTTACTATACGAGTTTGGACCATGAACGAGTTGATAGAGACGAGAACAAGTACTAAATCACTTTTTAATAGGCTTTGTGACAAGTACGGGTAGTTAATTTTTTTTATACGAGTTTCATAGAATGTATATTTTTAAATTCATACATAAATTATAAACTTAATTTTGTATTTATGCAATATAACGTTGATGTTTGCTTTGTATTATTAGCGGTATTATTATACGAGTTTTGAACTGAAACACGTAGTAATTAAAACTATTTTGAATTTGATATAATCGTGTAACACCCTTTCAATGAATTGTCGCAATACTGCCACTTCAATATAAAATAATTTTTAAAATTTATTCTTTTATTATATACCGTGTAAATACGATGCATGGATGAATCCCATAGAGTTAAACAGGTCGATCAACTCTTTGAGATCAAATTCATCAACACCAACGGGTTGTAACGCAGTAAGGAATAGCCCTGTTGTCATCAAGATAGTGATCAGCTTCAAGTGCATATACTGGAGAAGTTTGAGGAGATCACTTCTAATGGAAACAAAATCATCTTTAACCGAGACGGGCATGACCGTCGTACCAACATTGTTAAAGTGGATAGCTTCTCCACAACACATGTGGAGCAAGGGGGTCCGAAGCTCTGGGAACGACTTATCCATGTTCAAGTTCAGGAACTCTCTTGGTGGATGTAATGGAAGTGGGAATGAAGCATCAACGAGCAACGAGACGCATGATCACAGGCTGAAGATGAAGACATGAATTGGTTCATGGTAGATTTTGTTATTGTATTTGTTTTAATAATATTTTATATTGATATTTGTACTTTAATTATATTCTTCTATTTTTTCTACATTTTATAATTAATGTTTACTTTGTTGTATTTAAAATTTTATAAGTTTGGGGCGGTTGCGGGTAGTAAAGTCCCTTTTTAATCGAGTTTGGGACGGGTATGCATAGAGAAATTATGATTCGGGTTCGGAATGGTAAAATTTGGTGATTTTAGATCGAAATTGGGTACAAGCACCCGAAAAATGTTATCCATCCTTGATCAATTGATGTTATAATTTGATAGTTAAATAACACCTCTTCGAATATAATGTCATCGATATAAAATATAAAAATGTACTAAAATCTATTCTGATAAATTATAATGTTAAGTGACATCGACGGGCTACACACTAGTATATATATAAAAGGAGGGCTCATTTTTTTCTTTCGCCTAGAGCATTGTGAGACACGGGATTGATTGGCCCTGGGTGCATCAAACAATAATTAGGGCTCATAGGTGTGTTTCCTAGTGTGAGTGTGTGACTAGAATTATATGACTTGGTAAATTGTTATTATAAATAGTTAATCTCTGTCATTATATACTGTATATTCAAAAACATATTGGAAAATTCTGACTCAGCCGCATGGAGCTATTTGAAATCCTTAAAACAATACTTGAAATCCTTAAAATAATGCTTCAATACTTAAAGCAATGCTTCAAAGTTGGAGGCGGTGTTCAAAACATGAAGAATCACACAACTTATAATATTCCGGGTGACGTCGAATTCCATCTTCCTGAATCTGAAGAAATCATTAAAACTTATACTTCAGGTGACGACAAATTTCATCTTCCTGAAGAAATATTGAAAGATGATGCATTTATCTAGAATTATCTAAATAAATATAAACTAGAATATTCTAGAATAATCAAGATTATATGAGTTGTATGTAGAATGTAGAAATATTCTAGAGAATTCAAAGTATAGGATATTAATGTAGCATCTATAGAATATTCATGATTAGAGAATGTATAATCTAGATTAGATGAATTTAGTAGTAATTAGTAGAGAATTCTAGATTCCAATGAGGATCTAGAGAATTCTCTCAACACCTTGTACCATTTGTAATGTAAGCCAAAAAGCCAAGAGCAAATCAAGCAATCAAGTTAAGCTTTCTAACAAGTTCATACTCTCTATAGCCTTCTAGGAGATAAGAGCTCCATTCCAAAATTCATCTCTATATTCAACACACTACACTTACGATATTCATCTTCACCACTTCATCAAAATCACCCACCACACATAAATCACAATATAATCACCTTCATTTTCTAACAAGAAATCATTCAGCGCATTCAATCTTTTCTCGATGGAAAAAAAGTTGCTCAAACGACTCTCATCTCCAAGTTCTGGCGCAGCGCGTGGTCCACGCGCCCCAACCTCGATTTTGATGAACGCCACTTTCATGAGAGCAATGGGCTATTGCAGTTCGCGAAGAAATCTATGCAGAGGTACGAAGATCTGAACCTAAACATCGAATCTTTCAGGCTGCGCATAAATAATTAATGATTTGTTTCGCGAAGAGAGGAGAGAGAGCCACTACCTTTCTCTTGCTAATGAAGTAATGGTGAAAGCGATGAAATTGGGAGCTGTCGATCTCAATATGGATATACGGAATCGGTATTTCGTTTTGCCAGATTCAGTGCTTCGTACCCTAGCCAGATTATCTCTCTGTGGCTTCTTCACGTGTGATCTCAAAAACCTAACTTATTCCAAAATCAAATCCCTACGTTTATCACTAGTGCATGTAGATGTACAAAATTTGAGTGATTCTGATGAGTTTCCGAATGTTGAGTATATGTATCTGCATTTCTTCAGTACAAAAGGATCGTTATTAAACGATGCCTCCTTTTTCGCTAGATTGTCCTCTTTGAAAGAATTGGTGTTTTCGGATTGCATTGAAAATATACGGGTTTGTAGCAAATCACTTGAGCGCATAACCATGATTACCTCAAATGGGAAAGGGGAGAGAAGGCTTAGTGCAGAGTTTGATGTTCCAAATCTTCGACGATTTAAGTTCCAGGTCTCGCCTCGCCTTCAAAACAACGTGTAGGGAATGGGAATCGGATGTATGTTTACACTGCCATGATACTTATATTGGTGATCTCAACAACATATTGACGGGCTTGAGCATGTCCACATCAGTAATTTCTCTCTGTTGTACTGGATTGGTTGGAGCTGCGGGTTTACCTACACCTCAGGTAGTGAAGAAATTGACGCTCCGGGGTGATGGATTAAACACTTGTTTTCTTGATAATTTATTTTTGATTTGTCGTCCCAAGTTGATATATTACTTTGGAGGGCATGAGCTGCTGATCCAGAATTACTTGTTGGAGCTCGTTTGCAAGACAATTAATGTTGAACAAGTGAATCTTGGATTATTACCTACAGATTTTGGAACCACTGAATAGATCTGAATCATATTGCCAAAGTTGAGAACAATTCAACAAGATTTATGTCGTTTGTGAATGCTTGACGTTGCTGAAATGTAAATATAAGTTATTACAATAATAGGTTATTTGCCACAATAAAAATTTAAATATTACAAAGTAAATTATTAATAATAAAATGATAATCATAAAAGATTAAAATTAAAAATGAAATTTAAAAATCATGCAATTCTATGAAACCAGTTTGATTAAGATTATGTATGATCCAAATCATAAAATCTATAAAGCCCGTTAATTTAGATATATATTTACGTATCCTTCACAAACTCAAACTCTTTTTTTTTACATGGCTGGGGGAGCGACAGGATTCGAACCTCACTACTTACAGATTGAAGCCACACCATTAAGTGTCCTTGGGTATAACTCAAACTCAATTAAATAGTACTTGTTCTAGTATCAAAACATTCTAGAAAAATAGGAATAGAGTTGACAGTAAATGTGGTTCATTTCATTTGGGTTCTAATTTATGAAGTCCTCTAATAAATAAATGTGAGATTTCTTTTATTTAAGACAAAAACTTTGGTGCATGTTCTCTACCGTGCAACACCTGACCCATTTGACCCGATCCGACCCATTTGACCCGGTTAAACTCCTTTGACCAGTTTTTTTTTTCCAATTTTTTTTTTTTTGCCGCTTCTTCTATGGTCAAGATTCGAGCGAGGGGAGCCGAAGGTCTCGGAGCGAGCCGAAAAAATCTAAATTGTTGCCCGCCGATTATCCTTATTTTAGTAATCGGAGCGAAGGCGGAGCCGTAAAACCGGAGCCGAAGGCTCCATCGGAAAAAAACTGGAAATTTAAAAAAAAAAATTAGTGGGGCGTGTGAGGTCCACGCGCGGGGCGGGGCGGGCGCGTGAGCGGGTCGGGGCCCATCTGCACGGTACAAATCTGTACCGGAGACCTTCTCTTTATTTAAAGTGCTTAGACCGGGAGATCATATCTCTCCCTAGCTACCTCTTTATTATTAGTATGGAATACCTACATCGTTGTCTCGTGGAGCTCAGAACAAATCCAACTTTTTACTTATATCCAAGATGCAAGAAATTGGGTTTAGTTCAATTATGTTTTGCCGATGACCTTCTGCTTTTTACTAAAGGAGACTACTCTTCAGTTAGGCAGCTCTTCCTAGCTTTCCAGAAGTTCTCTGATGCCTCAGGTTTAAGAGCAAATCAGGCCAAAAGCTGTATTTATTTTGGTGTTCATATTCTTTGCAACAACATATTCTAGATAAGCTTGGAATGGTTGGTAAAAGGAGAGCTCCCCTTTCAAGTATTTAGGGGTTCTTTATTTACCAAAAAGCTCACAATCCTACAGTGTGAGCCACTCATTAAGATAAATACTAGCAAGAGTGGATTGTTGGGCTTCTAAACTTTTGATCTATTCTAGTCGAATTCAGTTGATGAAGTCAGTTCTCTTTGGTGTGCAAGCTTTAAAGCCAGATTTTCCTTATACCTCAGAAGGTGGTGAAGTTAATATATCAAACAGCCTGCAGGACTTTTTTTGGACTGGAGGATCTGGTGTGTCTAAGAGAGAATTAGTTGCATGGGATGAGTTATGCCTCCCCAAGCATGCAGGTGGATGGAATTTGATCAATATGCATGTCTGGAATAAAGTGGCCATCTGCAAGCTGCTTTGGAGTTTATCCTTGAAGAAGGATAAGATGTGGATTAAGTGGGTGCATTAGTATTATGTTAAAGGTCAAGCGATTCCTACTATGAGGATCCCTGCACAAGCCTTATGGATTGTGAGGAATATCCTTGAGTCTAGAGAGATTCTTTATACCCAATCAATGGGACGACATATGCTTTCTGAGGACGCTTTCTCTATTCAAAAGATGTATGTGGTTTTAAGAGGCTCAGCTCCAAAGGTTCCTTGGAACAAAATGATCTGTAGCAATATAGCTCCTCCCAAGTGTTTGTTTATAACATGGCTAACAATCCTTGGGAGACTTGTGACGTCTGATAAACTTGCAAGATTTGGAAATGCAGATTGATCAAGTTTGCAAGTTGTGGGCAGGATGAGGAGACACAACACCACCTATTTTTTCTGTGTGAATACTCAGCTAAAGTGTGGACAGGAATCAAAAGGTGGGGAGGCATGAATAGAGAGAGTGCAGATTGGGAGAATGAGAAACAATTTATGATCTCTCATTGTGGCTCTAACACTGGAAAACAGAAGCTCTGCAGATTATTCCTTAGTGTGGTTATTTATAATATCTGAAAAGAAACGTAACAATAGAGCTTTTTAGAGCAGGCCATGTTAGCTGGGAGCAGGTTTTTAGACAAAGTCAGCTCATTATAGCTAGCTGTTGTAGGAAAAATCCTCAACTCAGTCGTATGCTTTCTTCTTGAATCTTGACATAGGGTTGAGTCTTGAGGTTGAGGTTTTTTTGCTGTATTTGTTTGTTTCTTCTCGTTTACTGGTTAAATAATATTTACAAAAAAAAAAAGTGTTTAGAAAATCGAAAGAGAGAATGAAGAAAAATTCATGTAAGCAAGTTGATTATTGTGGCCACATGTTTAATTCTAAATCTCCCCCCCCCCCCCCCCCCCCCTATTATTTAAATACTGTAGTGCATATTAATAATTTGATTGTGAAGTCTTCTAAAATCAATGTGAGGTTACATTTGTAATTTAGAAAATATGGAAAGAAATGAAGAAATACCCATGTAAGCATGTTCGTTAACGTGTTCATCCGTATAATTTAATATCATAAATGTCGTATTAAATAGTAGTGCATCTTAGTGCATTCTATATCTTAGATTTTTTAAATTTTTTAATGTAAATGAAACTAATCGATTAATAACAAATCAAAATACGATTCAATACTCATCTTGTCCCAATTTTATGTAATTTTTTATCTCAAAATTATAATCTTGTTTATTGAGAATTATAAATAGTTTTCTAACATACTATATTTGCAATTAACAATATTTCTATTTTTGAAATCTCTAATTTATATTAGATCATTATCTCTATAAATTAATTTTTGAAATATTGATTTACTAATAAGCTCGTTTATAATTTACTTATAAATACATATCTCAAACCCATTTAAAATTAATTTTACTATTTGTTCTCATCTCGAATTCGTATGATAATTATTTAAACACGTTTAAATTTATAGAAGTATCTAAATAATTAATATAAATTGTTGCAATATTGATTATTTGTGTCAATACTTGAAATTATAAAATAGTATAATACAACTATTTATTTGATAAACTTAATAATTGAACAATTTAATGGTATGACCAAATTATTAAAAGTTCCGATAAAAATTACTTTTGCCAACTCAATAATAATTGATCAAATAAAATTGAGTTAAGTAGTAGAAAGGCTCCTTTAGAGTTAAATAGTACTATAATTTTGTACCCCAACTTAATTTACAATAAAAAAGGTCATATTTGACTTGATGAGACGAAAATACCCATGGACTTACTTTTAAAATTTTACCGATTACCATCTTTCAAAATCATTTTCAAATTTAATTTTTCTCTCAATCTCTTTCTCTCTCTACCTCTTTCTCTCTCTCTGCAGATTTTTCTTCCAACCCCACCACCACCACCCTTTCTCTCTCCTGCTCCGCCACTGTTGTGCCACTCTATCCAAACACTACCACCACCACCACCATCCTTTCTTCTCATTCTCTCTTTCTCTCTCTACCTCTCTCCTTTTGCTTTCTCTCTCTAGAAAACCAGATCTACGCCGCCGCCTCGTTTTTCTTCTTCTCCGTCGGTGCCCCGCTTCACTGCTTCTCCATCGTCGCGCTCTTTTCTTCTCCGCTGCCTCGATCACCCACCGTGATTTCTCATCCGAAAATTTTCGCAGTTGTACGATTTACAGATGCCACAACATTGATTAAAGTCGTACACTCGTAGCAACGTTTGTTGTTCATATGAATGAGGTAAGATATTCGGAATATCGTACTTTTGTTGCTACAATTTTGTTAAACTCGTACTTGATTGGTAGATATTTTGGGGAATATCGTTGCATATTTGGTACGATTGACAAACTCGTGCATGTATTTTTGCTTAAAATTGAAATGATATTATGATATGTTTGTGTTTTGGGGATTTCATGTGTTTACGATGTTACGATATTAGAAATATCGTACTTTTGTGGAAACGACTTTATTAAACTCGTACTAAAGGCTAACCAATTCAAAGATATTTTGTAGCTACTTTGATTAATATCGTTAAATATTTGGTACGATTTGATAAATTTGTGCATGTGTTCTTGCTTAAAATTCATACGATATTACGATTTATTTGTGTTTTTGAATTTCATGTGCGTATGATGTTACGATATTTGGAATATCGTACTTCTGTGGTTACGATTTTGTTGAACTCGTACTCGAGGCTGACCTATTCATGCATTTTTGTAGCTATTTTGAGGAAATCATACGATTTTGTTAAGAATGCATGTGTGTAATTTGTTACGAGATTTGTAAAATCGTACATGAGGGTGATTGCATGTGGGTATGTTGTTACGATATTCCCAATGTTGTACTTGCTATGTGACAATTTTGTCAATCTCGTACATGAATACACATTTGACACCTTTGTATCTCAATATTTTCAAGGTTGCGTGGACACCTGTTCGACCTTCATTGACTACGTAATTAAGATATATTTGAGATTTGAGGATAGAATGTGTGCAAAGTAGTACTTCTATATATACAATATTGTTAATTTCGTACGTGAGGGTGAACAATTGATGCCACGAAATACGAATTATCTATAAATGCATGTTTGTAGTTAGGGTGATTGGATGTGTGTATGTTGTTACGATATTCGCAATATCGTACTTTGTCATGTTGTTAATCTCATATGTGAGGGTGACCAATTTATAGCACGAAATTCAAACCGTTTTATGAAAGCATATGTGTAGTTTGTTACAAGATTTGTAAAATTGTACGTAAGGGTGATTGCAAGTGTGTATGTTGTTACGATATTCCAAATATCGTACTTGGTATGTTACGATGTTGTCGTACTTGGTCCGTTATGATGTTGTTAATCTCGTACGTAAGCGTGAGAAATTGATGCCACGACAATACGTATTATTTGTATTTTTGTGATTGCATGTGTGTAAGTTGTTACGATATTCCTAAAATCGTACTTGGTTTGTTACGATTTTGCTTAACTCGTACATGAATACATATTTGACACATTTGTATCTAATTATTTTCAAGGTTGCGTGGACACTTGTCTGACCAGCGTTGACTAAGCCACACCATCACAGAGTCCAATGCTATGGCTACGACGGTCTAATTGGAGAGATGCACAAAGTGCTCGACTTTTTCAGGCCCAAAGCAAAGGCTGCAGTAAAGAGATGAGCTCTAGGATATAGTAGAATTTGTGTCAAGGGTTTTCAAGTGATATAGTACAATTTGTGTTATGCTTATTACTAGGTGTACGCTATTACGATATTCATAGTATCGTACATGTCTATACGATATTATTAAACTCGTACATGACACTGAACAATAAATCAAGCTAGTCTATCCGAATAGCAACAATTAAAAAACAATGCCTCGTCTGCATGCAATATGATACGATCAGATTTCGAACAAATCTAATGATGTTACGATGTATAATATATCATACCAACACAAGCTACGATATATCAAAATCGTACAATTTATCGTAGTGATAATGTAACAATAAATGAAAATCGTAGCAGTGTATGTCCATATTTCGTGATCGTCAAATACGATATTATATATGTCGTACGATATATAATACGATATATCCAATCATACACTAGTATTAGAGATATGTTTGTACAATCTAAAACACCTTATTTGTATGTATGATTGCTACTACTTTGCATCAAATCGTAGCAACTTTGTTACATTTTTTGTACAATATCATGTTATCTCGTATCGAGAGCAATGATAATTATAGCACATTTCTACAAGTTTAAAATCATTTGTTTTTGATTGCATGTATAATTGAGATTTGTTTGAGATTTGAGGATAACATGTGTGAAAATTATACTTTTGTAGATACGATGTTGTTAATCTCGTACATGAGGATGACCAATATATTGTACAATCATGGCATATACTTTTTTGTGCTATGTTACGATTTCATTAAATCGTACCATATAATGAACAACAAAATAACAAAAAATAAGCTATTAAACATGCAAAGTTACATGAAACGAGTCATCTGCATAGCCACATGTCAGACTAAGTGAATGGTTCCTCCCCGACAAAGCAGCATGATATTTTGTATGTATGATTGCTACGACTTTGCATCAAATCTTAGCAATTTTGTTACATCTTTTGTACGATATCATGTTATCTCGTATCGAGAGAAATGATAATTATAGCCACATTTCTACAAATTTAATATCATTTGTTTGTGATTGCATGTATAATTGAAATTTGTTTGAGATTTGAGGATAGCATGTGTGAAAATTATATTTTTCTAGATACGATGTTGTTAATCTCATACGTGAGGGTGACCAATTTATGCTACGACAATACTAATTATTTTAATTTATGTGTAAAGCATGATACGTACATAACCTTGAAAACAATTAGATACAAAGAAAGGTGTCAAATTTGCAATCATGTACGAGTTAAGTAAAATCGTAACAATTCAAGTACGATTTTAGAAATATCGTAACAACACGCACACATACAATTTGTAATCTCGTGTACGAGATTATAAATGTCATATCAACCTATGTACATGAATTCACAAAACTGGGTATTTATAGCTACATTTCTACAAGTTTAATATATATCGTAGCACGAAGTTATTATTTCGTAGCACAGGGTGCTCCAGATATTGCTATGACTGGATAATATTCGTAACAATAATAGTGTCACCTTGTTACGATATATGTATAATTCGTCCTCATTATTTCACCAGTAGGAGATTTAACTAGAGCATCAACCTAAAAAATAAACATGGTCTTATCTTTCTTCAATATATCAATACTGATACCCGCCCGCAACGCACGAACTGACCAGGTACTTTTCATTAAGGGTATTTTTGTCTCAAATTCAAACAAATAGCCAAAATTTGTGTTTTTTTAGAGCGTGGGTCAAAATTTGAATTTTAACCTCTGTTATGACATTTCAAAAAAGTTGATTCAAAAATTATGTATATTATTTTTATAGATTTATTAATTAAATATATATTAATAAATATGTTGATTAAGTTTAACAATTCTTTAATATTGTATTTGGCAACTTAATAATTGATCAATATATCAAATTTGAACCGACCAGGTACTTTTCATTGGATAAATTACTTAATTGGCTGAATAAATTGAATGGTAAAGATAATTAAAATGTGAAATTACATATATTGATCTTTAGCACGGTACTTTATTAATCTTGACATTGATTAAAGAGAGAAAATTCATAATACTCACTATGGAGATAATATGTACTCCCCATACCTACTACTATAAATATATACTCTCCATACCCAATTGGCCCACCTATTAACATTATTTTAAATAAAAGTTGAATAATAATTTGTTGGGGAATAAATACAAGTAGTTATCCGTATAAACATGCAATTCATACTTATTTTGTATTCGATCATGTATACGCTGTTTTTTTTTAATCCCTTCTACTGAATTTCTCTATTATATATTTTACCGATTTAAATCCATTTTCAATTTGGAGACAAACAATTCAATACTATCAGGCCCATCACACTTTCGTATAAAATAAATTCTACGTATATCGACTTCATACCTTTTTGACTGTAATGCTGCTGGATTTTTCTGTCGGAAGTTTTAGGGACCTCGTCCAATCACACGATCGCAACCGATGGTTTTTAGCCGCAGAATTCTTCAGCAACACTCAGCACAGCCCTCGCTCGTTTCCTACCTGAGGCGTAGGGTGCTCCGTCGATACACAAAGAAAGTCTTAAATATTGGAAGGGATGAGTAAAAGCCCAGATCTTTATTTAGGAATTATATAAAACTTATTACAACATAAGTATATCTCCTTTAGGGAGGAGACAAACTTGTTTAGCTACCTATGGTAGCGATACTTGGATACATAAGAAAAGAAAAGAAATTATGCTAATTTTATTTTGGATAAAGCAGAGAGGATTTTGGTGGTGTGGGTTTTCGATGATCCTTCTGCTTCAACTTCTGCCTCCTTATATAGAGGTCTGGAGCGACCTCTTATCCTCTATGATTGCCTTGGATTCCTTCCATGGCTCATTTTTCTTTCACGTGAAGCGGGTCCTGCCATTATTGTTTGAGGACAACCGACCTCTTATGAAGCTGGTCCATCTTGTCTCCCATTATTGCATGAAGACAAGCAACTTTCGGTTGAAGTTGATGACCCGTGATTTATGGATCACTGTTTTATGGTAGTGGTCCTTCTCCTGTAGCTTTACCCATTTATAATTTAGTGGATAATTCATGTTCATCCACCCACCGATGTCGTTTTCTTTTTGGTGAGTGGTCTTCCAACGCAGAGTCACATGACTCTTTTACCTTAAGTCGGGAATCTACTTTTTTCCGAGGCCCTTGGCATTCTTGCCTTTGGCACGGCTTTGTGCTCTGCGTACTCATCAGAACAAGCCTTTTGTTCCCCTTTTTTGGGAAGAAAGCCTTTTCCGAACTCTGGCACCTTCTGGTTCGGACACTCCGAGCAGACGTGCTCAGTCCAATGTCAAAAATGAGCCATGTTGCAGTACTTGCGATGAGTCTCCTTGCTCCCCGCAATCTTGTTTTTCCAGAGCAAAGTCCTCTTTCTTTCGAAAGCTTCCTCTGCATACTTGGTTGAATTTTCTGTCATGGTGTTTTAACAGAAATGATCCGTTCACTGAGTTCTGGAAGAATTTGAACGGAAACTTGACTGTGTCCATTTCTGTCAGACAGACCCATAGACCCCATGCTCTTCTAGTAGAGATGAGATCCCCCGGCACTGTTGAGACTAGTGTAGTCCCTTCCTCCATTGGTGCCTTGATTCGTCCCAGGGCATTAGTATCAGGTCTCCTGAGCCTTATGTAATGAAAGGCTTCATGATTACTTTTTCCTGCTGGTTCAGAAACTGCACTAATGAAGTATAACTCCAGTATATCTCCCCGGCTAAGTGATGAATTGTTAAACCAGGCATCATACACAGTTTCTTGGATCCATTTTGGTAGACCCTTGATCTCCGTGAATGAGGGTGATGTAGTATAAACTGAGGCTAATGCCCCAAAATCATACCACCTTCTGATTTCGTGTGAATCGGCGTCTGGCATTGTCCACACTCAAGGATATTTCCCTGAAACATCAACCTTCATTTTTTTCTGGGTCGATATTTCTTCTGGTAACAAGCTTCTCCCAACTGGCTTGATAAACCTGCCATGATGAAGAAACTTCAATTTTGTCAGTATTAATCTTAGAGGTGCCAGTCATTGGCCTAAGATTAATCTCTTCCTCTTTAACACAGAGGTGCTAGGTTGACATGAAACTTTAGGGTGTGACCCCTGAAGCTCATCTTCTCCTTAGGCCAATGGTTCCAAAGAAACCACCAACTTAGGACTTGGACAAAGGGTATTGTAATCCCCTACTACAGGTTTAGAGCCCTGTACTGAAAACTCTCATTTTTCCAAAGGTTCTTTGGAAGCCTGGAGGAGGGCCGGTTGCATTGCTTCCTAGAGTTGACGCTGAGTAAGCAAGCATGCATGTATTCTGCTGGTGACTTTTGTCTCATCAGCAGCTTGCAATCTTTCTGCTTGTTTAGCATGAAGAACGCACTCGTTCCACTCCTCAAAAAGCAATTCCAGATTATCTCTGAAATGCCTTTGGGTTGTGAGGATGGATCTTGCTTCAGCTGGCTCAATCTCTCGTCAAAAAATCTGTAAGAACATTTTTTCATGAGATTTTATAATGACAATATCAAAAATATAACATTGGCATTCAGCCTGCCATCTAATTAATCTAGCCTTCTCAGGTTTAGATTCCATCTTCCTCGATGTCTGGTGTTGACTCGAACCTACGAATGCCCCTTCTTTCATTATCAGGACAATTTGTTGAAATATGTCCCTTTGCACCGCACGTCCAGCAGTTACAATCTTTAAAACTTTCATTGACTCTAGTATGAGTCCGCCTGAAAGTTTTCTTGGCTGGTGTCCTTCCTTGAGATCTATTTGAACTAGATCCTCGGGATGAAAACCTGTTTGGACCGCATCTTTGGCCAGATTTGTAGAATCTTGCCTTCTGTCGTGTCCACATTGTTCTTGGTCTCCAAGAATTCCTTCTTGATTTTCCACCTTTATTTGTAGGGCTGAAATCTATATTTTTTTCTTCTTTTCAACCTTGGTGGTTCACCTCCAATGATTATTGGGAGATCATTGTCATTACATCCTAGAGGAGTTACTTTATTGATTCTCCTCAACTTCCTCATGTTTCTCAAAGTTGTGGCTTGCTGACACCACTCTGAGAGCTTTTGATGTACATATGACATCCGTTTTGCTACATTATCGAGATCCCCTGATTTGTAATCTCGAATTAGCATCTCCTTCCATGGGCTTGGAAATTTTAGGAAGAAGATTTCCATTGCGATCTTTTCATCAACTTTTGATTGGTGCTGATAAAGCGTGAAGAGCTGCAAAAACTTGTTGAGCATTTGTTGATTTAAGACTGCAAGTCTCAAATTATACAAAGCCATCAAGTATTTCTTCTTTTTCTCTTCATCGTATCCTTCAAAATATCCTTCTCCAAGGAAATGATTTTTGATGAGCATTGCCATATTCTTAATCATTAATGTCAGCAAAGCATAGACGTTTGGTTTCCATCTGAATACCTTCCCATGCTATCTTCACCACTCCTGCGAGATTTGTCTCAAGGATTTTAATAAACCCATCTTTGTCAAGATCGAGCGTTTCTGCTGCGATCCTCATGGCTGATGCCCATTCATCGATTGTAGATTCTCGATCTATGAAGTTGACTTCATCGATATCAAGCATCACTCCGTATGGATTAATAGGATCCAAGGTAACCTTCCCAACAGGTGTATCCTGCAATCTAGGTTGCCTTCTTCTTGTCCTTCTGACCGTCATGTGGGCATCATCTGATGTTACTGGGTCAAATCTTGCTCCAGCATGATAGTCACGAGCATTTCTCATATGCTCTTCGTGAGTTTTTTGCCTCTCTAGGATTGCCATATGTGGTCCATGTTGTCCCTGAGCTGCAATTAATTGATGGTCGTGCTGATTCATCTTCAAATCAACCACCTTTAGGTTGGCAAAGGATTCTGCCAACTCCTGTAAGTCTTCAAGATTGAGTCTTTCAGAGTGATTCATGATTTTTCACCTCGAAGCATTCTTGCAAGAGCTTCACTTCGAGGATCATTTTTTTCTTCTTCCACCGTTGTTGGATAAGTGGGTTCATTGATGAAAGGATTCCTTCTGAGTCGACCGTAACGGGGTTGCTGCTCCAGCTTCTCTATTCGTGTTTGGATATCTGTGACGATATTTTTGATTTCATTCAGCGTCATCGATATTCTGTGCAAATCCTTTGGTACTCCATAGAGGCCATTGCCATAATGTTGCACCGTCTTCTGTATCTCCCTTAGATCAGCTGATATCTTCGATGTATCTGGGGCGATATCTTGATAGTTGGGAACATTAGCTATTCCCTTTTCCTTCTGGAACTGTTGAGTCATCAATTATGAAATTGATGTTCTTGGTTCATCAGTGTGGTCAATGCTTCTGTGAGATAAGCATTAACAAAGAGACGTCGTTGACTCTTTTCTTTATTTTGATGACTACAGATAATATCTTCGCCATCCCTGCTTCTAACGCTTTGGTGTAAGCATTCTTCCCAGTAGGCTACAGCCTCCTGTAAATCATCTTTATCTATCTTGAAATATTCAAGATAGTTCCTGTAACACTCGCATCTCGGACAATCGTCCGGATCCATACAAACTTGGATGTCTCCTCCATTAGGTATAATACTCATATTAAATAATAAATTAAATAGACAAAAACTTTGGTGCATATTCTCTACCGTGGAAATATCCGACCCGAAACCCGCCCGATCCAAAACCTGCTCCTTAAACCCGGAATATAAATACCATTCTATACCTGATCGCGTTTATTTTCCTCACTTTTTTCTCCACCCAATCGTTTCCTTCTTTCAAATCCCTAAATTCACATCTCCGCCTCCGTCGATCTTCAATTGTACAATCATTTCAGTAATTCTTGCGAGCTGGAATCTCAATTTTCCTAAGCTTTATTAGCTTGAAGATTATTTTTGCTGGAACCCCATGAATGAAACTGTTGGAGCTTATCACATTCACATCTAGCCAAGAAACGTGAGCAACACGTGGCCAAGTCTCTTGTATTCATCGAGGCGCTTCCCTTCCTTGTGGAGTAATCTCGACCTCTGGTATAATATATGGTGTGAATTTCATTGATGCAGAATTTTATATGTTTGTTTGCATTGCCGATCTACTCTCCCTTTTCCTCTCTTCTCCTTAATTCTTTGCTTTCAGTTGCTCTATCTTTTTTTTTTTTTTTTTAATTTACAATGAAATTATGGCTTCATAATTGCGTGATTGTGCCTAGTATCGAAGGTTATGTTACAAAATACATACTCATGACCCAGGAATGAAACATGAAATTATTCAAATAATGTTGATTTTTTCAAGATCTTTATTATTTTTCTGGAAATGTGTCATGAAACATGTGTTGTGCCCTTTTTGTTCAGTGTGTATAATCATATTTTGATGACGATGTTAACAATGTTAGTGATGATGATATGACTAATGATGTAAGAATTCCCTCTTTATGCACCTAGCTTAAATAATCCAAATTAATCAGTAGAAGTAGTGAGCAATATTGGCTGCCAAGAAATAAATTGAGACTGTAGTATGGAGAGCTAAAGGGTGAAATAATAATGAAAATTATGAAAGGGCAAAATTACTCTTGTAGGTTAATTTCCGGGATCTGTAGGCGAAGTTTAATTTGGTAGTTTAATTAGTATGGGTTGAAGTCACAGAGGTAGAACACCCCAATGTTGGTGTTTTCGTTGAATAGTAGCATGAGCCTTGCAGAAAGCAGGATCAGTGCTTGAGAAACTGCAACTGCACAACATTTGCTAATCTATACCTAGCTGATAACAGGGGCAGTGGCTGCGTGACATGGCTAGGGGATCTCATTGTATCAGAGAACTTTCTTAAGCACATGGTATCCAGAGCTTGTATGTTTGTTTACCTATTTCAGAACTGGGTAAATTAATTTTCGGTTCATCTTAAGTAGCTACCTCCATATCCCATTTAGACCTGAGATTTATGGTTCATCTTGAACTGGGTAATGCAAATATTTGCTGAATTAAAGGACTATTAACATTGTTAATGATGATGATATGACGGATGATGTATCCCTCTTTTTATGCACCTAGCTTAAGTTTTGTTTGTTGCTTTACTTCCTATTACTCTAGCTTCATTTTTGTCTATGCAATTCATTGTTTTTTCATCTAATTATTAGTATTTGATTTGTGAATGTAGTGCGCATTGAACTGACCGACTTTATACTCCCTCCCATTTTAACTATTTTATACTCTCTCCCGTTTTATGCATTTTAACTATTTTATAATCTCTCCCGTTTTATGCAGCTTAGTATGGCCACTGAGAGTACCTCCAATTGATCCTTTCCGCTGCCTCATGTACAATCCCAAATACGTGCAAAGAGACGGTGGTATCCCCTGCTGAAAATAAGAGAAATAATACATCTGGTGGTAATCCAAAATCTAAGAAAGAAAAGATCTAGCAAAGTAACGACTGGGTAATAGTTTCTTCTACAATTGAATGTGGTTACTATCATGTGTTTATTACCGTTGTTGTACATAATAGTGACAAATATTACAATTAAAAGTGATTGTTATTCTTGTTTTTTTTTAGAATTAAAGGATGGTGTAAGGATTATGATTCTGGATTATTTTGGTTGGTTTTGATTCTGATCATGAAAGGATGATTTTAGTATAATTAATTTACTTTCATCTAATTTTGTTGGACTTATTATTCATTCTTAATTATTATAGTCTCTTGTTGCTCAAGAAGACAACTTTGTGGGTTTTGAAGATGAAGCAACAAAAGTGAAAACAACTTCTTTCATACAGAAAGATGTGATTTGATACCCATTAACACTTGGAGCATTTTTCTAGTAGTGTATAGCCAACGATGCTAGTAGATAACGACGAGGGATGGTTCTCAAATGTTATGATATTAGTTAACTATTACAATCATTGGTATGTGTAGTTGATGTGTTTAATGGTTTCATCAGATCAGTTGGATGCATGAATGATGATTGGGCTGTGATTTTGCTGTATCCATAACATTCTAATGGATGTACATGTCTTAACGACTTCCACCACTATCCACAATCTAGATTTGGTAATTGTTATATTTTCTGTGTTTGAAATGTTCCAGGAACTAGCTGAATTTGTATAACATGATTTTGGGAACACTAACATCTTTTGCTCTCAATTATGGCGAGAGTGATAGTCTCAACGATTCAAAGTGATACTCTTAGAGCATTTACTACGCACGTCGAAGGGCAGTGTCGAAGGGCGGTGTCGAAGCCTTCGACACACCCCCCACTCGACACACCCCCAAGTCGAGCCTATAGTGGGCGCTCAACACACCCCTAAGTCGAAGGGTGAGGCGATGGCGGTGTCGATTTTTCGATCTCCCCTTCGACTCAAGCAGGCCGCAATATGGGGACACGTGGCGTGTCCCCATTGGTCCGCAGCTATTTTTTTCCTGATTAAAAAATTAATAAAGCAACGGTTGTATTTTATTTTGTCTCCAACGGATATATCTCAAGCAGCAACGGTTGTATCTCCATTTTTTCCCTATATATATCTCACCACACCACCACATCAATTCATCCATACCACACCACTACATACATCAATTCATCCAATTCATTCATCATACAAATTCACTCCTTTTTTCAAAAAAAAAATTATGAGTTGGTCGGGTGCGAGCTACAATCCTAAAGAGGTGGAGGCGCGCCGCCGCCAACGTATGCAGTGAGCCGGGGAGCTTTACCAAATAGTGGCCGAGTCTGATTCGTCAGACGACGACGGCCACGATACGAGGACGTACCTGCACCGAAATCGTGAGGAGGCCGAGCATCGCCTCCGACGAGATTATTTTGTTGACCACCCTATATAGGGTGATGCTGTCTTCCGCCGGCTGTTTCGAATGAGCAAGCGCCTATTCTTGAGAATTGCTCAAACTCTTTAGGATCGGGAGCATTTTTTTCAGCAACAACCGGATGCCAGTGGAAGATTGGGGTTCCACCCCTAGGTCAAGTGCACCGTTGCTCTAAGGCAACTAGCCAATGGTGGAGCAGCCGAGTACGACGAATATCTGCACTGTGGCAATACAACGGGCAATAACTTCCTCAAGAATTTCTATCGGGCCATCAGATCTGCTTTCGGCGACTACTATTTGAGGCGGCCAAACGAGGTTGACATCGCCCGGATCACTGCATTGCACGAGAGGACGCACGGCTTTCCCGGAATGCTTGGAAGCATCGACTGTATGCACTGGCAATGGAAGAATTGTCCAACGGGTTGAAGAGGAGTGTACACTGGACGAAATAAATATCCAACCCTTGTCCTTGAAGCTTTCGCCTCCCAAGATTTGTGAATTTGGCATGCTTTTTTCGGTGTCGCTGGCTCTCTGAACGACATCAACGTGCTCAATCAGTCCACTGTCTTCAACGACGTCATCAATGGTAGAGCGCCGTCAACTGCTTTCACTGCAAACGGCCGCCAGCACCGTATGAGATATTATCTCGCCGACGGCATCTATCCGAAGTGGGTCTCTTTCGTGAAGATGCTCCATGCGCCAACAGATCTGAAGAGACAGCGATTCGCTCGGATGCAAGAAGCTGTGCGTAAAGACGTTGAAAGGGCTTTCGGCGTCCTGCAAGCTCGTTAGGCAGTCATAAAGGGCCCTGCTCGCTTGTGGTTTTGAGAATATTTATGTGATGTCATATATGCCTGCATCATTCTGCATAACATGATAATTGAAGATGAAGGACCGAGAGCAACTGAATTCAATGCTGAATCGAGCGCAAGGGGCGATATAAATGTGAACAGGGCACCAGTCCATCAAGGGGCGCCAGTGCCACTCCACCAAGTTATTGAGAGACAAGCTCAGATTCAGGATGCACGTGCTCACGACCGCCTTATGGAGGATATGATTGAAGAGATTTGGGCACGTTTTGATCCACTCCGCGAGTAGTTGTTGTATTTTTATTTATTTCTTAATTATTGTATTTTTTTAGTTATTGTCTTTTTTTAAAATTCAATAAAATTGTCATTTATTTACCTCTAGAATTTAATTAAGTTATTTTTTATAATATTTATTACAAATAAAAATAAAATAAAATAAAATCTATTCAATCATTAAAATCACGCTTCCCAGTGCTTCAACCTAGGTCTTACTCAACCCCATTGTAGTGGAAAAATCAACCTATGTCTAACTCAACACCACCAATCATTAAAATCACGCTTCCCAATGCTTCAACCTAGGTCTAACTCAACCCTCGTAGTACATGCTCTTAGCGGATAAAGTGATACTTTTCTCCATTCTAATTTTCTCTCGTTTTTTTGTTTTCCATTTTTCATTTTCACTTGTGATAGTCTCGACGAATGAAAGTGATATTTTTGATGAGTAAACCTATGATTTCTTCCATTCTATATTTTTCGCTTTTGGTTTTCAAATTTTCATTTTCGACGAAGCCAACGGCGTGTAATACTTTATTACGGCACAAGTGATAGTCTCGACGAACAAAAGCGATATTCTTAGCAGATAAAACAATAGTTCTTACTAGTGATATTCTCAAGAAATGAAAGTGATATTTTTAACATGTAAATTGATACTTTTTTCCATTCTAATTTTCATGTTTTTTTCTTTTCCATTTTTCGTTTTCGACGGAGCCGATGACATGTATACCTTATTACGCGGCGAGTGATAGTCTCGACGAACCAAAACGATAGTCTTAGTGTATAAAGCGATACTTTTTTACATTCTAATTTTCTCGTTTTTGTTTTTCATTTTTCATTTTCGACATAGCCAATGACGTGTATACGACGAGAATGATAGTCCCAACGAATTAAAGTGATAGTCTTAGCGGATAAAGTAATACTTCTTACTGAAAGTGATATTTTTTACGAGTAAAGTAATACTTTTTTCCATTCTAATTTTCTTATTTTTATATTTTTCATTTATCGTTTTTCACTGGTGATTTTCTCGACGAATGAAAATGATATTTTTGACAAGTAAAACGATTATTTTTTCCATTCTATTTATTTCGTTTTTTGGTTTTCTAATATTCATTTTCGACGTGTATAACCTTGGTACGACGAGAGTGATAGTCTCGGCGATTCAAAGTGATACTCTTAGCGGATAAAGTGGTACTTTTCTCCATTCTAATTTTCTCTCGATTTTTTTGTTTTCTATTTTTCATTTTCACTAGTGATAATAGTCTCAACAAATGAAAATGATATTTTTGACATGTAAATCAATACTTTTTTCCATTCTAATTTTCTCGTTTTTTGTTTTTCATTTTTCATTTTTCATTTTCGGCAGAGCCGATGACATGTATATCTTATTACGAGGCGAGTGATAGTCCCGACGAATCAAAGTGATAGTCTTAGCGGATAAAGTGATACTTCTTACTAGTGATATTTTACGAGTAAAGTGATACTTTTTTCCATTCTAATTTTCTAATTTTCATTTTCGACACGTGTGATACTTTATTACGGTGCGAGTGATAGTCCCGACGAACCAAAGCGATACTATTAGTGGATAAAGCGATACTTTTTTCCATATTAATTTTCTCATTTTGTTTTTCATTTTTCATTTTTCTCATAAATTTGAGATGATCGAGCGTGTAGTCTTGTTACCGTAATCGTGTTCTTGTACTGGTAGAATTAGGACGTTAATTAGATTAAGTAGGATTCGTAACGAATGTAGACCTTTTTATGGATGGATTTTCAATACAATATATCATGTTCTTGTCATCTTTCTTGATCAAACATTTGGTGTCTGCATCAATCTGTAACTCATAAACAAAAACTACCACTGGGAATGCATATCTTGTAAGCTCTCTGTCGCTGGAGGCGCCACTCCTAAGAAATCGACGGTCATCCTCTCTTCCTCCCGGAGAAGTGGACTGCCTGAGTTTTCTACCTGATGAGTCCATCAAAACCGAAAGATGGTATAAGCCCATCGAAGTGTCCATATTTAGTCCATTCGGAGCCGTAGATACTTGAGGGGTGGGCGCAATGAAACCAGCTGCAGAAGGGCCTTGTTGAATCTTGTTAGTGAAATAGCCTGTGAATCCAGTGAGAAGAATTGGAGAGAGAGAAGTGTGACTGGTGTTTGAGCCTATTTCTGCAGCCTTCTGCAGCAATGCAGTTGCTGATGTATAAGCAGAGGCTAGTGGTAGAGGTGAGCTACTCAGTCCTTCAATGGCAGCTGCTTTCAAGTTGGCATTCGGAGTTCTTGCACTATAAAATGGTTCTTAACTGCAGGCTGTCATCATCCCATGCGAGCTCAACGACAACGGTTTGTTTGCAGCTTGATCACGAGACAGATCTATAGAAGAAGAGAAGAGTTCTTGAGCTTGATTCTGCAGCATTGGCACAACACGCACAAACAAAAGATAATCCGTTTTCAAAAGAGCAGCTCGTGATGATGAGTTCACTTCTTCCAGAGCAGCACGGAGGTTTTCAGCCGGCAATGTTTCTGACAGACGACAACACAATTCGACATTAGAAATCGAAGTCGAAACAAGAAGATCAGTGCGACGAAGGCTGTTTTCCCCCAAATTTGACAGAGGAAGCCAAAACCTCCAATGCCGTTGACAAAACCTTCGCCGAGCCAGCTCCGAACCCCGAATTCAACTGAACCCTAACTCTCGAGTGAAGAATTCGACAAACATCCCTGAAATCTCCATGAATTGACGGAATCTGAGCCACCGAAGCATCCAGAAGCTTCTTCCCCAAATTAATCAACTTCGAACCCTTTGAAAAATTCCTTGAAATCAGCTTCTACATCTACGGCGTCCTTGGCCGATGAGCCGTCGCCGGAGTCCATCAAATTGAACGGCGACACGTCAACTCGTAGAGCCTCACACGATAAAGCTGCGACGGCGTCGACAATGGAGGCCAATGCGGCGGAGCGGTGGTCCAGAATAGCGGCAACTCGAGAAACAACAGCCGCAGAGTAATCGAGCAGTGGTAAATCAGCTGAAGCGACGCCGTTTAGCGCGTGATCCGAACCGAGAACATTCTGATCGAGGATTTCAATCAATTGAGCGCAAGCAGAAGAAGATGAAGAAAGCAACAGCTTATTCAACAGTAGGATTACAGAAGCCCTAGCTTCCTCCGCCGTTAAATAAGACAGAATCGAAAACGAGAATGTTGCGGTGGAATTCGAAGAGGAGGCGGAGGCGGCGGCGGCGGTGGAGGTGAAGAAGATTGTGGCATGGAAGATTCATACATTGACGACAAGAACAGATACGAAAAACCAGAATTCTGATATTTGTTTTTTATATGAATGGATCGGGTCGGATCGGATCGGGTTGGGTCCAGTCCGGTTCATTTCTACCATAGACAAGTCTGTACAAGAGTTATCCCAATTAAATATAATTTTTAAATAAATTTAGGGCTCTGATACTAATTTAAAAATGTGGATCTTATAGCAAAGACAAATATTTTTATACAACGGGTGCATAGTATACAATCGGGTCAAAAGACCCGGTTCAGCCGCGAGACATTATAAATGATAAACGGTTACGAACTACTCCCTCCATCCAAAAATCATATGTCCATTTGGCTTCCGATACGTGGATTAAGAAAAGTTGATAAAGTTGTTTTGAGTGGGTAAAAGTTAGAATGTAGGGATAGTGAGATAATGACAAAAAAATAGTGGTTTTGACAAGAAAATGATGGTATTGACCAAAAGTAGGAATAAAGTTGTTATGTTGACTAAAAAATAGGAATAAAGTTGTTGTGAGGTGGAACCATCAATGACAAAGAATAGTAAATAAAAAAAGTAGGAAATATGATTGTACAAAAAGGTAAACAGGCATTTGATTTGTGAATAAAAAAATATGAGTAAATAACTATTTGATTTGTGCACGGAGGGAATAGTCTGCTAGCTTAGTGGGTAGTAGCGCCCCGTTAAAGTACTAAATATGGAGATTCGCTTTCGATTCTCCCGTCCGGCGCCTTTTATACCTTTTGTTTTTTTTTTCCTTTTATTTTTATTTTTCTTTCTTTTTCGTTTCTTTTTTCCTTCTTTCTTTTTCTTTGTTGATTTTTAATATGACATAATTAATATATTTTTATTCTAATTTTATTCATTTGATTAATTTTTTCTTAATTTATTTTCTTAATTATTTCATTTATTTATAAATTAATATATTAGTTACTCTTACAACTATTATTTTTGTTCACAACAATGTTTACTTTTATTTACGATAATTTGTACTTTTAGTTATTTAGTTAAGTAATTATTGTCGTAAAGAAAAGTAACTATTGATATGAAGAAATGTAATGTTTCATAATTATTACTTTTCTCACGATAATGTTTATTTTTATTTACGACAACGTATATTTTAATTATTTGATAAAGTAATTAATGTTGTGATTAAAAGTAATCATTTACATGAATAAAGGTAATGTTTCAAAAATATTACTTTTCTTCACGACAATATTTACTTTCATTCATGACAATTTGTACTTTTAACAATTCGTTCAAGTAATTATTATCGTGATTAAAAGAAATTATTGACATGAACAAAGGTAACGTTTCAAAAATATTATTTTTCTTCATGACAATATTTACTTTTATTAACGACAACTTGTACTTTTAGTAATTCGGTCAAGTAATTATTATCGTAATGAAAAATAATTATTGATATGCACAAAGGTAACGTTTCAAAAATATTACTTTTCTTCACAATTATATTTACTTTTATTCACGACAACTTGTACTTTTAATAATTCGATCAAGTAATTATTATCGTAATGAAAAATAATCATTGATATGAACAAATGTAATATTTCTAAAATATTATTTTTTAAATGTAAATAATTTTTAAAAATAAAAAATTGAAAAAAATAAATAAAATGAATAATTGGATACAACATAATCAAAGAAATATTAAGAAAAAATAGGAAAAATGAAAATTACATTAATAAAAGATAATATCAAGAATAAATAATTAAAAGAAAAATAGAAACAATAAATAAAATGAATAACATGTAAAAAACAACATAATGAAGATGAAAAATTAAAGAAAGAAACGAAAAAACAAAAAAGAAAAAAAAAACAAAACAAACAAACAAACAAGGTTTTAAAAGGTAAAAGCCCACTGCCTATATATAAATATATTAACGTATAAATTTATGGAAAGGTGCGGCAGCATAGTGGGCGTGCTTTACCTATTAGAGCAATAGATGTGGGAGGTCACGAGTTTGATTCCCGTAAGTGGGATCGCTGAAGCAATTGCAATTTTTTTTTTAATAAATTCAGCGCACGGGTCAGAAGGTCAAATCCGACCCGACTGACCCGGGTGTATAATATAAAATGGGTTCACAGAAACACACTCCTATAGCAAAATATAACATAGAAATTCATCGTATAAAAGGGTTATTTAAATATTTATATGTACACCGTCTTTTTGGTATAAAATAATAGTATGTCTTTTGGCTAATTAATTATACTTTTTCCTATTTTTAAATATATTATTAAAGTCAATGAATTATTGAAATACTTAAAAGTGTCACAAAAGACCTAATGAGTATGAGGAGAATATATTATAAGGAGTGGATATATGGAGTATATGTCATTTCTTTTGATTAAAACATAAAATATTATCCACGAAAATTGTTCGAATTCTTCAAAAGAAAAGATGGTTATCTTCACGGAGTTCGGAGACCCTCAACTAGAGACACTCTCATCTCAAAAATAGAAAAAGGATATTTTTGGCTTGCGTTCCTATTTTAAGCGTAATTTCAAAATCAGTAATGCCCTAATTCAATTCCTGGGTTTTTCAATGGAAAGGGGCAACAGAATTAGTACCGGTGACGCCCAATTGCCTCATTATTCAACGGGATTCAATATTTTCTAAGACGAAACGAGCTGCTTCAACGGCTCTGTTCTTCAAATCACGGTACAATTCATTTTCAACTCGCACCATTCTCGAATTTGCAGCGTGATTCCCAACATCTCCCCCACAATAATAAAATGTTGTTGAATTTCGCTAAGAGGAGTATGGTGTGGATTAATGTTTGGTGTGTACTGATTCATCTTCTCGTGCTATTGAATTAATTGTGAAAGCTATGGTTTTCAGTGTTAATGATGTTTATCAGGAATTTAATTCCCCAATTGTCGAAGGATTGATTGAAACTTAGTCTTGGGTTGGGTTATATGTGTAGAATCTTTGGCGTGTTGGAGTATATTTGCATTGAATTCGTGTAAATGATTGCGTGATTAAGGGTATAATGTCCATTGTTAGAGTTAGAGGAGTTGATTTTTCTAAGTATGAGGGCTGTGTGTAAGTTAATGTTTGCAGAATGGTGGAACTGAAGATTTTGAAAGTTACTAGAAATGCAATTACACCAGCAAGATAAATATAATAGAAGATTACTACTATCCTAGATTCTGAAGAGTAATTAGTGATCGACACAGTGTGTCCAAGTTTAGTAGTTGTTGGAAAGGATCGAGAATGAAAAGATATACTACTACTGTATTATTTTGTGATTTCTGGAACAAGTTTCCTTGTGTCAAGAGTTTGACAGTCTACTATTGTGATGGTTTTTTTTTTGTTTTTTTAGAAGTTGATTATAAACTTTTTTGTTTAATACAGTAGTATTTTTAATCTTTTGCTATTTCCATTTGTGAATTCTATTTTTATCTACAGTTGTAACTTGTGATTTATGTGTGAGATCCCATATCTCGGGCTACTCACTTGTAGGCCTGGCATGCACAAAAAAAGTGGAAAATTCAAAGTTGAGGTCTGCTGCATATCTAGTTAAAATCTACCTTCATTGTCTCGTCCGTTTAGTAATTTTCTTTCCTTTGAAAGATTATATATTTGCAGCTCAAAATTTTCTTCATGTACACTGTATAAGGGAATAATTCAAGTTGCAGAAGCCTAACCAACGCCAAATTAGTCATTAAGGCCTACAAGAATTGTATAGTTTAATCAATTATCTATAATTGGTTATTGATTTGTGTTTGTCAATAATAGTACGTGAATATAGCTTGCTCAATCTGATTCTTTGTTTTGCGCCTTATTCCCACTTGATGATTGTTCCAGGAGGCAGAGACAGAATTCGATCATGTTGGGAGATAATAGGATACTTGTCACACTTATTCAAACACAACTTCATTTCTACGATGATGCTAAAAGTTCTAGTAATTTCAAGCTAGCAAACTAGTTAGAACAAGACCAGAAGGTTTGAATTTTTGGTCATAGCAAATCTGAAGGTCTGCCTACTGCATGCTGCCAAACCTTTTTGAACTTAAATTAATTACAAAGCAATCTGATACGGTTACTATTAATTAGCACTAGATTTTCAATAGTTGTTGAGTCATATGGTCCAATATCATGTTTTTATAAAAGTTAAAGATGTGATGTTTTAGTCGTTCAGTTATTAGACCAGCAATTTGATTGTAGGAAAACTAGAGCTGAATCTAACGCTATATTTCAGACTATATTGTTTTGTACAGCTCTTCCATCTAGGACATCATCTCCAGAGCCTCCCTAGCTTTCCCTAGTATATTAAAAACAGTTGCCGCAATATGAGAAGGCGTGAGTCCTGCTTCCATTATTTGATCGACTGGGGCTCCATGATCGATATACCGATCAGGAAGAACCAATGGTCTCCACTGCAAGAAATTATCAGTTAAGCTAAGAGCTATTAAGTAATTCTAGTAATTAGCTATTTCAGTAAGAATATATATCAAGACTTTGTACCTTTAATTTGCCATCAAGAAGCCCATCCAAGGCCATGAACTGAGCTACATGAGATCCAAAACCACCAATTGACCCTTCTTCCACAGTGATCAACACCTCATGTGATTTGGCCAAACTTCGTATAAGGGCATGGTCCAAAGGCTTGCAGAAACGAGCATCAGCTACTGTCAACCGTAAACCACGGGTTTCTACCAATGCAGCTGCAGCCAAACAGCTCTGAACTGCTGACCCATAACCCAAGAGAGCCACTCTCTCCCCTTCAATTAGTATACGGCCTTTGCCGATCTAAACAACATATGCAAACTCACCTCAGTAAGGGTATTCGTTTAGTCTTAATACTTCAGGGCTAATACCAAAGGAGAAATATAGGGTGACTAGAGCAGTACCTCTAGAGGTTTGCCTTTATTTCCAGGTGGCAACTCCACACCTATACCATTACCTCTCGGATAACGGAAGCAGCTTGGTCTGTCATCTATGGCTGCAGCAGTTGCAACCATGTGAAATAATTCGGCCTCATCCGAAGGTGCCATCACCACCATGTTAGGGAGGCAAGCCATGAAAGTAACATCAAACGCCCCACAATGTGTCGGGCCGTCTGCTCCCACTAAGCCAGCTCTATCCATAGCAAACCTAACCGGCAACTTCTGCAAATCGACATCGTGCACTACCTGGATAATGTAATCAAGAAACGAACAGTTTGTTAAGAGTTCTTCTTCCATCTTGAGAACATCAGATTGGAAAAGATGGTATAATTAGCTTGCCTGGTCGTAAGCTCTTTGCAAGAAGGATGAGTAGATTGCACAGAAGGGTTTGATTCCTTCACAGGCCAAACCTGCAGCAAAAGTTACAGCATGCTGCTCTGCTATCCCAACATCGAAACACCTTGTTGGGAAACGACGTTGGAAGAGGTTCAAACCCGTCCCACCTCCCATCGCTGCATGGATTGCTACAATATCCTTATCCTCTTCAGCTTCTGCAATCAGAGCCTCTGCAAAGTAGGTTGTATAAGACTGAGTTGGAGCACTTGATTTAAACTGCTTTCCAGTTGCTGGATCGAACTTGGTCACTCCTGCAAAAGGTAAGCATAAACATAATTGGGACGTCAATTTTGTTATTTGATAATGATATATTTTCAATTTCATAGAAACTTAAAAGTCTTGTGCATTATCATTTACCATGATATTTATCTGCAGCTTTCTCTGCATAAGGATATCCCCTGCCTTTCTCAGTCACAACATGGATCAACACGGGACCCGTTGTTTTAGTACTCTTTACCTCTCTAAGAATTGCTGTGAGATCATCAAGATTGTGACCATCAACTGGCCCAATGTAATAAAGTCCGAGCTCTTCAAAGAGCGTTGATCCAGAACCACTGATCAGCCCACGAGCATATTCATCGACTTTTGCAGCAAGCTCATGCATAGGCCCTCCAATCTGCTTGGTGACTCCCTGAAACAACCCCCAACCTCAACAATTATCAACACATTCTACAGATAGCAGAAGGTTTGCCTCGGAAACATTCTCATTTATGATACTACTAACCTTTGCAACTTCTCTTAGCTCTCTGAGTGGCCGGTTCGACTGCAACCTACTCAAAGCACTGCTCAAGGCTCCCACTGGAGCAGTTGGTCCATCCAGGTTAGCAGTGGGTAAGGAAACTTGCTTATTGTCATTGAGAATAACAATCATGTCTGAGTCGAGGTAGCCCGCATTGTTCATTGCTTCATAAGCCTGACCGGCTGTCATAGCCCCGTCTCCTATCACAGCCACGACGTGGTTCGTTCTTCCTTTCAGATCTCTCCCCACAGCCATTCCTGGTAAGTCAAATTCCAATCTTGTCCGTTATTTATGTACTATTTATTTCAGAATGTCTATCCAGTTCATGAAACATGATATTTACATTATCTTTTGTACTTGTAATTCCACTCAAGAAGTTAAAACAGCATTGTGACAAACTATGATCATACCTAATCCTGCAGAGATGGTTGTGGAGCTGTGACCGGCTCCAAAGCAGTCATAGTCGCTCTCAGACCGCTTAGTAAAACCGGAGAGACCACCGGTCTGTCTTAAACTCGGCATCTTGTCTCTTCTTCCTGTCAGAATCTTGTGTGGATAAGCCTACAGCATGCAGAATCAGACCATCAGCATTCAGCACTAATCAAGAACCCAACAGAACCTGACAATCTACAACTTCATAAGCGTAAAGGTACAAAAGGATCATCACCTGGTGCCCAACATCCCACAGAATTCGATCTTGAGGAGCAGTGAACACATAATGAAGAGCCACAGTTAGCTCAATCACACCAAGGCTTGATCCCAAATGACCCCCAGTCTTGGACACGTTGAAGATGACGTCAGACCGGAGTTCGTCAGCAAGTTGTTGCAGTTCCTAAGTTCAAAATAAATAAAAAAAATTAGGAAAAGGGGGACTTGCTCAAATTTTAGAAATTTTAATATTTTCTAATATGCATGTATGGTACCTTAGTAGATAGGTTTTTCATGTGAATCGGATAGTTGATGGTGTCTAGAAGAGGAGTTGGAGGCTTTTGTGAGAAATATTCCCCTCTTTCTGATAATGTTGCACAAATTCCTGTTGAGCTTTTCCTTACCTTAATCATAAAAAAAGAACAGTAGAAAACAAACATTTCAATCAATTGTTGCGATCCTTAACTTCCAAAGAAGATAAATGCACACTATTCCTATTCCTAGTATACACCCAAAACTAAATAATGTAAACAATTATAATACACAAATTTTCTTCCCAATCAAGAAATCTAAAATTATTAACTATAACAGCTGATGAAGTTATAAAAATTCTGAAAATTTATCTGATAAATTTGCTGTCTAAATTATCAACCAATTTCCTCCATCTACAAAAAGCTTCATAGTTTTTATGTTCAGTCCGTTCACGAAAAAGCTTCCCTTTGTACAATAACCCCCATCACATTCCTCCACTCGCAGCACTATACTAAATGTGGGATCCTATTTTCACTCATAATATCTACAACCATTTTTTCTTTTCTTTTTTTGTAAAACTTGTGCCATTGAAAGCTAGGAAGCATTATTATGGACTGAGTTGGTAAATATCATGTCACATCCATTTTATTAAAAAATTTGGCATAGTCCTAATTATGAAAAAAATTATGCACGTTCACCAAGTGTAGCATCTTTGCTCCTCGAAAGTCGAAACCACTAGAAATTTATTTATAGATTTTTAAAGAATGACAAAATAAAAAAATAAAAATTCAGACCTGGTTGTTCTTGCAGAAGGGATGAAAGGGTAGATCTGGACCATGAAGCCATTGAGAGCAAAAATTGGTGTGTTTTTGGGCATCTGCTGCTACTAATCCTTTGCTTAAATTCCCAGAAAATGCAAATGGACATAAAGCCATCTTGTGTGTGTGTGTGTGTAAAGAGAAAGAGACTGCTCAAATTTCACTGAAAGTAAGGGTTGAAGATTTCCCAAAAAAGATATCAACTTTACTCTCAGTTCATGCAGAAATATCTCTTTTCAGTTGGTTCTTGCACAGTTGTTTCAGGTGGGCTCTGTTTTGAACTCTCTCAAGAAAAATAGCCAGTCTATGTGTGAAAATGAAGAATTAATGATGAAGACTACGAAGCTTGGATTAAATGCAGGGGTTGTTGAAGAATCAAAATGTTGGTGGGATTGGTTTCTGTATATATATTGCTTTCTGAGTGGAGCATTAGAGATAGATCAGTAGCACTCTGTTTGAGTTTGTATGTATATATATAAATGGCGAGAGAGAGAGAGAGACAGAGAGAGAGAGAGAGGATTGAGGCGATGTAAGAGAAATATAGTGAACAACATGCTCTCATTGGGCCACGTCACGAGAAATCACGAATGGATAGAGATATGATAATATATCTATCTCTCCCATTGGGGAAGAAAGTATGGGATGAGGTGTCTATTTACTCATCATGTGAGTTTTGAGTGTTTGTAGCTAGTTGATGTTGCGCTCTAATTTCAACCGTTACATATTCACAAAGTTTAGGTGTGATTGTTCTAACCGTGTGATCGATTTTATCGTACTCTTCCGATAAAAACTATCCTCATCAAAAATGATACTACTACTACTTCTTATTTTATTCTTTAATTACTTAAAATATTAAATTACAATTGTTATAAACAAATTTAATAATTATTTCGAAGAAATATTATTTTAGTTTATTCTTGTTTATAGAGAATAGAGTTGCAAAATCTTCCAATCATTGTCCTTTTCTTCTTTTTTTTCCACAATGTGAGAATCTGCAGCTCGTTATTTTAAGTGCATACATGAAAACTTTCGTATTAGTGCAATAGTATGTATACTTATCATTATTATTTTTTAATAGGCGGTGGTCATAGTTTGATCTTAAATCCTTGTTTCGATGAAATCCAGATTTGGTCTATTATGTATTAGATTATTAATAAAATGCAAATACTCATATGTGGCAGGTCACACGGCATGTTACCGTACCCACACGCGCACAATTCTCCACCTTTCGATCAAGCGCGTGCATCACACGCGCTACTAAAGGCACGTTCACGCGCCTGACAACAATTTTTTTTTTATTCGGTACGTGTGTTACACGCGCCAATCCTATAATTATTTTAATCATGCAGCTATTGTGACACTTATATGTGTCCTAATAGGTACGTAATACGACAAATTTGGAGTGTCCTATTAGAAGACTAATAGGATACTTCGGAGTGTCTTAGTATTATATTTTTGCATTTTGAATTTTTTATTCAGGTTTTTTTTTATTTTTTTCTTCTTTTGTTTTCGGGTCGAGCGAGGGAAGCCGAAGGTTTCAGAGCGAGCTAAAGGACATGAATGTTGCCACTACGATTATCAGTAGATTGAAATCGCAGCCAAATACGGAATTGGAAAAAACTAAAATTTTAAAAAAAATCTGAAATTAAAAAAAATTTAGGGTAAGTTGACCAACATTGACCGGGTAAGGTCAACCCGAATCCGGTCTCATGCAAAGAGACCGGTTGCATCAGAGACTCCCTCCTAATAAAAATATCCTATCTATAGTTTATCTTTTCACATTGATTATTGGTTGTTTTCATTTTCAGCTTTTACGCAGTAATATGTTAAAGATTTGCTGAAAGCATAGTTTTATTAACCAAATAACATTTAGAAAGTAAAAGAAATCGGCAATGATTGAACCACCATCGACCATTTCGGTCCAATTATTAGTTATCGAATTCGTTAATCATGTTTTTTATTCATTTCGATTTTACTAGACAAATGTGAACACTCGGCAACAAATGAACAGTTTTAATTGACATGAATTTGGTTGGGGGGGTTGAGCATAATAGAAAAGGCTAAAAAAAGTTGGAAACCCATATTTTAGAAACGCGACCTGTCACAAAATTGGTGGTAATTAGCATTTGAATTTCATAAGATCCCACTACTTTATTGCATAGTGTTGCTAATAAAATCATTAATCAATTGTCATTGGATAAGTCAAGTTCTTAGTGGTAGGATGTCAAACTCCATATATAGCCGAATTCTTTTGTTTTTGTGTCAAATCCATTACAAAGGTAAATTAGTTAGCATTTGAATTTCATAAGATCCCACTACTTTATTGCATACAGTACTTACTAATAAAATCATGATTCAATTGTTATTGGATAAGTCAAGTTCTCAGTGGTAGGATGTCAAACTCCATATATATAGCCGAATTTTTATTTTTATTTTTTTGTCAAATCTGTTGGGAAATTTAGTAAAGTTTTGATTGATTCCAAAACCAACTGACCCCAACCGAGTAGATGTTGTCATATCCAAATGTTAGTATTTAAGCTCGCTGTTTGAGCAATGTTCAGATTTTATCTTTACAGGACTCCAACTGAAGACGGCAACATGGCTTTACTCGGATAGAACTTCAGATGGAAACTCAGATGTGGAACATCAGATGTGAAGCCAACTGTTCGGATGTGGAACATCAGATGTAAGAAAGACAACTGAGCGTTCAAGCCAACCGATCTGATATAGATCATCGGATGAAAGAAAACATCTGAGTAATCAACTACTCGTCAGATGTGACAATCCACCTGATCAGATGGAACATCAGTTGCAGGACTTAATCTGATAAGATCGACAACATGAAGTACAAGGCAGCTGAGGGTTCAACTGTTCCTATTCAGACAGAAGGTCAGATGAAGATAGCGATCAGATGGAACATCAGCTGAAGACCACTCGGATGAAGATCGAATGTCTCAACCGACTAACCAATGTTGAAAGAATAAGGTTGAAATTTGAATTTCAAATAGGAAGTCACGTGAAGGTTTGACGTTCCGTCATTACCTCATTTGGCCCAACACAAGGTTGTCGCAGAAGGAAAGCAGAAGTTCACAGTTGCCAAATCGAAAAAATCTGCAGAGATGAGAGACAAGCCATCGCTTTCACAGAACAGAGATCAACGGCTCTTCCAATGGCTAGTTGATTCTCACCGCCTATAAATAGAGGCATTCATTCATTCATTAAGAGAGAACACATAAGAGAAGACAGATAAGAGATAGACGAGCGAAAGAACGACGAAAAACTGCACACAAGCTAAACTGCAATTAATCTCTAAGAACATCACTAGTTGAGAGTTCATAGAGAGTTAGAATCTGTCTTGGTGTTTTCGATCTTAGTTTGAGTCTTCATTTGTTCAAGCTTAGATCCTAGCTCACTTCTTTGTTAGAGCTAGTAGTTGGAAAACCCACCCTTATACACATCCCCTAAAAAGGTTGTTAGGATCCTGCTCTTCCCGAAATTGAGTAGAAAGGTTGATAAGTACCCGCAAACTTATCTGTAAGATTGATAAGTACCCGCAAACTTATCTGAACGGTTGCAAAGCCCGCGTAAGCTTTGTGGTAGCTGTCCTAAAGAATTTGGACTAAGTTGTGTGGACTCACAACTCCCCGTGGACGTAGGAGTTCTCTCCGAACCACGTAATTCCTTTGTGTTGTGTTTTCAGTTCAGTTATTTTTTGCATATCCAACTGACCAACTAACCAGCACTCAAAACTGCATCTTTACATTTCAACTGATTTGGTTGTTGACCGACCTTGCATCTGAGCGTGAGTTGTTTTATACGAGTTATTGTTGTTTCCACCACATTCTGCACAGCACCACTCTTCCAGCTGAGATTTCTTACTCAGGTGTGATTCCAGCTGAGTCCTTTTACTCAGTTGTGGTAATTTTTGGGGGTTAATTTTAAAATTCCTATCTGGTGTATTCCCCCCCCCCCCCCAATACACCAAAAACTCGTATCGGGACCATCAAGTGGTATCAGAGCAGTGGTTCAAAAGACTGCTGTCTCTGTTTCACGAGGTGTGAATAGAGGTGTTTTTCTTTAGTGGTCAACTGAATAGATCTTTTTCACGCTAGTGCATTTCTACTTGCATTTGTTGTCTGTTTGTTGTGTGCAGATGGATGTTAAAGACAAGATTGTTGTCATGTTCTCGGTTGTGAACTATACATCCTGGAAAATTCGGATGAAGAAGATTCTACTATCCAAGCATCATCGAATGCAACAAGTGATTATATCCGGACCGATCACCATCATGGAAAAAGTCATTCGCACTCCTACAAATCCCAATGATGGGGATGCAACTGAGGTGATGGTTGAGAAAAAGCCAGAAGATTTTACTCCTGAGGAAGCAAAAGTGAGCCAGCTGGATATCTGGGCTCAGAGCACTATCATGTCCACAGTTGGACAAGACTATCTTCCATGGATAGAAGAGTGCAACACAGCTAAAGAAATGTGGGACATTTTGGCATCTCTTAGTGAAGGGAGTGACGAAACCAAGGAGAACAAATTCTCCCATGCTTGTCAAGATTTTGACAATTCCTGTCTAAGAGTCGATGAAACCATTGATCAGTTAGAGCTTCGGTTCATGGATATTATCCGAAGGATTCAGTCTATCCGACGAGGAAAATATACTTTGAGAGAGATCAATCTCAAAGTATTACAAGCACTACCAGCTGAGTGGGACACATTCACCAACATTCATGAAAGCCGAGCTGATCTTGGCGAGATGGGAACTGACAGATTGTTCTCAATTCTGAAAGAAAACAAGTACAAGGTGAACCGACGAAGATCAACTCAGTCCTCGATGCAGACGAGTCGACATGAGGATGTTGGTTCAGGAACAAAGACAATAGCACTTCGAGCCGACTATTCCAAGCCGCGAACATTAAGGGAAACAAGATCTGCGGACACAGCTTCGAAGGAGCCAAGCAGAGAAGAGCTGCAACAGAGTATAGCCGCCTTGTCAAAGAAGCTAGCTGACATGGATACTCGGTTCGGAAAATATAAGCGGTTCTATAAATCCAACCGAATTCGAGATAACTCAAAGCCTGTGACCAACAGTTGCTTTGAATGCAGCAAAGAGGGACACTTGTGAAATGTCGCAACTTTCATCCAATCATGCAGCTTTATATTTAATGAAATAGGAGGTGCTCCTTGAACACATAATGCAAATAAATAACCATGCCATTGAGAAGATCAATTCCGCAACAAGAGGCGTTCTTCTACGAAGGGAAGTGGACAACTGAGATGGATGGGAGGTTTTTGGGAGTGCTCCTCGAGCAAAAGAATTCTGGATGTTGGGTTCCGCCGCACGAAGCATTGCTTACTGCACGAAGCATTGTCAACAATGAGTTCGGGAGTAATCTGAAGTGACCAGACACGGATGTAACATCTCCAGTGCTACACCCGAAGGGGAGAATGACTGATGTGGCAATTGATATCTAGCCGCAAGGGTCAGAATCCTAGTGGCAAGATGACGTTGCCAGCTCATGTGCCTCGTCGTATCCGTTCAACTGGAGTCATAATTCATTCTATTAGGACATGTATTCGACCACTAATCGGAGGGAGGCCTTAAGTTTAATGATTCTTGTTTTTCTTCCGTGTTTTGTTATGTTGGTTGTCGTATGCTTATATATGGTATATTGTCTGTCGTTTTTCAGTGAATCGATGTTTCAATGTATTCATGTATTTTTTATCTTTTTTCAGCTCTTGTGCCTCGTTTTTCTAACGTTGTTTATTCATGTATATTCAGCTCTTGTTTCAATTTATTGATGTATATTATGTTCCTTCAATATCAGTACCTTTTTATTCATATAGATACCATGGATTTAATAGAAATTTTAAGATAGGTTAGGGTTAAGAATGAAACTCCAATTTTAGTATTGAGTGTAGTAGTGGCTACCAAACAACTTACAAAATAGTATCGATTTTAATAGAATCTATCAAACATCCAACTTACGTAAAATAAGCATTCCCATCTATACTATTTTATCCTAATATTATTTTTCCACACTATTTTATGTAAGTTACCAAACGAGGCCTTAACATATTGATCATAAATTTGCTTTTAAGTTTTTAGCCTTTTAGTATTATTTTACAAATGTATACGATAGTTCTCCTATTTTCTACTGATTATTTATAAAAATTGTGAAAAACTCAATTTGTGAGATAGGAGAAAAATTTAGGAAGTGTAAATGTAAATATTTTTGTAAAACCTATCTGATTTAGGAGGTTTATTGGATGAACTTTTAGCACACTTTTATTGTTTTAGCTAAATATCGAGTTCAAATTAATTTTGAGTGAACTACATGGAATGCATGAGGTTAAAAGTGAGTGTATTTATCTTTTGAGAGGATTTTATAAGTAGCACTTCTTAGATAGTTTTTTTAAAATCTAACACTCCTTATAAAAATTTAAAAATTTAGCAATTGTTAACAATTTTATCCTTACTAAAGGAATTAACCTAATTGATTGGGAGTAACAAAAGTTGCACCGCATTTTTTTCTTCTCAATTTGAAAATCAGTCTGCTCGTCTTCATTTTCTCTCTCTAGAACTTTCGTTCTTCTTCTTCATCGACGACATTCTGTGTGAGATTTTGATTTTCAGAGTGTTGTGCTTTGATAATAGGTATAGTCTACATCTGTTTTTCCCAGTAAGTGTTGGTTTGTTTCACTGATTTGTTCTTCTTTGTCTTTATCAGTATAAAATCTGAATTTATTCATGTTTTATGGTTATATATGAAAACCCTTCCTTTGCGATTTTTTTTGGGTTGCAGAGTTCTGAAAGATGTCCGGCCAGAGCTCTGATTCTGGCGACGATGTCCCGCAAACCCTAGGTACCTTCATTTCGACAAATGACACACAAATTGAGGCAAATCTACCGGTGCATAATCTAATCTTTAAATTGAAATAGTTAATGGTAGGCGAATGTTGCTACATCTGTGAAAGTTGATGAACTGTTTAAGTTCCTTCGTGTTTTTATAGTTTCTTTTTGAATGAATTTGAAGGCCCACATCTGTGGTCCAAGAAAATTGGTCAAATTTTTTTAAAAAGTAGATCTGTTAGGATTCGCATTTTTTTAGTATGTAAGATGCACGTGTGAACTACTTATTTGAAAAGTAAGGCTTCATCAAAAGGTAGAAGATGGTGACTAGTCTGAAAATGACTTCTTCGACTGGGAAGGATGTGAGTGTTTCACATTTTTATTACTGAACAAATTTTAAAGGAAGTATTAATTTTTTAGTGAATAAAAAAATTTTAAAAAGTTCTATGTTTTTTTGTTACTGAATAAAAATTTGACTATTTTAGGTAATGGTAAAAAATTATATTTTTTTGGGGGATAATGAGCAACATTTTGAATTAAATTGTTAGTCTTATTGTTATTTGTAAACATCTTTTGGGTGATATGTTACTGAGTTTATTACTGGTAAAGAATAGTCGTCGTTTTTTGTTACTTATCAAAAGCTGACATTCATTTGTTAATGCTTAAAATCCTTATTTAATTTTTTTTCAAATTGTAAATGTCTTTTTGGTTATATGCTGAATTTTTGTGAATTCATAAAAAGTTAAGTCTTATTGTGTTAGTGATAAAAAAATTGGTACTGACTTTCGTACTGGGAAAAAATAGTACAATTTTTTTTGTTACTTAACAAAAGTTGAAATTAATTATTTGTGAATAGAAAAAAAATTGTGAAATTAAATTTCTTGGCGGCTTCTCAAATCTTTTATGTATATTCTTTGTTAATACATGAAAATCTGTATGCTTGGTTTATAATAATTTTAAAGTATAGTATGCTTCATGGCCAAATTTTGTTAATGTACTATTTATATGTGTTTTTTTTTTTGTTACCAGTTTGCTATTTTACATTTGCATGTTAATCTTAAAAAATTGATAGTTTTTGGGTTACTGGTAAAAAAAAATGTGACAGGCTTTGTTATTGGTTATAAATATGTTACAAATTTTTGATACTTCAAAAAAAAGCAAATAATATGTTACTGCTTGAAATTTTGATTTATATTTGTTAATTTAAAATCTCCTATTAGTGTCTGTAGGATGGATGGAGGTACAAGCGGCCAATGATGCAAGGAGTTATTCAAAAGGTGAATCACCATTGTAAGGAGAAGATCCTTAGTAGCATTTGAACTACATTAAACAACCATGGCGAGACGCTTTTTAGTAAATTTGAAAATTCATGTTTTGACAAATTTTATGATTTTCCTGGCAAATTGGGAAAGTCCATGAGCATGGTTCACGAGCTCATGAGTTACCAAATAGTGAAGAAAAAAGAAGAACCATACACTACTCGGGAGTTATGTTTTTTCGTTAAGGACAAGGTGGTGAAGTTTCGGCGATAGGAATTTACACTTGTGACAGGGCTTCGATTTGGAGGCTCGGAGTTCAACCCCCATAGAACGAGACATTTGATCGGTCCAGATTCATTGTATGCTACTTGGTATGTGGCAACCAAAACAAGCTTCGGCAGGTTGTGGGATGATTACAAGGCGTCGAAATTTAGGACTGAGGAGAAATATTTAAATGCATCAAAAATTTTGTTTGTGTATAATGTTCTTCTTGGAGTGCAAAAAACTAAGACAATCGATGAGTGGATTTGGGCTTTAGTGGAGAATGAAGAGTTGTGGCAGGCTCCCCCTTGGGGTAGTTTGTCATACCAACACCTCATACAAAACCTGGATACAATCAAGACAAATAGGAAAGAGGAATTGAAGAGCACAGGATATCATGTTAATGGATTCATCACTGCATTCTTGGTATGTTTTCTTGTTTACTAAACAAGTTTGATGTTGAAGATATCAAAGAATCCTGCAAAATTTTGGTGCCACTCTCATGATGGCTGCCCCAAGTCCTCAATTACAGTGGATTCTACGAGGCATGGGAAGATTTGAGCTACAAGCCAACTTGAAACATCACCCATATTGACAAAGCCAGGATGACAGTGAGGAATACCAAGAGTTTCAAAACGGGAGGCTATGCGCTGAGGACAGTGGAGTCAATTATGGAGAGATCGTTCCCAACTAACTTCATTAAGAAAGACATGCAGGATCATAGGAAGGTTGTTGGTCTAAGAATTTTCAAATACAGTACGGACGGATCTACACAAGCTGGAAAGGCAACATAGTTGAAACAGTGGTTATGTTGTTGGATGTTTCAAAACTTATTGATTTATGTTTTAACTTATGGTGATAGATATAGTTTGGTTTGATGGATTTGGATTTAAAAACTAACTATTTTTGTGTTAGGATGACAAAGTTTAGTGTTGGATGATTTTCTATGGTAGTGGTTTTGGTTATTTAGAACATGATTTGCTGATTGTATGCCACTGTTGTTGTTACTGCTCTAAATCTTTAATTTTATTTTTGTTACCGCTAAATTTAGGTATGGGGTACATGTATTCTTTGTGAATTCACAAAAATATTTTGATTCCATTCTAAAAAAATGAAAGTGGTTTTCATGAACTGAAATATGTTTAGAAAAGTATGTGATTCTTTATGCTGTATTATTTTATTGTGTTAATGTTAAAACTTGGAAATATTTGATTGTTAATGGTAGGAAAATGGTGTTCAAGCACTTATAAAAATTTGTGACTGCACAAAAATAAACTTTTTGTGACTCCACAAAAATTTGAGTTTTTTATGTGACTCCACAAAAATTTGTGTATTTTTTTTAGACTATACAAAAGTCCGATACTATTTGGGTGAGTGTATTACCCCACATATGTATATGTAGGTGAGTGTATATAATTTGGTTAATGGACAGAGGAAACGTTACGAGTTTTAGCTTTCAATTCAAATGTTTGACGATGTCTAAGCGCATGTTAAGGAACGTGATTTAGTTAATGAAAAAACACAAATGAGTTATTGCAATTATGGATTGATGCATGTTCCATGGTACAAATATATTCACAATTCAAAGTATTATAACAAAATTTGGTTACTGCTTAAAGTGTTTGTAAACCCAAAAAAAATTGAGCTTATTTTTGTGATTCCACAAAAGTCTCAAACTTTTTTTGTAACTCAACAAAGAATTTGAGACTTTTTTGTAACTAAAAAAAAATTTAGTACTTTTTTGAGACTCCACAAAAGTTAAAATTTTTTTTTGTGACTCCACAAAAAATTATGTCATTTTTGGAGACTGGCCAAAAATTTTAAATTTTTTTGTAACTCCACAAAAATTTATGTCATTTTTTAAGACTGCACAAATGTCTGATACTATTTTGGTAAGTGTACTAGCCTACATATGTAGGTGAGTGTATTAGCGTGGTTATATAATTTGGTTGATGACCAAAGGAAACGTTACGAGTTTTAGCTTCCAGTACAAATGTTTGACGATGTCTTAATAATTTTTAACGAACGTGATTTAGTTAATGAAAAAAAAATGAGTTATTGCAATGATGCAGTGATGTATGTTCCATCGTACAAATAAAGAAAGGGCAAATAAAGAAGTTCAATAATATAGATGTTGTCCAATGTCAAAAAGAATATGACTCAAAATTAACACAAGTTGAGTACATCACAGAGTGTCACACCAACAATACTAATTTCAATCAACCAAATAAGGACATTTCCTGCGTGTATGATTGGTATCACGATAAATGCTGCAAGCCTTAGGTTTCCGAGCACGTGTGGGTGCTTTTGTACTCCCCGATTTTGAAATACTGACATGTGCTGTGCACGTAGAATTGTAATGACCACGTTGTTTGCACCTAGAGCAAAAACGAGACGAAGATCGAGATGATTCAATGTACGATGGAATACATTTGGTCTTCGGCCTCCCAGCTTGACGGGGATTACCAGGAGGATGGACAATGGTATCTCGTACATGTGGAGGGAGAATCCAATCATCACGGGATGGATTTGGGTTCACATCACCAGAATATATGTCACACAAGTTACAAGTTGTGAAAAAATGCAACACATAAGATATAGGCTTCTTCTTTGCCGAGCTACAAAAGCAAAGAAAAACATCAGTACAAGTAGTATAAAGACAATATGAAAATTATGAAGTTAAAATTTAGAATGTAAACCTTATTGCAGCAGACGCGTGAGAACAAGGGAACATGTTAAGATCAAACTCTCGGCATGAACAAGAATGTAACTCTAGATCAACTATAAAACTTTTCCCAGATTTCTTCACACAAAACCGTATGGAGTTAATGGGTTCGACAACCATTGTGAAGCCTTGTTCAATTCTAACAGCAAGTTCATCTGCAATCCTAGGAGAAAGTTCATGTGTACGGCTTAACCATAGCCGACGCCTCTCAACAAACCAACCACAAATCATAGAACGAACACAATCAAGTAGAGTGCAAACAGGTAATGTTCTAGCCCAACGTAGCATTGAATTGATATTTTCACAAGTATTAGACGTCATCACACCATAACGTCTAATAGGAGAAAAACAGTTGGCCCAACGAATAGGATCTATCTATGACAATCTACGGTAGGCTTTGGGACAAATATCCTCTATAACATTCATTAGGTGGTAAAAGTCTTCCTTCCTAGAACATAAAGCCGCTTTTTGGAATGTCTTCACAACATTAATCCCGTATTTTGAAAGATTTTTCTGAATATGAAAACAACAATGATCATGCCTTGCTCCAGGATATACTGTCTCAACTGCTTTGCTAATGCTAACATATTGATCAGAAACAATAACCAAATCATCTTTTTGAACAAATGCTTTCTTCACTTCAGACAAAAATCATATCTATGATCTATCATTCTCTTTATCGTCAATACCAAATGCAAGAGGGAATATTTGGTCATTAGCATCCTTGGACGCGACTACAAACATAACTTCTTTTTACTTACCTTTCAAGTGTGTAGCATCAACACATATAACAAGACGACATGATGAGGCAAAACCGAAAATACAAGCACTCAGGGCCATGAACGCAAATTCAAAAACATTATCCTCATCAGTTTGCAAAGAAACAACATAACCTGGATTACAATATTCAGTCATATGTAAGAAGCTGGGTAATCGTCTGAAGGAGTCATCACTGTCTCCGTATATCTGTTGCATAGCACGATTTCGGCGAGCCCATGCCACAGAATATGATATCTAAAAGATATTTGTAGAAATTTGTAAGTCATTTTGTAGTAGAAAAGGAACTGTAAAAATGAATACTTAATAGATTTTTGTGAATGAACAAATATATATGAGATTATTTTGTTACTCAACAAATTATACTTGCCTTATTTGACAAAAATTGTATTCAGAGAAAATAATATTCACAATCATAAACTGCATACTCATAAGCAGTATCAAAAATGACAAATAATTACTGTTTATTATTTGAAAAAATAAAATAATGTACCTTGAAACCAAATTCTGATTGGAGATAGTGTACCATTTCTTTGGGCCGCAAAATAGCATCTCGAACCATTAGACGGGGAGTAAAAAAAGCACCCACAACACTAGAGCACATGGTCCGGTGCTTATTAACTCTCAAGTCCAATTCACATGTATGGGGTGCTTGCCAATGTGTGATTCTCCAAAAATTCTTTGCACAGGGAGCAGCAGACTGCATATGAAATTAACACCTATCAGGGTACTTATAATACACATAATATTTCATTCCACTTGAATGCTCGGCTGAAAACTCACACTTATTAGTCAAATGATAAGTCCAACAGCATATATCAAGCTCGGTTTATCAACATACATAGCACCTAAAGCCAAATCTTCGGTACTGAATTTCATTTGGAAGTCACCTTCAATATTAGATTCGGGAAGAGGTACAATTGCTTTAGACAGTGGAGATGGATTCTTGTCTGCTTGATTGGAATTCTGTTTATCTTGGTGGTAAATACTACGTGGGGGTGAATGATTGGTCAAAGGAGGCACAAACTTACTATTGTGAAAGAATGGATGGAAAAGAGGAGCAGGCTCGCCGTCATTATAAAAGGAATCATATTGATAGGCATCCTCATCATCCAAATTGTCAGTGCTAACAGCATCATCGTCTGGGTCAAAATCATCATCTTCCCCATAGTTGTCCTCTCCCGATTCACAATGATCACCAACATAGGACTCATCAATTGATGACCTATCAACATGTTTCCTTTTAAGTTTCGTGCCATCTGTTTGAGCGCATGGTTTCAAAGCTGACGCAACGGTGACGTAGAATTTCCTAACACCATTCTCTAAGGCAAATTGAGCTCAACATCATTAATTACATTAAAGCGAACACAAGTACTATCATCTATTTAAGAACCCACCAAACACGATACTAAGCATAATCCCGAAAACTGTTGAACACCACCTATGTTTGACTGAATTTTGCTTAGGAAATGTGGAAATGAACGCTCAACATTGGATAATAGCAACAATAACTTCTCACCACCTTGGTACAAGTCATTAATCCAAACACCACCAAAATGAACTACAACTGACATTACGTCCATCTGATAAAGGCAGATTAGAGAAGAAATGCAAAAATTATATTAGAGCCTGTTATATAACCAAAGAACATGGGTTAACTCGAAATTGAAAAAATTGAAAGAAATAATGGGTGAACTCACATAGTCGTATATCAGAAGACCCCAAAAAAACAACAATATAAAACTTCAAATAGAATGTTATGGATATGGATGAAACCAGATATTCGTATATTAGGAGACTTTTTCGAACAACACATACCTGAAAACGATGGAAGAATGTCGACGCAGATAACAAAGTATTCGAATGCAGGAGATAAATTGTGAAACAAGAAAGCGAGTTGTGTCGAGCAAGGCTTTTCTGAAAATTGAAGAAAATCCCCAATTTCAAATTGAGGGTGGATGATATATTTGTCGAAGAAGGGTTTTCTGGAACGCATATACGTAACATATATACCTCTATTATCGAACAACACAGTTAGGTAAAACACGTTTTCAAAAACTGAAAGAAAAAATTTGAACAGAAAACTCGCTTTAATATATATATATATATATATATATATATACATATATATATATATATATATATATGTTTTGTTACTGATCAAATTTCTTGTAAAATAAAAAAATAAGGATCTTTTTGTTACTACGAAAATATTTTTAGATTATGGTTACTGATCAAAAATCTTGCGGGAAAGAGTATTTTGTAACAAAGAACAAAGGATGAACACATTTTTTGTTACTACTCAAATACTTAAAAATTACTTCCTACTCATATTTAGTAACAAGGAATTTCGAATTTAGCAATTTTTGGTTACTTCTTTAAAATGCATTATTTTTTTTTAAATCTCTCAAAATCACTGTGGAAGTCAGTAATACATAAAAAGGAAGGAATGATATATAAAATTGAGGTCATATTAACATGTGACATATACAAAAAATAAAAATAAAAAACACATTCATCAACTTATATGCTTGTATGTTACTCCCTCCGTCCACGAAATGGTTGCCACATTGTGGACGGCACGGATTTTAAGAAAATGGTATATAATAGTGGATAATAATGGGTATTGTTGTGAGTGGAATGAAGAAGGACAAGAGAATCTTTATATTTGAGGTTGATGCCCCTGTTACTTCTCCTACTGGCGAAATCATGCGAATGAAGGTAACAGACGATTTTGAGTTGAATACTTTGATGAAAATGTTGGAGATTCCTACTATTCATGTGAGTATTTATCCTAGAGATAGAGAAGCTTTACTGAAGCCGACTCATCGGAATGATGTTCAAGTCGCGCAGAATGCATGTGTTGATGATGTAGATTGTAATGAAGAAGAGCCAGTGTTGGGTTTAAGATTTGGTGACGATGCTGTTATTTTGGATTCTAACCCTAGTTTGGATGATGCTCACTCATTTGGGGATGATTTGCATGATGATTATATTGTTGAAGATCAAGATCTTATGCCGTCGTTAGATGTTTCGAATGAAATGAATCAAGAAAATTCACAGCCAATCCGACAATGGGTTGTTCTCGGTATGATTCGCATGTACGATATTAAGAAATTGTAGCAACAATGTACGATATTGTTAATATCGTACACTCATATTATGTACATAATATCGTATGAGTGTACGATATTACAAATAGTTGTTTATCGTATGAAACGTTGTACGATACTAAAAATATCGTACATCTTACGATAGACCAAATAGTTAGTTATCGTAGCAACAGTTGTACGATATTTTTAATATCGTAACACACATGGAAAATATTACTGTCATATCAATAGATGTTAATAGTTACCTATGTGTTGTTATGTTATATTATGTGATTTTCTTAATTCAGGCGTTTCACAGCAAACATCGATTCCATGTAAAGATTTAGTTATAACAAATCCTTTGGCTCGTGAAGAACTAGTTGTCGGTGGTTTTTTTGCCAAGAAGGCGCGTATGACAGAAGTTCTTGGGATTTATCATCTAAGAAATAATTTGGAGTTTGTTACAAAGAAATCAAATAAGCGATGGTATTATGTTCGATGTAAACATGAAGAGAGATGTAATTTTATTATGAGAGCTAAAGGAATTGGTAGAGCATGGAGAATCTATGAATGGGCCATTCATACATGTGAGATTGACTTGAGATATCGTCCTCATCCAAGAGTATCTGCTAAAGTCATAGCGTCGTACGTTAGTCCTACGTTGGACGATGTAGTTGATCTTACGCCAAGACAAATTCAAGGACAGCTATTGAGAGAACATGGTGTTCATGTCAAATATCATTCTGCTTTGTCGGGTAGGAATCAGGCACTTAGTTTGACATATGGGGAGGCAGATGACTCGTTTCAGGTAACTTTTCATGTTTATATACTACGATTTATATAATTCAGCCAAACAAAGTATATTGCATTAGTGTACGACTTTGATAATATCGTATTACTTTGTACGATATTATGATTATCGTATAACATGTAGTACGATTTTTGGAATATCGTAACATGAGTAGTACGAGATTTGGCCACTTTGACATCTACTCAGGCAATGATGATTTCATGTACGAGACTAGGCAATATCGTACCACATCAGCCTCATGCAAACACATTCGCGTAGCAAATGACACAAATTTCACGTACGAGATTACAAATATCGTAACACATTAGCCACATGCAATCATACTCCTAATCTCGTACATGACAAATTTCATTTACGAGATTGATAATATTGTAACTTTTTAGCCGATTCAATCAGTCGCATGTACGATGTTCCTAATCTTGTAACACGCATTCTTATTTCACGGAATGTCGTAACATTAATGATAATTTTACATTCATCATAATTTCATGTCATGCCATAAATTGGTCAAACTCACGTACGAGATTGATAACATCGTAACATTACAAGTACGATATTGCGAATATCGTAACATGACTAATACAAGATTTTAGTATATCGTACTACTATATTGAGCGTAGATGTTGATTTCTTTCTATATGTTTGAATACGGACTTGCTTAGGTACTTGTATATGTTAGAGCGTGCAAATCCTGGCTCGGTGGTTGAATTACAGACATGTTCGGATGGTAGTTTTGAATATTATTTTTTTGCTCTATCCGCATGTATAAGAGCCTTTCGTTCGTGTCGTCCTGTCTTTGTGATTGATGCGACTCATTTGAAGGGGAAGTACAAAGGTGTATTATTTGTTGCAGCAACAAAGGATGGTAATGAACAGATAGTTCCACTAGCTTTTGGCATCGGGGACATAGAGAATGATTCGTCGTGGACTTGGTTTCTTCAAAGAGTTCGACGATCATTTGGTTGTCCGGAAAACCTACTTGTTGTGTCTGATCAGTACCTTAGTATCAAGAATGTTGTGGCCTCTGTGTTTCCAGGTGCCCATCATGGGCTTTGTACATTTCACATTCAGCAAAATATGAGGACTTGTGGTACTCCTGTTATCGATGTATTCCAGGCTGCTGCTAGTTGCTACAAGACTATTGACTTTGAGGAGCATATGAAGAATTTGAAGGACATGGCTCATGGCACTTATCAAAAGTTGTTGAAGTTAGATCCTTGTAGATGGACCCGTTCGAAATGTCCGGTGCGGAGATATGAATATGGAACTTCCAATGGATGCGAGGTCTTGAATGCTCGGTTGCGATGGGCTAGAAAATTACCCGTGTGTCCTCTTTTGGAAAGTGTTCGTACATTGGTCCAGAAATGGTTTTACGAGCGTCGCACTATAGCTGCAGCTAGAGCTCTGGAATTGACGGTGTGGGCTATTACGAGATTAGGGAATGCAGTTGAAGCAGGCCGATCAATGAGGGTCGAACCAATTTCTGATGTGAGGTTTAAAGTGATTTCAGGAATTAAGAGTAACATTGTTGATGTTGCTGCTAGGGAGTGCTCATGCCTCGTGTTTCAGTTTGACTTGATCTCATGCTCACATGCCTCAACTGCGATAAGGTGATTTTTCTCTACTGTTTTTGCTACGATATTCCTAAATATCGTACTACACGTGATTATGTGTGGTACGATTTATGTATATATCGTAACATTATTGTTATGAAACTTATTAAATCATAGCAATATTGGCTTCAGTTATCTTGTATGTTGATACGAAAATCTGTAATGTCGTACTATATAGGTACGACATTACAAGATATCGTACAAAATTGACTGAATGTTTGTTACGATTATACATTTTTAGTACATTAGTTTTGATGATTATGCGATAATTTTGTAGTCATATAAGGCAATCACCTTCGTCATACGTGGATAACTTCTATAGCACTCAGACGTGGCGAGATATTTATGGTGGTTAGGTGATGCCAGTTCCTGATAAAGATGATTGGTGTCTCTCGTCCGAGGTCAGCGCAAGGATAGTGTTAACTCCGGCGGATCCAAGACAAGCTGGACGTCCTCGTACAAGAAGAATCTCGTCCGGATTTAGCTCAACAGGGAAACGCTCGTGTTCTAGATGTCATCAGAAGGGTCACAATCTGAGTACGTGCAAGACTGTTTTAGAAAAGATTCCAGAACAAGAAATAGATAGCAGCCAATCAAGTGTGGAAAAACATCGTCAACAGAAAAAATGTGGCATTTGTGGGGTGGTTGGCCATACTCGACCAACATGCAATGATCCAAATAGGTTTGAGTGAATGATGATGTCAAATGTTTTTGTTTAATTTTATTTTTGTTACGGTATTCGTAACATCGTAGCAACATACAGTGATCCGATTTAATATTTTGTTACGATATACCAAATATCGTACAACATGAAGGTTCCAAATATCGATTTGTATGTGCATATTGTGTTACGACATTCTTAAAATCGTACTTGACATGTGACGATTTTGCTTAAGTAGGTTGTTACGATATTCATAAAATCATTAATATCGTACGAGTTAATACGACATTAATTTTAGTATTATTGTCTTTGTGAATGCATGTACGTATGTTATTACGACATTTTTAATCTTGTACACTTGATTATAATTCGTATGTTTATTTGTTGTTACGATATTCCTAAGATCGTCGCAACAAAACATGATAAGATTATTTCTTTGTAATGATATTCCAAATATCGTACAACATGTATGGATCCACATAGGTTTGAATGATCATGTTCGTAGTCAAAAGTTGATTCAAACATCGCTTTGTATGTGCGAATACTGTTACGATATTCATAAAATCATACAATTCGTAGCAAACATAATAGATACGATTTAAATTAAAGTCGTAGCAATTGTACTTACAAAATGCATTATATCGATTACTACAAATACCTTACTACCAGGTTTTTTTAACAAAAGATATATAATACAGAATACCTGGATAAATAGTAGCAAAATAACCAAAATGGAAAAAGTGTTTAATATAGACAAAATAACCCAACAATTGTTCAATCTTTTCACTCCAAATCCATCTCTATAGGGAGCGTGCCTTCGGCAGTGCTGTTTGCATAGATGCTCCTTGCAATGTGGTGGCGATATGATTTGAGCTCGGTTGGATTCTTCAGACCCTTTTGTAGCTTTTTCTTTGATATAAACCGCTCCACATACTTCAATGAGTATAGACCACAGCTGACATCATCCTACTACACGTAGATACCCTTCACGTTTGCTCTTGGAAAGCACAATGGCCACTGGGTGTAGTTCGGATTTGCTATTCCATATTTTTCATAATAGCCAATCTTCTTCATGATTTATGGCAGCAACCTGGCCATGGGCAAGAAGTGTTGGATTCTATTGTCTTTGTGGTGCTTCTCAAAGATAGACGACTTGGGGTCGTAAAGCCACAATTTCTGTGCTGCGAGATTCATGACAATTGTTGCCCAGTGGTTGCTGAAGTAGGCAACTATTACAACCTAGAAGTGGATGCGATATAGAGGTACACAAATAACATTAGTATTCGGAAATATGATAGTACGATATTTTACAAATCGTACCACAAATATGTTACGATTGTACGATAGTTGGAAATATCGTAACACATTAACCCCATGCAATCTCATTCACTTAGCAAATAACACAGATTTGATGTACGAGATTAGCAATATCGTAAAACATTAGCCACATGCAATCATATTCCTAATCTCGTACATGACAGATTTCATGTACGAGATTAGGAATATCGTAACACATTATACATGCAATTATATTCCTAATCTCGTACATGATAGATTTCATGTACGAGATTAGGAATATCGTAACACATTAGACACATGCAATCATATTCCTAATCTCGTACATGATAGATTTCATGTACGAGATTAGGAATATCGTAACACATTAGACACATGCAATCATATTCCTAATCTTGTACAAGACAAATTGCATGTACGAGATTAGCAATATCGTAACACATTAGCCACATGCAATCATATTCCTAATCTCGTAAATGACAGATTTCATGTACGAGATTAGGAATATCGTAACACATTAGACACATGCAATCATATTCCTAATCTCGTATATGACAGATTGCATGTACGAGTTTAGGAATATCGTAACACATTAGACACATGCAATCATATTCCTAATCTCGTACATGACAGATTGCATGTACGAGATTAGGAATATCGTAACACATTAGACACATGCAATCATATTTCTAATCTCGTACATGACAGATTTTATGTACGAGATTGGTAATATCGTAACTTATTATGCAATCTCATTCACTTAGCAAATAACACAGATTTGATGTACGAGATTAGCAATATCGTAACACATTAGCCATATGCAATCATATTCCTAATCTCGTACATGACAGATTTCACGTACGAGATTAGGAATATCATAACACATTAGACACATGCAATCATATTCCTAATCTCGTACATGAAAGATTTCATGTACGAGATTAGGAATATCGTAACTCATTAGACACATGCAATCATATTCCTAATCTCGTACATGACAGATTTCATGTACGAGATTAGGAATATCGTAACTCATTAGACACATGCAATCATATTCCTAATCTCGTAACTTATTTCTAATTTCATATTCCTAATTTCATGTACGAGATTGGTAATATCGTAACTTATTAGCCAGATCCAATCATTCTCATGTATAATTTTTCCATGATATCATAACTTACGATTGTACGAAATTAGGTAACTCGTAACTAGTTACCTTTTCGCAATTTATCTATGCTTTCATGTTCGGGCCCCAACATGGTATTCTGCATTCAGTAAAGTGGACCAACCTTTTGAGCTCGTCTTCTGGAACAACCTATTCTCTATTAACATTAAATAGCGAGGGTTCGTATGGGTCAAATCCTACCCTCTTTGCCTTATGCATTGAATCAAATACATCTTCCAAAGCATCCTACGAATACAGATGAAAGAACATCATAGTACGACATAACAAAATAAAACGTGAACATGATACGATATAACAAAAGTCGTAACATCATTCAAGATGACATCGTTAGAGGATGTACGACATTTGAACTATCGTCAAATTTCGTAGTACGATATTACAATTTATATAAATCTCGTAACATCATATCTGCTCATAAAAGTTTATATTATGTACGATATTACTATAATCGTAGCATACCATGAAATCAGTGGAGGTAAACGTTCTCGTGAACGTCTCCCAAGGTGGCGAAGGTTGGATTGGCGACCATAACAGATGAGTAGCAGTTGATGTGATCATTGTACAACATTTTTTCAGTATTTAACAAGTTCTCGAAGAACTCAGTGTCGACGGCCCATAGCAATCCGACATTCCTCCTATTTTTGGTTATATTTATCAATGCATAATTTAAACTTGTAACATAAAATTTGTAAATTTAAAACTTACTTTTCAGTCTTTGCTTTCAAGAATGCTTCGAATCCATCACGCCTTGGGCGTACATCATCGACTAGGAATGGACTCCCACAAGCTGCTGATGGGTATTTTCTGCCTAATGGGTCTGGCATTCAAATTTGGTGCATGCACTTGTGGAGGTTGAACCGATGTCCCAGAAGTGGTCACCGACCCCGTTGGCGATAGCATTCGAGATCTTGTTGTTGCTGGTGTCACAATATGCAGCAAAGTCTCAGATGTGGTCGCCAACAAAGAGTCATATGCAACATTCATCTGTGTGTCACTGACATCTTGTTGGGTACCATGTTGTATAAGGTCCTATTTATAAGATGTTATATTAATATATGTAAGTAGAATGAAAGTGCATGTTACGATATTATCAATATCGTACCAGGTGTAGATCAAAACTTGGACCATCATCATCTGAAATATTAAGTACTGCGGCTTCCGATGCTGCTGCTATTGTCAATATTTTGTCATCATCTGTCTCGAGATGTTCTTGGTGGGAGCCAAGAATCTGTAAAGATGTAGCAAGCCAAATCAATTGTACTATTTGTTGGTTACCTCTTAAACAAACTTGGTACGATATACATATTGTACTCGAATATGATACGGTGCTACAACATTTATAAATATCGTAGCAAATATGTTGATATTATGTAACAAAATTCATGAACATCGTAGCAATTGTTATGAAATTCGTACTAAGAGTGTAACGAAATTCATGAAAGTCGTACTAAGAGTGATACGAAATTCATGAAAGTCGTACTAAGATTGTTACGAAATTCATGAAAGTCGTACTACGACTTTCAGTCATACTAATTACAGGTTTAAAAGAGCATTATCCATTGTTGTAATTTAAAAACCACACATACAGGACAAACTAACGAAATGTAAATGTTGTTTGTGAACCTCACACCACCATTAGATACACATATTGAGAATTTTTATGCATGCTCTATTCCTTGACATGCACGTCATGTACCTGTTCACGAGCAAAAGTTGCAGCATCTCCCACATCCTTCTCGGCTGCATCTCCCACATCTTTCTCGGCTGCGTCCTTTGTTGTTGTTGCTGCTGCGTCCGCTCCTGTTGTTGTTGCTGCTGCGTCCGCTCCTGTTGCTACTGTTGCTGCATCCGCTCCTGCTGCTGGTTCTGTTGTTGCTGCTGCTACTAGTGCTTCTGTTGATGCTGCTGCTTCTTCCTCTCCATCCCCCGCTGCTTCATCTACACCATCCTCCGCTGCTGCACCATCCACATCCTCCAACTCCGCGTGTTGCATCTCTTTTTCTTGTGCAGCAGGGTCTTGGGCAGGGGTGTGCTCGGATGTGGCTTGTGCAGGTCAATCGTGAGCACCTAGGTCTTCAACATGGTCTGGGGATGGCGGCAACATATTCTCGGATGACTGCTGCTCATGGTGCTGGAATGGTGGGGGCATGTTGTAGTGAAATTGCTGGCTCATCCTGCCAATGTAGTCATGTTCCGGAGGAGGAGGACCACATGCCTCAAGCATCTTATGCAACACATACTCTCCAAGTTCAGCCTTGATAGTCTGGAAGAAAGCCTCTGCCTCTGGCCTTGCGCGCTTAGCTGCAACCTCACCCATGTAATCACTGATCTCCTTGATCAATGCAGCTTTGTTTGCATCGGTGAGTAAGGCACTTGTTGCAGCGGATTCTTCAGCGGCATCATCAGTTGGCTCTTCATCATCATCACCCTCATCGCAAGGCCTTTTCTTCTTCTTGGTGTCATTTGCATCATAAGTGAAGGCCAATGGCCTGCCTCCAGGATCATTCTTCACGGATTTCCAATAGACAGTCTCGGACTCTCTGTTACCTGGTTCGAGCAGGGCTTTAAGATCCTACACGAGACATTAGACAAGTTAGGTGTGCAACGAATTCAAACAAATCGTATTATGCAGACACAAATCAGTGTTAATTGATGTATGATATTACGAATTTTGTACATCACTGAAATCAAACATAGTAATCCAATTCGTATATATTGTACGATATTACCAATATCGTAACATTATACAGATGCAAACTCAAACAACTTGTATCATGAATAACAAAATTGAAGAATACGAAATACGATATTGCCAATATCGTACACACTCAATCTCAAGAAAATTCTATCGGAAATATGTAAATTCAAGAACTTGTACGATATTGCCAATATCGTAACATCATACAGATGCAAACTCAAAAAACTCGTATCATGAATAACAAAATTGAAGTAAACGAAGTACGATATTGCCAATATCGTACACACTCAATCTCAAGAAAATTCTATCGGAAATATGTAAACTCAAGAACTTGTACGATATTGCCAATATCGTAACATCATACAGATGCAAACTCAAAAAACTCGTATCATGAATAACAAAATTGAAGTAAACGACGTACAATATTTCCAATATCGTACACACTCAAGCTCAAGAAAATTCTATCGAAAATATGCAAAGTCAACAACTCGTAGCATGAGTAACAAAATTGAAGCTCAGGAAGTACGATATTGCCATTATCGTACACATACAATCTCAACAAAATATATCGTACACATTCAAACTCAACAACTCGTAGCATGAATATCAAATTTGAAGTAAGTTTTTACCTTTGCTTGAATACCTTCTGGCATGTCGATGTTCTTGACATAATTGTACCTCAGGAATCGAGGTATCTTCTTCTTCTTCTCTTTACTCAAGCCAATCCTCTTGCCGAATGCTGGTAGAGCGCAAAAAATCCATGCATGTAATTACAACATATTGTTGGTGAGACGATTGTACGATTTTCATATAAGTCGTACTAGGAATAGTAGAAAACTTACCAAAAAGGCCAGTGTGTTTCATTTCAAGTGATATCCGGGCGATATTGCTCTAGAGGATCTCTTTTTCGTCACCTTGTTAATGTTATCCAACAGGGCCTGAAATGATATGTTTCCCCATGAAAATTCTTCCCACTCTTCCTTGTTCTCCAGTAGCACCCACATCCAGAACGGGATCGTATTCCGTGTTTGTTCAAACTCAAATACGTATTGGCAAGCTATTAGCAACTTTGCCATTTTAATGGCATCTTCAGCATCTTTATATTGCTTGTCAATGAAAATAGTTTGTAGGTCGAATGTAGTGAGTATGGGATTCATGTTGAAAAATCTCTCATAGACTGAACCCTCGGGGAGAGCAAGGCGTGCATAGGGGTTGAAGGATGCTGGTCCAAACTTGAGGCCACTCACTAATGCATACTCCACTCTGAAGAAGCGTAATATCTTCCCCTCAACTTTGAACCACAGTGCAGTGGTGTCCACGTTCGTGGCACTCTCATTTGGCTTCACCTATCGGGCCAACATGTAATTCATTGCCAGGCCAGATCGTACATTGCAGTCGTCTAATCGCATGAAAGACCCTAGAGCCGACTTCTTGACTGCAGCCACTGTTTCGTCTCCAAAAAACTCCAGAAGTTTGCGGATCCGGCCAATTAGGTCCTCTTATCCATAGCACTGAACTCTATGGTGTGGGGGTTTGGTCAATGCCGGCCTTACATCTACCCAAACAACCTGTGAAACATGTAGATAGAAAGGCGTCAGAGATGATTTTGTGTACGAGATTGGGAAATATCGTATCACACCTTGTACGAGATTGTTAATATCGTAGCAAATGAAACAGATTCCATGTACGATATTAGCAATATCGTAACACACTAGCCATATGCAAGCAAATTCACGTACGATTTTGGCAATAACGTAACATGCAAGCACATTCAAGTAGCAAAGGACACAGATTTCATGTACGAGATTGTGCAATATCGTAATACATTAGCCACATGGAAGCAAATTCACGTAACACATTAGCGACATGCAAGCACATTCAATTAGCAAATGATACAGATTTCATGTACGATATTGGCAATATCGTAACACATTAGGCTCATTCAACCACTCACATTCATAACATCGTTGCATCTCAAGTATGATATTGAGAATATCGTAACAACATATAATCAGTTTCAGACAACACACAAATTATATCATAACAAATATACACACATGGAATCAATTGAACGTATGGATTCAACATACAATTTTACACACATTGCATGCTGAAATCTAAATGGAATCTGAATTATATATTCAATCACAACCAAATCCGAATATATGCAAAGCAACTACGATATAATGAATCTCGCAACAAAATATATCAATATCGTACAATATCGATGAATGTCGTATCATAAACCCTAAATACGGAAGAAAAACGTAACAATTTGTGCGGATAACAAGCAACAATTTTGCAGATCAAGCACAATACCAGCAGCAAACGATATTTAATGTACGATTTTGATTATATTTATCCACAAACAAATCGTATCAAGCCCGCTAATTTTCAAAATTCAAATTTTTCTACCAAATCTTATTTTTGTACCAAAATTTAAATTTTTGTACCAAATCTACACTAATTTCATGTAAATGAATAAGAAATTACCAGCATTTCGCCAAAAGGATCCTCGCCCATGTCTTGTTGTTGGATTTCCGGCGGCTCTTCTTCGGCGGCGGCGGCGGTGGTTTTCTGCTTTTTGGAGCTGCTGATTTTTCTCCTCTTCGAAGGTCCTGCCATTTTATCCGGCGTGCTTCGAGACTTTGGGTTTGGTGGCGGCGGTTGGTGGAGGTTGTTGGTTGTGGCGGTTGTCTATAGAAAGAGGGAAGATAGAGACAGAGATTGAGATGGTGGCGGAGAGAGAGAGACAGATGGTGGTGGAGGCAGAGTAGGTGATGGTGGCGGAGTAGAAGATGGTGGCGGTGGCGGCGGAGGAGACGAGGAGACGAGAGACGAGAAAGAGAGAGAGAAAGTTAGAGAGAGAAATGTGATGGGTAAGAGAGAGAGAGAGAGAGAAAATGGTAAAAATGTATATATATTAGAGGTTAAAAAATTGAAAATTAACCACCCATGTATAAGAAGGGTATTTTTGTCCCAAATTTGAAAATATGGTCTTTTTTTATTGTAACTTAAATGTGTAGCTACAAGTATATTTTTTAGTCTAGAAGTGGCCCTTCTAATAGTTAACTTCTAGAAATACCCAGTTACTCTATTTAGGATCTGACGGACCTCACAGTGAAGTCGGTTCGTTAATCCTAACTGTGGGGTTTAATCAAACTCTAATTAGGAAATAATAATCAGTTAACTATGGGCTTTTATCAAACTCTAATATTGTAATACTTATTCAAAAATTATTGCCCGTTTCTGAAAATTATTTGATTAGAAAATCATATTTTGAAGATCACCATAGGCTTGTCACCTCAACGTGTAATCTGACACTTAAAATATCTCAAGGGTTATAGTTACATTATCTCTAGTTTCATCAAAATTGTTATTTATAAATTGAGCAAAGAGTTTTTTTTAGATCGATAACTTTGGGCAAGTTGTAATAGAAGGACAAATTTTTATGAGTTTGCAATTGTAGGATAATATTTAAAAATTTTGGCAATTGAAGGACAATATTTAAAAGTTTGGCAATTAAAGGACAAATTTAAGCCCGATTAGGCCAAATTACACATTTTTCTCAGCCTGGGCTTTACATAAGCAAAATTTATATTGCATTTTGTGCAATATTTAGCTTAAACTTCTAGTCATTTTATGAGATTAATTTTGCCATATTTTGAAACTAGACAATTTGGAGAATATATTATACTTTTGGAATTGAAATGTTATGTTTTGAGAAGCACTTGTGCAACCTGCCGCTTGAGCAGCGATCGGATCTGGGTCGGGTCTGACCCGGTCAACCCAGGTTTGACCCGTTAATCTGGTCAAATATTTTTTTTTTTCCCATTTTTTTTTAATTTCAGTTTTTCTTTTCGGGCTCCGATTTTACACCTCCGTCTTCGGCTTCGATTTTACGGCTCCGCCTTTGCTCCTATTACTAATATAAGGATAATCGACGGACAACAATTTGGACCTTTTCGGCTCGCTCCGAGGCTTCGGCTTCCCTCGCTCGAATCTTGACCAAAGAAGAAGCGGCAAAAAATAAAAAACGAAGAGGCAAAAAAAAAGGTGAAAAAAAAAAGTAATTTTTTTTTAAAAAAATTAAAAATAAAAGCTGAAATTAAAAAAAAAATACAGGAAAACATAAATTAAGACAGAAAACAGGAAAAAAAAAAAAAAACGCATGCACCCCACGCGCCCCACACGCGGTCGCATGGGGTGCGGCAGGTCGCAGGCGAGTAATTGTGTTATGTTTTAGTTTAGTCAAATTTATCTTACTTTAAATATTTAATATTTTATATTATTTACAATTTGAATTTTGCTTCCAATTAATCAATTTGAGTACATCTGTATTTGTTAAATAGTTTTTGTTGACTATATTGGAAGTTTAATAATATTATTTAGTTTGTATTGATTACAACTGCAAAAGTTAATACTATATTTAGTCACGTAGCCATCGGGCCGCATAAACCACGTCATGTGGAAAAAATGTGTAATTTAACCCTATTGGACTTAAATTTGTCCTTCAATTACCAATTTCTTTAAATATTGTCCTTCAATTGCCAAATATTTTAAATATTGTTACTACAATTGTAAATTCATAAAAATTTGTACATCTATTGCAACTTGCCCAAATTTATGGGCCTAAAAGCTCTCTGTACTCCAAATTGTTTTAAAGAGCATAGCATACCAACCCTTTAGCAGAACAATTATAACAGTCTAGGTTTGCTCGACAAGGATATTGTTTACCTGCATGTTCCACTCATTGTTTGGCGACATGAGAAATTTAGACCCACCACTTTAGGCTATCTGCACCGCGGCTCGAAGCCGGGTGCTCGAGCAAGGGGTGGCTCGAGGCAGCTGCGTGGCGGAGCGGCGCGGCTCTAGCAGGGCTCGAGTGCTCGAGCATGGCTTGAGCAGCGCGTGTATTACACACGCAGGAGCGAAAAAATAAAAGTCAGGCGCGTGTTGGCCACGCGCCAACGGTGTGAAATTTAAATCCGGCAACGAGCGAAAAACGGCTAGATTTTGTATTTTTTTTTTCTTTATTCATTTTTTACACCTATAAATACATCATTTCGTCTTCCATTTTTTTCATCCTTTTCACCTCCAACACCTCTTCATCTCATTCATCTCTTCCATTTTATTCATTTCTCCAACAAATTCATCCCCAAAAAAATTATGGATCCCAACAACCCATTTTCATCGGCGTGATTTTCCGACATGTCCGACGACATGTATGGTTTCATGGGGCGGGGCTTGATCAAATCAACCTCAACACTTCGACCTCCGTCGAATCGTACTCGTCGTTCTCCCCCGACACCGACAGTCCGGCGACAAACACCGAGGATCGCCTCATTTTGGCACCGGCGCCGTCCCAATCCGCTGCCGGATGAAGAAAAAAAAAGGGCAAGGGTTAAGCCATCGCCACCTCCGCCGCTGTTGCCGAGGAAGATAATAAGGTACCCGTCCAGGGCGTCAAGCGGCACAACTACACCGACAAACAAGCCACCTACTTGGCACAGATTTGGGTGAAGGAGACCTGCAACTCCATCGTCGGTAGCGACCAGTCCGGCGAGAGATATTGGGGCGCTATCCAAGAGCGTTTCAACAACAAGTTCAACTTGGATCTCAACAAGAAGATGGCGAGAAGCTTCTTCGGTCGCATCCAGACTGCCGTTAAAGCCTGAATTATCACTTTCCAGAAAGCCCAAGCTCGTCGGCAAAGCGGCGCCGATGACGGGATGGTGATATCCGAGGCCCAAGCCATCTATAAGCAAAATACCCAAAGCCCTTCTTTCCACTATTTCACAACTTGGGACATTCTCAAAGACAATCCCAAGTTCCTCCTTGCCAATTTTCCAGACGTAATCTCCATGAAGAGGACGAAGACTACGACGGAGGGCAACTATACATATTCTGCGTCCTAGCCCTCCGCGGAAGGAAGCACAGTCCACCGAAGGAGAAAGTGCGCCTCCCCGGTCGGAGGGTCGAGATGCGGCAAGGGCCAAGGCAAGGTCCAAAGGAAAGAAGCCAATCGAGGGATCGTCCCAGTTCGAATCCGTCATGGATCGATATACCTCCCGACTTACCAAGGTCGCCGAGGCCAAGCATGAGATCGCGTTGGCGTTGCGGGAATCAGCTCAAGCGAAGCTGAAAAATGCTCGGGCGAGACAAAAAGCTGTTCGGCAAAGACAATATGCCACGGACTTAGAAGTTGTCTCCAGGGATACGAGATTTATGACGCCGGAGCAGCTCCATGTTCACAAGATGATGGTGGAGGAGGTGAAGCAACGGCGGGGATGGGCGTAGTTTTTTTTTCGTAATTTTTAGTTTTATGTAATTTTTTTTAATTATGTAGTGTTTTTTTTATTGTGCGCAGCATGTAATTTTTCAATTTTCAAATATTAATGAAAAAATCGTATTATTTATTAGTTAGTGTATTTAAATTTATTTACAAATACATGAATTAATTTAATAAATGGAATTGAGGAATTGTTTAATATTGTGCTGAAGCACCCTTAAAGACCGTTGGGATGCAGGATAGGGGTTTCCAAGGAATGCACATAATCTTATATGAAAACTAGGAAATGTGGTGGGTCCAAATATCATGTGCCGCACAATCAATGAATTAATGTAGTACATATACAAACATATATGCCTACATGCATCTGGGCAAATTGGATGGTGGTACCACCAGATGTGGCACCACTCCTTATCTGCCGTACACGTGTCAACCCAATATATTATTGCATTTCTTTTATTGTTCATTTCTTTTCAATTTGTTTATTATTAAATTTTAAACTATAGTTTAGCTCTAGTATCATAAATTTACTATTATCTTTCTATATGACGAGTTTTTTTTTTTTTTGTTTTACATGGCACCCTCACGTTGTAGGACTTAATACCAAAAAATGTAGAATTAAAATATTTGTTTTTTTTATCATACATGAGACGTAAACTTACATGTATATTTATGAGAACGTTTAGCAACATGTATATGTTTCGAATTTGATTTTAATCATAAAAGTGAAGATATAGTTAATATAATTCATCTAAAAAATAAAACATAAATCTTGATTAGGGATTTATAAAGTGTAAACTGTTTTTGATTGAGGATTAATAAATCTTTAGGAAATTTAATTAATTAAATCGTAATTGAGAATTAATAAACTCTAATTAGGAAATAATAAATTTTAACGGAATAGAATTAATTAAACCTTAATTGGGGATAATTTTAAGTATTATAATATTCATTTTGATTGTAGTACTATCATGTCATGTAAATAGAACCGGAGAGAATTTTAAGTAATCTTATTTCTTAAATTATTAGGATTTATGGTTCATTTGTTTGAGAATGTTTTTCATAACTTACTACTACCTTCGATCATCAAATAACTTTATATCTTTTTTTTGGGATGGTACCCAAATAACTTCTTACCTATTTTTGTCACACTCACTTAATAAAATATTCCCTTACTCTTACTTTTTCTTCAGTCACAAAAACTTTTTTTTTTTAATTCCTATGTTATTACCTTCTAGGAAGTTATTCAGAAACTTGAGGTAGTATTATATATTTTGCAAATTTCTAATGGACAAGAGAGGAAATTTCTCAAAGCTTTGACGATGAATTATTTATAACTTAGGATGATCTCATAAAGATCCAATGTAACAATATAAAATGAGGGAAAAGTTAAAATAGTCATTTTGAAAAATAAAAGATGAATTCTAGCCATTAAAAAAAAAAGTGTTGTAATAGCCTTTTAGTTTATTTCATGACTTTTATATCCTTAGGTGTAGATTTAGCCATCTCTTTCCCCTCCCAAAATCTCCTCTGGTCAACCTCCCATCCTCCACTACAGCTTCTCCGCCGGTCAGCTTCTCTGCCGCCACCGGTCGTCTTCTACCACCGTCGCGTCATCTCCACCACTACATCTTGCCTCCGCCATCCTCGTCAACTATCTTCACCGCCGCCTTTCCTCTCCGCCGCCGTACATCACCGCTGCCGCCAACAACGTACGCCGCCGCTACAGATCTGTGGAGATGGACACCCCACCGCCGCCGCCGCACCATGGGCCGGATATGGCAATTTTGCAACGACGAAATCTTTGTCGTTTGGGATCAATTTTGACATTATTTTGAGAGTTAGAAAACAGTAGTTCATCCCACCGCTGCCGCCGCACCATGATCTAAAAATATTTTATTTTTTTGATCTTCTTCTTGGACCGAATTATGCGCACTACCTGTTTGTAAGATGTCCTCTCATAGTTCGAAATGTGCTAAATTTTTTCTTGTATTCAAGATCTCTTGTATTCAAATTCTCTTGTATGAGATTATTCTTGTATGAGATATGTGCTAAATTTTTTTCTTGTGCTAAATTTTTTTCTTGTTCAAAATGTGCTAATTTTTTTTCTTATATGAGAGATAGTTCGAAATGTGCTATTTTTTTTTTTCTTGCATGAGATATGAGATAGTTCGAAATGTGCTAATTTTTTTTTTCTTGTATGAGATATGCATTCGTGTATGCTATTTTTCTTGTATGTTTGATGCATACATGAATGTTAATGTATGATGTATACATGAAATATTCTTGTATGTGATTTCTTGTATGTGAAATATTCTTGTATGTGGGTTCTTCTTGTATGTGAATGTGTGTAAATTTTCTTGTATGTCTATCTTATTGTGTCTTTCACTGTAAGTGAATTATCTTCATGTATGTTGCTTCTTCCATGTATGTGACTCTTCTTGTATGTCTCGTTTCTTGTATGCATCAATTCATGTATGTTACTCTTCCTGCCATGAACACTTCCTGTATGTTAAGTTTCTTGTATGTAAATCTTCTTGTATGTAAATATGCATGTATGTTATCTCCATGTATGTTACTTTTCTTGTATGTGAAATGTTCTTGTATGTACATTCTTCTTGTATGTGAAATCGCTCTGCCGTGCCGGAAATCCCTCCGCCATGCAAGAAATCGCTCAACCACCAACAACAAATACTTCAACGACAAAAAAATGAAATTGAAGCAAAGTAGAAAGAGGAATAGAGGGATAAAAGTAAGACAGAGAAGTAAATAACAAAATTCAAATTAAAGGTGGACTTAAGGGTAATTATGTCATTTCAAAAACTAAAAAACTATTCTATAACTTTTAAAATGTGGGTGATATTTTAACATTTTTCTTTAGAAAAAGGGTTATTTACAACATTACCTCATATAAAATTGTCAATTAAATGTATCTTGTAATCTTTTACCAAATGAACGTGTCAGTAGTATTCAATATCTACTTCTATTATTTATTTTGTACATTTGAATGATTTTGAGATACTTTTATAATTAAAGTTGGGAATCTTTTTTATTTTGATTGTGTAATTTCAAATAAGTTTTAAAAGATTTGACTCAATTTCTATACTATTAAACAAAAATCCTCAAAACTATGTGTCGATAGTATTCAACATTTACTTCTATTATTTATTTTGTATAATTGAATAATTTTGAGATACTTCGATAATTAAAATTGGTAAGTTTTTTTATTGTGTAATTTCAAATGAGTGTTAAAAGGTTTGACCCGATTTCTTTACTATTATAAAAAAAATCACAAAATTATTTGATAAAATCTCGCCAGATCAGGATTAAATTCCTCGTTCCGCTTCTATTTGCTAGTGTACAATCTAAAGATAAAAATGAACTTAGTATGAGATGCTATTAAAAAATAAAGATAAAAATGTCATAGAAATATAAAAATCAATGGCAGAATTTATAGAAAATGCTCAAAATATTATACAAACGACGAATTTGATCTTAATGTACAAATTTTATGTTATCTTTGTGCAAAATGCATGAAAACATTTTTTTCCACCTCAGCTTACGTAATGTTTCCTTTGATTTGTTCTTTTTCTCCCCCTAATTTTACAAGGTTCACCGGCCTCACCTGTGTCCCTCAAATCAAATCGTCCGTAAACGTCACAATGGATGAGGAAATTTATAGAGCATAGGGATGTCAATTTAATCTGAGATCGACGGGATGGCTCAAGTCGAATTGAAATTAGTTTGAGCCCGATGGAGATAGCCTTAAAATCAAGTGCGTTGATCCGATTGACCGAACTTTCTTATCACTTAGCTATCAAACTTCTTTACTTTGTTTAGAAATTTGATAATAATGTTTATTTTTTCAAATATATACGAAATGTGCTTTGATTATTTATTAATAAACTGTACTCATCATAAATTTTATGACTTAAAACTTCCACAATAATAATAATGTAGTAAAATTTCTTTGTGGAATTACAAAATTACTAAATTTTACATGCCAAATACCTTTGATAAGAAAATGCTTGGTATTTTTTTTGTTATAAGCATATGGTTACCAATGATATTTATTAATTCATTTATTTTTTTAATAAATTTCTTGGTCCGACGGGCTAGACCGAAAATTGAAGGGTAAGGATTAGATTGAAAATTTCTAACCCGATAAAAATTTAAACCGATTGACCCAAACTAAAATAGCCCAAAAGCGATTGAGTTCGTCCGAAAATCGAATGAAATTAACCAATTGACATTCTTAACAGAACGACGTCATTTTCGATAAAAGTAAAATATCAAAAAATAAATTAAGACCCATCATATGCCAACTTAATTTTGTCATTAAAAGTTTAAAATTGGGAAAAGGATCACATAAACTCTTAATGTTTACCTTAAAGTACAAATAAACCCTTCATATTTTTTAGAGTACAAATAAACCCTTCATATGTTTTAGGTACAAACATACTCTTAATATTGATTTTTGGATATAAACACACTCTTAGGTGATGGCTGATATGCTGGAATGGAATGAGAATGGAATGATTATTACTGACTCTATTCCTAATCCCACGGCTGTTACATTTTTTCGTAAAGAATGACTAATCCTATGAGTATGGGTTTAGCCATTCCTTCCCTACTCCCTGGTATTAGCTATTCCACATCTTCAGGATTGAACTTCTTTATTATTATTATTATTATTATTATTATTATTATTATTATTATTATTATTATTATTATTATTATTATTATTATGTCATTAAAAAATCATTCTAATAATTATAATTAAATAATATTAAATAATAATATTAATATTATTGAATTGCAATGTTAATAATATTAAGATTATTATACTAATTAACTATTAAGGGTATTATAATAATATTAAATAAATAATAAAAAATATTTATTATTTTTATTATTATATGTTATTGTTATTATTGTAATTAGTATAAAAATCAATATTATTACTATTATTGATATTATTAAAATTAATATCATTATACATATCAATTATTAATATAATAAAAATATTAAAATAATGATATATTATTTATTTAGTATTACAATTATTATTAAACTGATTATATTAATTATGAAAAATATAATTTAAAATTATTCATTCAATTCCCTGTGTATACCAGCAATAGGAATATCATTATTCATTCCACTCCATTCTCATCTTCATTCTATTACCAAGGTCATTCCAATCCCAATTCATTCCATTCATGTGTACCAACCATCACCTTATTATTATTCAAATTGATATTCATGCCCTTCTAACCATAATCAAGTTAATATCTAAAAATTTGGTAAACTAAATATTGCAAAATTAATATAATATTTATTTATAATTATGTTTCTACTAATTACTTAATCTATATGACTTTGCTTCAATTTTTATAAAATCAATTCAGTTGAAAATGATTTTTAATTAAAATCTTATATATGCATACATTTACAAACATAAAACTTTAATTTCGTAATTCATTTATAAATTACAACAGTTCAATGATAATAAAACTAATATTGTGAAATTTCCTTGCTTTTAAAACTTTTTATTGTAATGCTATTTCTTGAGTTAAAAAATTGATATAAAAATATATTGACAAAAAATGGTGAACAATTTGGTTTAAAAATTTAATTAATATTGATATTCACTATCTTTTCATATGGTATTTTCACGACCAGAGTCAATTGCAAGCTATACACTGTGTTATGATACTCATTAACATTGAAATAATTATGATTTTGTTAATTTATAATGTTAAATAAGTAAATTAATGGTAAAATAATTGTAAATAAATATTGTTTTAGTCTCTCAAAATATTCAATGTAATGAAAAATCTAAATATTAACTTGATTATAGTTAGGAAGGGCATGAATATCAATATTTACTAACATTAATGATATGTTTGTACTAAAAAATAACATTAAAGGTATATTTGTACCTAAAAAAAATGAAGGACTTATTTGTACTCTAGTGTAAACATTAAGGATTTATTGGACTATTTTACCAAAAAAAATAACTGCAATATTCTTCTCTCCTCCCACCTCTCTTCTCTTGCTCGGTTTCCTCTTCTCTCCACCCATCTTCTCTCCCACCCCTCTTCTCAGATTTGATTCTTGGTCAACTACACTAAGATTTCCTTACGATTTCAAGAGATATGAGGGCCATCTTCCCCTTCATCAGATTACCATGGGCGCTCGGACCACCAGATTTCCGCGGCGAGTCATGGTGGTTCTTCTCCAAATCCGCTTGCTGCCGCCGGAATCGGTGCGGTGGTGGTGGTTGGAGAAGATTTGTGGGAAGAAAAGAAGAAGAGAACAAATTGCAATACAAATGAGAGAAACACATAAACTGGGATTGAAATTTTGCAAGCGATTTATTTTAATAATCTTAGTTCTTGTTCCTGAGTTTGAGTTACTTGCCTGTTCTTCATCTTCGTTCCCCGCCTATGAGCAGGAGTTTAGCCCGTTTCTATGTAAATCCGAGTTCTGGGTCGATTCCATATTTGTTTTTTGTTTTTTTTAATTTCTCTGTATATGGATAGTGAAATTGTACAACAAAGATAAAGCAAACAATACTTAGCCCAACCATAGTTCCAGTTTTTTATTTTTCATTTAATTTTAATACTAAAAAAGTCAATGACACATGTACGATGGATGAAAGAGATGAATGTACGTTGGGTGGTGGCACCATCCAGGTAGCCATGCATCTGTTAATGGGAATCATCCAAATATCCCACAAATCTATTGTTGTAAATTCTAATAGAGCAACTCATACTCTGAAAAATTTTTTAATAAAAGAGAACATAGTACTATAGCTGAATGGTACAAATTAAGGATTCTAATTTGGTACTCAGAATCATTTTTATTCAGATCCCAATAATTAGGAGAGGAAAGAACATAAGTCAGCAGTCAAGTTTCAATTAAACAACCATATCAATCAAAAGAAAACAAGATCAAAGGATTGAAATTTCTATTGAAAACTAACTGAATTCTCTTTGCACAAGGGAGCTATAGGAATCTGAGCAGAACCTAGAGACGATACTTAGATTGAGCGCTGAACCAATAGGGTGGTGAGTTCAACAACATGGACCTTCACTTTACCTATCACGTAGACAAGTTCTAGAAAAATCACGTCGTTGGAAAATAAAGTGTGATGGCTAGATAGCGTAGAGCACTCTACAAAGTCATGCTACATAACTACGTAGATCGCTAAAAAGTTTGGCTGATAGGCAGAGTTGACATATAGATATTAGGCTAAAGTCACCGTGCACTGAATGACAAGAAATTCACATAAAAGAGTTCATACTACAAATAGGATCGAAAGGCTTAAGCAACTACGAATTGATAGTGAAAATGGCAGCAACCAAACTGAAAAAAAGAACAGCGTAATTGCTAGCATTTCGGCTATCCCCTTGAGTTCTTATGAACTCACAAAGGCCAAGAAGTTAGGCTGTTCAAATGTAAGGATACATTTTACAGATTCAATATGCCAGCACGAACCAGAGAAAATCCGAACAGTTCGACCACCCTCTATTGCATTGGCAATAAGTTTATTTGGATAATCATGAAAAGAAAGCAAGAAAAGGATACGATGTTAGTTCTGAGGTGAAAGGACCATCACAAGTGTTTATGAAGAAAGAATCTTGGTTGATCAAGCAGGTTTTCCTTGATATCAAGGTTCCAACTTGTTAATCGAAAAAAATATCTTCAGCTGATCATATTAATTAGACTGAGATTATTAATAGCATCAGCTGATCATGTCCAGCAACTACGAACCAACAACAAACTACTTATGTGACAATCCAATATCTTCCAGTCACAAGCCTATAGTCTCCTCAACGCATACACATCAGATTATGTCCTCCAACATTATGACGAGTAATAAGCTAAAAGCAAGACGTAAACAGTCATAAAAGCCCCACATTAAACTCCCAATATCAGAGAATCAACTACAACAAACACTAGACGCCAGCAAAACTTTTAAAGGCTAACGAAGAACAAGGGCGAGATTAGCTTATCGACCATGCTCATGATTGCAAATGCATTATAGTAATCAAACTAACAAGACTAATCAACGCAACACGTTCAAAGTTTATATTCAAACGCAATTCCAAGATTCTCTATCCAAGCAAACAGCATTATGAATTCACCAAAGAATTCTATCCAAAACCAACAGCATTACCAATCCAAAACAAAAGCAAGCAGAAACATAAGTGGTGCCTGCAAAATTGTAGTTTTACTCACTTCATCTTGGCCTCCGTGAATAAAACATGGCGATTGACGCGAGGATCATACTTTCGGAACTCGAGCTTAATATTGTTGCTGTGAAGCCTCTTCGTCTTTTTCACGACATAGAAGAATCCGGTCCCAGCCGCCGAAACAAGCCGAACCAACATAGCGCCTGCCTTCTTCTTCTCGCCCATTTTTACGATTCAAAACTAGACTGTTCAAAATTTAGGGAAACCAGAAATTAGGAAAATTAACTACAGCAGCCTAAATTTGTACGAAATTCTTGTATCCTGTACTGCATATGCCGATATTTCTAAAGAAATCATATTGATCGTAGAATATCGGATTTTTTCATTTGCAATTCATGAAAAAACCTGAGCTATCATACTGAATAACATTAAAATGCAGAATTCCTGTAACACGAGCGAATAAGCATTTGATAGCTGATTAACAAAACTTGAAAAAATTGAAAAGCAAAATGAAGGAAGAAATTAGAGCGACGGATTACCGTATGATGAAGAATTTGGGTAACAACACAGACGGCGGCTTCGACAGTGGTGAGTAAGAAATGAAATGTGAGCTCAGAACCAGATTGACTGGGCTGGGCCGGAGGCCAATTTCTAAGCCCATTTGGCTAAAAGGCCCAAACCAAATAAATTTATTATCATAAAAACTGCTGCTGCACCCGGTGACCGCTCGTAATCAGCGATTCAGAGGTATTGTGGTTGTTTGTTTGTGGGGTAATTGGATTTTATAATATAATAATGGGAAACACTCCCATGCGACCTGCTGCATGTGGGATGCGACCGGGTCCGGTCGGGTCAACCCGGGTTTGACCGTTGGTCCGGTCAAATTTCTTTTTTTTTTTTAATTTCAGTTTTTTTTTTCGTCTCCGTCTTCGGCTCCGATTTTACGGCTCCGCCTTCGCTCCGATTACAAATATAAGGATAATCGGTGGGCAACAATTTGGATTTTTTCGGCTCGCTCCGAGGCCTTCGACTCCCCTCGCTCGAATCTTGACCAAAGAAGAAGCGGCAAACAAAAGATCGAAACGGCAAACAAACAAACGAAGAGGCAAAAAAAAAATAGAATAAAAAAAAAATTAAAATCTGAAAAAAAAAACAAACAAACTGAAAACAGAAAAGGAAAAAAGGAAAAAAAATCGGAAAAAAAAAAAAAAATGAGCGCGTGCACCCCACGCGCGGTCGCATGGGGTGCGACCGGTCGCACGCAAGTTTTTAATCAACTTCATAATCAGAGCTAATTTCTAGTTTATTTCAATATAAGGAATGCTATTATGGAGAAAAAAACAAAAATCTTATTTTAAGCTTAACTAAAATTATGTGGAATCTAATACTACTTCGCAATCTTTGATAAATATCAAGAACCGGGAGTCCTGGCTTTGACTTTGATTTTCATATCATATAATGAAAAAAAAAATTGCCAATATTCTCATGAGGATAGCCTAATAATAGAGTGGGAGACTGAACGGTCAAGAATTCAAACGTTACTAATGTCTCTATAGGTCGAACTCGTCATGCTTGGAGAGTATAATTTACTTACCTTTTGTAGTTTGCAGGCTATTGCACAAGAATGAGAATTTATCCAGTGTGCATCGAAAGCAGAAGTTGTGGGTTCCCATAATAATATAATAAAAAAAAGGAAAATTGCCGATCCAAATCATTGTTCATGAAGGTGTGAAAAAACTCTTTCTAAGTAATTTAATAAGTTGAACAATTTAATTAGTTAAAATTAAAGCAAGGAACAAATGTAGTTGATCACTTGAGGTGAACGCAATATAACCATTCCACTTATTCAAATGTAACGACTGTCCAAATCATTTGGTCATTTGGTGCAACTGTCTAACGACCACATGTATATTCTCTTGATTTTAAGATTTATTACCGAAATATAGGCTTTATTTGATCCGCAATTAGATTATGAGGTCCTATATTATCACAAGGTTTTGGTTTGCTTGGGTTTGACGTAAAAAGGAAATAAGTGTGGTGTTGGTTGATATGTCAATATAATTTTCCAAAGTTAAAAAGTTTTGTGATATTTGATGATAAATTATGACTTTGACAAGTAAGAGGGTGCCACTATAGATATATGGGATCAGGGAAATTCTTTTCTATAAAATTAGAGGAATCGAACGAGCTTAACAAAAAGAAAAGGAAAAACATATACTACTATGAAGTTACCAAACCTACAAAATAGCTTGATGGAACACATACAGTTGTAGTGGCACTTCAAAAATTAATATTCATCAACTTTATAGAGAAAAAAAAAAAAGTAAAGGAATCATTTCATTAAGTTAATGTATTTGATGTTCTCGTAAAATTCTTACATGTGAAAATCGTGATTCCTAAAAAATATGTACTATATCCTTGGAGAAAAAAAAGGGAGGTAAGACTAATTAACAAGTTATGGACCTCTCATCAAAATAAAGCATTTCATGCGTCTCGGTATCCTGCTTTCCTTTTTTTATTTGTTCCAGTAATGTTGTTTTGTTTCTAGAGAACCGTATTGTTTACTCTTCAAAAGTGATGAAATTTATCAATATTCTACTACTTCCTCCATTCTGAATTAGTTTTACTATTTTTTACTTTTGGAATTTCAACTTAATATGGTATTTCCTTTTTATGTTATTTTTTCTTTTTTATCTTTTTACCATTAAAAGTTCAATATATTTACTCTTATAGACTTTTTCCATTCACTAAGAAATTAACAACACCATACTAAGTGGAGACGGAAGGAGTATCATTTTACTTTTCTCATCCTAAAAGCTGTGCTAGAAAGAAACAAAACAAAAACAACAATATAACAACGGAAGAAGTACTGGTGTTCTTTTTCAAAAAGTGAAGTATGTGCAAATTGTGCTCTCTATGTTCATTATTACTAATCACTAGTGAAGACGACATTATTCACATGTTCATTATCATTTTTCAGTAGTATATATGTTGATCGATATGAGATTATAAAGAGATAAAACATTCAATTCCATTATTGATTCCTCAATTACGTACCATGGGTAGGTCCCTTCCCCCTTGTTTGAATTATAACTGTGGTTTGCTTCTCTCTAGATACATCAGTTTCCAGATGAGCACATCAAATATACTCGGATTTAAACTTTCAAAACATAAATAAAGTATGAATATAATAATTAATCGTTAATTATTTTAAATAATAAAGAGAAATATTATAAAATGTAGTATCATCCAAAAACAGTGGCAATTGATCAACACATACAAATAAGTCGAATTTGCACTATACATGGAAATAAATGTAAACAATAAAAATTACTAACATTGGTTCATATATCATTGTCAACACTCAAATCAAGATTCCTCTTCATTACCTGCCTTTGGAGTAAATCATTGCAGTTGTTGAATTTGATAAAAGCATATACTGATTTTAGTTTGAGGTTGATAATTAAAGTTTCGACAGTGATATTATAATAAAATGTCAAAACAAAATTAGGACAATCATTTTTTAATCGCTATCTTGATTATTTAGTGTTAATACTACCTCCGGTCTTGAAATCTCTTTTTAAGAGTGAATTATAGTTGTTGAGTTGGTTATAAGTGGAGAAAAGATCCCACACAAAGGGTAATGATATATTAAGTAATTGAGATAGTTGTGTATCATATGTGATATTGTGGATAAATAAGTTAATAAAGTAAGGGTAAAAAAGAACAATTTGTTGTGGGGTATTATCAAAAATAGTTAAGAAACTTGTGGACTGTTTCAAAAAGGAAATATGGAAGAAACTTGGAGATTGAAGGTAATACATTCTAACTAGCTCGATTTAGCAACAATATCTAATTTATAAAATTACCTGCATTTTGGTATAACTTATATTATAATTCTAGAAAGTTTAATTAAGACTTTCATTTGCCACACAAAAACCATTCCACCATTATTTTGAAAAAGAGTATATATCATGTAAGTATAATTTTACAGGTGTCTTAAATAGAAAATTAAACCGTATTATGATTCACGAACACAACCGGAAACAAGTCTCTTTACATGAAATGTTATAGATTTTGTTAATTTCTGAAAAATAAAAAATATAAGCTGTAATTTTATTAACCGAGTACCATTACATTATTGATAAATCTAGGGTTTGCAGAGATAGCTGAAAATAATAATAATGCGATGACACAAGGATTTACGTGGTTCGATCAATGTGATCTACGTCCACGGGAGAGAATATCTAGCTTTTATTGCTTGATAGTACAATGAGTATTTGAACGTGTTTACACCTCTAATCTAGCATCTATATATAGGCCTTGAATTGAGCCATAATCCTACTAGGATTCCTCATACATATCCGAATTTCCTTCATAATAGGATTCTTTCTTCTCCAAGGTAAGGCTTCGTTACTTGGTCTTCAAGGCAGCTAGTAATTCGTCTGGGCCGAGCTCCTTGGGCCGAGCTCAACATACAGGCCCAATTAAGTTGGGTCTCGGATCAGGCCCAAGAAGAGGCCGGTACTATCAATTATGTATATGAATTGATTAAGTAATAAGCAGAACACTAAAGATGGATTTCAATCTCCCAGTTTTAGATTGTGTTATTTGTATTCAATATTTTGGATGCAATAGAATTTTTGTCGTTCATATCTATCATTTTTGATATGTTATACCCGCCCCGTCCCTCAAGCGAGACGAATTTTTGTAAAGTATGTATTATTAAATTAATGGAGGAAAAAACCCACCATTATTAATGAAAAAAGAGTTTAAAAAAGGTACTACTAAAAGTTTGATAATTATTAAATTAGTTGAGAAGGCGACCTATATTTGTGAAGGAAGAAAGAGATAAAAGAAAGTAAGATAATGTAATAGTAGTATCTCATAATGAAATAGTAATATTATAGAGGTACGAAGAAATGAAAAATTAATCTTCCTATTGAAGACGAATGGAATAATAGACTTCTAGATAGTCCGATGGAAAGTATAATTAATTCAAACATAAAAATATAATAATACATCAATTCATTTATTTGTATTTTATGATTAATCAGTTGGAAGATAGTCAAACTGTCAAAACACAGCTAGAAAAGAAAACATTATCCTAGAATAGTTCAAACAATGATTTCTAAACGCCTCTTAGAAAAGTACATGATTAATTAAGGACCTATATACAAAGACAACTTCATGCATGTTACTACAGTACATATTTTCCGTTTCGAAACAAGATATTATTTTTATTTATTAATTTATTTCGGGTTAAGTAGCTACCTTTTTTTTATAAATTATAAAAAGTATTTTTTATTAAAAAAATTACGACCTCCTCCATCACTTTTTATCTTTTTAATTATTTAAGCAATTTTCTCTTTAATACTTACTCATATAAAAAAAAAATGCAACTAGACTATAAAAGAAACTAAATGATTAATCGTTTATAAAAGTGTATAATTAATTAAAGGCTATAGAGACAAATTTATGTCGCCATAATTTCATTTTTAATAAATGTACCCTCGGATACACACAAATATACTACTGTACAACATAAATTATGATATGAAAATCTGCATTTAACTAGAGTTTTTGAGGGATAGAATTTGCAGCTGAATCATCATTCCGTTGCAAAGTAGTACAGATTTCTCAGACAATAAGGTCTTCGGTTAACCACCAAAGTACCTACCGCCACCAGCCGCAAAAACTCTCTCTCTCTCTCTCTCTCTGCAAACTAGTCCACCCTCATACAGTCGTTCAGCTGTTTCTCTCTCTCTCTAAAGTTTACATCATAGATAAATCATCAAGATCAATTTTTTCTTCGTTCTAATTAGAATCCCTCTTCCACTCCTCCAAATAATTTCCTGCATTCTGCCGTCGTCACACAAAAAATGGAGCAGAATCCGCCGCCGCGAATGCATAGCCCAGTCTACCTACCCAGAGACCCCGAAATGGCATCCGCCGACCCGACCGAATCGGCCCTCTTCGACTGGTCGGATTTCCTTGATTTTGACATCGACGAAACCCTCCTCAACGCCCCTTTCGCCCTCCCCGAACCGGAGCAAGAGCATGGATCCGACCAAAGCCAGCAGTCGGAGAGTCTGGGCCGGGTCAGGAAGAGGGACCCGAGATTGCTGTGCCCCAATTTCGTGGCGGGTGTGGTCCCGTGCGCGTGTCCCGAATTGGACAAGAAAATGGAGGAGGAGGAGGAGTCCGCGCTTCCCGGCAAGAAGCGGACCCGCGCGGTGCGGGCCCCGGCCGGCAGCCCGCTTCTGTGCCAGGTGCCGGGCTGCGAGGCCGATATCAGTGAGCTCAAAGGGTATCACAAGCGCCACCGCGTTTGCCTCAAGTGCGCGCACGCCGCCGTCGTGATGCTCGATGGGGAGAGCAAGAGGTACTGCCAGCAGTGTGGAAAGTAAGTTTTTTTTTTTCATATTTTTCCTCTTAATTTTGTTTCTGGGATGACTGGTCAACGGCAAATTTATTGCTCTTATGATGTCTTTGTCTTCAAGTCAGTGGCCATATTGGAATTAGCTCATCTTTTCTGGTTTTCTTGGATGCCATTGTGGTTGATATTTTAATGTTTTCATCAACAATGAGGTATTGTATTTGTGAAGTGTGAAGTGAGATGCTACAAAAAGAAAATGAGATCAGGGTGGAACTGGTTTCCTTCATTTCCGGTTCAGTTCATTTCAGCTTTAGCAAGCTTTTGGCTGATCTCTAGGGTATTTCATCATGCGTTAAGATTGGTAAAAGACTGGTGAGGAATCAATTGTTTCTTTGCGCATAAGACGTTATGCTCTATTAATTTAAGGAATAAGTTAGCAAAATTAATCTTCTTTAGTACATATGAGCAATTTCAAATATTTAGCAAGCAATGAAGGAGCCTGAAGCATACTCCAACTCAAATGTAATGATGTTAACAGAAGTTTCTCTATAACTGTTAGTTTGCAGCCTCGAATTTTTTTATATGCACTGCAGATGTTGTTTTGGGGAAAAGTCAATAGATTATTATTTATTTTTCTGGCTGAAGTTACCCTAGACACTTTTTGCTCACATATCATGATGCTGGCAGGTTTCATCTGTTGTCTAATTTTGATGAGGGTAAACGTAGTTGTCGGAGAAAACTAGAAAAACATAATAACAGACGTCGAAGAAAATCTAATGAGTCTAAAGGAGGCACAGATAAGGAACCCCTACAGGCTGTTTTGGTTGATGATGTCAAGGAAGATGATGATGGAGGAAAAGGTATGCCAGTATATTAATGCAGCCAGTAATTTTTAGTTCTACCTGCTTTCAACTGCATCCTCTGTCACATTATATTCTTCTAAGATATGGCTGTACAATCTGGGGAATAGCCCTAACTTTTTCGATGCTTAAATCTTATAAGGAATCTAGGATTGCATGTTGCCAGTTTTGAACAATTATGGGGAAGTATTGTCCCTTTACACGATTTTGCTTTCTTGAAATGTTTTTGGGTGCATTAGCTAGCATTTTTTAGGTGATTGACTACCCTAAGTTAATTGTTCATGCTCCAGACGGCACAAGTCCGAGCAATCAGACTGAAGAAAAGGAAATATTGTTGAAATCAGATGGACATGTCTCTGCAGTATCATTAGGTCCAGGTTCCCAAGGTTCTCTGGGTGACAAGGTTGCACCATTTGCTGCGCCTGGTGAAATTCATATTAATGGGCATAAACATAGTCCAAACTCTAAACGATCTGCATCTTACAGTGACAATTTTTCCTCTGTGGTAAGCCTTGTACCTTATGCATCTGTCTTTCATTTCTTTTTCTCTTGGAAAATATGCTAAGTTAAACCCTTTTGCTTCTAAACTCCTCTCAGTGTCCCACTGGTCGAATCTCTTTCAAGCTGTACGACTGGAATCCTGCTGAGTTTCCTCGACGGTTGAGACTGCAAGTATTCAAAAGATTCTTATTGCAGTTTAGTATATATTATAAGGGAGATAGATCTATCTCTGTCAATGATGTAATGGGTTTAACATTTTGCTGACTATTTTTGATAGATATTTGAATGGCTGGCTACAATGCCCATTGAGTTGGAGGGATATATCCGTCCTGGTTGTACCATTTTGACAGCTTTCATTGCAATGCCAACACCGATGTGGGTTAAGGTAATCCTGGATATATATTCTTCATATCTTAGTGTTAAATTATTTTATTAATCATTTATCCAGCATATATTGAATTAAGATAAATTATAGAAATTGGGAGGTTCTGCTCTGCTGTGTTCTATGTGCAGCTGTTCTTTTTGGAAGCTACTGTTCCTTTACGCGTTATATTATACCAGTAGAAAATTCCAATGATAGTTAAATACTTCTATGTTGTTGCTTGCAAATACTGTATGTTGATCATATTGATCTGATACAACTACTCACTAAAATATTCATAATGCAATACGTACACCTCTTTCTGCATGATCTGATGTAATTAATAAAATAGTCAAGATGCATGCACACGTTCTGGAATGATCTATCTTATGCATGGTATGGACATTCATGAACATGCCTTATATATATTGTATTTTGTAACTCTATACTATCCTTGCCTCAAGCAGTTATTGGATAAACCGGCTTCATACATAAAAGACCTCATTGGCTCACCTGGGAGCATGTTATCTGGAAAAGGCACAATGCTTGTTTATTTGAATGACATGATTTTTCGTGTCACAAAAGGTTAGTTGGCATTCTGTTGTATGTCGAATGTTCTTGGTATTGTTCTCCTGTGTATCACCGATCAATTTATTTGTTCATATTGTCATTTGCATAATATTAATTGCCAGTAAAAAAGTATTTGATTTTACTTTTTTGACTCTCTTTAGGAGCAAGTTGTCTTGTCCTTTTAGGCTTTTCATGTAGATAATTTGAATGTTTGAGGCCTAGGATTGTTTATGGTTTGTCATATTGAGCAATCCACTAAGTAGACTCTTACTCTTTACAAACCACTTATTTGAGATCGTAAAATTTTAAATCATAGCCTACATAAGGTATTAGACAAAAAAACGGATTACATAAACATAAGATAATTTAGCACCGGAAAACATCATAGGTGAATTATGCACGTAATGAATTATGATAGACTGCCGAGGAGTTGACCTCTGTTTGTGGATCGAGTTTGAACGCTTAAACTTGTGTTTGAATATGTTCTCAGACCTAATTTTGTAGGGAAAAAATGTCTTCTCATGTTGGGGTACTCTGTTTCTTAGACAGAAGAAGTAAAAAAACTAATCTTTAGTCTTAGTTGTAGTCACAAAAATAAAACTCAATAATCAATATCCGAAAATTGTGATAGCAATTCAGAAAACAATGCATACCAAGCATGTGCTTCTGAAAGGGAAATAGATTTGACATTCCACAACTGATGTCAACTTAGAGCTAGGATTCTTTGAGGATATTGATAAAAAAATTAACTCCGGTTTTCTGAATGGATGAGAATAAATGAAATAGGGTATTCCCAGGGCTATTGATTTATTTAGTTGTGTGCATTGGGTCCTGAGTGGATGAGAATTTTCGTCACTCTTGATAGCTTCTAACACTTTGCTGGATTCTCGTGAAAACAGATGCTCGTTCAGTAGTACAAGTCAGCATTAAGGAAAGATCTCCTAAGCTTCATTATATCTACCCAACTTGTTTTGAGGCCGGCCAGCCGATGGAGTTTGTAGCCTGTGGAAGTGACCTACTCCAACCTAAGTTTCGGTATGTATGAATTACAGTTTTGATAGACGATAAAGTTGTATAACCTTCTTTTCCGAGGTTTCTTTTCTAAAATGCAAATATTTTTCTTCATTTTCTTTCCGTTATCTTCCTTACACTTTAAAGGGTAAGGGAGGGTTTAGGATAGGGATGAAGATTTCAAAATTAGGACATGATTGTAAATCGATGACTGGTAACTTTAACTAACATATAGGCAATCTTTTGCAATATAAGAAGGTACCATATTGTATTATGTCCATTTTACAGATAGCTCAACCGTTTCATGCCTTCCTGTAATATTATTGTTTGTATAGAGTCTGGATTCATTTAAGGTGCTTATAGTTTCTTTGATTGCCTAGTACAGGTTTCTAGTTTCCTGTGGTGGACGGTACCTGGCGTACAAAATTTGTGTCTCATCTCTGTGCTGTAAGAAAGGAGAGAGCAACCACTTCAACCATCAACTGGTGAAGATATCTGTTCCTCAAACTGACGTGAATCTTTCTGGTCCGGCGTTCATTGAGGTGAGAACTGCAGTTGACCCACTTTTATTCTTCGATTTCCTTGCATAAACTAATTCTGCCATTGTGCATCTAGAAAAATATGAATGGGTGAATTAGTATTTTTTTTTTCCTTCTCTGATTTGGACATTATAATCATTATTATTTGTAGTTGGGTGTTTTTTCTTGGAGTCAGGTCCATTAACTGTAGCCGTTATGTGTAAAATCCTCTTCTTGATAAAAGTTAGCAATGCAAATAAGTTGAGAATGGTGACATCATGAATTGATATCAAGTTCTTTCTGCATGAATTTGATACATAAATTGCTGTAAGAATAATGAAATTGATACATAAATTGCTGTAAGAATGGGGAAATTTATGCTCGAAACGGTAGTGTGGACAGGGTGATCCAGTCACTACTGGCAGAATTTCTCCATGCATGATAGATTTAGTTTATGCAATAATCTTTGATTTCTTTATTCTATGGTTTGGCTGCTTCTACAGGTTGAAAACCAGTCTGGTTTATCAAACTTCATTCCAATTTTTGTTGGAGATAAAGAAACTTGCGAAGAAATGGAGATCTTGCAACAAAAGTTCGATACCTCAGTATCCTCTCAAGAACAACCTATGACGCCTCCAAGGCCTTCATGCGAAGTCCTGGCTTCAAGACAATTAAGGGCATCAGGGTTTCTATTAGATTTAGGATGGTCGTTGAAGAAACCAGTGTCGGAGCAATTGTTGAAATCTTCTCACATACAAAGATTCAACTATTTATTGGAATTTCTGATGGAGAACGGATATTCTGTCATATTAGAGAGAGTATTCTACTCCTTGAAATCTTCAATTGATAAAACCAACGTTGCTGGTGTCTCTGATTCCGATATGAGATCATTACAGGAAAAAATGGGGATTGTACAAGGTATACTTGATTGTGGAACACCCAATAAAGGTTCTGCAGTGATGTCTGCATCAGGTGGCAATGTTCGCTCCCAGAAAGATGATCGATTTGTTGTTCCAGCTACTAAAACGGTATGGACTCCATCTTGTATTTCGAATTTATTCTTTGGTTTCCTAGGTTTGTTACACATTCAATCTATGGAAGTTACATATTTATCAAAGTAAAACTTGTTGATCTGAAGATCATTTACTTATATGAAAAACTGAGAATCATATGGAAAATTGAAGTTCAAACGAGAGTAAAATTGATATTTCATTTATAGATAGCATAGTTGTTTTTTCATCTGAAAGCTCATTAAAGAAACAGTTCCTGAAATCACTTAAAAACATAAAATCTAAATGTTGTATTCATATTGAGCAACAATACATATTTTTCAGAGTGTTCAAGAAACACTAGAAGACACTCCGGGGGGCAGAGATACGTTATCCCTAGATGTTGTTGATGCAACAGTTCCTCTCATCAATGCAGAGGTGTTCACGAATGTCAATATTCATACTCTCCCACATAAATCATCTGGCCTGGTCCTATCACGAACATTTATAACTTCACGATCCCTCATGGTGGCTGTTACTGCCGTCTGCATCTGTTTTGGAGTATGTGTTGCCCTTTTCCACCCTAAAAGGGTCAATCAGATTGCCACTACTATCAGGAGGTGTTTGTTTGACAGCCCTGAATAGGTGCGCTCGTCTCTCCCCTCTGTCTATCCTCCTTAGTGTCAAAAGTGCAGCACGTTGCACGTGGATCTCGATTGTACATTACTTGCCATAGCCTTGAAGAAAGTTGGGGAAGATAACTGTGATCTTAGGTTTTTTGTAACACGCATGTGATGATCATGGGGTGTTGTTATTGTTAGGTTTTGGTAGCTAACTCAATTTTCTTTTGTTAGCATCTGATAGATCTGTAGGGATAAGGGTGTCTTGTATTCTTGGTGTAGTTATTCTCCAACGTGCATTAATCTATCCATTAGCCGGTGTAGATATGAGACGAGACTGCGGGTGTAAATGAATCGAGTCGAGCTTAAGAATAAAGGTTTAAGGAGAGTAATTGGAAAAAAAAAAATTGCCGACCAACTTTGTTTATTTATTTTTATTTTTGTATTTTGTTAAAAAAAAAAAAAAGCCTATTCAGTTGTGTTAGGCTATTTTTATCTAGTATATTCCTGTATATGATAAAATGCAAATAAAGCTACCTACTAAAATTAATTCGTTTTATATTTGTTCCAATATAAAAAGTTGTACATTTTTCAGTTGAACTTAAATTATAGTAATAGCTTATTTTATTATGCGATAGATATGATGTTCGGAATACAAATCAATTTTTATTATACAAATCCCTAGATCAATATCACATCATTCAACCTAGGGATATTAATCATTAAGAGGCCGATAAATAAATTGGAGCAAAAGGAATATAAAAAGGTTTTCAAAATTAGATATTGAACACCTAAAAATTGCATGAATCGATTTACTGGGCGATCAATGTTTAACTTTTGATCTTTTAACATCTATATGTTGTAAACCATAAATAACTGCAATTAAATATCTGACAATTGACTTTTTAATGGCTAAATTATCACAAAACTGACAAATGTTTCAAAAGTATATTTTTTGCATGTACTCATATATAGTTACTGTAATGGGGTCCTTATATACTTGAGTTTGCATTAAATTTGAGTTGTGGCACTTGTAGGTATAACAAAAATATAATTCACATGCAATTATATAGAAGGAAACAAATAAAGAAAGGATACACAATTTAGAAATAAAAATATAGAAATCAGTAATTTAATTGAAAGTGTAGGTTAATAATATATCTTTCAGAGTATGAAAATGATGGTTATGTGATGTGTTAATAAAATAAATGACTAACTGAAAAAGAGGTAGGATGATGTGTGTTAAGTTGTGTTCCGGTACAAAGAATGTGTGGGCATATAATGAGGGAAATAAATAGGAACATTCCCAAAGAGAGAGAGAGTCAGAAACAGGGTGCAAACAATTTCATTATTTTTTATTGATGAATGATGATGCAGCTTGCAAACTTATGTATGTTAGAGCATTTACAGCGGGCTTCGATCAGGGGGTGTCGATCCGGTGTCGATGCCGCTCGACACACCCCCACATCGACACACCCTGTGTCGAAGCTGCTGTGGGGGGATCGACACCCCCTGTGTCGATGGTGGTGTCGAGTGCGAGGTCGATCGTTCGATCCCTCCCTCGACTCCGCCACGTCAAAAAATGGGGACACGTGGCGTGTCCCCATTGGTCCATTTTTTTTTTAATTTTCTGAAAAAAAAAAATAATATTAACAAAATTAAATACACTCCAACGGCTACATCCCATTTTTTCACTATATATATCCCTTCAACCCATTCGTCCATTTTTTTTTTAAAATTATTGTAATGAAGTAGTTTTTTGTTATTGTATTTTTTTTTAATTAGTGTATGTTGTAGTTTTTTTTAAATTCAATAAAATTGTCATTTATTAATTTCTGAATTTAATTAAGTTAATTTTTATAAAATTTATTACAAATAAAAAAAATAACAAATAAAAATCTATTCAATCATTAAAATCACGTTTCCCAGTGCTTAGACCTAGGTCTTACTCAACCCCATTGATGTGGAGAAATCAACCTATGTCTAACTCAACACCACCAATCATTAAAATCACACTTCCCAGTGCTTAGATCTAGGTCTTACTAGACCCTTGCTGTAAATGCTCTTAGTAGTTAAAATTAGGAACTGAACCTACAAACTCATAGTAATTTTTTTGGTTAATGGGGATAGCGTCGATTGCAGCAATCATCAATTCTTTTTACCAAATTCATATCGAAATAATAAAACTGATAATGCTATATTATCCCCTTTTGGCCCGGTAGGCTCGGCCCTGCCAAAACTTTTTAAATTATATGCTCCTTCTCTTGTTCGGTTTATTTAGCATTTTGCAATTTTTTAATATTTAAATTATTGATCAGTGTTTTAAATAAACTTAATTAATATTCATCATTGTTTAATTTTCATCACCCCTTTTACTCTTTTAATCATAGACCCTCTTGTCCCTAAATGGTACGACCTGATTTCGGGTTTAAACTCCACCGCTCTCCCTCCATGTCTAGAAAATCATAGACTCTTAAATTGAGGATGCAAGTGAAAACTGAAAACTACATGCAAAAATGCAATAGAAATGGTAATTAAAAATAAGAAGTATAGATCTTTACATACTTGAGAAAATCAGAAGTATACAAGAGACTAATAAAAGAATTAGAAATACAGTTTCCTCATTCGAACATCTAAGCACTGCAGATTCAATCAGTAAGGTCTCGTGCATGTTCAAATCCTACCGCTCCCATTTCCCCAAATAAAGAAGGGAAGAAATAATTAATAATTGAAATGGTAACATAGCTTTATAATTAAGAGATATAATTATTTATCAGATTCTAAAATTAAATACAAAATTTTGTCCCATTACCATTTTCTTGCATAATTACGAAAATAATAGTAGTAATTTAATGTTGCGTTTCTAATTTGAATTTTGTACCGTGTACCATGATCATTATCATCTTTCAATTTAGGTGGATTGCCTTTCATTTCTGGTATAAACATTAAAATTTTGGTTGGACTCGCAAATCGCACCAGCTGTACAAGCTATGTAGAAATATAGGAGTATTTCCAACTTCCATGTACGATTTAATAATTCAAATTTTATATTGGGGTGGATTATATACAAAAATTAGAACTAGAATAGAAATTAGGAACCAATTCAAATCATAAATTTTTGTATGATTTACTGTTGTCATTTACATGTTTCTATACTATAGATAGTTTCAGCTAGCCCTATAGATATGAAGATAGAATGGGTAAATTTTTGGTTTTAAACAAATTATATGAATTCGATGAAATTAGAATTGACCTATATAACTAGGGATTTATACATTCGTTTGTTAAATTCAACCAAAGGGGTAATAATTAATTCTCTTCTATATATATTTTATGTGTTTGTTTGTTCTGCATGTGGAAAAACCTACTATAGAGTCACCTTTTAGTACAAATGGCTCAATATATATTTTTAATTACAATAAAATATATTATCAAATTAATCACTACACCATCATAATAATAATAATGGAACCTCTAAATCGCACAAATCTGTATATCAATTATCATTTAATTACAGATTTCAATTCGTAAATCAAAATAGAGATTTACTCACATAGAGAGAGAGAGAGAGAGAGAGCCATCCTTGTTTGAAGTCTGAAGAGCCGTACGTCATGCCGTCAGGGTTTGTAAGGTCAAGTTAGTTTGGATTTTGGAACGAAGTATTGTATACCTTGTAAATTACAAGGACAATAATATATCAAAACATAAAATTACTATGCATGACGGTTTTTCAAATTTTACTAAGGTCCTGTTTAGTTGCCTATATTGGCCATGACTAAATGTCAGATATGATACAATATTGTGTTTGGTTCATTACATAAGAGTCCAATACTTAATCTCAAAAATAGAAAGGCCCGTTACTATTCTCCACAATCTCATGACTATGAGTCTTACTGAAGAGCCGTACGTCATGCCGTCAGGGTTTGTAAGGTCAAGTTAGTTTGGATTTTGGAACGAAGTATTGTATACCTTGTAAATTACAAGGACAATAATATATCAAAACATGAAATAACTATGCATGACGGTTTTTCAAATTTTACTAAGGTCCCGTTTAGTTGCCTATATTGGCCATGACTAAATGTCAGATATGATACAATATTGTGTTTGGTTCATTACATAAGAGTCCAATACTTAGTCTCAAAAATAGAAAGGCCCGTTACTATTCTCCACAATCTCATGACTATGAGTCTTACCATCCCCCTGCGACAATTTGTATCTTGAGCTTATTACGATTGTGCCCTTCCACGGTTTCCACCTCTGTAGTCTATCTCTCTCTCTCTCTCTCTCTCTCTCTCTCTCTCCACCTCAACACATTTATTTTTTCTCATCTCATCCTCTCTCTAGCTAATTAATAAAATTCCATCATGTATTTGAGGAATTACATAAAAAGGTAAAGAAATTGTGAAAGGAGAGTGCCATGGTAGTGGCTCATGAACAAGTTGCGTAAGGCAGCGACACAAAGGGATTGCAAATGGAAGAGGAGGGGCTGCGGCGGCGGCGGCAACGATCGACATAACGGCTACTACAATTAAAGAGCGGGTGGAAAGAGAATGATTTTAAGGGGCTGCAAGAATTTATGAACACATTGTAAATTAATTTGAAGTTTTAGAGAGTGTGTGAGAATTGATTTTCATGAACCAACATTTGATGATTTCATGAACCTGGAAAAAGGTAATTGATTTCACATTAACAAGGGTATATTAGTAAAATTGCATTAATTATTAATCATGTATCAAAACTGACAGATCAACCAAACAACAATTTTTATAGCTATGATTCAATCTTTATCTATCTCATATTGTATTTCATATTATATCTCGCTATTATCTAGTCAATCCAACCAGACGACACCTAACATTATTAAATATTTTACTATATTAGAGTAAAGCCTTCACACCATACAAAAATAAATCACTACACCTTCAAATAAAGTGAGACCTCTCGATCTTCTCACTAAGTCTTGCAATTTAAAAATAAAATAAAATTAGAGAAATAGTCAAAAACAGAATCTTAAGACTTGACAAGTTTTTTGACATATAAAATATATAACACCGTATTTCTTTTTAGATTCATGAGCATCAAAAGCATTTTTACTAACCCAACCTCCCCCCCCCCCCCCCCCCCCAGCCCGACCCCCACCCCACCCCCCACCCCAAAAAAAAAGAAAGAGAAAGAAAAAGAAAAAGTAAAATTAGAAAATTTGAAGATTTTTGATTCGCCCTATCATTTAAAGATTTTATTTAAAATTTGTATAAAAGACAATCTCCAGCAATGAGCTGTGATGAAATCATTATTATGTTTTTTAATTTCATTTCATTGAGGTTCGAAAGTTGAACATTGTCATTTAGGTCAACTAGATGTGCAGAATATCCGGCTTATTCCTTTTAATGACATTATACAAGTCCGTGAATTTGAACGCGTAATTTTTTGCCATGATATTACTTTACCACTAGATGAATACATATATTCGTCTTTTTTGTTTTTCTTTTGTGGGACTAGTATCTCTAAAACCTATGGCGTTGATTTTAATTTTATATAAATGTTTGCAATTGCTATATTCTCATGTAAATCATTGTGAAAACTGTAGTGGTGCAAAATTTGTTAGGAATCGGGTACTTGCTCGTGTATATAACAATGAACAAGACATCTTTATTGATAAACTTGAACTCAAACAGAACTTATAAGTATTACAATGAAAACTGAAGAACAAAGATTTAGAATGAACCGAAGATCGTCTGAAGTTAGACTTCTGCCCGCAAGACGAGAATATGCCCCGGTAGTGCTCACAGTAAGGCAGCTCGTCCCCAAAGGTTAAAACGATCTTAACGTCTCGGCAGTAGCAGCACCGCAAACTGGACCGAGAACTGGCGAACTGGACAAGAATGAAGACTAAACTCGAAGTGAATGATATGCTATGCTATGCAGGAGAGGAGTGCAGATTGTTTTTGAATGAGTGAAGAATGCAATGAGAGACCCTCCTTATATAGCAACTTCTCAGACATGAAGGGGCTCGTGTCACAGCCCCAAATCTCGAGGGACGACAAAGCCGGGGTGCGACTAGGGGTTGGATTAAAGAAACGAGGAAGAAGGGGAATAACTAAGAATGAACAGACATTATTAACAGAATAACTTCTATGAACAAGATTTCATTTAAAAGGAAGAGTCGATCTCGAAGGATCACTCGATAAGTTGTTCAAACAGGAACTGAGTTCATTGTACGATGCTTAGACCCAAAAGATAGATACATTAACTCAAAAAGATTGCAGCGGAAAGCATAAAGCTTGATACAAGTTCTTCTTCCTAACTACGACTCTTTACTCAACATCAACCTCCGCCGCTCTCGTCGCTCAACCTGCACATTTTATAAAACATATGCAGGGCTAAGTACAAAAGCACTTAGTGGGCACGTTGCCGAAAACATATCATAAGTATAGATAAATCAGGCATCTCATTTCTATAGCACATCGGGGTTTTTCAATAAATACCCGTGTCTACTAAACATTTTCTGTCTCATTTTCAACATGGATTGATCAAGCACTTTTCTGATAGATGTTACGTTCAATCTTGCCCAATAATTATCACTGTGGTTGGTTACCCCTCAACAGGGTTCCACACACAACGGCTACTGTGTACACTAACTTTGGATAGCAGTCGGCTAACTCAAAGTCCGATCGTTTTAGTTAGCAGGTCGGCTAACTAATAATTTTGGATAGCAGTCGGCTAACTCAGAAGGGTACAAGAGAACTCACATAAAACAAATATTTCATGCTCTGATTATCATTTTGAAAACACAATTATCAAAGCTGTAAATAAAGATTTTCGAGCATCGCTCATTTTATTTCGTATATAGAAAAAGCCCACCTCAAAGATTACAGAACTATAATACGAGCTTCCGTCTTCGATCCGTCCTATTCTTGGCGCTGACTTCCTCCTTTTATTGTAAATAAACAAACTTTAAAACTCGATCGTAACGATAAAAGAAACAAGAAATTGAAATCGGTTTTAGTCTTTTAGGCCTTTGCACTTTACTACTTTCTTTTGATTAACGAATAAACGAGACTTGATCAATTCTCGTTTATAAACTGACTCGGCTCATTACTCGACACTTAGGTCAGTAGATAAATGGAAGTCGATAACTTATAACGACTTAAAAGTTCACAAGGAACGAAGTTGAAAAGGATTCAACTTAAGAAATTAGGTTTACATAAGTTTCTGCACAAAGCTGAGGTTCTGGAGTTCATACAGAACAGGTTCCTGCAAAACAGGGGATGTAATTTATACCAAAAGAAAGACACGGATGTCTAGGTTACTCTCCAATTTACGGATCTCGATTTCGTTAAGCGAGCTAAAAGTTATGACAGTTTCCGTAACGTATCGCAAAACAGTCCGTGATGAAACCCTAGGCTCGTTAACTTGATGCACAACTTCCTAGGTTCGACTAATGTTATTCCACTTTTATTCTTAAGAAATTTCCATCTCAAGGCAGTCAATACGTAATATCTTATATGACAAATTCCTTCATATCTCTCGATTACAAACTCGACGTATAATTACTCGTCTTTCAACTAACCAATTACTAAACCAATTCAATTTCAATTTCTATTTCATTCATCAACTTCTCGTTTATAAACTATAACTTATATCATCTCGTATCTCGGATGGAAATATCGTCAACTACAATATCGTTCGTTTATCAACAACAATCATAAATATCAAATTAATTTCCTTGTTCGACTTTTCTATCGACATTTAATCTCGTTTCTCCGTCTCTTATCAAAATTCCAATCTTCTTAGAATTCGTTCAAATTTTCCTGTTACGATCATTAACTAACAAGATTAACATATATTCAAATCACAAACCTAAATCATTATTCATTCTCGACTTATCGACGATTTCTCGTCTCTTAACAAAATTTCAACGTTCTCCGATTTGGCTCAAACTTTCCAATATCGTTCATCATCTATATAGAATCACTAATACGCAAACCACATACTCAAATCAATAACGAATCTCCACTTATCGACGGGTTTTCGTCTCTTACGATTTTTATTCTATTTTTAGAAAAATTTCAAATAATTATATAGTCATCCTCAAACATACTACATCTCATTTCTATTATCATTTCATGCAAATCATAACATATACTACACCAAATTATTACTTCTTTCTCTCTTACACTTTTATTTTTATTTTTAGAAAATTCTAAATTAATTCATGCATTAATCTATCATCATATAGAACACTAATCCATCAATCAATCCTCAAGAAAATCGAACTAACAAAAATCCCTAATTCCTATAAAAATTTCGGTAATATCAAATAAATTAGGAGGGATGATCTCTTCATGATTTCAATCCATAAAACCATTCCTAAGCATACTATAACATATATTAATCATAGATTCATCATCCTACTTCATTTCCAAATTTTCGAAAATAATAAAGTAGATGGAAAAGGATTTTTATTCGGTTCAATACGTAGAGGAAGTTCCTACCTTGTCGAATATGAACTCGGAAATAAGAATGATCGGTAGACGAGAGACTTGTGGAGCTTGAGATAGCTTGAAGAACTCTTTAATGGAAGAAAGTGAGAGAGAAATGAGAAGAGGGGGGGGGGGGGGGGGGGGGGGGGGGGGGGGGGGGGGGGGGGGGGTAATGGTGAGAGAGGGAGAGAGGTGATGACTAATGCTAATACTATTTCATAAAGTGAAAAATATCCAACTTAAGTGATGACTCATGTATGGCGGTTTAGGGGGGGTTTAATTGCCGGAAATATCTCCTTTACGGGTCTAGAACGACGTTATAAAAATGAGAAATTAAAACCCTAGTCGGTTACATTTTCGACGAAATCTAATTCGACCGTTAGATTAGAAATAAATCACATACTCGGAAAACATAATTCGTTTTTCAAAATCCGATAAAAAGTCGGGACAAGACAGTCCAAAATTCGCTCTGAAAAATTAATATAAGTTGACTTTCTCCGGTGAACTCGTATCGAAGAAAAAGTGAATGTAAAGTCTGATGGCTTTTCGATCTGAGTTTTCGGACGAAAATTTTATCGGACGCGAAAACCCTAATACAGTAGTCGTTCGACCGACTTCTGGAATTTATTTTCAGAAACGGATTTCACCGTCAGTCTTAGAATCGAAAATCTTTAACTTAGGCGTGCAAAGCCTTAATTAATAATTAAATTTTTATTTTGACGACGGAAGAATTATCCGGGGTATTACAACTCGTCTCCATAATGACGCCATGAAGACGTTGGAGGTTACAGACGCCAAAGGTCTCGCTGGAGGTGAAGAGACACTGCTGTTACAGCAGTCTAAAGGTCTTGGGTCGATGGGTTTCACACGATTGGACTTCCGGATTGGGCTCAACAATTAAGTGAATTGGGCTTGTGGAGTTGGTCCAAAAAGATAAGGCCCAAACACCAATTGCCAAGATCCAGGTCCCGGTCCCGCCCGTCCGGACAGCGGCAGCGCGTGTGTGTGTGTGCACGAGGACACCAACCCAACAAGTTATTAAGCTTATACAGACATAGCCTTAAATGCTAGTCAAATTATCCACATATAACCGATGTGGGACAACTAACCCAACAAGTTATTAAGCCTATACAGACATAACCTTAAATGCTAGTCAAATCATTCACATATAACCGATGTAGGATAACTAACATTTATTATAATTAATAACATGTTAGTTACTACTTGAACATTCAACCTTTAGCATACAATATCTCACTCACCGGAAATCGGTTTAGAGATATTAAACATACCACGTTGATCTACTCACGACGTAGATTACATCCAATAAATATTTTAATCAAATAATAAATATTTAATTAACAATATTTATCCTCAATTAATGGTTAACTATAAACCATTTCTAACAAAATTCCACCTAAAAAATATTGGTGATATTCGAACATGGAATTGTTGGTACCTAGTAATCTTCTTTTTATAAAATTGAATAAAATTGAACTAATCATATGAGACGGACGTGCGACTTAAAGACGATGAAAGCCCCAAGTCACAAAATTATAAGTTCATCGACTTCACCAATTAGAGCGGTTTACATATTTATCATATTTATGTTGTTGTCACACGTTTCTTGTTACTTGTTAGAGTGTAACTTTTTTTTTTTCTTTTTTCTTTTTTTACAAATGGCAGAACCAACAAAATAGCATGAGCTGACAAGATCCCACGTCAGTGACAGCTTCAATTCACATGAAATTTAATCTCCACCCTTGAAAATTAGCACAAATCGAAAATATCTTATTATTTTATTACCTAATCATTAAGATTATTGTTCAAGTACAACCCTATTTTTATCGTATCTTAGTAGTCTGCAGCTGCATTGCAATTTGCATGTACAATTGATACACACTCAACACACACACAAACACACATCCGTGCGTGTGTGTGTGTAACGCGATTATAAATATATATAGAGCTCAAATCCATTGCATGCAGTGTGCCTAGCTATTGACACTTCTTAGTTTCTCGCACCTTTTTTCTTTAGTTTTTATTTATTTATTTTCCTTTTTAATTTAGTTTGTATTTTTATTAAATTTGGGCTGTTAGACAATAGATATGACTACTGATCAGCATAAAGATGTTGAAGATGGCCTTGCTGAACTGGAGAAGCCCTTCATTCATCAAGAAAACCGCGTCGATTCGGATATAGAAAATGGATCGATTTGGATGGTGTTGCTGAGTACTTGTGTTGCTGTTTGTGGATCATTTGAGTTTGGATCATGTGTAAGTACTATGTTTTTCCATTATGTATTAGTTTTGATTTGAGAGAATTGAAAAAGCTTGTATTAACAAGTTGCTTTCTTTCTTTTCCCTTTCTTGTTTGCCTTCTTGTTCTGTTGCTCAGGACAATCAAATATGTAACAGAAAAGGGATGAAATCCAAAAAAATTATTTTTTAGGCTCAATTTCATTTATTTGCAGGTGGGATATTCTTCACCTACTCAATCAGCTATAAGGGAAGACTTAAATCTCTCTCTATCTGAGGTAGAATTTTTCCTTCTGATTTTCATCTCAGTTTTTCTTGAAAATAAAAGGATAAGATGAGATTTTTAACCAGTATTTTTATGCAGTTCTCTATGTTTGGATCCATAATCACTATTGGTGCTATGATTGGAGCAGTCACAAGTGGTAGACTCGCAGATTTCATTGGTCGTAAAGGGGTACTAAAAATACAAATTTCAAGATTTTATATGTACCTGCAAACTTTAATCTTGATCCAAACCTACATCATTAAGTAAAATTCTTGATTTTTTCATGGAACAGGCAATGAGAATGTCAGCTGTTTTCTGCATCACAGGATGGCTGGCTGTCTATTTTGCCATGGTTAGCGCGATTTCAACTATTCTTCTTCTTATTTTGATACTAAATTTACAATTAATTCTCTCTCTCTCTCTCTCTCTCTCTCTCTCTTTTTGAAATGATTTTGTTGATGCAGGAAACTCTGTTTCTTGATGTTGGAAGGTTCTGCACTGGCTATGGCATAGGAGTATTCTCCTATGTGGTAAGCATTTTCCTGTCTTAATCTCACCAACATGTCTTAGTTTTTTCTAAAAAAAACCAGCCTTAAAAACCACTATATATATGCATCAGGTTCCTGTCTTCATTGCTGAAATCGCGCCTAAGAATCTTCGCGGAGGGCTTGCAACACTGAATCAGGTGAGAGAAAGGCCTCAACTTGTGTTTTATGAGAGAGATATATCATATGCTATAAGTGATTTTTACTCAAAATTTTCAGCTTATGATTGTCTGTGGAGCATCAACTGCATACATTGCTGGATCAGTTGTAACATGGAGAACATTAGCTCTAACTGGTGAGTTCATAATCTTACCATTGCAATAAATAAACTAATAAATTAAGAATAATAAATTTTCAAGAATTTATTCTAAGTTTCTGCTTTTTTCTGTTCTGTTATACGCAGGTCTAATCCCATGTTTTCTAATTCTTGTTGGCCTATTTTTCATCCCAGAATCGCCTAGATGGCTGGTGAGATTAACCATCAAAATAAAAATTCTCAGTAATTTGTTCAAATAAGCAAAATTAAATTGTGAAATTGATCCAAAACTATGTTTCTTGCAGGCCAAAGTTGGCAGAAAGAAAGAATTTGAATTAGCATTGCGTAGACTACGTGGCAAGAATGCTGATACTATGCAAGAAGCCTATGAAATTCAAGTACATCTCCTTTCTGCTCAGTGTTTTTTTGCCCTTTTATTTCAATTTAAACGCGTTTATCTTACTAAGTATATATGCTGTCTGCTCAGGCTAGCATTGATATTCTGCAAGATCAGCCTAAAGTTAGAATTCTGGACTTGTTCGACCCCAAATACATGCGTCCAGTCATAGTAAGGATCAACATTCACATGAGCTTATGTAGACAGTAGAGTCGTGTCGTGTCTAAAGATAATGATGTCTTCATCTAACTTAGGTTTGTTTGGTTTAGGTTGGTGTAGGATTGATGGTTTTTCAGCAGTTTGGAGGGATAAATGGGATTGGTTTCTACTCTAGTGAAACATTTGTAGCTGCAGGTTTTTCTTCAGGAAAAGCAGGAACAATAGCATATGCCATAATTCAGGTTCGCTACAATTAAATAATTATTCACTCTTTTTTTTTATGATTTATCTTTAAATAGATTGAAACTCAAGAATCTGAGTTTTTTAATAGAACATATAAATTTGTTACCATAATTTTGTAGGTCCCTATAACTGTGCTTGGAGCAATACTGATGGATAAATCAGGAAGAAGGCCTCTTCTCATTGTGAGTTTATTTTCAAGCAATTCTTTGAGATGTAAACCTTAGAGAAAAAGATAAAAATAGATAAAAATAAACAAAATTTACGTGATTTTTCAGATCTCAGCAGCAGGAACATGCCTTGGATGCATCATGACAGGAACTTCATTTTTCCTTAAGGTTATTTTTTGGCAAAATTCTTTGTTTGTTCAAACATAGTTTATTTCTAAAAATGATCCATTTTCTAACACATGTTTCCATTTCTAAATCAGGAGCAATCTCTATTTCCTCAATATGTTCCATTTCTTGCTGTCTCTGGAGTACTGGTAAGACGAGCTAAATTTATAGTCGAAGCCACTACTAATACACGTTTAGACATACCACACGCTGATTTTTCGTTTATCTTTTCTCGAATAAATGTGATCAGGTATACATATCTGCCTTCTCTATAGGGACGGGGCCAGTTCCTTGGGTCGTCATGTCAGAGGTAGCCGATATTTTCAATCTTTTTGCAATAAAACACTTGAGTTTATACAAACAACATTCATGTTGAGACATCATATTTCTTCCTTTTTTTTGCAGATTTTCCCACTTCATATAAAAGGTATAGCAGGGAGCCTAGTAGTTTTAGTGAACTGGTTAGGTGCATGGTTAGTTTCCTACACCTTCAACTACATGATGAGCTGGAGTTCAACCGGTGAGAGTTAAAATAAAGTAACATTATTTTTAAGATTGCTCTTCATCACAATCTTGAAATTTATCAAATTATAACATTTTTTTTTTTAAATTTAGGTACCTTTTCGGTCTATGGTGCATTTTGCGCGCTGACAATAGTGTTTGTGGCTAAGATTATGCCTGAGACAAAAGGTAAAACACTTGAAGAAATTCAGGCCTCTCTCAGGTCATGAAACTGATACCAAAAAGTCGAAAAAACAGAAGAAAAATAGCTACAAAGTTTAGTCCAGACAAGTTTGTAGTGATTTTAGACAAAGCCAACAACATTTCATCACTCCTCACAAGCAAAATGATGTAGTCAGAAGTTGGCTGAGTATCTTGGATTTGTTGTTGGCTTCAAACATGGATAAATTTATGCTCGAAAACGCGGCGTGGACAGGGAGTTCCAGTCACTAATGGCAGAATTTCTCCATGCATGATAGATTTAGTTTATGTAATCTAATCTTTGAGTTTTCTTTCTTATTCCTTTTTTTTTTTAATCCAATTTGTCATTATTGATTTTTTGTAAGCAAGAAATGAGAAGAAGAGATGGTATTGCATTCTATATAATGTTTATACATTGGCCAGGACACAAAAAAATCAAGAGGAGGACTTGGGTGCAACCGGTCTCTTCCCAAGACACCGGATTCGGGTGTCAACGTGGGTTGACCCATTGACCGGTCAAAATTAATTTTTTTTCAATTTTTTTTTAATTTCCAATAATTTTTTTCGGCTCCGCATTCGGCTCCTATTTTACGGCTCCGCCTTCGCTCCGATACTAATATAACGATAATCGTAGGATAACAATTTAGAATTTTTCGGCTTGCTCGAATCTTGACCAAAGAAGAAACGACAAATAAAAAAACGAAGAGGTAAACAAAAAAAGGTGGGGAAAAAGAGGAATTTTTAAAAAACAAAAATTGAAATAAAAAAATGAAAAAAAAAATTGAAATTCAAAAAAACGAAATTAAAGAAAACTGAAATTAAAAAAAAAAAATAGGTGCGTGTAATACACGCGTTGCTCGTGGGTGACTGGCGCGTGTATTACACGCGCCATGCGCCACGCATTGTATGCGACCGGTCGCATACAAGTTATTGTCAAAAATCAATTACTTCATCATTTTTATAAATGCAATTATTTACTTGTGCTGGAAACTGTGTAATCTCTTACTAATCAAATAAGGGGCGACAAAAACTCGTGTGCGGCACGTCACACAACTTGCGACCGCGCGTGGCGCGTGTGCTGCACGCGCCCACTTGTCACATGCGGCGTGTCTTGTGTACGCGTCCGTGTATATATTTTTTAATTTTTAATTTTTTAATTTTTTTTTTTTAAATTCCAGATTTTTTTTCTCCCTTTTTTTTGTTTGCCTCTTCGTTTTTTTGTTTGCCGCTTCTTCTTTGGTTAAAATTCGAGCGAAGGGAGCCGAAGGCTTCGAAGTGAGCCGAAAATTCAAATTGTTGCCCGAAGATTATCCTTATATAAGTTATATTAGTAATCGGAGTGAAGGTGGAGCTCTAGAAATTAAAAAAAAAATAAAAAAAATACTGGTGCATGCACAACAAGTGCTGCGCGTGGGAAGCACGTGCATATAGTGCACGCACCACGTGCGATCGCAAGCTGTGCGACTCATCGCATGGGAGAGCTGCTCTGCATAACTATAAACTTAGCAATGTCAAGCTTGGATGGACGAGATTACAAAGTACAAAATGTAGCTTAAATATAGTAAAAATAAGATGACAATATCGACATAGGGTTTGTTCCTGTAAAATCAATACATTAAATAATTCTTATTTTGCTTTCACATGATCTTTGAAAGTTTAACTAAAATATATCACCTTTCAATTTTTTTTTATTTCCCCCCGAATATTAATTGCCTCAAACTAAAAAAAAAAAATCAAAGAGAAAATGAGCTAATTTGTTTTACTTAAATCAAAATAATGTCCATTTTAGTTTTGGCATGTCAAGTTTAATTTGAAGGCAATTGGAATTCGAGGGGAAAAAAAAATTGAATAGACAACATATTTTTATTCAAATTTGAAAAAGACATGCAAAATCAAAACCAGAAATATATCGAAAGGTAAGACTATCTGCAACCCGTCTCGAGCGGGGGTGCTCGAGCGGGGATCGAGCACGGGGTGGCTCGAGCATCCTGCGTGGTGGAGGTCGCGAGCTCGAGCACAGCTCGAGCATGGCGCGTGCCTTCATGCGTGAATCGAAAATTAAAAAAAAAAATGTCGGGCGCTGTTATACACGCGCCAACGGTAAAAAAATTAAGGGCAACGGGCATTTTTTGTTTGCCGGCAACGGTAATTTGCATTTTTCTTTTTTATTTTATTTTATTTTATTTATTTTACCTATAAATACCCATTTCATCTACTTCATTTTCACACCTCTCATTCCTTTCATCTCTCAATTTTTTTTCATCTCCTTCATTTCTCCAACAAATTCATCCCAAAAAATAAATTATGGATCCCAACAATCCATACAACTGGTTCGGCGACACTTCCGACGACCAAATGGGTTTCACGGGGGCGGGGCTCGATCAAATCAACCTCAACAGTACGGCCTCAGCTGAATCCTACCCGTCGTTCTCCCCCGACGCCGACAGTTCGGCGACAAACACCGAGGTTCGCCTCATTTTGGCACCGCCGCCGTCCTAGCCCGCTGCCGGAGGAAGAAAAAAGAAGGGCAAGGGCAAAGCCATCGTCACCTCTGCCGCTGCCGAGGAAGATGACTCGGAACCCGTCCGTGCCAAGCGGCACAACTACACCGACGAACAAGCCAGCTACATGGCACATATTTGGCTGGAGGAGACCTGCAACTCCATCGTCGGATGCGACAAGTCCGGCGAGAGATATTGGAGCGCTATCCAAGAGCGCTTCAACAAGAAGTTCAACTTGGATCTCAACAAGAAAGCCGTGAGGAGCTTCTTCAGCCGCATCCAGACCGCCGTTAAAGCCTGGATTAGCGCTTTCCAGAAAGTCCAATCTCGCCGGTCAAGCAGCGCCGATGACGGGTATGTGATTGCCCAGGCCCAAGCCATTTACAAGGCTAATACCCAGGCACCTTCTTTTCACTATTTCACAACTTGGGACATTCTCAAAGACAATCCCAAGTTCCTCCTCGCCAATTTCCCAGACGTACCGTCCATGAAGAGGACAAAGACTACGGCGGAGGGCAACTACACATCTTCTCAGTCCCAGCCGTCAGCGGAGGAGGCCCAGTCCACCGAAGGAGAAAGCGCCCTTCCCCGACCGGAGGGTCGAGATGCGGCAAGGGCCAGGGCAAGGTCCAAAGGAAAGAAGCCGGTAGAGGGCTCGTCCCAGTTCGAATCCGTCATAGATCGATATGGCGATCGACTTACCCAGTTCGCCGAGGCCAAGCATGAGATCGCGGTGGCGTTGCAGGAATCAGCTCGCGCGAGGCTGGAAAATGCACGCAACCGGGCCGAATATGTTCAGCAGAGACGTGATGCCACCGACTTGGAAGTTGTCTCCAGGGACACGAGATTTATGACGCCGGGGCAGCTCCAAGTTCACAGGATGATGGTGGGGGAGGTGAAGCAACGTCGGGGGTGGGCGTAGTATTTTTCATAATTTTTAGTTTTATGTACTTTTTTTTTCGAGCATGTAGTGTTTTTTCTTTTATTGTATGCGGCATGTAATTTTCCAATTTTCAAATATTATGGAAAATTCGTATTATTTATTAATTAGTGTATTTTAATTTATTTACAAATAGATGAAATAATTTAATAAATAAAAATAGAAAATTGTTTAATATTGTGCTGGAGCACCATTAGAGCGCCTTTGAGATGCAGGGGTAGAGGTCTCTAAGGGTGCTCTAGATAGTCTAATAAAGAGAACCATATTTTTCAGTAATAAATCCTGTCATTATTTCTAAGACTATCTGCACCGGGTGTCTCGAGCGGTGTCTCGAGACAGCGCTGGCGACGAGACACGCCGGTGCAGAAGCCATCGTCTTGAGACTGTCCCGAGCCGACGAGACAGCCTCGAGACAGCGCGTGTGTTACACGCGCGCAATTTTTTTTTTTTTTTAATCGGCGCGTGCAATGCACGCGCCAGACATAAAAAAAAAGAAAAAATTAGGCAACGGCTAGTTTATTCAAACGGGTGTAAAACGGCTATAATCTGCCGATTTCTTTTTTTTTAATTCTCATATTTTTTCCTATAAATACTACATTTTATCACACCACTCTTCATACCTAAAATTTTCAATTCTCCTCTTACAATTCAATTTTTTTTTTCGAATCATTTTCGCTACATCTCGAAAATGGATCCGAACAATCCTTTCTCGTCATCGTGGTGTCCCTCTGAAATGGCGGACGACGGGCAATACGGCTCCTACACCGGCGTGGGGCTCGATTCCATCAACCTCAATTCTTCCGTCGGCGAGTCCTTCCACACCGTGATGGGCGACCAGGATAGTACCTCATCGGAGCCGGCACCGGCCAAAGGCAAGGGAAAGCAACGCGGCAAATCCAAGGGAAAGGCCCTCGCAGTTGTCCCTCCACTTTCTCGTCCGGACGCCGAGGCCAAACCAAATAGGCGCGCTTACTCGGTGGAACAAGGCACCGCCGTCGCCCAAATCTGGAAAGAGGAGACGTGCAATTCCATCATCGGACGAGATCAGAGCGGCGACAAGTACTGGGGTCGTGTGGCGGAGAGGTACAACGCCATGTTCAACGACGACCTCAACACAAAGACGGTGAAGAGCTTTTTCGGGCGGATCTCCCACTGGGTGAAGGAGTGGATGATAGCTTACGAGAAGGCGGACAGGAAAAGACAGAGCGGCGCCTCCGACGACATGGTCAAGGACCAAGCCCAGGAGTTATACCACGCCCATGAAGGGACCTACTTCAAGCATTTTGGTGCCTGTGAAATTTTGGCGGACTACCCCAAATTCCTCCACCAAGAATTTGCCGACGTTCCGTCCATGAAGCGGACGAAGAATACGGCAGAAGGTGCCTACACCTCATCTGGAACGCCGCACGGATCGAGCGAGCCAACAGAAGAAGAGGAAAGCTCGGCTCCCCCCCGCCCACAGGGACGAGACGCGGCAAAGGCGGCGGCGAGGGCGGCCAGAGGAAAGGGAAAGAAGAAGCTCAGCGAGGAGGAGAAGTTCGGGTCGATGTTCTCCTTAACAAATGATCGGCTAAACAACCTCGCCGCGACGAAGAACAACCTCGCCGAGGCAATGAGGGAGCGTGCTAGGGCGAAACAAGACCTCGCCGATTTGAAGATCATCAACACGGACACGTCAAACTACACGCCGGAGCAGATGCAGTTCCATATGATGTTGCTCAACGACGTCAAGCGCCGCCGCGGATGGGCTTAGTTATTTTTTTTCCAACGGCTATGTTTTTTAAATATTGTAGTATTGTTTTTTTTATCATTTCTACTAGTGTAATATTTAATTTCTAGTAATGTATTTTTCTTAATTTGTAGTAATGTATTTTAATTTAAATTATTGAAATTTTCAAATTTTCAATTTATCTTATTAAAATTAATGTAAAATAGAAATTCAGAAATTCCTTAGAGACAGTTATTAGAGACAGCTCTACTGCAACTTACTGTCTGTATCTCCAAAAAATTTTTAGAGACACCCCTTAGTGAGGTAGTGTAAGAAAATACAACAAGCTTGCCTTAATATCAAGGCCCTTTTAAACATCGGCGCACACACACACACTCATCTTCGGACCACGTTTTGCCACGCGACCTCATGCGCGTGAGGAACACTCAACCTCGAAGCAACAGTGAAGAGCCAACCGTCTTGATTACACTTATTCATACACAAGAGAAAGCCACGAACACACACACACACACACAATCTCGACTGAATAAGAAAATACATTTTCCCTTTTTTGCCTAAGAAAATCTGAAATCATTCGAACAAAAAAATTGATTCTTTTCATTTATGAGACCATTTAGACTTCGCTATTCAAGGTAGAAAAGTGTTGCAGCTCTTTTTATTTCACCAAAATTGTTGATGCTCCGTCCTTAGCGTGGAAAATTTTGTGTCTGCGTAAGTGCTGACATCACTGATTACGATTGCCGACTGTTTCGCTCTTGCTATCATTTTTTGGAAGTGAGCTGATTGAATTTGGAAACTTTGGTCAAAGCCCATTACTTCTTGTGTGTGTGTGTGTGTGTGTGTGTTTTTTTTTTCCTTCGTGATTACTGTAAGTTGTGAGGAATCTCTTTTTTTATGTGTTGCCGATTTCGATATGGAATTTGTATGAATAATTTCTCACCTCCGGTTTGAGGCCATTGCCAGAGTTCTCTATTCAATTTTGGTTTGTAGCTTTTGTTTTTCTTTACTCTGAGTGTATGCATTAACATTTTCTTTTTTTTTTGTCAAGAATTCATGGGTTTAACATCGTTTTTGAAGTGGGAACATATGGTTTGTTTATTTATTTATTTTTGTTGTAGCATTAATTTGGTAGAAGTTTTGTATTGTGCCTGTAGGAGGAAGTAGGAATTAAGAATAATTTTTTTGGGTGAAAATTGTATAGCAGTACTTTATTCCTTTTTCTTTTTCTTGGTTAGTAGGAGAAAAGAAAGGATTTTGGAAAATGGACAGGCCAGGAAGATATATTAGACCTGGCTATTGCTTCGATGATCCTGACATGTCATGTGGCAATGTGCAACCGGGCTGTGCTGATGTTGAATTTGCTCAGCATACGAAGTTAAGGTCAGCACCGCACAGGCATCTGAGGCGGGTGTTGCCCGAAGAGACGAGATCACTCGTTTCCCCGGTGCATATGATGTTGGGTAGAGAATGCAACTACAGTGGAAGAGGGAGGTTTTCTTTATCTGATTCTTGTCATGTTTTGAGCCGGTATTTGCCTGTTCGTAGTACTCCCTCGGTGATTGATAAGATGAAGACTTGTGTGTATGTGTCTCAATTTTCTGATGATGGTTCTCTTTTCGTTGCTGGATTTCAGGTACTGCCATGTGTTATACATTTGAATGTTCTGCATGTAGAAATTTTGTTGGTGATAACTGATAAGCATTGCATCATTTCTTCAACAGGAAAGCCAAATCAAAATATACGATGTTGATCATGGATGGAAAGTTCATAAAGATATTCGTGCCAGGAGCTTGAGGTGGACTATCACCGATACTTGTCTGTCACCAGATCGTCGTTTTCTTGTAAGATAACTATATTCCTGCACAAGATTTCCTTATGTTGTATTGTTGTTTATCCCTTTTGAATAATAATTTATGAAGGATTTATGTTCTTTATGAGAAAGATGCAACTTTCAAACACTGTTTCTTTTGGTGGTTCTGTAAGTTGAACACACACACACACACACACATGTGTGTGTATATATATATATATATCAGAAAAGAGAGAGCGCAAGTTCCATCATCTTCACCTTCATAAATATGGTGAAGTGCAGGCTCAAACTAGTACGGAAATAATATGGTGACTGTATATGTATATATGTATCTGATACTGGAATATTATTTCCGTACTAGTTTGAGCCTGCACTTCACCATATTTATGAAGGTGAAGATGATGGAACTTGCGCTCTCTCTTTTCTGATATAATTTGAAATAGAAGCCAATCATAATAATTTCTATTTAAGGATACGATGGAAAATTAGGATCATTCCAGTGTTGCTAATGAGGTTATGGACTGTAATCATTGTAGCTTCTGATGAAAAAAAAAAGTGAATTGCATTTTCTTTTGGCTGATGTTAATTCCTTGAATTTGGTAATGATGAATCATCACAGATTTATTCCAGCATCTCTCCAGCTGTACATATCGTTGATGTTGGATCTGGTACAAAACACTCTCATGCAAACGTGACGGTTAGTGTTTCGAGTTCCTTTACCATTTTCCTTTTAAAGACAGTACAAAAGACTTTAAACAGGCATGCCAAAGTTATTATCTGATTCTTACAATACGTGTTGTAACAAGTTAATTATGTTAATGGGAAGTACATATAGTAGACTGTTGGCCAGTTAAATGCTTCATTCGTAACATTGCAATCATGTTTAAATCAAAGGTCCCAATTTCTGAATACTTGGTTCCTTGTATTACCATAATACTGGCATGTAAAACTATTCAGGAAAAATTTCTAGAGTTTGTATAGGAGATTAAAGAATTCTGTATATTCACGATGTTTACTTTGATGACTACCATGAGTTAAATTATAATTGGATTAAGCCATATTTGCTTCTTTATTCAGGAGATTCACGAAGGTCTGGAATTTTCGGCTAATGTTGATGATTATGAAGATTATTCTTTTGGCATCTTCTCTGTTAAGTTTTCTACTGATGGGCAAGAAATTGTCGCTGCTAGTAGTGACGATGCAATATATGTTTATGATCTTGAAGCCAGAAAGCTAAGCCTCAGAATTCCAGCTCATCGGGTATTTATGCCTAGTTTTCAATTCACAGCTCTTAGTAATTTTTATTAGAAAAGCTATTGGTGCAACTATTTACCTTGTTATTTACATTAATGTGAATGTGGAAGACTTTGCTGATCATTTTCTTTTTTCTTTTTTTCTTTTGGAAACTGGCATGCGACACTATTTATTATTCAGAAGAAGTTTGTAAGCTCATATTTTGGCTGGAAGCATGAGTCAGGAGGAGGCTATTGTTAACATTCAAAATCCTGTTAAAAGGCTTAAGAAAATGAGAGATACTGATAGATCAGAAAGAAGTTAAATATACCTTTTCTGAGTGAAGAAATTGGCTAGGGAGTCCCTTCTATAAATGTTTGAGCTATCATATGTCGATTCTCTTTATTCTTTGTAATGTAGCTGAATCACAGCACTCCCACTTCCTACCACCCCAACCGAAAAATGAGAAAGAGATTAGGACAAATTTTGTCGATAAGTTTTTGAAGTTTAGCATCTGAAACAAATAGATTGCAAGGTTTATAGAGTGTATGCTTAGCACCTTTATCTCTTTTGACATTCATAATTTATCAGCAATAACTGCTCATATTTGTTTACTCAACCTCTCTGGGTTGCTAATTCAAATTTGTTGTTTTTTTGTTGCAGGCTGATGTCAACTCTGTATGCTTTGCTGATGAAAGCGGCAACATCATATATTCTGGAAGCGACGATTGCCTCTGCAAAGTACTGTTTATTCGTCATTCTAGAATTTAACTTGAAGTTTGTATTGTCCTTTTACGCCAAAAATAAGAGTTTTTTTTAGTAGTTTTTGAGCAGTTTGCTCATCTGGACCTTTCTTGCACCAGTTTTCAGAAACAATATATCCACTAAAGACATAGAAGCACTCTTCGATTGCTGAAATTTAAGCTTTCGTCAGGTTTTCCGTGATGGAGTTTGAACTCTCCTTTCACCATGTGGTTAAATCAGAGATGCTCTACCTTCATAAGTTTCATTTTGTCAATATATCCTATCCAGATATTGTTTCCTTTTTTTGAACCATTGGATGTTATTTTTTGGTAGAAGATTTTAGTCAGTCTACCAATCTCGTAGTGTATCTAGGAAAGTTCGCTGGCATTAAGTGCATTGCATTTTTTGTTTTTTACGTCTATCTCTTCTCGAGATGGAACGACTCTTTGACATTTTATTTCAAGTTTTTAGTAGTTTATGTACTACGGCAAGCTCTGAGATACTTTCAAAGAAAGTTAACTCACATATGACATATGATCAACGATGTAATATTTTTTGAACAGTTTTTCGCAGTCCACTTCTGTGAAATTTTTCATGTAAAGCATCCTAGTAGCTTATGCCACGATTAGTGTGGCGTAGCCATCCGATAAATCAACACCTTTTCTACTGGATCTCACTCTAGACCTTGAAAATCTAAAATGTTAAATGAAGATCCAAAGGGCACAACACCTGTTTATTTATTTTTAATTTTGATATTCTATGCTGTTCAGCATATACCATTGAATGTTTAATGTTTGCATGAGTATTCCTCCACTTTAAAAAAATTAAATTTTGTCCTGTTCCTTTCAGGTTTGGGACAGGCGTTGCCTTGCAACCAAAGGGCAAGCTGCTGGGGTGCTTATGGGACATTTAGAAGGCGTTACATTCATTGATACTCGTGGAGATGGCCGTTACTTCATCTCAAATGGAAAAGATCAATCAATCAAACTCTGGGATATACGGAAAATGTCATCGAATGTCAATTAGTACGTCTATTTACTATTTCGGCTGCTTTTGTATGTGTTACGGGAATGCTTTCCTTCTGGTTGATCTGAGCATTCGAATGATATTTGCAACTTGTTTCTCCTAACAGCTAAAATTATGAGGGAGCATGATAAAATCTCTCGTCTGCCTTTCCGTTAAATAACGTGCTATTTTTTGAGTTTAAATGCAGTTATCAAACTGGGTTGAACTCTAGCTTTATTATTATGGTGATGCGCATTTGTGTTTTCTTGCTTCAGTGTGTCAAGACGTCGACATCCTGATCGTGAATGGGATTATAGATGGATGGAATATCCGGATGAGGATAGAGGTCTGCGACTTCAGAATGACCTGTCAATAGCTACTTATAAAGGACACACTGTCCTGCGCACTCTGATACGCTGTTATTTCTCACCGGCATATAGGTAAGAAGCTTGTAGGTTGTAATTTTGTTCGTAGTGATTCAATTGGAATATCTTAGGTTAATGAAGCTTATAAGTTTTTATGCAGCAAATTGGTTTCTAGATGTGATGATTGAGCTGTAATACTATGATCGACTCTTTAATAATGATTGGCATTTGCTTCAAATGTTATAGTATGTACTAATGATGATTGTCAAGAAACTAATACTATTAACCATATAACTATCAATCTGAAGAATAATAGTGCCTAAAATGATGAAATTCATCTTTTCTTTCTATGAAACTAATCATAGTCGCTGATACTCCTGTTGCTTTTCTATATCTTGTTAAACCGGGACTTGTGATGGCCCGAATTCTCACTTTCAACTTATTTTGTCATTCTGTTTTGGAATCTGCAGCACCGGGCAAAGGTACATATATACAGGATCGACTGATTCCTGCGTTTACGTTTATGATGTGGTATGTACCATATCCTTTCCGTGCGGCCTCTTCCTGCATGCTCAAATGAACAAGTAGCTTTTTTTTCTTTCTTTCAAAGTTTGTATCCAAAAAAGGTATTGAACGGTGCTGACTGATAGAAACGGGCTATGGAAAATGTGTATAAAGTTTTGGCATCATGCTTGTTTTACATGAGCTGCAATTCTTGAAAACTTAATTATATTATTTCTGCATTTCCTTGATCTTTAATTTTGAATTATGTTCCACAGTTGAGTGGCAATCAAGTTGCAAAACTCGAGTTCCATGAGGATCCTGTACGCGACTGCAGCTGGCACCCGTTCTACCCTATGCTGGTGACCTCATCCTGGGATGGCATGATTGCGCGTTGGGAATTTCCTGACAGCGGGGAAAACACGGCCCCGGCTAGATTAGTGAGAAGAAGAAGAAGGTTTTTCTACTAATTTTGGTACTCAAGAATGTGCATTTTACATGAACTATCTTCAACTTTCTTTTTTAGTTAGGGTTTAGTTGGAGACCACAGTATTTTTTTTTTGTTTTCAGAAGAGACTACAGTATATGTTTAATACATGCAGATCCCTTTTTCTCAAGTTTATATGTATAGAAATATTTAAATTTTGGAGTTGAGTTTCATTTTAATCAGTTTGGTGATAGAAATTTCAAAATAATTAAACAGGATTAACTATTTATAGATGATTTGGAACTTGATTTAGTAATTTCAATCTAAATGTGTTGTGTGTTTGAAACACAAATGTAATGTATGCAGTATGCCATCATGCTAATTAGATAATAGAAAAGTAATTACACTCATATATTCTTTCAATCTCGAAAAGTTGGAAAATCTCATTTATTTGTAAATTGGTGACGAACACTTAATTCTAGGATCTACTAGGATTTGTTTAATGATGATGTCTCAAAGTTATTTCTCCTTTTATAATTTCAGTACTTTTCCATTTTTCCTAAATCATACAAATTATGTGATCCCCATTTCTACTTATTTTATTCATGCATTATTTTACAAATCAGATCTTATATTACCTAATTGGTACATTGGTTGTCACACCCCGACTCCCGAGGTGCGACGATACGAACACTAACACTACTAAACCATCCATCACTCAACTCAAATAAGGGAAACATGCTCGGGGAAACAAGGGGATATCAACGAAAAGCGGTAACATTCAAGACATGCTTTCAAAGATATATCAAATCAACCAACGAGCACGAATAATTTACATATCTAGTTCGAATGGGAACAGGTATTTCAAGTCAACGAGAACGAGATTCAACAAAAACAGAAATACATATCTAGCACATCGCTCGGAATGAGAACATGTATCAAAGTATGATATCCAAAAGATTTCAATAAACAAAAGCATTGCATTGCAGTGGAATTCTCGACTCAATCCCAACAACTACATGTATGAAGACATGCAATTGCCAGTCTAACTTTCGACTCGATCAACAAAATATATATATATATCCACACCACACCACCAAGCTGTCCTCTCCATCCGCATCCCGCTAACCTGCACGTTTAGAAATACATGCAGGGCTGAGTATTTCGTACTCAGTGAACACATGCCAAAAACTTTTGAAACTTTGCTCTTAGAGCTATATCAATTGAATTTGCCTTGCCGTAACATCACAAGTATTAATGCAGTGAAAATAGTTTACTTGTGAATGGAAAAATATTTTCTTTTCATTTAGACTGCGCAGTCAAACAATATATATATACTCAAGCAATATGTATCATCTACCACATTTCATTCTCACTGTGCCGAGAAGTAGGCCTCCTTCTTGAACACTATGACCGGCCCAACCGAAGCAAGGCTCACAGTCACCTCAAACAATTCATATTCCACACGTGGGTTTCCTGCCTTTCACAGGACAATAATATCTCAACAAGCAGATGATAACACATACCAAAAACTCAAGTAAAAACGGCAAGTCAATTTGAACTTTAAAAACTCACATAATAATACTCAGTTATCATAATAGCATTCATCGATAGTTTTGATTTTAGAAAAACCCATCTTACTTCCGTCGATTAGCTAGGCGGCTTACTCTTTCTTCGTCCTCGCTATTTCTCCGTCCCGCTCGATCCTTTATATTTTGACATCGATAAAAAAGTAAGACACGAAGCTTAAGACGTAAAGTAGACGTTTGTTTTGACTGAAGGAGTTCTACTTGACTCGTCTCTCTCTATTTTTATCTTTCCTAAGACAATCTCGATTCTCGACTTTCTCGTCCTCGGTTCTTACTCTACTCAGTTACTAATTACTGCATCTAGTATTCTCGTTTCTAATTCATGTTCGCTACTCACTAAAGCTTGGCATTTCTCATTAATTAAAGAAACGTTAATTGACTAAACTTTAATACTTGAATCCTTACTCACATTCTCAATTAAACACTTTATTATACGAACATTATTCACGTCATGAGTATGCATTCTCAACAATTTGAACAATTATTTCAACATGATCAAAGCATAAATGTTCTACTCAAGCATGTAGATTCAATTAAATATATTCAATATGTTTAATCACACAAGTCTACTCGAACGAATTTAATTCAACATAGAATTTCAATCAAATATCGTAATTTAAATTGGGATTTAAACAAACGTATTATCTCAAACTCGATTCACACTTCAAGTCACATTAACAAATACTCGTCTTTACTCAACTCTAGTTTTAGAAAAACATTAATTCAAATAATAAAAGTTTTCTTAGATTAAAACTCAAATATTCATTTATTATCTCTTAACTCAATATACAACGCTTATTTCCAAAGACGTCGTCTTTTCTTAATTACCTATTCGTATTCGCATACGTACTATTACTTATGCTTTTATTATTATTTCTCTTTTTCCTTTAATTAAACACTTATTGAAATAAAAATTTATTTTCTATTTATGGCTCGACTCTTATCTTTGACTCAAAACTCGATTCTTAAACTATTACTCGATAACTTTTATTTTTCATTTAATATTCAAAACTCGACAATTTCCTCGACTCCTTTTTAATTAAACGATTTGAAAACCAAACTCAATTATCACGAAATAATCATCACTCGTCATAATATAAACAATTACTCAATCAATTATCATTTATAAACTCGATTCTCAAAATAACTCTTATTAAATCTTATTCTCTTTTTATAACCTTTCTCAATTAATTACTTTAATTCGCTCAAATAAATTCTTACTCGACTCTTATTCTCTTAATTTCTCTTACTCGACTTATCTCTTTATTTATTTTCGAAGCTCGACTCAACTTATTATTCTCTTATTCTATTATTTCTTATTTTAGTTATTTTTCTCTAACTTATTTTTAAACTTCAAACTTCTCGATTAATTACTTATACTCAACTCTATTATTATTATTTATTCTCATTATTTCTCGTTTATTCAAACGACTTAATTCTCAACTTCTCGTCTCAAATTTCATACTCATTTTATAACTCATTTTCTTTAATTCTATTTCATCTTCTATTTCTCATTTATTACAACTTGTGATTCTTCGTTATTCATTTCTCGATTATTAATTTCTCTAGTCTCGATTTATTTAACTTGATTAACTTTTCTCTTAATCTTTAATTTTTAATAAAGAAATTATTTTCCTTTATTAATTTCTAATTTATGACTCATTCTCAAATTAATTGATTTTTCTCTTTTATTTTATTCCAACAAATATCTTGAATATTTTATTATTTTAATAATTAATTTCTTTTAGAATTAATTTTAGTGAAATTCAAATCTTCAAATAAAACACCAAGAACATCTAGAACACCAAGAACGCATATTCAAAAACTCATATTTTTCACCAAGAACACCTAGAACACACACTAGGTACCCTTTCTTATTTTCTTCGATTTCTACCTCTTTTTATGCTTAAAACTTCATTCTTTTCATCTCATTTAATTCTACTAACATCTAATATTCAAAATTTCACACAACATGCTCTTAAACATCATACTATCAAAAATCATCAATTCATCAAAACATCATAAAAATTAATTTTCTTCTAAACATGCATATATATTTCGATTTTCCTCAAATAACATCATAAGAGATTAAATCATCATATAACTCATAAAATCATCATCAAATCATCAACAAAATAATCAAAATAAATTTCTCCTTTTTGCCCTATAACTCACGGCATTCATCACTATTTTAGAGCAATTATTTTCTCAATTTTTCATGCATAAATAATTACTCCAAATATACTCATAAACACATATAGATCATTAAATCATCATATACTCAAGAAAATCCAATTTTCTTCCTCTTGCCCTATTTTTTTTGGCTTCTACAAAATTTTAAGGATTTATATTTTCTTTTTCTCCTTTAATCCATAGATTAAATCCTAGGCTCGATTTCTCTAACGATTTCCTAACTCGAATCTCACCTCAAACACCCTAGTTTGCCTAAGCATAAAATTAAACCATGCATTTTTTTTTCTTTAGGGATTAGGGAGATTGCATAAATACAATTAATCAAATAATTTAACCTACTTTAGAAATTTAAATCGAAGCTTCTCTCTTGATGATGGTTGAACCGAAAATGATAGACTTGGGAGCTCAACCTCTAGCTTTGATTTCCATGGTGGATTTCCTCTTGAATCCTAAAAAAAAAATGAAACGAAAATTAATCATCTCTCAAGGGCATATGTGCCAAAAATTTCAAGAAATTTGAGATGATTTGGATTAAATATTTGAACTCAAGAACTTATGGAATAATTACCTCTTCAACTTGGATATAGAAGATTGAAAAGGTTGAAGATCTCTTGATTTTTCTTGGAAGCTTGGAGCTTGGAAATTGTATGCTTCAATGGAGGATTTCCAACGTTGTGTTGTGTGTGTGTGTGATCAGCAAAGAGAGAGAGATGGGAGGAATTTTTTTTCTTCTTTCCTCTTTGAGAGTTATCGAGAGAGAGAGAGCTTGAGAGAGAGAGTAGAGTTTGAGAGAGTGAGATGAATGAGAATGATGAAAATGAATGTATTAAGTTAAGAATAAGAATATCATCATTAATATTCTTAGTAGGTGTTTGACAAATAGGGAGGCTAGAGAGATTAGGGAGAGAGAGGAGAGTGATGTCGGTTGGGAGGGAGAGAGAGGGAGAGAGATTCTCTTGACAGATAAAATTTTACCCGATTGAGAAAGTTTTCCGGATAAAAAGTCCGTATTATTTCATTTATACTGAAAACGGTTCTAATCTCTCCTCGTCTCGTTTCCGACACTAGAAACATCTCAAACCTATCTCATGTCCCATTAAATAAATCAAGGATTCCGATTATCTAATTTTTAGGTCAAAATTCAAAGTAACGAAGAAAACCTAAAAATTAATCAGCTAATTAATCCGTTAAGGATTAAATTATTATAACTCTCTCATGTGATCTCGGATAAGCTTCTAACATATCTCAGGGGTCTTAGAATAAATTCTAGATTCAAAAGACTCTAATTAGATCAAATTCTAAGTTCGTCGGTGAATAGCGTTTTCTCGGTTATCGCTACTATTCACTCAAAAGTAAAAATTCTCGGAATTTTCTGAAATTCATTGTCATGCTCAAACTCATATAAATAAACTCAATCAATGCATCACATCCTCATTTCGAGTAATTTAAATACATAAGTTCACGTTAAGGCACATAGGGGCATTTTAGTCTTTTCACAAATTTTCTTTTTCCTTAGAAAAAATTTTATCACTCAAAACTTGATAATTAAACATATCAACTCATTTAGAACGCATTTAAGAACTTATGAATGCTCGGGGTATTACATTGGTAGTATGATATGTGACAATCATCAAATAAATATGAAAAATAAGTTCATTCCGCCTAATTTGGGTATATAAATATCTTCAAATATATATGTATATTAATCCAACGGTTGTAATAGATAATGTAATATTTTTAGACAATAAAAGTCACTTATCTTTATTTTAGTCGTAAGAAACACATTTTACAATGATATAATGCCAATTCCCTAATATACATGGATATCCTATTTCCAAACATACTCTCGTAATCCACGATAAGTATGGTAAGATTTCTATTTTGGTCCGTTTACGTGGTGTTTTCAGTTAAGGGTGTGTTTACTTTGATGAAAATGTTTCCATTGAAAAATGATGGACAAGAAAAGTTGAGAAAATATTATCATTTCTGTCATTTTTTTATCACATGTTCACTAGGATGGAAAAGAAAATTATCACATCGTCCCCCACCCTCTTCCCCATTTTATGTCTTTTATCCATTGAAAAATATTATCACACCCCTCCCCCATGTTAATATTTTTCACAATTGGAGAGAAAATTATGGAAAAAGGGTTGTCCGAAAAGGTTATTCATCCTGCCTGAGGAAAATTAACGAACGTAGTAAACATGTGAAAATGATGGAAAAAGAATGAAAATATTCTTTTTTCACCATTTTCCATCAAAGTAAACGCACTCTAATAGAATGACTTCACACTCTGTATTATTTTAAGAGGCAAATTTAGAAGTAGTCATTCTTCCCTTGAGATTTTAAATTATAGCCCTTCCCGTTTTTTTTTTTTAAATTTTAGCCATTTATGACTTTTATACCCTTCCTTTACATTACTATCTACAATTTTATTCCAGTAACAATAATACGTAAATGTTACCATTATTGTTTATTATCGTTTCATCCTAATTCATCTAGGGTAAAATTTCTCTCTCCATTATTGCGCCCGATATTCTGTGCCGGCGCCGCAAATCCCCTTTTTGCTTCCAATTTTTTTGCCGTTCCTGCGATTCCTCTTTCGAGAGAGTCACCGCCTAATTCTAAGGTAATTAAAGTTGTCGAGAGAGTCACCGCCGTGGCTGCAAATCCCGTCAAGGGTTCTTATTTCCATTTTTTGTTTTCTATTTTTGGTGGGTTTGTTTGCAAATCTGTTTGGTTGAAGATTAATTTTGTTTTTTCTTTCAAACATCTTTGGTAGTTCTGTTATTTTCTCCGACTTGCTATGTTCATTTTTTTTTTAGATTTAGTGCTCTCTTCGATTTTATTTTCAAATTTGTTGTTTTAACTGCGATTACTCTTATTTGTCATTATAGATTTGGTTTCGGAGTCGTTTTCGATTTCTGCTGTCTTACAAGTGATGGTTCAATTTATCTCCGATTATCTCTCTTTCAGTGAAGGGGACCCTGTTCATATAGATATGGATGATGTAAGTCAAGATCCTTCGAGTTTGTTGCTATCGGCAAATTTAGTCACTTCACAAAAATTAGTGAAGTCACTAAATAAGTGAAGTAACAAATTTAGTTACTTCACAAAATTAGTAAATTTACTAAATAAGTGAAGTAACAAAATTAGTTACCTCACAAAATAATTGAAGTCACTTAATTAGTTAGTTCACATTACAATTGAAGTAACTAAATAACTGAAGTAACAAAATTAGTGAAGTAACTAAATATTTGAAGAAAGTAAAGTAGTGAAGCCACTAAATAAGTGAAGTAACAAAATTAGTTACTTCACAAAATTAGTGAAGTCATTTAATTAGTGAATTAACTAATATTGATACTTCACTTATTTAATGTAGTGAGTTGGAAAGTTTCAATATATTTTCATATCCTGGTGGTGCTCATTTGTTTGCTAATAAGGTTTTGTTATTTTATTAATTAACACCATTATTTTGTTCTTTCTTTAACATTTAAATTTTAACCTTATGCAGCCGGGATGGAAGTATAAAAGACCAGCATTACAAGGTGTAAGTTAAAAAATTAACCATTATTGTAAGGAGGAGGTGTTAGGAAGCATTAGAACAACTTTGAATCAACATGGGGTAGAGTTGTTTGCTAGATTTGAGAATTATTGCTTTGAAAAATTTTATGATTTTCCTGGGAATCTAGGAAAATCAATTAGCACGATCCATGAACTAATGACCTATCAAGTAGAGTATAGAAAGGAGTAGTCATACAAAGTTCAAGAGCTGACTTTTTGGGTGAAGGGTAAAATGGTTAAATTCAGAAAAGAAGAATTTTTATTAGTGACAGGGTTGAATTTTGGGGCCTCAGATTTTGATCCCCATAAAGATCAGGTGGTGATCTCACATGATTTAATGTATGTCAATTGGTACGCTAATGCCAACGTAAGCCATTCTCAGTTGTTTGATGACTTCAACAATAACAGGTTTGACACTGCTGATGAGTACTTGAAAGCTGCGAAGATATTGTTTGTGTATAATGTTATTCTAGGAGTACCGAAGACACAAAAGATATCTGACTGGATCTGGCTTTTGGCTGAAGATGAAGAAGCACGGGAATCATTCCCTTGGGGTAGCTTCTCTTTCCAATTCTTGATCCACAATCTTAATGGCATAAAGACAAATCGGAAGGGTGAAATGAAGAATCGATGTTATCATTTTAATGGCTTTGTGACTGCCTTCCTGGTACGTATACTTTCACTACAACCTGTCTTATTTTCATTTCAACCTGCCTTATTTTCATTACAATATATTTTTTTTAGAAGGGATGGATATTCTGTGCCTTCCCTGAAGTAGGGATTGAGTCAGTTTGAGAAACGAGGGATGTATACCACGGATGCTAAGATATGAATACGTGTCAGGGCTTCGAGAACTTATGGATTTGATAGTCTTAGTAAGTTTTTCATTACATAATTGTACTTGTAATATTGTTACTAATAACATCTTATCTCATGTGACAAATAGGTAGAAGAAACATTGAAGCCGTCAATTGAAGGGGTTAATGAACAATTCAAAGTATACTTTCCGAAGTATGATGTTGTTGTGCCGGAGCTTGGACCATCTGACAATGAAGAACAAGGTAATGGGGGGCAGAATGGGTGTTCAAAGTTTGGTTTAAACCGTAAACCAAATCGAACCAAACAATAATTTACAATTTGGTTCAGTTTTTTGGTTTAAAATATATGGTTTGGTTTAGATCTTTCAAAAATTATGGTTTATGGTATAGGTTTAGTTTTTAAGAAAATTCAAACCAAACCAAACCGTAAACCGAAAATCCGTATTTGATATAATGATATTAATATTATCATTTTATTTATTATGTGAGGAAATAGAGATTTTCTTGATTGCATATCATATCTAACTGTTATACAAGTTTAATTAATGAAATCGTACAATTTAGAATTATTAAACCCTACAATCTACTATACATTTTCAATTAATTGTTACAATGGTTTTTGAATACAAGGTGCAAATTTTTATTTGTTTTTTTTTCTTCTATATCCTTTTCAAATTCAAGTTGTTTTCGATAGAAAAAGTACAGAATGTGAAATTATTTTACTATAATTTACTATTTTGCTAAATAATGTTATCATAGACTCCTAATATATTTATTCTAGCAAAAGAGAAAAATATATATGATCATGATAACAACTTTATCTAATTCGTTTTATTTCTATTAAGAAGAAAATGAAAAAATAGTGATAAACCGCAAACCAAACCGCACCAAACCGTATTATTACAGTTTGGTTTGGTTTGGTTTTACTACTTAATCAGTTCGGTTTGGTTCCAAAAAATTACCAAACCGTATTTTACGATTTGATTTGAGTTTAGTATCAAACCGCACCAAACCAGACCCTGAACACCCCTAGAATGAAAGAGTAATTCGAGTTCGAGGAACGAGGGGCGAGGCGGCCATAGAAGAGAATGTCGATCGCTTGAAGACGCAACTAATTTGATAACATCACTTCTGATGAGTGATGAAGTGGTGAAGCACTTTGCCAATGCCACAGTGACTTTGCTAATTGATAGAATGGGTGCAGCACCACTTGCAATGGTAATAATGATTTTGATAGCATTTTAAATGTCAACACATTTATAAAGTGACATAATATTTTGTCTTCGTATATTACAGTTTTCCAAGAAGCACAAACAGTGCATGGCAAAGCAATGATGGAGGAGATTTGAGCAGAAGATCCGAAGAGAACCGGACTTTGGGGGATGGAGCAATTGTAGACAATCTTGAAGAACCGGTATAGTATTAATTTAGTTTGTTTTTTTTGAAGGTCTTTATTTTACAAGTAATTAAATGTGTGTATGTTTGTATATATTAGGTGAAAGACACAGAAGAAATGAACATGCAAACAACACAATCAAATTTCTTCAGTAGAATTATGGAAGAAGCAGAAAGGGTAAAACTAGTGAGAAAGATTCATTTTGTTAATCTATATCTGAATGACATAAAATAATATGTAATATAAAAGCTTTTGTTATATAGGTTGTGAAAGAGTCTGTTGAATGTGATCCATCGCAAAATGTTATTCCAAGGAAATCTTGTGAAATAGAGAAGGGTAATTGTGAAAGGGAAAAGACTCCTGATCTTCCGGAAAAGGTGTATATGAGAAGTTGGATTATTAATTTCATCTGTCCTAAAATGCTTAAGTGGTGAAACTGATTAATAAAAAATATCTGTTATGAATTATGCCACAGGTAGTTGTAGATGGTCCAGTTCAAACTCCTAAGCATGTGGTTGAGGCTCCAGATGATCAAGAAAAGATTGCAAGAGCAGTGCAAACAACAATTGGTGACAAGGTATTTGCTTGTGACTTCACTTGATAAGATTTGTGACTTAACATTAGTTTCATGTATATGTTTTTGATCATTAATTTTTTGGGGAATTAATTATGAAGTATCAAAGTCAGTTAATTAATAATAAAAGTGAAGTAATAAAATTAGTGAAATAACTGAATAAGTGAAGTTAACAAAATTAGTTACTGCATAAAATAAATGAAGTAACTAAATAACTGAAGTACCAAAATTAGTGAGATAACTAAATAAGTGAAGTAATAAAATTAGTTAAGTAACTAAATATTTGAAGAAACATCATTAGTGAAGTCACTAAATAAGTGAAGTAACAAAATTAGTAAATTCACAAAATTAGTGAAGTCACTAAATAAGTGAAGTAACAAATTTATTTAATTCCCAAAATAATTGAAGTAACTAAATGAGTGAAGTGACAAAATTATTTACTTCACAAAATAATTGAAGTAAGTAAATAACTGAAGTAACAAAATAAGTGAAGTAACTAAATATTTGAAGAAACAAAATTAGTGAAGTCACTAAGTAAGTGAAGTAACAAAAATAGTTAAGTAATAAGGTGTGCAGTTACTAATTTGGTCTTACTAATAATAAGGTGTGCATAAAAAAAAGTGAAGTAACTAATTTAGTGAATTAAGAAAATCAGTGAAATAACAAAATAATTGAAGTAACAAAAAACAGTCAATTAAAAAAATATGAGAAGTATCAAAATTAGAGAATTAACAGAATCAGTTAAGTAATAAGATGTGCAGTTACTTCATTTTAGTCCACTTAGAAATACCATATTGTGATTTGGTCTTACTATTTTTATTTCTTTTTAATTTGGTATGATAGGATATTGAGCAATCGTTTCAAACTCCAATTCAAAATAAAGATTTCGAAAATGATGACCCTAACTTCTTGAATGAATTGGAGAATTTTTCAACCCATGAAGTAACACAGTTGGATAAGGATAATAAGTTGGAAGAGAGTAAAAGAAGGAAAGAAAAATGGGTAGTTGAAGAGAAAATGGAAGAAAATGTGTCAGCATCGAAGAAGCTTCGACCTTCTGCAATGGAATTGGAAGAAGAAATCGAAAGGCCGAAGAAGATGGACTGGACTTTGGTGCGTACTCGAAGAAAAGCAGCTGTTTTATGTAGCCCATTCCTAGAGAATGATAAGCGTGGAGGCGATTACTTCTTGTTCAAAAAGAGCAATGTTACGTAAGTGATTTATCAGAAGCTTAATTTATAAAATCTGATTTAACACATATTATGGATATTATAGTGATTTCCAAAGTCACTTTTTTCCATTATGTAGGAGAAATATTGGATTGGCATATCCTGTTGCCGAATACAGGGCAAATGGAAGCATACTTATGCTGCTTGCACAACTTCCAAATTTTCACAAAGGTTAAACAAAAAAATAATCGTGTAGGGATCATAACTCCACGCTTCTGGGTAAGTTTAAAATATGGATTCTGTAGTTTAGTTATTAAATCAGTTGTAAATTAATCCATTGGTTTTGTTTTGATATATGTGAAGGTACACATGTACGAAATTTGGCAATACTACCACAGTGCAGAGTATTTATCTCAATTCGACAAGGATATTCCTGAGGGGATATCACTTTCTCATTTGTATGAGCTGGCAGAATACGTGCACGGGATCAGTCCAGGATGGAAAAATCAGAATGAGTGGTCGGAATATGATCGGGTAACATTTTATTTGTACTTAAATAATTCAGTAGAGCTTTGGATCATAATATATACTTCCAACAGTTTCTTCAATATGGATTTGTTATTTGAAATGCAGGTTATTACTATCTACAATGGCGTATATAGCTGGTGTGTGGTCGAGATGAATTTTCTACAAACAGCATCCTACTTTATGACACAAAGGCGCACACGTACGACTCAACAGATTTCAGTGACACAACCAAAGTAATGGTGCCCTTGTCTCGGATATTACCACAAGTGCTACTGTATAGTGGTTTTTATGATGAACGACCCGAATGCCCGCAGAAGCCACAATGGAGTATCAGTCATGTGGACTGTGGAACAATGAAGCTGAAGAATAGATATAAATTCCCGCCAGGACCTTACGCCTTGAAGACAGTGGATGCAATCCTTGAAAACGCAATACCAACAAGTTTTCTGAAGAAAGATATCAAACAGTATAGGAAGGATATTGCTTTTGCGATATACACGTTCAACACAGAAGGATCGACCATAAAAAAATCCGAATCGTAGACTCTGATTGAAGAAGTACATTATGTTTGGATGAAACTGAATTAAATTTATTTTTGTCGAACAAACTATTTGCTAACTGTTGCAGCATGGTATGCGTAGTATATTGTGTAACTGGTAGTAATACTTATGACTTTTAGTCACTTTTGGTAAAAGTTCATTAAATATATTTAAGTAACAGAATGTTTGTTCGAAAATTTATGAATTAACATTTTTGAATTTTAAGATTTTAAGAAACAATTGTTACATCACAAATATAGTTAAGTAACATGTTAAGTAACATGTTAAGTATCAATTGTATCACAAAAGAATTTAGTGAAGTGACAATTAAGAATTAAGGAATATAGTTCAGTCATAAATGTAAAGTAACAATTCACAGTTAACAAGTATAGTTAAGTAAAAAATAGTAAGTAACAATTGTGAATTCACAAAAATGATAATACTTCAAAAATAAGTAATAAGGATCATATTTCATACTAGAATGAAAATAGTAAAAAAATATCAACATAATGAATTAACAATATTAACAACGTAACTAAGAAAAAAGAATTCGCAAATCTAAGATGACAATTGTTACTTAAGAACTATAGCTAAGTTAGATGTTAAGTATCAATTGTGAACTAAAAAATTTAGTTAAGTAACAAATATACAGTAACATTATTGAAATAACGAAATATAAATGAAGAGCAAAACAAATTAAATTAATTATTTAATATTAGTAAAGTAACAAAATTAGGGTAAATATCAATAACGAATGTACATTACTACACATATTAGTAACAAAAAAAAAAAACTCACAATATTAAAAATAAAATTGAACAAAGTATGGTAATAAATAGTGAAGTAACAAAAAAAATAATGTGAATGAACAATTAAAAAAAAAAATGAAATCATAAACATGAAGTAATTAACAAACTTCAAAATTCATATTTAAATATTAGCAACCAAGTTATGAAGTAAGTCCACAGTACATAGGATAAAAACAAGAATAGGGGTAAGTCCACAATACAAGATCATTTTGAAAGTCTTACAAATGGATAAACAATGTAATAAACTAAAGCAAACATAATAAAAGTTAGGGAAACTATTAAGATAAGTTTGAAAAGATGTTAATTCTCAAAAAATGGACATCTGTTCTTGATGTGATCGGTGCTGCGACAAATGCTACAGGCCCTCGGCTTCCTTTTGACGGTTGCTTTAGAAGACGACCCCTCGGAAATCTTCATAACTGCATCGCATGTAGTACTATAATGACCAGTTTGTTTGCACCGTGTACAAACTCGAGAGATTGACCTAGAAGACTCACTTGACGAGCGGATTCTCTTTGTCTTTGGGCGACCAGCTTGTTTCGGATTACATGGAACACAAACAACACGATCAACAACATGTGTAAGCAATTTCCACTCATCTTTGTCTGGAATAGGATTAACATCGACATCATACATATCAGCCCAATTTTTAGTGGTGAAATATGGCGAAATATAGGATATTGGCTCATGTTTTGAAGTGCTGTAGATGAGAAAAAAAAAAGATTATTATAAAAAAAATAAAATTTGAACAACTGAACATATTTGTATAATATGTAAAGGTTTGAATGCAAACCTGATAGCTGCAGATGCATGAGCACATGGGATCAAATCCAAATCAAACTCTCTATGTAATACCCCGGAAATTCTTTACGTTCTTAAAAATTTAAAGTTAATAATAAAAATGGCTTTGCACGCCTAAGTTTACGATTTAAAATTTTAAGACTAACGGTCGAATCCGTTTCTGAAAATAAATTAAGGAAGTCAGCTAGACGACTACTGTATTTAGGGTTAACGCGTACGAAAAATTTTTAGTTCTGGAACTCAGAACGGAAAACCGTCTGATTTTTACATTCACGAAATCTGTCACAGCCCCAAATCCCGAGGGACGGCAGAAGCCGGGGTGCGACTGGGGTTGGATTAAAGAAGCGGGGAAGAAGGGGGTTAACTGACTAATCATACATGAAAGACATCAAATAAACCATGAACAAGACTTGAATATAATAAAGAAAGAGTTAATCGCTAAGGATTACTCGACAAAAGTACACAGTAGAAACTAAGTTCAAATTTACAGACTTAACTACAGTGTATTGTTCAAAAGGTATGTTTCAAAAGATTTAGAGTTCTGCAGCGGAAGAGTTCTAACTAAAGCATCCTATCTTTCAACTCAACATCAACCGTTGCCGCTCCCGTCGCTTCAACCTGCACATTTAGAAAACAATGCAGGGCTAAGTACAAAATCTGGCATTTTATAACCGTAGCGCATCGGGGTTTGGTTGAAAAGGCCCGTGCCTACTAAACATTTTCTGACTGATTTGAATAAAGTAGCTTGCGCAAGAATTTTTAGAGTATGTTATGTTCAATCTTGACCAAAGCTAATTCACCGTGGCTGGTTACCCCTCAAAAGGATACCACATACACCACAGATTACAAAGTGCACTAACTCTGGAAAACACTTAGCAGCTAACTCAGAGCCGATCGTTAGTTAACCTAGTTAGATTAACTCTAAAAGTCTGGAAAACCCGAAGGTTAACTCAGAAATCTGGTAAACCCGAAGGTTAACTCAGATAGGTACAAGAGAACTCACATAAAAATAGCTGAAACAGTTTATGCCAAGATTATCACTTTGAAAACACAATTATCAAAGCGATAAATAATACTTTCGAGTTGTGGAAAAACCCACATTTTATTTGATATAGATAAAAGCCCACCTCGTAATACAGAACTAAAGGCAAAAGCTTCCAAACTTCGGATCTTCCGTCCTTTCTCTACAGTTGGCTTCCTCTTTCATCGTAAAATAATAATACTTAAAAACGGGTCGTAAAAGATAATCGATCAAAGAGATTCGAAATAAGTTTTAGTTGTTTCATTCTTTAGGCATTTGCACGCTTACTAGTTTCATTTTACTTAATCGGGAACGAGACTCGTACTAATCCCGTTAGAACTCGGAAGGTCTCATACTCGACTCTTAGGTCAGTAGAGAAAGTAGTTGGTAACTTAATACGACTTAAAGGATCATAAGGAACTAAGTTGGAAAGAAACAACTTAGGAGAATTATGTTTTAGTTCATTAAACAACTTATGAAATTTCTCGCTTACTACTTCTTTACTTGAACGAATAAGAGATAAGATCTCGACTGGTTTTATCACTCAAGGCCCTGTACTTGACTCTAGGGTCAGTAGAAAGATAGTCGTTAGTTATTACGGCTTAAACGATCGAAAGAAACTAAGTTGTGAACGAAACAACTTAGAAGAAATGAAACTGAAATTTCACTGCACAAAACAGAAACTCCGGGGACTGCCCAGAACAGGGTATCTGGAAACAGGGGATGAGCCCTGTACCGTTTGAAAGTTTGGGATGTCTAGTTTACGTTCCAATTTACGGATCGCAAATCAGATAAACGAGCTAAAAGTTATTACAGTTTCCGGCGAGGGTCGCAAAACTGCCGCGATAACCCTAGTTGCTTGATAGATTCGACGTATAACGTCTTAGGTTCGTTCTAAGCTCTCGAATTCGATTTCTTTAGAAACTGGACCCTCAAGGCAGTCATCACGTATTCCTGTACGTGACGAACTCCTTCTCAAAACTCGTTCAATGGCACGACGTTCTAAACGTCGGCTTTCAACTAGCAATTACTAAACCAACAATTTATGCAATTCGCGTTCTAGTTCTTGACTATAACTATAGCTCATATTATACTAGCTCGAAAGCTCATGACATCAACTACAAAGTTGTTCTCAAGTCCATCATAGACAATAATATCAAATTAGAATCCTCATTCGACTTCTCGGTTATTAGTTACGACTAATTGTTCGTCTCTTATGCGATTTTCAAAGTTGTCGGATTCCGTTCAAATTTCACGACATTAAACTACATCTAACGTGAATCACTTTTATGCATACAAACATTTCATATCATCACTATATTTCAACTTATAACGTGTTCTTCGTCTCTTACATTCCAATAAATATTTTTAGAAAAATCTAATTAAATTCCTATTAACAACTAACATCAACTACAACATAATTCCATCATCAATTCATCAATTAAAATCAACACATGAAAACCCCTAATCCCTTAATAATTTTCGGTATTGATATATACATTAAGAGAGTGATTTTCTTCTCCAATTAACATCATTTATCCACTAATCATCCTATTATATTAACAATTAATCAATTGCAATCCAATTTCAAACTAACATGCATAAATCCCCAAATTCAAACTCAAACCCTAATCGAATTTTCACAAAACATGGGGCTTTCGATTCCTCTTTGTTCTAATCACTAATTAAGCATCTCTTAAGCATGAATTTATCATTAATTGAAGAAAACCAAAATCCTACTAATTATCCCTAAATTTTTGGTATAATACAAGAGTTAGGGTTCTTAAATTTTGTTCAATTTTAAACCCTAATTAACCTATCTAACATATCCAATTTCATTAATCCAAGATCGAAACATCTATTTCAAGACTCTAATTTTCGATCAAAAGAAGAAAATGAAAAGAAGAAGATGATGGATGGATAGAAGTTAAAAGGGGAGAATTACCTTGCTAATTAACAAAGGAAGAATGAAGTTTGGATGGATGAATCAAGACTTGTGTGTATCTCCTTGGAGTTCTTGAAGCTCTCTTCAATGGTGATGAAGAAATGAAGATAGGAGATGGAGGAGGGGCTGCCGAGAATTATGTGTTGGGAGGGAGAGAGAGATGTGATTTTAATGTTAACTTATGATATAAGGTATGATAGGTGTAAAGTATGAATAGGAACTACATTAGGTGTCCCTCAAAATACATTATAAAACATAAATATCACATAAAGTGAGAGGGTAATGTCGGTCATGGTGGGGAAGAAAAGAAAAATACGCGCTTTTCCGGCGCGATCCGACGTTACGGAAAATGACGTACGAAAAATGTATTTCGGCACAAAATCGGCGAGATCCGATTCGACCATATATCCTAACGTACTAAACTTAATCGGAAAATAAATTTATAAAATTTATTTTGACAAAAACTCGGGACGACACAGTCCGAGTTTAGTCCGGAAAATCATAAAAATGGACTTTCTCGGGCGAGTTCGTATTGCGATTTCGTGACGATACGTTAGAATTTTTGGACGAATCAGAATGTGACGATTTTGTGCCGAGCTACGTTTTTCGTCGTTCGATTTCCGTAACGTCGTATCGCGTCGGAAAAGCGCGTATTTTCCTTCCTTTTCCCTCTCTAGTCGACTTGCACTCTCTCTTTAACCTTGATATTTTCATTTTTATAAGGTTTTAAACCTATGACTCACTATAGGTACTATTCCTACTTTACACCTATTAATCCTAATAACCTAATGTTATAACTTTATAACATTTTTATCCATCTCCCTCATTCACTCTCTCCCTCCCATCGGCTGCCCTCTCTCATCCCTCTCCCATTTTCATCTTTCCACCATTGAAGACATCAAGATCTTGACAAGAAATTCCACACAAGTCTCTAATCCAACCATCGAACTTCAATTCTTCCTTCACTAATCTTCAAGGTATTAGTCTCCTCTCTAATTCTATCCATCCAAAATCCATTTCTTTTATTTCTTTCTTTGGATCGAGATTTATGGGATGCTGGAATTAAATGTTTGATCTTCGATTAGTGTAATAAGATGTGTTTAGACTTGATATCTAGGATTAAAATTGAAAGAAATCAAGGACCCTAAAAAACTAAGTGATTACCGATTTTTAGGGCTTCCAATTAGGATGTTTGAATTCTTCAATTGATGTTATAATCATGCTTAGGAAGTGTTCGATTAAGGATTAAAACAAAAAGAAATCGAAAGCCCTATGAAATTGATGAAAACCGATTTAGGGCTAGGGTTTGGAATTGGGGATTTTCAATTTAATGAGTAATTGGACTTCAATTGTTTAATGGATGATATAGTAGTATGATTTAGGGATAAATGGTGTGATTGATGAAGAAAATCACTCTCTTTAATTGTGTGCAATTACCGAAAGTTATTGAGAAAATAGGGGTTTGCATGTAGTTGAATTGGTTGAGGAATTGTTGATGAAATAATGTTGTAAATGATATTAGATGTTGTTATGAATTTATTTAGAATTTTCTAAAAATATTTCGTGAGTCGTAAGAGACGAAGAACTCAATTTAAGTTGAGATGTAGTAATGATATGAAGTGATGATATGCATGAAAATGAATCTCGTTAGATGTTGTTTGATGACGTAAAATTTGAACGAAATCCGATAACTTTTAAAATCTCGTAAGAGACGAGCAATTAGTCGTAATTAATAACCGAGAAGTCGAATAAGAATTCCAATTAGATAATATTGTTTATGATGGACTAAGGTATAACTTTGTAGTTGACGTCATGAGCTTTCGAGCTATTATAATATGAGTTATAGTGATAGTCGAGAACTAGAACGAGAAATTGTTAACTTAACTTTGGTTTAGTACTTGATAGTTGAAAGCCGACGTTTAGAGCGTCGTGCTATTGGACGAGTTTTGAAAAGGAGTTCATCACGTACGGGGGTACGTGTTGATTGCCTTGAGAGTCAAGTTTCTTAAGAAATTGAATACGAGAACTTAGAACGAACCTAAGAAGTTATATGTCGTTTCCATCGAGCAACTAGGGTTAGCGCGGCAGTTTTGCGACCCTTGCCGGAAACTGTAATATCTCTTAGCTTGTTTATCGGATTTGAGATCCGTAAATTGGAGCGTAAACTAGACTTCCCGAGCTTTCAAACGGTACAGGGATCATCCCCTGTTTCCAGTTCCCCTGTTCTGGGCAGTCCCCAGACAGAATTCATTCTTCTAAGTTGTTTCGTTCGCAACTTAGTTTCTTTCGATCGTTTAAGCCGTAATAACTTGACGACTATCTTCCTATTGACCTCAGTGTCAAGTATGGAGCCTTGAGTGCTAAACGAGACGAGTTTGTATCTCGTATCCGTTAAAGTAAAGAAATTTAGTTAAGCGTGAAAATGCCAAAATCGTATAAAGAACTAAAACTTAATTTCCTAAGTTGATTTCCTTTCCAACTTAGTTCCTTTGATCTTTTAAGTCGTAATGAGCTATCGACTATCCTCTCTACTGACCTAAGAGTCGAGTATGAGACCTTTTGAGTTCTAAACGAGATTGGTTAAAATCTCGTTCCCGTTTAAACTAAAAAGAAACTAGTAGCGTGTAAATGCCTAAAGAAACAAACGACTAAAACCTAATTCGAATTTCTATGTTCGATTATCTTTTACGACCAAGTTTAAGTGTTATTATTTTACGATGAAGGAGGAAGCCAGCAGTAAGGAAAGGACGGAAGATCAGGAGATCGGAAGCTAGTACTGATGGTCCCTGTTGGGAAATTTATTAGTATAAGTTTTGATGAATTCCAAAACCGACTGACCCCAACCGAGTAGATGTTGCCAGAACCTAATGTTAGAAGTTAGGCTCGCTGTTTGAGCAAAGTTAAGATTTTATCTTTACAGGTCTCCAGCTGAAGATGACAACAAGGCGTCACTCAGACAGAACATCAGTTGTGAAGAAAGACAACTGAGAGTTCATTTGTTCAGATGCAAACAAGGGGAAGTCTTCAGAACATCAGTTGAGAAGGAAACCAACTGAGGGTTCATCAGATGAGAAGCAGCAGAGAGGAAGAGAACATCAGATGAAAAGGAAATCATCTGAGGGTTCAAACCCAACTGAGTAAAGAAGTGGAAGACAACTGAGGGTTCAGTTTCAGAACCTCAGTTATAGAATCCGAACAAGGAGTTCAACTGTTTGAAGTTCAAAGTCAGCTGAGAGCTCGACAGATCGGAACATCAGCTGAAGATCACTCAGATGAAGGTCAAGACTTTCAACCGACGAACCGAAGTTGACTGTCAAAGATTTGAATTTCAAAAGGAAGTCACATGAGGGTTTGACCGTTCAGTCACTACCCCATCTGGCCCAACACAAGGCTGTCTCAGATGGAAAGCAGAAGAGCACAGATGCCATATCGGAAAAGTCTGCAGAGATGAGAGACAAGCCATCGCTTTCAACCGATCACAAATCAACTGCTCCTCCAACGGCTAGTTGATTCTCTCCGCCTATAAATAGAGGCATTCTCTCATTCGAGAGAGAGAGATAGACGATGAAAATTCAAGAGCTTTCTCGAGAGAAATCAAAGCAAAAAGCAAATCTGCAAAATCATCATCTAAGAGCATCAGCAGCTGAGAGTTCCAATTTGAGAGAACATTAGTAGCTGAGGGTTCCTAGAAATTGAAACTGTTTTTGATCTTAGGTTGAGTGTTTATTCGTTCAAACCTTAGATCCAGCTCTCATTTGTGATCGAGCTGTAGTTGGAAAACCCACCCACTCTCACACCCTAAAAAGTGTTAGTTAGGACCTTACTCTTCCTGCAACTGAGTAGATAGGCTGTTAAGTGCCCGCAAACTTAGCATAGGTTGTTAAGAACCCGTAATCTTAACTGTAAGGTCGATAAGTACCCGCAAACTTATCCTTAACGGTTGCTCAGCCCGCGTAAGCTGAGTGGTTCTGTCCAGAAGAACTTGGACTGAGGTGTGTGGACTCACATCTCCCCGTGGACGTAGGAGTTCTCTCCGAACCACGTAAATCTTGTGTGTCGTGTTTATTTGTGTTCAGTCATTATTTGCATATCTCAACTGACAAACTAACCGCATACAATCTGCATACTTTCACATCAACAATTTTGGTTTTGACCAACCGTGCATAAAAGCGTGAGTTTGTTTTTACGAGTTCATTTTCCACCACATTCCGCACAGCACCACTCTTCCAGCTGAGGTTGCTTACTCAGCTGTGAGATCCCAACTGAGTCCTTTTACTCAGTTGAAGTTGATTTCAAGTGTTAAGTTTTTCGAAAGTTGAAAAATCCTAACTGGTGTATTCCTCCCCTCCCATACACCAGTAACTCGTATCGGGACCATCAAGTGGTATCAAAGCAGTGGTTCATACTTGCTCACATTTTTTGTCCTGTTTTTGTTTGTGCAGATGGACGTCAAGGACAAGATCGTCGTCATGTTCTCTGTAGTCAATTATACATCATGGAGAACTCGAATGAAGAAGATCCTTCTGTCAAAGCATCACAGGATGCAACAAGTTCTCACTTCTGGACCAATCGTCATAAAAGATAGAATACTTCGCACTCCCACAAATCCCAACGATGGAGACGCAGTGGTGGAGTATGTGGAAAAACAGCCAGAAGACTACTCTCCAGAGGAGGCCAAGGTGAGCCAGCTGGATATCTGGGCTCAGAGCACAATAATGTCCACGGTTGGACAAGATTATCTGCCCTGGATAGAGGAGTGCGAGACTGCAAAAGAGATGTGGGACATCCTGGCTTCGCTAAGTGAAGGAAGCGACGAGACGAAGGAAAACAAGTTCTCACATGCATGTCAAGATTTCGACAACTTCAGTCTACGACCTGATGAGACTATCGATCAACTAGAGCTCCGGTTTATGGACATCATCAGAAGAATCCAGTCCATCCGGAAAGGAAAATACACTCTAAGAGAAATAAACCTCAAAGTGTTGCAAGCTCTACCGGCTGAGTGGGATACTTTCACAAATATCCACGAGAGCCGAGCTGACCTTGGTGAAATGGAAACTGAAAGATTGTTCTCAATCTTGAAAGGAAATGAGTATAAGGTCAATAGAAGGAGATCGCAGCCCTCAGGTCAGACAAATAGAATTGAGGATGTTGGCTCGGCATCAAAGTCAGTGGCCCTCCGAGCTGACTACTCAAAGTTGAGATCGTCAAGGCCAACCAGATCAGCTGACACATCTGCAAAGGAGCCGAGCAGAGAGGAACTGCAACAAAACATTGCAGCGTTGTCAAAGAAGTTAGCCGATATGGATACTCGGTTCGGCAAATATAAACGTTTCTATAAATCAAACCGAACTCGAGACAGTTCGAAGCCAGTCACCAATGGTTGCTTCGAATGCGGCAAGGAAGGACACTTCAAAGCTGACTGCCCAGACCTCTCAAAGAAGGAAAGAGAAGCACTGAGGGCCAAGCAAACTGCAAAGAACAAGGCCATGGTAGCAGAAGAGGCAGCTGACGATATGGACATCTTCACAGACACTGAAGATGAGGATGAACTGACCTCTACCAACAAAGTCATCAATCCGGATCAATGCCTCATGGCACTTGGAACCGACCAAGATGATATTGAGGTACAATCTAATCCTGCTCGCTTAAATTCTTCCAATACTTCTAACCTGTAGGAATCTCTGAGCAATGAGTTGGAACCCTCCTGGAATGATTTTCAAGAACTCAGTGAGGAACTGCATCAGCAGTCGGTTGAGTTTAAGAGTCTTCAAGCTCAGTTTGCCAAGCTCGAAGATTCCTTAACCGAAAAGGAGGATCTGATTACGAGCCAAACTCAGGAGATTGAGAATCTCAAGAGTCAACTGATCGAGGCTAAGGCTCTAGCTGATGAGGAGTTGACAAAGCAAAACAAAGAACAGCAAGATCAGTTGAAAAATCAAGATGCTCAGATCGAACAGCTGATAAAGAAGTCAGATGGACAAATCAAGCAGATAGCTGTACTTGTCAAGGAGTTGCAAACTGAGAAGGTCAATCTAATCAAGCTGTATCAGTCATCCAAGATCATCGAAAACCTTTTAAGTTACAGCAGACAGATGGATGACGTGTCAGGACTCGGTTATGATGTTGTCAAGGATACTGGGATTCCACCAGCAACTTTCATCAAACCAGTAGAAGTTACAGCTGTAGAGCCAGACACAGCTGAGTCTCTAGAAGCTAATTCAACTTTCACCTCTCAACAAGTTCAAACGACCAATGAAATTACGACTGAGAAAGGAAAATGAGTAGCTGATGTAGGACAGAATATTCCATCGGTTGAGGTATCAATCGAGGGGGAATGTTCCAAGAGTCAGAAGAGGAATTAGAGGCGTCGGAAGCACAACCGCAACCGATCTCAGAACCAGAACCGACCTCTGCATCAACCTCAAAGTCAACGTCTGAAGGAATGGAACCGACCTCTGAACAGGCAAGGATTCAATCATCTGAATCAACAGCGGTTCCAACATCAGTTCGACCAAAAGTTCCAACATAGTCAACCAATGAGGAACTGGTCAAACAACTGGAGATACTCATGCCATAATATTAATCATCAACAGGGCATGAACAACTACAGACAACCCTCAAGAAGTTGGAATCATAATCAGCCACAAAGATTCCAACAGGGCGTCCGACCTCACAGACAAACTCAACAGGATAAGAATCGCCATCAAAACAGGGGGAAAGCCTCACCTCCTAAAGCTCAACATAGGAGAAATCCAACTCCTCCCAAGAAACAGAACATCACTACTAACAACAAGCCTAAGGATAACCGAGGTGTTGTTATAGTTGATGATGAAGGAAAAGTAATTTGGAATGATAAATCCATCCGAGTTTACAGGGAAAAGCGACGCACAGTTCCAGCGGGAACTGGTTCTAACCCTCCAGGACCCAACTGAAATTGGGGACCTAAGCGAGTTTCTCTTTGCAGGTACAGGAGAAACAGCTGAGGAAGAAGAAGGCGTCTACAACAATGTGGGTGATGGATAGTGGATGCTCGAAACACATGACAAATCTAAAGGATTTGCTTGGAAGTTTCGTGGAGAAAGAGGGTCCATCAGTTACTTTTGGTGATAACTCAAAAGGTTATACCAGAGGTTACGGTACCCTTGAAACCAATCATGTTTCAATTTCTAATGTCTCTTATGTTGATGGATTGAAGCATAACCTGCTCTGCATCAGCCAATTCTGTGATAATGGTTTCTCTGTCAAGTTTGATGCACAGGGTTGCAGAGTTAAAGATGTCGGATCAAAGCAGGTGATATTGTTGGGAAATTTATTAGTATAAGTTTTGATGAATTCCAAAATTGACTGACCCCAACCGAGTAGATGTTGCCAGAACCTAATGTTAGAAGTTAGGCTCGATGTTTGAGCAAAGTTAAGATTTTATCTTTACAGGTCTCCAGTTGAAGATGGCAACAAGGCGTCACTCAGACAAAACATCAGTTGTGAAGAAAGACAACTGAGAGTTCATTTGTTCAGATGCAAACAAGGGGAAGTCTTCAGAACATCAGTTGAGAAGGAAACCAACTGAGGGTTCATCAGATGAGAAGCAGCAGAGAGGAAGAGAACATCAGATGAAAAGGAAATCATCTGAGGGTTCAAACCCAACTGAGTAAAGAAGTGGAAGACAACTGAGGGTTCAGTTTCAGAACCTCAGTTATAGAATCCGAACAAGGAGTTCAACTGTTTGAAGTTCAAAGTCAGCTGAGAGCTCGACAGATCGGAACATCAGCTGAAGATCACTCAGATGAAGGTCAAGACTTTCAACCGACGAACCGAAGTTGACTGTCAAAGATTTGAATTTCAAAAGGAAGTCACATGAGGGTTTGACTGTTCAGTCACTACCCCATCTGGCCCAACACAAGGCTGTCTCAGATGGAAAGCAGAAGAGCACAGATGCCATATCGGGAAAGTCTGCAGAGATGAGAGACAAGCCATCGCTTTCAACCGATCAGAGATCAACTGCTCCTCCAACGGCTAGTTGATTCTCTCCGCCTATAAATAGAGGCATTCTCTTATTCGAGAGAGAGAGAGATAGACGAAGAAAATTCAAGAGCTTTCTCGAGAGAAATCAAAGCAAAAAGTAAATCTGCAAAATCATCATCTAAGAGCATCAGCAGCTGAGAGTTCCAATTTGAGAGAACATTAGTAGCTGAGGGTTCCTAGAAATTGAAACTGTTTTTGATCTTAGGTTGAGTGTTTATTCGTTCAAACCTTAGATCCAGCTCTCATTTGTGATCGAGCTATAGTTGGAAAACCCACCCACTCTCACACCCTAAAAAGTGTTAGTTAGGACCCTACTCTTCCTGCAACTGAGTAGATAGGCTGTTAAGTGCGCGCAAACTTAGCATAGGTTGTTAAGAACCCGTAATCTTAACTGTAAGGTCGATAAGTACCCGCAAACTTATCCTTAACGGTTGCTTAGCCCGCGTAAGCTGAGTGGTTCTGTCCAGAAGAACTTGGACTGAGGTGTGTGGACTCACATCTCCCCGTGGACGTAGGAGTTCTCTCCGAACCACGTAAATCTTGTGTGTCGTGTGTATTTGTGTTCAGTCATTATTTGCATATCTCAACTGACAAACTAACCGCATACAATCTGCATACTTTCACATCAACAGTTTTGGTTTTGACCAACCGTGCATAAAAGCGCGAGTTTGTTTTTACGAGTTCATTTTCCACCACATTCCGCACAGCACCACTCTTCCAGCTGAGGTTGCTTACTCAGCTGTGAGATCCCAACTGAGTCCTTTTACTCAGTTGAAGTTGATTTCAAGTGTTAAGTTTTTCGAAAGTTGAAAAATCCTAACTGGTGTATTCCCTCCCCCTCCATACACCAGTAACTCGTATCGGGACCATCAGTCCCGAAACGAGTTACTGGTGTATGGGGGGGGGGAATACACCAGTTAGGATTTAAAAACTTAAACCTGAAAAATCACTTCAACTGAGCAAAAAGGACTCAGTTGGAATCTCACAGCTGAGTAAGCGACCTCAGCTGGACGAGTGAGGCTGTGCGGAATGTGGTGAAAAATAAACTCGTTAAAAACAACTCACGCAAAACAGCTCGGTTGGTCAAGAGCCAAAACAGCTCGGTTGAAAAAGTGCAAATGAGGTTTGTATGTCGGTTAGATTGATCAGATAAAAATGCAAAAGCAACTGAATAAAAACAAACACAGAAACATAGGATTTAACGTGGTTCGGAGATAACCCTCCTACATCCACGGGGAGATGTGAATCCTCACACCTCAGTCCAAGTTCTTCTGGACAGAACCACTCAGCTTATGCGGGCTGAGCAACCGTTAAGGATAAGTTTGTGGGTACTTATCGACCTTACAGATTAGTTTCCGGGCACTAAACAACCTATGTCAAGTTTGCGGGTACTTGACGACCTGACTACTCAATTGCAGGAAGAGTAAGGTCCTAGCACACTTTTTAGGGTGTGAGTGTGGGTGGGATTTCCAACTACAGCTCAATCACGAATGAGAGCTGGATCTAAGGCTTGAATGAATAAACACTCAAACTAAGATCTAAGACAGATTTTCACTCTATGAACCCTCAGCTACCAATGTTCTATCACTCTTGAACTCTCAGCTGCTGATGTTCTTAGAATAGGATTTTAGCAGATTTTTCTTTCGCTTGATTCTCTTGTGATTGCACTTTTCTCTCTTGCTTCAGTCTGTCTCATGTCTCTCTCGAATGAGAGAATGCCTCTATTTATAGGCGGAGAGAATCAACTAGCCGTTGGAGGAGCTATTGATCTCTGATCGTTTGATAGCGATGGCTTGTCTCTTATCTCTGCAGACTTTCCCGATATGGCATCTGTGCTCTTCTGCTTTCCATCTGAGACAGCCTTGTGTTGGGCCAGATGGGGTAATGACTGAACGGTCAAACCCTCATGTGACTTCCTTTTGAAATTCAAATCTTAACCTTTCTGACAGTCAACCTCGGTTCGTCGGTTGAAAGTCTTGATCTTCATCTGAGTGGTCTTCAGCTAATGTTCTGAACTGTTGGACTCTCAGCTGACTTTGAACTTCAAGCAGTTGATCTTCTTGTTCGAGTTCTACAACTGAAGTTCTGAAACTGAAAACTCAGTTGTCTTCCCTGTATTTACTCAGTTGGGTTTGAACCTTCAGATGATCTGATATTCTCTTCCTCTCTACTGCTTCTCATCTGACAAACCCTCAGTTGGTTTTCTTCACAACTGATGTTCTGAAGACTTCCCCTTGTTTGCATCTGAACATATGAACTCTCAGTTGTCTTTCTTCACAACTGATGTTCTGTCTGAGTGACGCCTTGTTGCCATCTTCAGCTGGAGACCTGTAAAGATAAAATCTTAACTTTGCTCAAACAGCGATTCTAAATTCTAACATTAGGTTCTGGCAATATCTACTCGGTTGGGGTCAGTCGGTTTTGGAATTCATCAAAACTCATACTAATAAATTTCCCAACAATTTGCCCCATTTTGATGATGCCAAAACCACTTACAACTTTAAACCACTATTGATCTAATCCTCACTAACTGACCTAAAATCTCAGCTGAAATTCTAGACAGTCTATAAGATAAAACATCAAAGGGTTAGAACAGTTATAACATGATATTGAAAGACTTTGTGATTCAGAGCTTGGACAATGAGGAATTGTTCATCAAGGTGAATCGTATTATATACTTTGAAGTTTTTGTTACAACTGAAGATTACAAGGTTAAGCACAAAACAGATAAAGATACAACAGTTTCTTCAAAAACTACAACATCCAAAAACTTCATCAGCTCAAAAACTTTGACAGCTCAAAAATACAGTTGACAGTACTTGCTGAAGATACGGTTAAAGATCTCCTTCTTCGCCTCCGACTCGATCCCAGTGTTGACGCTGTGTTCCTTGCAGACTTGCCTTGCCTCAGCCATGATCGTATTTCTATTTGGCGTGCTCGTGCCTTTGATCATCGGAGGGCGGTACCTGCACATCTTCGGAACTGGAACGATGTTGGGATCAAGCTGAGCATTCAGCATAGCTCGCTTGAACTGACTAAACATTCCAGGGTCTCCAGATCTGAGTTCCCACAAGGCTTCCTTGAAGGCTTGCCTTGGGTCTTCAGTCGAGTAGACTTTCCTGTAGTAAAAGTCATTGACAAACTCATGCTTGAACTGCTCCCAGTCATCGTTCCACTCAGCATTCATCCACTTGTCAACATGTGGATACCGAGACGGGAGCGGAGCATCCTTCTGCAGTTGGCGCGTCGACTTCCTAGCCTCAGCCTTCATTTGGTACTTGTTGATTCTTCGCACACTCCGGCTGGCTTTATTCTTGTCGACGTTCTTTTCCACCTTGGCGAGCTCCTTCTCGAACTTGGCCACCTTCTTGGCCTGATCGGCAGCGAACTTCTTGATCCAGGAGGGATTCAAGTACTTCTCCTTTGACTCCCCCATAGCTTTGGCAGCTTCAATGCAGTCTTCAACAGATATCCCGTCAAGTTCTGCATCGAGCTCGGCCGTGAGCTCGGCTACGAGGTCGTGGGAGACTTCCAGTTCGGGCTGCGATCCCTCAGCTCCTTCAGCTGGCACTCCTTCCCCTTCAGCTTGCTGGAGAACAGCTTTTCCTCATTCAGCAACAGCTGCTGGCTCCTTGTCTTCCCCAGCTGCTGGCTCCTTATCTTCCCCCTTTTTGGCATCATCCAAAAGGGCGGCGACAGTGCCATCCAGGGAGGTCAACTTGGCTTCAGCCTGTTGAACTCGGGTTCAGCTTGTTGAACTCGGGAAAACAGTTCGTCAACAGCATCCTTCTCAGCTACCTTCTTGGCCAACTCCAAGTCTTGGCGCTCCTGCTCAGCTCGCTACACAGTTGCAATGGTCGCAGAGACCTCTTTGTGGAGAGAGACGAACTCAGCTCGGAAAGAGGCGAACTGAGACATCCACTCCTGGTCCTGAGTCTGCTGGGACTTTGCGAGGTCAGATTCAGCAACGGTCTTGAACACGTTGAAATCCGAGCTGAGGCTCTGAACGGCCTTCCTTAGAGCCGAGACCTCTGAGCTGGAAGAAGTGGAGAGGACTTCGAACTGGTGCTGTAGAGAGGAGGAGAGGTGTTCCAGCTGATTCTTCAAGCTGGCATTTTCTGCCATCAGCTGCTGCATCCTGTCAGCTTCCTCCACCTTGCTCAGCTGGATCTTGGACAACATCTCCTGCCTCAGCTGGTTGACCCTCTCCGAGATCAGCTCGCAGATGGCGTCGGTTGAGAGAGCTGGCTGATCGGAGGGTCCGGGCAGAAGTTGTGGTTGTGGCTAGGCAGCAGGCTCCGAGACAACCATGGCAGATCGGCTGGCGAGGTAGGCCTTGAGCTTGTCTTCTTCTCTCTTGGCCGCCTCATCAGCTGCGTCGACGTCGTCCATGCAGGAGGCATTCTTGGCTAGCATGTCATCAAGAAAGTGAACAGCTCCAGGATTGTTGCACAACTCCTTGGTGTCTGTTCCTTCTTGGATGCTCTTGTCCAGACGTCGTCGGAGCACAGCCACCTTCTGGTTGTATGCCACCTCCAGGTTTTGATAATCGAAGTACTCCCTCAGGTTGGACTCTTCGACCTTCAACCTGTCCCAACCATGGATCCTGAGGGTCTCCTCCTTCACGTACCAATAGCTGAATATGACGCTGAATTGGTAGAGCAGTTCCGTCTCGAAAACAGTAAATATGGGCATCGAGGCTGCCTCGGGGAACATGCCAATCAGCTTTCGGAAGCAGTAGCTGAGTCTTCCTTCATATCCAGCCAGGATCGCCTGGCGGTTGGCTTCTTCATCGATCTGAGGGGGGTCAATATCGAAGGTTACGGGTTCGATGGTTTCATCAATGTTGGCCAAAGGAATGGTCACAATGTTAGCATCGAGCGAGAGGCTCAGAATATCTGATTGAGGACCAGTTGAGAGAACTGGATCCTCTTTGGATGGAGAGTTGGCTGACAGGAGGGTTTCTTCAGTCACAGGTGGGTTTACCTGGCTGGCATCAGCTCCAGTTTGACTGTCGTGGGACTCCTCAGATGAAGAAGAGTCATCTCAGGAGGAGCTGACATCCTCCACTTGGATCTTCACGTCTTCAGCTGCTTCCTCCTGACGCGGCTGAAGAATGAATACAGCTGGGTCAACCGATTGGCTGGATTCGGTTGACTCCTTCGCCTCAGCCGGCTTAACCACTTCTGGACTTGTTGTGGATGGTTGAGCCGCTGGCTGGATGATCCTGATCCTTGGCCTCTTCTGCAGAGGTTCCTCCTCTTCCTCTTCTTCGTCTTCTTCCTCCTCAGCTACCTCCTCCAGCTGGCGCTTCGCCGGCTTGGTCCTCGAAGGGCGTCGAGCTGCTGACTCCACAGCTGGCTTGGGGGCACCCTTGGGGGTGTAGACAGCCTCCACAACGTCCCTTGCCTTCTTGGCTGTGGGGAACAGCGTCAGCTTATTGAACGGCGTGTTCTCACTGCCTTCCCATGTCAGCGGCAGTCCCTGTGTGGCTTGGAGTATGAGGGCAGAAATCTTTGTTCCAAAGTTGAGTGTCCCCTTGACACTCAACAGCAGTTCTCCGGATTCAGCTGTTGTCTCGGAGATTTTCTGCTTCTCCATCATCAGCTGACTTTCAACATAGCCCAGCCAGTCGACCTGGTGCTGTTCCTCCAGGGCCTTCTGTTGCTTGAGCTTTGGCCTGCTGATGTCGCTGAAGGCTCCTCCATATGCGAAGGCGCATTTGGAAATCACGTCGAAAAGCACTCGGTGCGTCGGCTTCAGCTTTGTCCTTTGCATGCTTCCCTTCAACGGCTCGGGAACAAGAAGGATGGTTTGAAGGAAGGCATCAACTTCCTTGTCAGAGAAGTTCCCCACCACATCTGTGGCTTCGCGGTTTCTGGGGATGAGCTTCTCCAGCTCCTTGGATACCTTTATCTCTACGACGGTGTCTTCTACTGTTCGGGAGGTTCTGTGGCGTTGCTTGCACGGGATGATCGTGACAAGCCCATCTTCTGCAACACGCTGCAGATTCCGATAGAAATGTACGACCTGCTTCCTGAGCAACAGGGACGGAGAGAGGGTTGCCCAGTCAAGCAGATGGTGGTCGGAGAGAATGGCGGCGACGGGAGCGAGCTCAGGCGAGGATAGAGCCGCTCTGGATAAAGTTTGTTCGAAATGAATCTTCGACATCACCATGTCGAACGATTCCTGGAAAGTGGCAGGCTCTGAGAAAACCATCTTCTTTGAAGCTTTGGATTTGGGCGCCATCTCGAGTAGATATATATGCAAAGACGAGGGAAAAAAAACTTTACTGAAAATGGTGAAACAAGATTTGAGAAGATGATGAATAGTGAGTAAAGATATGCACGAAAAGAGAAGGTAAGGATCACTTCCTGATTTGCCGTATTATATAATCTTTGACTCGGATAAAATCAACGGCTAGGGTTAAATCGCGCGTATTTATCAACGGCTGTGATTTCGCGACTGTTGGGTAATTTTGACTGATATACCATGCGCGCGAGTGAGAAGGTGAATAGTTTAGGGTGTCAGCCTAGTTGCACTATAAAGTAAGGCTATAGGTGTTCAGCCAGACTTTACATTAAATGTGATATGATGGCTTGTTTAGTCTAGTTGACATGTTCAGGAATATTTGAATTTATTTCAAACATTCTCATTTAATATCATAACACCTTCAGTCATAAATGATACCTGGCAGCTGATGTCGATATCAGCTGTATACCTCAGTTGTGCTCCTCAGTTGCCGCATACCATCAGCTGACTCGAGTTCGTCTGTTCAGCTGACGTTTGATGTTTTCAGTTTGCAGTTCGCATCTGAGATTCCCCCTTTTATCTGAGCTTCCCCCTTAAGTCGATATCCGACTCTTCAGCTCAGATGGATCCTTATCAGCTCGGATGACTCTTCTGCTCGGATGAGTTTTTAGCTTGGATCCAAGAGTCCTAGAAGATCACATAGCATCTTGAACCGGGCTTCAGGAAGAGGTTTGGTGACTATGTCAGCTCTCTGAATCTCAGTTGGGATCTTCTCCATGGTCACATCCTTCTTCTCAATATGATCTCGGATGAAATGATGATGAATATCGATATGCTTAGTCCGAGAGTGGTGAACAGGGTTCAGAGAGATAGTTATGGCATTCGAGCTATCACAATAAATGGGAACCTGTCCAGTTGAGACTTCATAATCTCTCAGCTGCTGCTTCAGCCACAATACTTGCATGCAACAGCTTCCGGCAGCCATATACTCTGACTCGGTTGTCGAAGTAGCAACACACGCTTGTTTCTTGGAGAACCATGAAACCAGCTTGCTTCCCATGAACTGACAGTGTCCAGAAGTAAACTTCCTGTCCAACCGATCTCCTGCTAGGTCGGCATCTGAGTATCCAGTCTGCTGGATATTGTCATCAGTTGGGTACCACAACCCAACATTGACAGTTCCCTTTAGATACTTAATGATGTTCTTTGCTGCCAACATGTGTGCTTCTCTTGGTTGGACTTGAAAACGAGCACACACTCCAACTGCGTATGAAATGTCTGGTCGGCTGGCAGTTAGGTAGAGCAGCGAACCGATGATCCCTCTATACTGGCTAGCATCAACGAGCTTTCCCTCAGCTTCTGGTTCGATCTTCCAGTTCGTATTCATAGGGATCTTTGTTGTCTTACTTGACTGCAATCCGAACTTGGTGATGAGCTCCTTTGTATACTTGGACTGGTTGATGAAAATCCCTTCAGGTGACTGCTTCACTTGTAATCCAAGGAAATAATTCATCTCACCCATCATTGACATCTCAAACTTCTCCTTCATAAGATTGGAGAATTTCTTGCACAGCTCCTCCGACTTGGAGCTGAAAATGATGTCATCGACATAAATTTGCACAACAAGTATATCTTCTTCAACTTTGATGGTGAACAGAGTTTTATCAACTAAACCTCGTTTGAACCCCGAGTTCAGAAGAAATCCACAAAGAGTGTCATACCATGCCCTTGGCGCTTGCTTTAGACCATAGATAGCTTTCTTCAGCTTGTACACTCTTCCATCTCCAGTCTCAAAACCAGGAGGCTGTTCAACATATACATCTTCTTTGATATCTCCATTGAGGAATGCACACTTCGCATCCATCTGATATAATTTGAACTTGTGATGTGCGGCATAAGCTAGAAAGATCCGGATGGCATCCAGCCTTGCAACTGGTGCAAAGGCATCTTCAAAGTCAATTCCTTCTTGTTGGCAGTATCCTTGAGCTACCAACCTTGCTTTATTCCTCACAATAAATCCAATGGCGTCTCTCTTGTTTTTGAAAATCCACTTCAATCCAATCACCTTGACACCATTTGGTCTTTCTACCAACTCCCATACACAGTTGCGTACAAACTCATTCAATTCTTCTTGCATGGCTGTTGTTCAGTGGACACAGTTGAGAGCTTCCCCAACATTCTTCGGTTCTGGCACATCAGCTACAAAGCAAGAAATCATGGCAACATCTCCAGCTTGCTCGAACTCTTCTAGAACTGCCAATTCTTCAGCATATTGGGTATATGTGTTGGAATCTTCCTCGGTTGATTCTGGATTTGCAACTCTGCTCCGTGTGCGCACACCCTCGGTTGGATCTCCGATGATGTCGTTGGTGGAATGAACTTCATACCATCTTCGGTTGCGTCTTCCTTCTTCTTCCAATTGTGGCTGTTCAGAAATCTGAGTTGGAGTCTTCACAGCTGGTGATTGATCAGCTGTTGAGTCTGGATTCTCAACATTGATAGTAGTTTGAACTGAGCTCGGTTGGGCATCGGATGCTGATGCAGTTGGTGGAGCATCAGCTGAAGTTGACTTTGAGGTTGATGCAGAGGTCAGTTCTGGTTCTGAGATCGGTTGCGGTTGTGCCTTCGACGCCTCTGATTCCTCTTCCGACTTTTGGAACATTCCCCCTCGGTTGATACCTCAACCGATGGAACATTCTGTCCTATATCAGCTACTCCTTTTCCCTTCTCAGTTGTAATTTTATTGGTCGTTTGAACTTGTTGAGAGGTGGAAGTTGAATTAGCTTCTGGAGACTCAGCTGTGTCTGGCTCGACAGCTGTGACTTTTACTGGTTTGATGAAGGTTGCTGGTGGAATCCCAGTATCCTTGACAACATCATAACCGAGTCCTGACATGTCATCCATGTGTCTGCTGTAATTTAATAGGTTTTCGATGATCTTGGATGATTGATACAGCTTGATTAGATTGTCCTTCTCAGTTTGCAACTCCTTGACGAGTACAGCTATCTGCTCGGTTTGTCCATCTGAGTTCTTTATCAGCTGTTCGATCTGAGCATCTTGATTTTTCAACTGATCTTGCTGTTCTTTGTTTTGCTTTGTCAACTCCTCATCAGCTGGAGCCTTAGCCTCGATCAGTTGACTCTTGAGATTCTCAATCTCCTGAGTTTGGCTCGTAATCAGATCCTCTTTTTCAGTTAAGGAATCTTCAAGCTTGGCGAACTGAGCTTGAAGACTCTTAAACTCAACCGACTGCTGATGCAGTTCCTCACTGAGTTCTTGAAAATCATTCCAGAAGGGTTCCAACTCATCGCTCAGAGATTCCTGCAGGTTAGAAGTATTGGAAGAATTTAAGCGAGCAGGATTAGATTGTACCTCAATATCATCTTGGTCGGTTCCAAGTGCCATGAGGCATTGATCCGGACTGATGACTTTGTTGGTAGAGGTCAGTTTATCCTCATCTTCAGTGTCTGTGAAGATGTCCTTATCGTCAGCTGCCTCTTCAGCTACCATGGCCTTGTTCTTTGCAGTTTGCTTAGCCCTCAGTGCTTCTCTTTCCTTCTTTGAGAGGTCTGGGCAGTCAGCTTTGAAGTGTCCTTCCTTGCCGCATTCGAAGCAACCATTAGTGACTGGCTTCGAACTGTCTCGAGTTCGGTTTGATTTATAGAAACGTTTATATTTACCGAACCGAGTGTCCATTTCGGCTAGCTTCTTTGACAAAGCTGCAATGTTCTGTTGCAGTTCCTCTCTGCTTGGCTCCTTTGCAGTCGTGTCAGCTGATCTAGTTGGCCTTGATGATCTCGACTTTGAGTAATCAGCTCGGAGAGCAACTGACTTTGAGGCTGAGCCAACATCCTCAATTCTACTTGTCTGACCTGAGGGCTGCAATCTCCTTCTATTGACCTTATACTCATTTCCTTTCAAGATTGAGAACAATCTTTCAGTTCCCATTTCACCAAGGTCAGCTCGGCTCTCGTGGATATTTGTGAAAGTATCCCACTCAGCCGGTAGAGCTTGCAACACTTTGAGGTTTATTTCTCTTAGAGTGTATTTTCCTTTCCGGATGGACTGGATTCTTCTGATGATGTCCATAAACCGGAGCTCTAGCTGATCGATAGTCTCATCAGGTCGCAGACTGAAGTTGTCGAAATCTTGACATGCATGTGAGAACTTGTTTTCCTTCGTCTTGTCGCTTCCTTCACTTAGCGAAGCCAGGATGTCCCACATCTCTTTTGCAGTCTCACACTCCTCTATCCAGGGCAGATAATCTTGTCCAACCGTGGACATTATTATGCTCTGAGCCCAGATATCCAGCTGGCTCACCTTGGCCTCCTCTGGAGAGTAGTCTTCTGGCTGTTTTTCCACATACTCCACCACTGCGTCTTCATCGTTGGGATTTGTGAGAGTGCGAAGTATTCTATCTTTTATGACGATTGGTCCAGAAGTGAGAACTTGTTGCATCCTATGATGCTTTGACAGAAGGATCTTCTTCATTCGAGTTCTCCATGATGTATAATTGACTACAGAGAACATGACGATGATCTTGTCCTTGACGTCCATCTGCACAAACAAAAACAGGACAAAAAATGCGAGCAAGTATGCACTAGCGTGAAAAGATCTGTTTAGATGACCACTGAAGAAAAAATTCTCGAATTCACACCTCGTGAAACCGAGTCAGCAGTCTTTTGAACCACTGCTCTGATACCACTTGATGGTCCCGAAACGAGTTACTGGTGTATGGGGGGAGGGGGAATACACCAGTTAGGATTTAAAAATTTAAACCTGAAAAATCACTTCAACTGAGCAAAAAGGACTCAGTTGGAATCTCACAGCTGAGTAAGCGACCTCAGCTGGACGAGTGAGGCTGTGCGGAATGTGGTGAAAAATAAACTCGTTAAAAACAACTCACGCAAAACAGCTAGGTTGGTCAAGAGCCAAAACAGCTCGGTTGAAAAAGTGCAAAGGTTTGTATGTCAGTTAGATTGATCAGATAAAAATGCAAAAGCAACTGAATAAAAACAAACACAGACACACAGGATTTAACGTGGTTCGGAGATAACCCTCCTACGTCCATGGGGAGATGTGAATCCTCACACCTCAGTCCAAGTTCTTCTGGACAGAACCACTCAGCTTACGCGGGCTGAGCAACCGTTAAGGATAAGTTTGCGGGTACTTATCGACCTTACAGATTAGTTTCCGGGCACTAAATAGCCTATGTGAAGTTTGCGGGTACTTGACGACCTGACTACTCAATTGCAGGAAGAGTAAGGTCCTAGCACACTTTTTAGGGTGTGAGTGTGGGTGGGATTTCCAACTACAGCTCGATCACGAATGAGAGCTGGATCTAAGGCTTGAACGAATAAACACTCAAACTAAGATCTAAGACAGATTTTCACTCTATGAACCCTCAGCTACTAATGTTCTATCACTCTTGAACTCTCAGCTGCTGATGTTCTTAGAATAGGATTTTAGCAGATTTTTCTTTCGCTTGATTCTCTTGTGATTGTACTTTTCTCTATTGCTTCAGTCTGTCTCATGTCTCTCTCGAATGAAAGAATGCCTCTATTTATAGGCGGAGAGAATCAACTAGCCGTTGGAGGAGTTGTTGATCTCTGATCGTTTGATAGCGATGGCTTGTCTCTTATCTCTGCAGACTTTCCCGATATGGCATCTGTGCTCTTCTGCTTTCCATCTGAGACAACCTTGTGTTGGGCCAGATGGGGTAATGACTGAACGGTCAAACCCTCATGTGACTTCCTTTTGAAATTCAAATCTTAACCTTTCTGACAGTCAACCTCGGTTCGTCGGTTGAAAGTCTTGATCTTCATCTGAGTGGTCTTCAGCTGATGTTCTGAACTGTTGGACTCTCAGCTGACTTTGAACTTCAAGCAGTTGATCTTCTTGTTCGAGTTCTACAACTGAGGTTCTGAAACTGAACACTCAGCTGTCTTCCCTGTATTTACTCAGTTGGGTTTGAACCTTCAGATGATCTGATGTTCTCTTTCTCTCTACTGCTTCTCATCTGACAAACCCTCAGTTGGTTTTCTTCACAACTGATGTTCTGAAGACTTCCCCTTGTTTGCATCTGAACATATGAACTCTCAGTTGTCTTTCTTCACAACTGATGTTCTGTCTGTGTGACGCCTTGTTGCCATCTTCAGCTGGAGACCTGTAAAGATAAAATCTTAACTTTGCTCAAACAGCGATTCTAAATTCTAACATTAGGTTCTGGCAACATCTACTCGGTTGGGGTCAGTCGGTTTTGGAATTCATCAAAACTCATACTAATAAATTTCCCAACAAGTACTTAGTTCTGTAAACACTAAGGTGGGCTTTTATATATGAAATAAAACGAGCAATGCTCTAAAACCTTTCTTTATCGCTTTGATATCTGTGTTTTCAAGTGATAATCATGGCATAAACTGTTTAAATATTTTATGTGAGTTCTCTTGTACCTATCTGAGTTAACCTTCGTGTTTTCCAGATTTATTAGTTAACGATCGGCTCTGAGTTAGCTACTAAGTGCTTTCCAGAGTTAGTGCACTTTGTAACCTGTGGTGTATGTGGTATCCTGTTGAGGGGTAACCAGCCACGGTGAATGAGAATTGGTCAAGATTTGAACGTAACATACCAGAAAAATGTCTGTACAAGCTAATTTATATAAATGAGTCAGAAAAATGTTTAGTAGACACGGTTTAGTTTCAATAAAACCCCGATGTGCTACGATTATGAGATGCCTGATTATTTATACTTATGATTATGTTTTCGGCAGCGTGCCCACTAAGTACTTTTGTACTTAGCCCTGCATATGTTTTCTAAATGTGCAGGTTGAAGCGATGGAAGCGGCGAGGGTTGAATAAAGTTGTCTTAGGAAGACTTTAGTTAGTATGAATCACATTTCCGCTGCAAAACTTTAGTATTTTGATGAACATACATGTAATCGCTGTAGACTAAGATCTGTTTTATAACTTAGTTTATCTACCATGTACTTTCTGTCGTGTAATCCTTTGAGTTTAACTCTTCCTTTATGTACACAAAGCCTTGCTCATAGTATGTATGATGTCTCTTATGTATGATTAGTTCAGTGAGTCCCCTTCTTCTCCGCTTCGTTAATCCAATCCCAGTCGCACCCCGGCTTCTGCCGTCCCTCGGGATTTAGGGCTGTGACACTTTACAAGAGCATGTATTCTCAATAAGATCAACCATGAAACTCTTTCCTGAGATTTTTACATAGAAGCGAGTGGTATTTATTGCTTCAACAAGCATATCATATCCACTTTCAATTAAAAGCTCCGGCTCACCTGCTATCCTAGGTGATAGTTCATGCTTCCGAGATAATGCGTATTGACGCCTCTCAACAAACCAACCACAAACCATGGACCGAACACACTCCAAAAGAGTTGTAACAGGTAATGTTCTTGCCCAACGTAAGGTAGAATTTATATTTTCACAAGCATTAGATGTCATGACCCCATAACGTCGTGCTGGACAATAACTGTTAGCCCACCTAATAGGATCAATGTCAGACAATCTTTCGTAAGCTGGCGGGGAAATCTCTTCTAAGACAGACATTAGTTTGTGAAAATCATCTTTCCTATAGCAAGTGGCAGCTCTCTGAAATGCTTTGACCACAGTGTTTCCATGTTTGGCTAAATTTTTCTGAATATGAAAACAACACAGAGCATGCGTGACACCGGGGTACAGGGTTTCAACAGCCTTACTAATGCTAAGATGTTGATCAAATACTATTAACAAATCGTCGGGTTGAACAAAACTCTTCTTCAATTCAGACAAGAACCAAATCCATGAATGGTCATTCTCCTTATCACCAATACCAAATGCAAGAGGAAATATTTGTTCATTTGCATCCTTCGATGCAGCTACAAACATTACACCTTTGTATTTACCTTTCAAGTGTGTAGCATCTACACAAATCACAGGACGACATGCTATGGCAAACCCAAAAATTGAAGCACTTAACGCCATAAATGCATACTCAAAGACATTATTATCATCTGTTTGGAGTGAAACATGAGAACCAGGGTTGCAAGTTTCAACCATATGTAAAAAACCAGGCAACAATGAAAATGATGCATCAGAATCACCATATATCAACTAAATGGCACAATTGCGAGCAGCCCATGCTCTCCCATATGAAATCTGGCACAAAATAGAACATGAAATTTCACAAAATTTGGCTGAAAAAGCAAAAACAAATTGATACTTTCCCAAAAAATAATTGGTCAAAGTACAATGAAACAACAAAAACTAGTTGACATACCTTGAAACCAAATTCAGTTTGGAGGTAATGAACCATCTCCTTAGGGCGTAATACAGCACCCTAAACCATAAGCCATGGAGCAAAGAAAGCACCAATTACACTAGAACACATGGTTCTATGTTTATGAACTCTCAAATCAATTGCACAAGTATGTGGGGCCTGAAAATGTGTGATTCTCTAAAAGGCATCAACAGTAGGCGCTTGGGAGCGAAGATGAAATTGACAACGATCATGGTATTTGCACTTGACATAATATCTCTTTTTACTAGAACGCTCAACTACAAACTCATACTTATTTGTCAAATGATAAAAACCAATCTCATACATCAAACTTGGTTTAGACTCAAAGGTGGCACCTAAACCAAGTTGATGAATGCGGTATTTCAGTTCAAAATCACCCTCAACCGACACATGGCATTGACCAGCCTTGGATGAGATAAAGTGGGACTGATTCTTAAAAATGGATTGGTAAGCATAGAATGCAAACCATAAATACTTTGAGGTGGGGCAGATTGAGAGATTGGAGATACAAACCTAGGGTTGTGTAGAAGTGGATGAAACATGGGCTCAGGTTCAGCATCAGAATAAATTGGATCGTACTCATAATTCTCTTCGTCATCAAGACTGTCAGTACTATCAGAATCGAATGGGTCATATTCATCATCATACTCATCATTTCATCTTCAGAGTTTTCATGTTCACCAACATATGACTCATCCATAGACGACTTGTTTGCATTATTTCTTCCTAAATTTGGCAAGTCTGATGCAGGTGGCTGAATAGGTGACTGAACAACTACATAAAATCTTCTCACTTCACTGTCTAAAGCATATCTCAATTCAGTATCGTTACTTACATTAAAACGTACAGTACCTAAATCACCAAATGGATATCCAATAAGACAAGATATTAAATATGAACCTACACCTTGATATGAGCCTATGTTTGCACGAATTTTATCTAGTAATACATTAAAGAGAAGTTCATCATTTGGTAAAAGCACCAATAACTTATTACCTCCTTGGTATGAGTCATTCAACCAAATACCCCCAAAATGTAGAACAACAGTGCTAACATTCATCTGGGGACAAAAACAGAAAATAAAATTTAATGTAAAATTACAACAATTGCAGATGTAACCATACTTTAATTGGTGATAAAATAGAAATAGAACTTAATATTTTGGATTTACCCTAATATTTTCATCCCATTTTTTGATAGTGTCCTAGGAGCATACCTTAATATTCTCAGTCGAACGGCCGGAAAGAAGACAGAGATCTGGAGATTAGGAAAGTTTCACTACTACAAGCACGGTTTATATAGGCAGATCTTCAAATTTGAAGCAACGATAGGAGAAAAGAAGTAAGAATGGTGTAAAGCTTTACCCTTCTATTTTTTTGGTTTCCTTACCAATATAATAACTGCGACTCTCATCCCGCTAATTGAAATTTGAATTAATGAATTCGCAAAATATTTAATTTCATTTTATTAAACCGAAAAGGTGTCTAACCAAAAGTTAAATAACAAAGTCAGTGAATTCAAAAATTAGTGAAGTAACAAATTAAATAAAGTAACAAAAAAAAGAGAACTAACATAATGACTGAAGTAACAAAAATTGTGAAGTAACAAAATTAGTGTAACAAATTCATTGTAGCAATAAAATTAGTGAAGTCACGAAGTCAGTGAAGTAACAAATTCATTGCAGTAACAAAAATTCTAAAGCAACCAAGTCTTTAAAGTCAGTGAAGTAACAATTTTTTCTGATGTATAAAAATTAGTTTATTTATGTATAAAAATCATTAACATCATTGAAACCGCAAATAATAACTTATTATGTAATAAACAATCTTAGTAGTACGTCACGAACAATTTATACTAATTTCTTCTTACAAAACATCAACCAATTTGTTAAGTAACAAGTTTTTAAATGAGAAAGCACAAAATTTTTAAAAAACAAAAGCTTGTCATTGATAAAGGACTAAATACAGGGGAAAATGTCCCATATCAAAGAACATAGCATTGAGTACATGGTAAATAAAACATTAGCAATTACACTACACTAAGAACGCAAAAGATGGCCACAACTACAATATTGTCAATTTTTATAAATTCACAAAACAGAACTACAAAGCAACAATTATAAGAGTAATTATTAAAGCACCAATACCATAGTCCTTCCACCGCGACTTTTTCTTCAACTCATAAATTTCACCTCTCATCGAAAAATCATTCAAAGTTAGTTGAGTATTTTCTTCGTCAAGCTCAGCGTGTCTCGTACGTAAGTTATTACAATCAAACTCAAGAGCACGAACTTTCTCTTGCAGATTATCCCTCTCTTTGCGATATTGGGCAGCTATCGTAGAAGCAATGCTTTCGGATAGAACCATCTTCCTATAAGCATCCTGGAGATGACCTAGCTGATCTTTATACATATCACGATCATGACGAAGTTGTTTAATGTATTCACGTTGAACGTCAGTGACATTGGGATCAATCCAATCACAGTCGCACCCCGGCTTCTGCCGTCCCTCGGGATTTGGGGCTGTGATAGAGTGGTATCAGAGCAGTAGTTTGTTTTCTGCTCTGGTTATGAGTCATTCTTTCTTAGTATGAGTCATTCCTTCTAGTAATATCACAGAGTGATATATATATACAAGTCTTCCTTCGAGTAATAATATAGAGTGTTCGTTCGTACTCTATATCGAGTCTTCTTTCGAGTCATAGGATGGAGTATTTGTATATACTCTAGATCATAATCTTCTATCAAATATAAGATAAGAGTTAGACTATGACACTAAGTTTGAGAATGTAGATGACAACTCAACCTCCCGCTACGTCGACTCAACGAGGAAAAATAAGAGAATTTTTAATTAAGTGATTTCTTTTAAATAAGAAATTTTATGAACAAGTATGCAATGAAATTGAGAATGAGAATGAGTTGTGTTCCGAAATTAAGAATTTTATGGAAGTAAAATTTTTATACTTTATGTGATTGTGTGATAGTACAAGTACTATCTTACGTGAAATTATTTGCGCGATAATTTCTATTATTTTACCATGGCATGAGAACCTAGAAGGGATCTAGGGATTTTCCCGGGTTATTGAGAATGTAGACGAAAAACTTAAGATCTTTCCAATTCTCCGAGAACTTAGACGTTTTTAAGAAACGTTATTTCAAATGATTTCGAAAGGAGATCCACAACACGAGAAGGACTTCTATTGATAAATGTCACATGCGTATAGTGACATGAATAAAGACTCGGAAAAGTCGATCTTTATTTTAAAACCCGATAAGAATTTCCTTCGAGGGAAACGAAATAAATATCGATAAAATAAAGTAAATATGTATGAAAGGAATGAAAGAAACAAATAGACGTGTGAGAAAAACGTGACTCCAAATTATTCGAGAAAAGGTTGAAACAAGGAGGATAAATTAAAATAAACGGAAGAGCCGAATGTTACCTTAGTTGTAAGGGCATGAACAATGTCTCTTGGAGATGACTTTGTTTTACTTATTAGGAGCCATTTAAGTATTCGATTAGCTTAAATTTTGTATCTTTCTCGAGAAGATTGAGTATTCCGAGCTAAATTTGAAAGTTTCCAAAAATTTCTTTTAAGAAGTAGTTGTGTGTGCAATTCAAGAAATTGCTACTCGATTTAGGAAAGTAAATTCTGTATGAAGTGAACGATAGAGCAAGACAGAAGTTCCATGTGATTGAGAGACTGTTATGTGGACTTGATCAACCCACATAATAAGAAACTCAGTAATATGGGTCTTATGCCCCGCTAGCAAAACCTTTTTAGTATGGTATAAGTGGTTTAAAGAGACGAATGTTACTTACGTATAAGTAACATGTAGCGACGTCGTTCCTTTTCTTTTCATTTCATTTTTGTAGTGTTCGCCTTGTTTGAACTTTGGGAAGAGAATTGTTTTACTATTAGGAGTCAAGCGCGAAGCTTGATTAAATTTCTAACGACCGCTCGATTTTAGCGATGACGACTAGAACTTGTTCTAAAAAGTTATTCTTAGGATATATTCCATTTCTCTTTTGGAAATTTTTTTTTACTTCGTCCTTGAACGAAGAATACGACACGTATGAGTATTATGAGTAGTAAACGACAAAGTCTTTTGTAAATGAATGTTACTTTTGCATAAGTAACATGAACAAAGTAGACGTGCATTGTTTTAATGAATGAGAATCGATGAAAAATTTTCTTTGTGAAAGGAATAAGGAATAATGAAGGAGAATAATAAGGAATTAAAGTAAGAAATTAAAAGAATGAGATAAGGAATGGGAATAAAATCTTGAAATTTTATTTCTATATATTGTGAGTACGAGAGCAATTTTCTGTGAAATTGCTAGATGTTTAAGATAAGTTTGTTAGATTAAGTGTGGTGATATTACAATTGAATAAGGAATATTCATTTTGTAATTTAAGATTTTCGTAAGATAAGATATCATCATACCGTTACTGATCCGTATTTCTTAAAAACTTTGTAGGATGACTTCCAGTAGTGACACGGCTTCGGAGAGTCAGTCCCCGCCACAGCGTACTTGGGCAGATCAATTATTGGATAGGTATAGAGATTTTGAGGCAAACCCGAGACACGACGTAGGACAGAGGATTAGTTACTTTTCGTCAGTTTATTATCCAGTCCGGCATACTATTCCAGAGAGTCAGGCTATACTTGACTTGGTTAGACGTCTACCAGAGGAATGGCGTGGTTGGGCACACGACACTGCGTGGTACTACCTTGGGATGTTTGACGACGATATAGAGCCGACAGGCGATTACAATGGATTCGCTTTGGAGGTACACAGGCGTTTCTTCGAGAACAGACACATAGCAGCATATCCTGTTCAGGCGCATCCTCCCTACACTCACTTTCCGGTAGATTCAGAGTTAGAGCATAATGAGATAGGTCCAGAGATGATTGCACAGTTGGAGATCCCTTCAGTGATGGTACCTAGTGTGGACACAGGGGAGTTAGTTGCAGAGACAGTTAATGGATTAGGATTACCTGGTCCTATCCTACCCGAGCCTTCTGCGAGAGTTCAGGGACCATTCGAGACAGGATTAGAGTACTTAGACACGAACGCAGAGCTTACCGCCCTGTTACAGTTACCATCCTCTTACAGATCCCTTGATGAGATTTGCACGGAGTTAGCCAGAGTTCGGGCTAAGTTTGAGGCAGGACCATCCAGGGTCCGTTCCAGGGAGGAGTACGAGATGAGTTCCCTTCCTGACCACCTGCTACCTTCGAAGAAGCGGGCGTTAGTGACCTGCGGGGACTACCTGGTTTTGGATACTGAGACGACGGTTTCAGATGTGCCTGCACCACCATCACTTACACTTGCAGATGGCACTACTTTGAGGGTTGACGAGGCACTCCAGTTTGCTTTCGGTTCAGAGTCAGAGGATGAGGACCCGGATGAGGATCCGGAAGAGGACACTGATGAGGATATGGATGAGGATCCGGACGAGGACCCCGAGGAGGATTAGGCCATAGTGGGCAGTAGTGACTTGACCGCAGTTTGTTGAGCAAGGCGTCAGAGACGCATAGTAGTATAGTAGCCTTTTGTTATGTACATAGTCGGATCAGTAACTAGATAGTTTTGTAGTACTCCATCGGATACGAAATTTTATGAATCGTTTCCGTTCTAGTACTTCCAGTAGTACAGTAATGCAATATGTTAGTGCATCTTGTACACGTAGGTAGTTAGCCTAGCTTAGACTCGTTGTAGTCTAGTTTTGTATAAGTCCTTGTTAAAGGCAAAACTAACATATTCTTTTTGATGTATATATAATATACATGACCCATGAGAGGGTTTTAGTCACAAGAAAGTTTCTTATGAACCATATAACTAAACCAGAATATCAAACGAACTCGTGTAACGAGAGTTTAATTTAACCTTGGAGGTTAAAAGTTGAAAGAAATAGAGTCGAAGTTAATTTGTTAATCTCGTTTACGTGAAAGTATTAAGTGGGAAAAGAAAAGGGTTAGTGAGAAAATGAAGGCTTACAAGCAAGTACTAATGAGAAAAAAAAATTTGTATCTTACAGTTCTAAAAAAATGTCACTGAGAGCTATTACCGATCGAAGAGGACCTGATAGTCCTAGAGAGTCTGATAGAGGTCAAGAACAGCGTATAAGAGAGGAAAGGCAAAAACACCCAACCTTTTCGTTTCCCCTATCTCCACAATGTCATAGCATTGAGGATTTATTCTTCGGAAGAAAACCACCATATTTCGATGGATCTGGTAATCCGAGTGAGGCCGAGCAATGGATACGTTCTATAAAGAGAATCTTTAAGCCGATTAGACTTAGTGATGATGATGGTCCCGAAACGAGTTACTGGTGTATGGGGGGGGGGGGAATACACCAGTAAGGATTTTAAAACTTAACCCTGAAAAATCACTTCAACTGAGTAAAAGGACTCAGTTGGAATCTCACAGCTGAGTAAGCAACCTCAGCTGGAAAAGTGTAGCTGTGCGGAATGTGGTGGAAAATTAAACTCGTTAAAACAACTCACGCTTTTAAGCTCGGTTGGTCAAGAACCAAAACAGCTCGGGTGGTCAAAAACCAAAATAGCTCGGTTGGTCAAAAATCAAAACAGCTCGGTTGAAAAAGTGCAAATGCAATTTGTATGCCGGTTAGTTTGGTCAGTTAGAAATGTAATAAGTAACTGAATAAAAACAAACACAGACACACAGGATTTAACGTGGTTCGGAGATAACCCTCCTACGTCTACGGGAAGATGTGAATCCTCACACCTCAGTCCAAGTTCTTCTGGACAGATCCACACAGCTTACCCGGGCTGTGCAACCGTTGCAATAAGTTTACGGGTACTTATCAACCTTCACAGTTAAGTTTGCGGGTACTTAACAACCTATGTCAAGTTTGCGGGTACTTGACAACCTAACTACTCAATTACAGAAAGAGTAAGGTCCTAGCAAACACTTTTTAGGGTGTGGGTGGGTTTTCCAACTACAGCTCGATCACGAATGAGAGCTGGATCTAAGGCTTGAACGAATAAACACTCAAACTAAGATCTAAGACAGATTTTCACTCTATGAACCCTCAGCTACTAATGTTCTATCACTCTTGAACTCTCAGCTGCTGATGTTCTTAGAATAGGATTTTTGCAGATTTTTCTTTTGCTTGATTCTCTTGTGATTGCACTTCTCTGTCTCGCTTCTGTATGTGTGTCGTGAACCTCTCGAATGAGAGAATGCCTCTATATATAGGCGGAGAGAATTAACTAGCCGTTGGAGGAGCTGTTGATCTCTGATCGATGAAAGCGATGGCTTGTCTCTCATTTCTGTAGACTTTCCCGATATGGCATCTGTGCTCTTCTGCTTTCTATCTGAGACAGCCTTGTATTGGGCCAGATGGGGTAATGACTGAACGGTCAAACCCTTATGTGACTTCCTTTTGAAATTCAAATCTTAACCTTTCTGACAGTCAACCTTGGTTAGTCGGTTGAAAATCTTGATCTTTATCTGAGTGGTCTTCAGCTGATGTTCTGATCTGTTGAACTCTCAGCTGACTTTGAACTTCAAGCAGTTGATCTTCTTGTTCGAGTTCTACAACTGAGGTTCTGAAACTGAACCCTTAGTTGTCTTCTTTGTATTTAGACAGTTGGGTTTGAACCCTCAGATGACTTCCTTTTAATCTGATGTTCTCTTCCTCTCTACTGATTCTCATCTGATGAACCCTCAGTTGGTTTCCTTCACAACTGATGTTCTGAAGACTTCCCCCTAATTGTATCGGAACAATGAGCTCTCAGTTGTATTTTGTGTCAACTGATGTTCTGTCTGAGTGATGCCTTGTTGCCATCTTCAGCTGGAGACCTGTAAAGATAAAGTCTTAACTTTGCTCAAACAGCAAGCCTAAATTCTAACATTAGGTTCTGGCAACATCTACTCGGTTGGGGTTAGTCGGTTTTGGAATTCATCAAAACTTATACTAATAAATTTCCCAACAATTTCCCCCTTTTTGATGATGCCAAAACCACTTACAACTTTAAACCACTATTGATCTAAAACTCACTAACTTATCTTAAATCTCAGCTGAAATTTTAGACAGTCTATAAGATAAAACATCAAAGGGTTAGCACAGTTATAACATGATATTGAAAGACTTTGTGATCCAGAGCTTGGACAATGAGGAATTGTTCATCAAGGTGAATCTTTATATATTCTTGCAGATTTTGTTACAACTGAAGATTACAAGCACAAACAAAAAGAATACAACAGTTGCATAAAAAGCTACAACAGCTTCAAAAGACAAAAAGACATTAGATCAGCTCAAAAATACTGTTGACCGTACTTGCTGAAGATACGGTCAAAGATCTCCTTCTTCGCCTCCGACTCAATCCCAGTGTTGACGCCGTGTTCCTTGCAGACTTGTCTCGCCTCAGCCATGATCGCATTTCTATTTGGCGTGCTCGTGCCTTTGATCATCTGAGGGCGGTACCTGCACATCTTCGGAACTGGAATGGTGTTGGGATCGAGCAGAGCATTCAGCATAGCTCGTTTGAACTGATTAAACATTCCAGGGTCTCCAGATCTGAGTTCCCACAGGGCTTTCTTGAAGGCTTGCCTTGGGTCTTCAGTCGAGTAGACCTTCCTGTAATAGAAGTCATTGATGAATTCGTGCTTGAACTGCTCCCAGTCATCGTTCCACTCAGCATTCATCCACTTGTCAACATGTGGGTACCGAGACGGGAGCGGGACGTTCTTCTGCAGCTGTTGGGTCGACTTCCTAGCCTCAGCCTTCATCTGGTGCTTGTTGATTCTTCGCACGCTCCGGCTGGCTTTATTTCTGTCGACTTTCTTCTCCACCTTGGCCAGTTCCTTCTCGAACTTGGCCACCTTCTTGGCCTGATCGGCAGCGAACTTCTTGATCCAAGAGGGATTCAAGTACTTCTCCTTGGGCTCCTCCATAGCTTTGGCAGCTTCGATGCAGTCTTCAACAGATATTCCTCTGTCAAGTTCGGCATCGAGCTCGGCCGTGAGCTCGGCTACGAGGTCGTGGGAGATTTCCAGTTCGGGCTGCGATCCTTCAGCTTCAGCTTCAGCTCCTTTAGCTGGCACTCCTTCTCCTTCAGCTTGCTGGAGAACAGCTTTCCCTCGTCCAGCAACAGCTGCTGGCTCCTTGTCTTCCCCCTTTTTGGCATCATCCAAAAGGGTGGCAACGGTGCCATCCAGGGAGGTCAGCTTGGCCTCAGCTTGTTGAACGCGGGAAAACAGTTCGTCGACTACATCCTTCTCTTCCACCTTCTTGGCCAATTCCAGGTCTTGGCGCTCCTGCTCAGCTCGCTGCAAAGGTCGCAGAGACCTCTTTGTGGAGGGCGACGAACTCAGCTTGGAAAGATGCGAACTGAGACATCCACTCCTGGTCTTGGGTCTGCTGGGACTTTGCCAGGTCAGATTCAGCAACGGTCTTGAAAATGTTGAAATCCGAGCTGAGGCCCTGAACGGCCTTCCTTAGAGCTGAGACCTCCGAGCTGGAAGAAGTGGAGAGATCTTCGAACTTCTGCTGCAGAGAGGAGGAAAGGTGTTCCAACTGAGTCTTCAAGCTGGCATTCTCTGCCATCAGCAGCTGCATCCTGTCAGCTTCCTCCTCCTTGCTGAGCTGTAGCTTAGACAGAATTTCCTGCCTGAGCTGGTTGACCCTCTCCGAGATCAGCTCACAGATAGCATCGGTTGAGAGAGCTGGCTGATCGGAGGATCCGGGCAGGTGTTGTGGTTGTGGCTGGGCAGATGGCTCCGAGACAACCATGGCAGATCGGCTGGCGAGGTAGGCCTTGAGCTTGTCTTCTTCTCTCTTGGCCGCCTCTTCAGCTGCGTCGACATCCTCCATGCAGTGGGCATTCTTGGCCAGCATCTCGTCAAGAAACTGAACAGCTCCAGGATTGTTGCACAACTCTCTGGTGTCTGTCCCTTCTTGGATGCTCTTGTCCAGACGTCGACGTAGCACAGCCACCTTCTGGTTGTAAGCCACCTCCAGGTTCTGGTAGTCGAAGTATACCCTCAAGTTGGATTCTTCGACCTTCAACTTATCCCAACCATGGATCCTGAGGGTTTCCTCCTTGACGTACCAGTAGCTGAATATGACGCTGAACTGGTAGAGGAGTTCCGTCCCGAGTACGGCAAATACGGGCATTGAGGCTGCCTCGGGGAACATACCAATCAGCTTGCGGAAGCAGTAGCTCGGCCTCCCTTCATATTCAGCCAGGATCACCTGGCGGTTGGCTTCTTCATCAATTGGAGGGGGGTCGATATCGAAGGTAAGGGGTTCGATGGTTTCATCAACGTTGGCCAAAGGAATGGTCACAACGTTGGCATCGAGCGAGAGGCTCGGAATATCTGACTGAGGACCAGTTGAGAGAACTGGATCCTCTTTGGATGGTGAGTCGGCTGGCTCAATGGTTTCTTCAGACACAGGTGGGATTACCTGGCTGGCATCAGCTCCAGATTGAATGTCGTGGGACTCCTCAGATGAAGAAGAGTCATCTGAGGAGGAGCTGGAATCCTCCACTTGGATTTCCACGTCTTCAGCCGCTTCCTCCTGATGTGGTTGAAGAATAAACCCAGCTGGGTCAACCGATTGGCTGGATGCGGTTGACTCCTTCTCTTCAGCTGGCTTTGCCACCACTGGACTTGTTGTAGGTGGTTGAGCCGCTGGTTGGACGATGCGGATCCTGGGTATCTTCTGCAGAGGTTCCTCCTCTTCTTCTTCTTCGTCTTCCTCTTCCTCAGCCACCTCCTCCAGCTGGCGCTTCGCTGGCTTGGACCTCAAAGGGCGGCGAGCTGCTGACTCCACAGCTGGCTTGGGGGCACCCTTGGGTGTGTAGACGGCCTCCACAACGTCCCTGGCCTTCTTGGCTGTAGGGAACATCGTCAGCTTGCTGAATGGTGTGTCTTCACTCACTTCCCATGTCAGTGGCAGTCCCTTTGTGGCTTGGAGTATGAGGGCAGAGATTTTTGTCCCAAAGTTGAGTGTCCCCTTGACACTCAACATCAGTTCTCCGGACTCAGCTGTCGTCTCGGAGATTTTCTGCTTCTCCATCATCAGATGGCCTTCAAGATAGCCCAGCCAGTCGACCTGGTGCAGCTCTTCCAGTGCCTTCTGCTGCTTGAGCTTAGGTCGGCTAATGTCACTGAACGCTCCACCATACGCGAAGGCGCACTTGGAGATTACGTCGAAGAGAAGTCGGTGCACTGGCTTCAGCTTCGTCCTTTGCATTCTCCCCTTCAATGGTTCGGGAACAAGAAGGATGGTTTGAAGGAAGGCATCATCTTCCTTGTCAGTGAAGTTCCCCAGCACATCTGTGGCTTCGCGATTTCTGGGGATGAGCTTCTCTAATTCCTTCGACACTTTTATTTCTACGACGGTGTCTTCTATCGTCCGGGAGGTTCGGTGTCGTTGCTTGCATGGAATGATCGTGACAAGCCCATCATCTGCAACTCGCTGCAGATTCCGGTAGAAGTGCACGACCTGCTTCCTGAGCAATTGGGATGGAGAGAGGGTTGCCCAATCGAGCAGATGGTGGTCGGAGAGAATGGCGGTGACGGGGGCAAGTTCCGGCGAGGTGAGAGCTGCTGTAGAAAGAATCTGTTCAAAATGAATCTTCGACATCACCATGTCGAAAGATTCCTGGAAGGTAGCAGGCTCTGAGGAAACCATCTTCTTAGAAGCTTTGGATTTGGGCGCCATCTCGAGGAGATATATATGCAAATAAGAAGAAAAATCTTTTACTGAAAGTGGTGAAACAAATTCGGAGGGGATGATGAATAGTAAGTAAAGATATGCACGAAATAAGAAGGTAAGGATCACTTCCTGATTTGTCGTATTATATAATCTTTGACTCGGATAAAATCAACGGCTAGGGTTAAATGGCGCGAATCCATCAACGGCTGAGATTATGCGACTGTTGGGTAATTTTGACTGATACTCCACGCGCGCGAGTGAGAAGGTGAATAGTTTGAGGTGTCAGCCCAGTCGCGCTATAAAGTAAGGCTATAGGAGTTCAGCCAGACTTTACATTAAATGCGATATGATGGCTTGTTTAGTTTAGCTGACATGTTCAGGAATGTTTGAATTTATTTCAAACATTCTCATTTAATATCATAACACCTTCAGTCATAAATGATACCTGCCAGCTGATGTCGAGATCAGCTGTATACCTCAATCAAGTTCCTCAGTTGCCGCATACCATCAGCTGACTCGAGTTCGTCTGTTCAACTGATGTTTGATGTCTTCAGTTGGCAATTCGTATCTGAGATTCCCCCTTCATCTGAGCTTCCCCCTTTGATGGATATCCGACTCTTCAGCTCGGATGGATCCTCATCAGCTCGGATGACTCTTCTGCTCGGATGACTCTTCATCAGCTCGGATGACTCTTCAGCAGCTCGGATGACTCTTCAGCTTGGATGACTCTTCATCAGCTCGGATCCAAGAGTCCTAGAAGATCACACAGCATCTTGAACCGGGCTTCAGGAAGAGGTTTGGTGAAGATGTCAGCTCTCTGAATCTCAGTTGGGATCTTCTCCATGGACACATCCTTCTTCTCAATATGATCTCGGATGAAATGATGACGAATGTCGATATGCTTAGTCCGAGAGTGGTGAACAGGGTTTAGAGAGATAGCTATGGCACTCGAGCTATCACAATGAATGGGAATCTGTCCAGTTGTGACTTCATAATCTCTCAGCTGTTGCTTCAGCCATAATACTTGCATACAACAGCTTCCGGCAGACATGTATTCTGACTCGGTTGTAGAAGTGGTAACACATGCTTGTTTCTTGGAGAACCATGAAACCAGCTTGCTTCCCATGAACTGACAGTGTCCAGAGGTAGACTTCCTGTCCAACCGATCTCCTGCTAGGTCCGCATCTGAGTATCCAGTCAGCTGGATATTGTCGTCAGTTGGATACCACAATCCAACATTAACAGTTCCCTTCAGATACTTAATGATATTCTTTGCTGCCAACATGTGTGCTTCTCTTGGTTGGACTTGAAATCGAGCACACACTCCAACTGAGTATGATATATCTGGTCGGCTGGCAGTTAGGTAGAGCAGCGGACCGATGATCCCTCTATACTGGCTGGCATCAACGGGCTTTCCCTTAGCTCCGGGTTCGATCTTCCAGTTCGTATTCATAGGAATCCTTGTTATCTTACTTGTCTGCAATCCGAACTTGGTGATGAGCTCCTTTGTATACTTGGACTGGTTGATGAAGATCCCTTCAGGTGACTGCTTCACTTGTAATCCAAGGAAATAATTCATCTCGCCCATCATTGACATCTCAAACTTCTCCTTCATGAGATCTGAGAATTTCTTGCACAGCTCCTCCGACTTGGAGCCGAAAATGATGTCATCGACGTAAATTTGCACAACAAGTATATCTTCTCCAACTTTAATGGTGAACAGAGTTTTATCAACTGAACCTCGTTTGAACCCCGAGTTCAGAAGAAATCCACAAAGAGTGTCATACCATGCCCGTGGCGCTTGCTTTAGACCATAGATAGCTTTCTTCAGCTTGTACACTCTTCCATCTCCAGTCTCAAAACCAGGAGGCTGTTCAACATATACATCTTCCTTGATATCTCCGTTGAGGAATGCACACTTCACATCCATCTGATACACTTTAAACTTGTGATGTGCAGCATAAGCTAGAAAGATCCGGATGGCTTCCAGCCTTGCCACTGGTGCGAAGGAATCTTCAAAGTCAATTCCTTCTTGTTGGCAGTATCCTTGAGCTACCAACCTTGCTTTATTTCTCACAATGAATCCAATGGCGTCTCTCTTGTTTTTGATAATCCACTTCAATCCAATCACTTTGACACCATTTGGTCTTTCTACCAACTCCCATACACAGTTGCGTAGAAACTCATTCAGTTCTTCTTGCATGGCTGTCGTCCAGTGAACACAGTTGAGAGCTTCCCAACATTCTTCGGTTCTGGTACATCAGCTACAAAGCAAGAAATCATGGCAACATCTCCAGCTTGCTCGAACTCCTCTAGAACTGCCAATTCCTCAGCATATTGGGCATAAGTGTTGGAATCTTCCTCGGTTGATTCTGGATTTGCAACACGGCTCCTTGTACGCACACCCTCGGTTGGATCTCCGATAATGTCGTTGGTGGAATGAACTTCATACCATCTTCGGTTGCGTCTTCCTTCTTCTTCCAACTGTGGCTATTCAGAAATCTGAGTTGGAGTCTTCAGAGCTGGTGATTGATCAGCTGTTGAGTCTGGATCCTCAACATTGACAATGGTTCGAGCTGAGTTTGGTTCTGCTTCAGATGTTGATGCCGTTGGAGGAGCATCAGCAGAAGTTCCCCCTTGGGATGAGCTGAGGTCTTCGCATTCATCTTCAGAGGAATATGGATCCTCATCCTCAGTTGCCCACACCAGTGGTTCAGCTCGGTTCTTTTCCCTAAGTGCTTGTGATCTGGTGAGAACTGGTAGAACAGCTGGATCCGCGTGTTGTTCTTTAACCTGTTCCCTGCACTCAAAGGTAGATTCATCAAAACTAACATGAGGTGTTATTTCCACAACACGAGAACTGTTGTTGAAAACTCTATATGCCTTGATCCGAGTTGCATATCCAAGAAATATGCCCTTCGAAGCTTTGGCATCAAAAGTTTTCAACTGAGTCTTCCCATTGTTGTGAATATAACACTTAGACCCAAAAACGCGAAAATAAGAAATATCTGGCTTTCTGCGTCTCCACAGCTCGTAGGGTGTCTTTCCCAAACGCTTGGTGAGAAGAGATCGATTATGAGTGTAGCATGCTGTGTTGATCGCTTCAACCCAAAATTTTTTTGGCAGAGCTGAGCTCGCTAACATGGATGTGGCTGCATCCTTCAGCGTTCTGTTTCTTCGCTCAGCTACGCCATTCTGTTGCGGAGTACGCACGGCTGATGTGTGATGGGTTATGCCATTCTTTTCGCAATACTCAATGATGGTTTCATTTAGAAACTCCGTTCCTCGATCTGATCGGATAGAAATGATCTTCATCTCTTGTTGATTCGATATCCGATCCATCAGCTTGGGCAGCTTATCTCGGGTTTCACTCTTGTGGCGCATGAAGATGGTCCACGTATATCTTGAGTAGTCATCAGTTACAACCAGGGTATATTCGTTCCCGTTCAAGCTCTTTGGTGTAACTGGCCCGAAGAGATCCATATGGATCAGCTGTAACACTCGGTCGGTTGAGGAAGTTTACTTCAACCGGAAGGAGGTTCTAGCGAGCTTTCCCAGCTGGCATGCACTGCAGATGTGTGTTGTTGAAAACACTCGGTTAGGTATGCCTCTTGCATGTTCTTGTCTGGCGAGTCGGTTCATCGTCTTGAAGTTCAGATGGTTGAGCCTTTTGTGCCACAGCCAGCTCACATCCGAACTGCTCTTTGATAACAGGCAAGTGTCAGGGAGGCTGCTGTTCCAGTCAGCGTAGTAAACATTCCCTGTTGGAGATCGATTTCCCAACAATATCACCTGCTTTGATCCGACATCTTTAACTCTGCAACCCTGTGCATCAAACTTGACAGAGAAACCATTATCACAGAATTGGCTGATGGAGAGCAGGTTATGCTTCAATCCATCAACATAAGAGACATTAGAAATTGAAACATGATTGGTTTCAAGGGTACCATAACCTCTGGTATAACCTTTTGAGTTGTCACCAAAAGTAACTGATGGACCTTCTTTCTCTACGAAACTTCCAAGCAAATCCTTCAGATTCATCATGTGTTTCGAGCATCCACTATCCATCACCCACATTGTAGCAGACGCCTTCTTCTTCCTCAGCTGTTTCTCCTGTACCTGCAAAGAGAAACTCGCTTAGGTCCCCAATTTCAGTTGGGTCCTGGAGGGTTAGAACCAGTTCCCGCTGGAACTGTGCGTCGCTTTTCCCTGTAAACTTGGATGGATTTATCATTCCAGATCACTTTTCCTTCATCATCAACTATAACAACACCTCGGTTATTCTTAGGCTTGTTGTTAGTAGTGATGTTCTGTTTCTTGGGAGGAGTTGGATTTCTCCCATGTTGAGCTTTAGGAGGTGAGGCTTTCCCCCTGTTTTGATGGCGATTCTTATCCTGTTGAGTTTGTCTGTGAGGTCGGACGCCATGTTGGAATCTTTGTGGCTGATTATGATTCCAACTTCCTGAGGGTTGTCTGTAGCTGTTCATGCCCTGTTGATGATTCATATTATGGCATGAATATCCCAGTTGTTTGACCAGTTCCTCATTGGTTGACTCGGTTGGAACCTTTGGTCGAACTGATGTTGGAACCGCTGTTGATTCAGATGATTGAACCCATGTCTATTCTGAGGTCGGTTCCATTCCTTCTGACGTTGACTTTGAGGTTGATGCAGAGGTCGGTTCTGATTCTGAGATCGGTTGCGGTTGTGCCTTCGACGCCTCTGATTCCTCTTCTGACTTTTGGAACATTCCCCCTCGGTTGATACCTCAACCGATGGAATATTATGTCCTACATCAGCTACTCCTTTTCCCTTCTCAGATGTAACCCTATTTGTTGGCTGAACTTGCTGAGAGGTAGAGGTTGATTTAGCTTCTGGAGACTCAGTTGTGTCTGGCTCGACGGCTGTGACTTTTACAGGTTTGATGAAGGTTGCTGGTGGAATCCCAGTATCCTTGACAACATCATAACCGAGTCCTGACACGTCATCCATCTATCTGCTGTAACTTAAAAGGTTTTCGATGATCTTGGATGACTGATACAGCTTGATTAGATTGTCCTTCTCAGTTTGCAACTCCTTGACGAGTACAACTATCTGCTCGGTTTGTCCATCTGACTTCTTTATCAGCTGTTCGATCTGAGCATCTTGATTTTTCAACTGATCTTGCTGTTCTTTATTCTGCTTTGTCAACTCCTCATCAGCTGGAGCCTTAGCCTCGTTCAGTTGATTCTTGAGATTCTCAATCTCCTCGGTTTGGCTTTTGATCAGATTGTCCTTTTCGGTTAAGGAATCTTCAAGTTTGACGAACTGAGCTTGAAGACTCTTAAACTCAACCGATTGGTGATGCATCTCCTCACTGAGTTCTTGAAAATCACTCCAGGAGGGTTCCAACTCATCGTTCAGAGATTCCTGCATGTTAGAAGTATTGGAAGAGTTTAACTGAGCAGGATTAGATTGTACCTCAATATCATCTTGGTTGGTTCCAAGTGCCATGAGGCATTGGTCCTGACTGATGACGTTGTTGGTAGAAGTCAGCTCATCTTCATCTTCGGTGTCAGTGAAGATATCCATATCGTCAGCTGCTTCTTCTGCAACCATGGCCTTATTCTTTCCAGCTTGTTTGGCCCTTAGAGCATCTCTCTCTTTCTTCGATAGATCTGGGCAGTCGGCCTTGAAATGACCTTCTATTCCGCATTCAAAGCAACCATTGGTGACTGGCTTTGAACTGTCTCGAGTTCGGTTTGATTTATAGAAACGTTTATATTTACCGAACCGAGTGTCCATTTCGGCTAGCTTCTTTGACAAAGCTGCAATGTTCTGTTGCAGTTCCTCTCTGCTTGGCTCCTTTGCAGTCGTGTCAGCTGATCTAGTTGGCCTTGATGATCTCGACTTTGAGTAATCAGCTCGGAGAGCAACTGACTTTGAGGCTGAGCCAACATCCTCAATTCTACTTGTCTGACCTGAGGGCTGCGATCTCCTCCTGTTGACCTTATACTCATTTCCTTTCAGGATTGAGAACAATCATTCAGTTCCCATTTCACCAAGGTCAGCTCGGCTCTCGTGGATATTGGTAAAAGTATCCCACTCAGCCGGTAGTTCTTGCAACACTTTGAGGTTGATTTCTCTTAGTGTGTATTCTCCTCTCCGGATGGACTGGATTCTTCTGATGATGTCCATAAACCGGAGCTCTAGCTGATCGATAGTCTCATCAGGTCGCAGACTGAAGTTGTCGAAATCTTGACATGCATGTGAGAACTTGTTTTCCTTTGTCTCATCGCTTCCTTCACTTAGCGATGCCAGGACATCCCACATCTCTTTTGCAGTCTCACACTCCTCAATCCAGGGCAGATAATCTTGTCCAACCGTGGACATTATTGTGCTCTGAGCCCAGATATCCAGCTGGCTCACCTTGGCCTCCTCTGGAGAGTAGTCTTCTGGCTGTTTCTCCACATACTCCACCACTGTATCTCCATCGCGAGGATTTGTGGGAGTGCGAGCTATTCTTTCTTTAATGACTATTGGTCCTGAAGAGAGAACTTGTTGCATCCTCTGATGCTTTGACAGAAGGATATTCTTCATTCGAGTTCTCCATGATGTATAATTGACTACTGAGAACATGACGACGATCTTGTCCTTGACGTCCATCTGCACAAACAGAAACAGGACAAAAAATGCGAGCAGATATGCACTAGCGTGAAAAGATTTGTTCAGTTGACCACTGAAGAAAATTTCTCGAATTCACACCTTGTGAAACATAGTCAGCAGTCTTTTGAACCACTGCTCTGATACCACTTGATGGTCCCGAAACAAGTTACTGGTGTATGGGGGGGGGGGGAATACATCAGTAAGGATTTTAAACTCGTTAAAACATCAGCTGGAAGAGTGTAGCTGTGCGGAATGTGGTGGAAAATTAAACTCGTTAAAACAACTCACGCTTTTAAGCTCGGTTGGTCAAGAACCAAAACAGCTCGGGTGGTCAAAAACCAAAACAGCTCGGTTGGTCAAAAACCAAAACAGCTCGGTTGAAAAAGTGCAAATGCAATTTGTATGCCGGTTAGTTTGGCCAGTTAGAAATGCAATAAGTAACTGAATAAAAACAAACACAGACACACAGGATTTAACGTGGTTCGGAGATAACCCTCCTACGTCCACGGGGAGATGTGAATCCTCACACCTCAATCCAAGTTCTTCTGGACAGATCCACACAGCTTACCCGGGCTGTGCAACCGTTGCAATAAGTTTACGGGTACTTATCAACCTTCACAGTTAAGTTTGCGGGTACTTAACAACCTATGTCAAGTTTGCGGGTACTTGACAACCTAACTACTCAATTACAGAAAGAGTAAGGTCCTAGCAAACACTTTTTAGGGTGTGGGTGGGTTTTCCAACTACAGCTCGATCACGAATGAGAGCTGGATCTAAGGCTTGAACGAATAAACACTCAAACTAAGATCTAAGACAGATTTTCACTCTATGAACCCTCAGCTACTAATGTTCTATCACTCTTGAACTCTCAGCTGCTGATGTTCTTAGAATAGGATTTTTGCAGATTTTTCTTTTGCTTGATTCTCTTGTGATTGCACTTCTCTGTCTCGCTTCTGTATGTGTGTCGTGAACCTCTCGAATGAGAGAATGCCTCTATATATAGGCGGAGAGAATCAACTAGCCGTTGGATGAGCTGTTGATCTCTGATCGATGAAAGCGATGGCTTGTCTCTCATTTCTGCAGACTTTCCCGATATGGCATCTGTGCTCTTCTGCTTTCCGTCTGAGACAGCCTTGTGTTGGGCCAGATGGGGTAATGACTGAACGGTCAAACCCTCATGTGACTTCCTTTTGAAATTCAAATCTTAACCTTTCTGACAGTCAACCTTGGTTAGTCGGTTGAAAATCTTGATCTTCATCTGAGTGGTCTTCAGCTGATGTTCTGATCTGTTGAACTCTCAGCTGACTTTGAACTTCAAGTAGTTGATCTTCTTGTTCGAGTTCTACAACTGAGGTTCTGAAACTGAACCCTCAGTTGTCTTCTTTGTATTTAGACAGTTGGGTTTGAACCCTCAGATGACTTCCTTTTAATCTGATGTTCTCTTCCTCTCTACTGATTCTCATCTGATGAACCCTCAGTTGGTTTCCTTCACAACTGATGTTCTGAAGACTTCCCCCTAATTGCATCGGAACAATGAGCTCTCAGTTGTATTTTGTGTCAACTGATGTTCTGTCTGAGTGATGCCTTGTTGCCATCTTCAGCTGGAGACCTGTAAAGATAAAATCTTAACTTTGCTCAAATAGCGAGCCTAAATTCTAACATTATGTTCTGGCAACATCTACTCGGTTGGGGTTAGTCGGTTTTGGAATTCATCAAAACTTATACTAATAAATTTCCCAACAGATGAAGAGCGCCTAGCATGTGCTGGGTTCAGCTATCAGGACCAGCTAAATATTGGTGGAAGACTAGACAGAGAATTATGCCGGTAGAGCAAGCGGCTCTAACCACTTGGAATGATTTTAAGGTGGCATATTATGATAAGTATGTATATAACCAAGTGGAAACTGAGGAAGAAATAGCAAGGAAACTTCAGGGAGAACTTAAGTATGAACTGGGAATAGCAGTAGCCAGACAGGAGGGACTGAGTTATGCAGAACTACTAGGACGAGTCCGTGAAATAGAGGCATTAGTACCTAATAAAGGAAAGATGGTAAAATCCACACCAGCACCAAACCAGACTTCAACCCAAAACCGTCCCAACAATAATATCAACTATAAAGGAAAAAGGAAATGGGAAGGGAGTAGTAGTGATTGTTACCAGTGCCACAACAAGCAAGGGAAACAGAATAGGGCTCGGCAGGGTTTCCACCAACCAGGAAAAGGAAGTAACTATGGAAAGAAAGCAGGGCAAAAGAATAATCCACAGAGAAATGAACAATTCGGTCAAGGCAAGAGAAACCATCTACTAGGACAGCTGCAAGGGCAGCCAAGGAACGGTAACCAAGGAAAAATCACTAATCCAGATTACCCTAAGTGTAATAAGGAACACCCCGGTGCTTGTTTAGCAAAAACTGGTGTTTGCTTCAACTGTGGACGTAAAGGGCATGTTAAGAGAGATTGTCCTGAGCCGTGGCAAACAATAGAACATAAACGAGAATTTTCTACTTGTTCTAGATGTGATAAGAAGCATGAGGGTGTGTGTCTAGCAAACACGGATAAATGTTTTAATTGTGGGCAGACGGGGCATATAAGGAGGAGTTGTCCGACGCTGCTTCGGACGGCAAAATCAAATCAGCACGGCCAGCTTCAACCATCAAATCCCACTCAAGTCCAGTCACAGCCACAGCTGATGCAATCACAACAAAATGCAGGAGCTTACATGATTAGGCAGGAGAGGCATGATGAAGGAAGATTTGACAGGTATTGGACGAACCTTATAAAAATACCCTGTCAAAATTGTTGACCCGTACTAGAACTTTATACCAGTTTTCTAGTACCTATTGACCATACTAGAGCATTATATTCATTTGGCTAGTACCCTCTGGCACTATAGGACTAAGACTAGAACGCTCTAATCTTGAAATAAGAACAACTACGCTTTAGGGAGTGTTGATGACCTCAGAGAATTATTCCCTTAGTTTCATTGGGCATAAAAATTTAATTTAGGGTCTATCTGTTAGAACATAGCAATCGATTGGGAAGTAATAAAATGTACGATATATAATTTCAGAAATGGACTAGTTGTTTGAGAATTACCACGATTCTCGACAACGAGAGAAAAATCTCTTTCAAAACCTCGAGTAAAGAACCTACAGAATTATGTAAAAATTTCAACGGGCAGGAGGATACTGATAATGTCCGTCCTATAAGCCAAGACGTAGATAAAGAAGAAAGATATGACGGCTTATCTCATATACCTAGTTGGGAATCCAGGAGCCAAGAAAATCATTCAAACGTGAGCGTTGTGAACGAATATGAAAATGACTTTTCAGAAATATTATCTGGTTTATCACCAGATTGTCGTGTAGGTTTCACGATCTACTTAGAACTACGAGCAGCTCCTAAATCAAAGGCCTTATGTAGAATGGTATCGAAGGAGTTAAAAGAAGTTTAAGATCCAAATGCAAGAGTTGTTAGGTGGCGATTTCTTTAGACAAACGTTTTCATCATGGAAAACATTTTAGATGTTCATCAAAGAAGGATGATTCTGCGAGAATGTATATAGGCTGTCAAAAGTTAAATAAAAATAACCCTTAAGAATAAGTATTCTTTTATGAGAATAGAAGACCCCTGATAGTCTTAAAAAGAAACAAGTGCAATTATGAGGATAGACTTAAGGTTTAAGCATCATTAGTTAAAGGATAAACTGGTAATATACCCAAAAATTTTCTTCCAAACCAGATAAAACCATTACGAATGCTTAGTTATGCCGTTAGTTGGCTAATGCTCCGTAGTATTCATGAACCACATGAATAGAATTTTTCACATAAACTTAGAAAAAAAAATTCAATTCAGTATTTATCGACGACAATTATAGTTACCCCAAGAATGAGAATGAACACGAAAATCACTTGCGAATAGTACTAGAAATGCCTAGAGCCGAGAAACTAGATGTCAAGTTCAGAAGAGAAAGTTCGAATGAAGAAGAAATATTTCTTAGATATATAGTGTCGACAGAAGATGTTAAGATAGATTCCTACTAAGGTAGAGGCAGTATTTAAATGGAAGTCGGTTACTAGTCCAAAAGAAATAGGGAGTTTCTTAGGTTGGACAGTTATAATAGAGGTTTCCATTAAGGAATTTTCTGTGATTACTAAGGCTTATGGCGCAACTACATAGAAAGAAAAGAATAAATGTACAGACAATTGTGGAATAGGAACGCAGATGTTCTAGGAAAAGTTGATCATTACCCCAGGTTCAGCCCTCCCAGAAACGACAAGGAATACGAGGTAGATACCAAAGTTACGAAGAACGGGTTAAGATGTGTAATAAATGCAAGATAGGAGAGTGATAGCTTATGCTTCACGACACATTAACCTCAGGAAATTGAGTGTACAACCCACGACTTAGAGCTTGCAGCCGTAGTACATGCAATGAAATTTAGACACGCCATCTATATGGTGTAAGGGATGAGATCTTCACAAATCATCAAAATTTGGAGTGTGTATTCGAGCAAAGGAATTAACATAAGACAAAGGAGATGACTCGAACTAGTAAGATATTATGATTGTGAAAATAATTACCATCTAGGTAAAGCTAAGGGTAAGAATAGATACGCCGAGTCGTAAGACTCCAACTAAGGAGGAAATAGCCAGGAAGCTTCAAGGAGAACTTAAGTATGAACTGGGAATAGCAGTAGCCAGACAGGAGGGATTGAGTTATGCCAAATTACTGGAACGAGTTCGAGAAATAGAGGCAGTAGTGCCTAGTAAGGAAAAGATAGTAAGGTCCACACCGGCACCAAACCAGACCTCAACCCAAAATCTTCCCAACAATAAGGTTAACCATAAGGGAAAAAGGAAATGGGAAAGAAGTAGCAGTGAGTGCTACCAGCGCCACAACAGTCAAGGGAAACAGAATAGGACTAGGCAAGGCTTCTACCAGCCAGGAAAAGGAAGTAACTATGGAAAGAAAGCAGGGCAAAAGAATATCTCACAGAGGAATGAACAAACCGGTCCGGGCAAGAGTAACAATCCACTAGGACAGCTGCAAGGGCAGCAAAGGAATGAAAATCTGGGAGGAAATCACACAGTAAGGGTTAACACTCATGTTTGCCTCCAATGCGATAAATCGCACTCAGGCGTGTGTCAGGTAGGCACTGGCAACTGTTACAACTGTGGACATAAGGGACATATTAGGAGATCCTGCCCGGAACCACTGACGGCAAATGGAATTAACCAGCACGATCAGCTCCAAACTCAGAGAAATACTAGAGAAAAGATCCATTCTCCAGTTTGCCCTAAGTGTGGTAAGAAACACCCTGGGATATGTCTAGCTAAATCTGGTGTTTGTTACAATTGTTTGCGTAAGGGACACGTTAAGAAAAATTGCCCAGAACTGAGGCAAGCGGCAAAACAGAAACAGGGAGTTTCTGCGTGTGCTAGAAGTGATAAGGAGCCTGAGGGTGTATGTCTAGCGAACATGGATAGATGCTTTAACTGTGGAATGTTGGGGCATATGAGTAATGACTGCCCAATGCTGTTTCAAATGATAGTACCATTTCAGTACGGCCAGCCTCAACCACTAATTACAGCTCATCTTCAGTCACAGCCACAACTGCTACAACCACAACAGAATGCGGGAGCTTACATGATTAGGCAGGAGGGGCATAGTGAATGAAAGGAAGATTTGGAAGGTATTGGACGAACCTTATAAAATTACCCTGTCAAAATTGTTGACCCGTACTAGAACTTTATACCAGTTTTCTAGTACCTATTGACCATACTAGAGCATTATATTCATTTGACTAGTACCCTCTCACACTATAGGACTAAGACTAGAACGCTCTAATCTTGAAATAAGAACAACTACGCTTTAGGGAGTGTTGATGACCTCAAAGAATTATTCCCTTAGTTTCATTGAGCATAGAATCTAGAAAGAGCTCTCAGTCTGTCAATCCTTACTTTCGTTGAGCATAGAATTTAATTTAGGGTCTTTCTGTTAGAACATAGAAATCGATTGGGAAGTAATAAAATGTACTATATATATAATCTTAGGAATAGATTAGTTGTTTGAGAATTACCACGATTCTCGACAACGAGAGAAAAATCTCTTTTTAAAAAAAAAACCCCGAGTAGAGAACCTACAGAATTATATGAAATATCTGGTTACTACCAGATTGTCGTGTGGGTTTCACGATCGACTTAGAACTACGAGCAGCTCCCAAATTAAAGGCCTTATGTAGAATGGTATCAAGGGAGTTAGAGGAGCTTAAGATCCAACTGCAAGAGTTGTTAGATGACGATTTTCTTTAGACAAACGTTTTCACCATGGAAAACATTTGTGATGTTCATCATCAAAGAAGGATGATTCTGTGAGATTGTATATAAGCTGTCAAAGGTTAAATAAGATAACCCTTAAAAATAAATATTCTTTTATGAGAATATAAGACCCCTGATAAGCTTAAAAAGAAAACAAATACAATTGTGAGGATAGACTTAAGGTCTAAGCATCTTTAGTTAAAGGATAAACTGGTGATATACCCAAAATTCTCTTTCAAACCAGATAAAACCATTACAAATGCTTAGTTATGCCGTTAGTTGGCTAGTGCTCCGTAGTATTCATGAACCAGATGAATAGAATTTTCCACCTAGACTCAGAAAAGAATTCATTTTAGTATTTATCGATGACAATTTCAGTTACCCCAAGAATGAAGATGAACACGAAGAATGCCTGCGAATAGTACTAGAGCGCATAGAGTCGGGAGTTAGATGCCAAATTTAGCAAGAGCAAGCTCGAATGGAGAAGTAATGTTTCTTGGATATACATTGTCGACAGAAGATGTTAAGATAGATTCCTGCTAAGGTAGAGGCAGTACTCAAATGAAAAATCGCTTACCAGTCTGAATGAAATAAGAAGTTCCCAGGCTAGATAGTTAAAATAGAGGTTTCCATTAAGGAATTCCCTATGATTACTAAGACTTATGGTGCAACTACATAGAAGGAAAAGAATAAATGTTCAGACAATTGTGGAATAGGAACGCGGACGTTCTAGGAAAAGTTGATCACTACCCCAGGTTCAGCCCTCCCAGAAACGTCAAGGAATACGAGGTAGATACCAATGCTACAAAGAATAGGTTAGGATGGTATAAATGCAAAATGAGAAAGTGATAGCTTACGCTTCACGACACGTTAACCCCAGGAAATTGAATATCCAACCTACGACTTAGAACTTGCAGCCGTAGAGCTTGCATTGAAAATTTGGACACACCATCTATATGGTGCAAGGGATGAGATCTTCACAGATCATAAGAATTTGGAGCGTGTATTCGAGCAAAGGAATTAACATAAGACAAAGGAGATGGCTCGAACTAGTAAGATATTACGTTTGTGAAAATAATTACCATCTAGGTAAAGTTAAGAGTAAGAATAGACACGCTGAGTCGTAAGACTCCAACTAAGTTTAGGTATCTTTTCGTCGGAAAAGAAACGCCTATACGAGGATTCGAGAAGATGGATATAAAAAAATGCATGCTACATCAGCATCGATCGCAGGGCAAATAGCGGCACGAGTAGCTATACCAAATTGCGAGAAAGATTATAAGTATCTAGAGAAAGGACGAGTCAATGGATAAGCCTCAACTAAGGATAAGAATGGATAAATCAGACAGCGACTCTGAAGCAATGAGTTTGTGATAGAAATTTAAGAGTGGACTTAGTAATTCAGATGACAACGAGATGTTTGTAGGTCATAAGGCAGAAAAGTTAGATACCAAACTTAACTTTAGTACCGCTTCTCACCTCCAGTTGGATGGATAATCCGAGAAAACGATTCATATACTCGTTGCTATGCTAAGAACGATAAGATTAGCCAAAGAGTGAATTGAAAAACACGTAGCCAACAACCGAATTGTTGTAACAATAATTATTAAGCTACGATAGGTATTATGACTTACGAGACCTTGTAGAAGGAAAAGATTTACATAGCTGCCTTATTGTTATAAGGTAGGTGAAAGCAAAAACTTAGGAACAGACGCGGTCAATGAAATGATCGAGATCATTCGATAGATTCGAGTCAAAATAAAACGAATTTAAAGAAGATAAAAGTCTTGAGTATTTACAGCATTTCGAACTTAATAATCGAGAAGGAAATTAAAGCTCCTTAAGATTTCTCTGTTAATGAGAAATTTTAGATCATGTCAAGTCCAGACTTCGACAAAGATTTTTAAAATTAGCAATAACTTGGAAAAGATAATTTCCAATACAAATAGTTATGGCCTTATCGCCAAATTTATGAAATACTTATTTTAAGTATATCTCATTTCGAGAAAGTAACATATATTCGTTTTTATACACGAAGTTCTATCAGCAAGACGTCGTTCTTGAAATCGACTTAAGTTATTAGGAAAGAATGAAAACGATCTTGGATCGAAAAGCGCAAAAGTTAAGGAGCAAGTCGAGACGATTAGTAATAGCGTTATAAGATCATCACAGGCAAGAGGAAGCCATGAGAAAATTTTGGAAAAGAGTTGAGTAAGAAGTACTTCAAGCAGTTAAAGAGGATAAGCAAATTTCGGGACGAAATTTTTCGCAAGGGGGGTAGGATGTAATGCCCCAGAAATTTCTTACGATCTAAAAATTTTAAAGTTAATTAAATAAATGGCTTTGCACGCCTAAGTTTACGATTTTAAATTCTAAGACTAACGGTCGAATCCATTTCTAAAAATAAATTACGGAAGTCAGCTAGACGACTACTGTATTTAGGGTTAGCGCGTACGAAAAGTTTTTAGTTCATGAACTCAGAACGGAAAACCGTCTGATTTTTACATTCACGAAATCGCGATACGAACTCGCCCGAGAAAGTTCGTTTTTATGATTTTCCGGACGAAACTCGGACTGTGTCGTCCCGAGTTTTTGTCAAAATAAATTTTATAAATTTATTTTCCGATTAAGTTTCGTACGTTAAAATTTTCGGTCGAATCGGATCGCGACGATTTTGTGCCGAGCGACGTTTTTCGTCGAACGTTTTCCGTAACGTCGGATCGCGCCGGAAAAGCACGTATTTTCTTTTTCCCTCTCTCCCCCAACCGACTTCATCCTCTCACTCTTAGATGATATTTTTATTTTATTAGTTAAATAAGGGACACCTATTGTTATTACTATTACAACTTTACACTTGTTACCTTATTATATGTCATGACATTAGGTTATAACAAATTAAATCATCCCATCTCCTCCTTCCTCCCTTAGAATCGGCAGACATACCTCTTACACTCTCCCATCTTCATTTCTTCATCTCCATTGAAGAAAGCTTCAAGAACTTCAAGAAGAAAATCACAAGTCTTCATTCATCCATCCAAACCTAATACTTCTTTCACTAATTAGCAAGGTAATCCTCCCCTCTATACTTCTATCCATCCATCATCTTCTTCTTTTCATTTTTTTTCTTTTTGATCGAAAATTAGAGTATTGATTTAGATGTTTTGATCTTGAATTAATGAAATTGGATGTATTAGATAGGTTAATTAGGGTTTAGAATTGAACAAAATCAAGAACCCTAATCTCTCTATATTACCGAAAATTTAGGGTTAATTGTAGGAGTTTTGGATTTCTTCAATTGATGATAGATTCATGCCTAAGAGGTGTTTAATTGGTGATTAGAACAAAGAGGAATCGAAAGCCCCATGTTTTGTGAAACCGATTTAGGGTTTGAGTTTGAATTTGGGGATTTATGCATGTTAGATGAAATTGGATTTGCAATTGATTAATTGTTGTTATAATAGGTTGATTAATGAATAAATGGTGTTAATTGGAGAAGAAAATCACTCTCTTAACTTATATATAAATACCGAAAATTACTAAGAATTGGGGGTTTTCATATGTTTGTTTTAATTGATGAATTGATGATGGAATTATGTTGTAGTTGATGTTAGTTGTTAATAGGAATTTAATTGAGAATTTTCTAAAAATATTTTATGTAATGTAAGAGACGAAGAACTCGTTGTAAGTTGAAATATAATGTTAGTATGAAATGATTGCATGCATAGAAGTGATTCTCGTTAAATGTAGTTTAATGACGTAAAATTTGAACGGAATCCGACAACCTTGAAAATTTCATAAGAGACGAACAACAAGACGTAACTAGTAACCGAGAAGTCGAATGAGAATTCTAATTTGATATTTTTGTTTATGATGGACTTGAGAACAACTTTGTAGTTGACGTCATGAGCTTTCGAGCTAAAATAATATGAGCTATAGTGATAGTCGAGAACTAGAACGCGAATTGAATAACTTGTTTGTTTAGTACTTGTTAGTTAAAAGCCGACGTTTAGAACGTCGTGCTATTGGACAAGTTTTGAGAAGGAGTTCATCACGTTCGGGAATACGTGATGACTGCCTTAAGGGTCCAGTTTCTAAAGAAATCGAATTCGAGAGCTTAGAATGAACCTAAGACGTTATACGTCGAATCTATCGAGCAATTAGGGTTATCGCGGCAGTTTTGCGACCCTCGCCGGAAACTGTAATAACTTTTAGCTCGTTTATCGGATTTACGATCCGTAAATTGGAGCGTAAACTAGACATCCCAAACTTTCAAACAGTACAGAGCTCATCCCCTGTTTCCAGATCCCCTGTTCTGGGCAGTCCCCAGAGTTACTGTAATGCGCAGTGAAATTTCAGTTTCATTCTTCTAAGTTGTTTCGTTCGCAACTTAGTTTCTTTCGATCGTTTAAGCCGTAATAACTAACGACTATCTTCCTACTGACCCTAGAGTCAAGGAAGGAGCCTTGAGTGCTAACCGAGACGAGTTGGTACCTCTTATCCGTTAAAGTAAAGAAGTTTAGTTAAGCGAGAAATTGCATAAGTCGTTTAATGAACTAAATCTTAATTTTTCCTAAGTTGATTCTTTCCAACTTAGTTCCTTATGATCTTTTAAGTCGTATTAAGCTATCAACTACCCTCTCTACTGACCTAAAAGTCGAGTATGAGACCTTTCGAGCTCTAAACGGGATTTGTACGAGTCTCGTTCCCGTTTAAGTAAAATGAATCTAGTAAGCGTGCAAATGCCTAAAGAATGAAACGACTAAAACCTTTTTCGAGTTTCTTTGATTGATTATTCTTTTACGAATCGATTTTAAGTATTATTATTTCACGTTGAAGGAGGAAGCCAACAGTAAGGAAAGGACGGAAGATCAGGAGATCGAAAGCTAGTACTTAGTTCTGTAAACGCTAAGGTGGGCTTTTATCTATATCAAATAAAATGTGAGTTTCTCCACAACTCGAAAGTATTAATTATCGCTTTGGTAATTGTGTTTTCAAAGTGATAATCTTGGCATAAACTGTTTCAACTATTTTATGTGAGTTCTCTTGTACCTTTCTGAGTTAACCTTCGGGTTTTCCAGACTTTTAGAGTTAATCTAACTAGGTTAACTAACGATCGGCTCTGAGTTAGCTGCTAAGTACTTTCTAGAGTTAGTGCACTTTGTAACCTGTGGTGTATGTGGTATCCTGTTGAGGGGTAACCAGCCACGGTGAATTAGCTTTGGTCAAGATTGAACATAACATACTCTAAAAATGCTTGCGCAAGCTGCTTTATACAAATCAGTCAGAAAATGTTTAGTAGGCACGGGCCTTTTCAACAAAACCCCGATGCGCTACGGTTATAAAATGCCAGATTATTTATACTTATGAATATATTTTCGTCATCGTGCCCACTAAGTACTTTTGTACTTAGCCCTGCATATGTTTTCTAAATGTGCAGGTTGAAGCGATGGAAGCGGCGAGGGTTGAATAAAGTTGTCATAGGAAGACTTTAGTTAGTATGAATCACATTTCCGCTGCAAAACTCTAGTGTTTTTGATGTACATATATGTTATCACTGTAGACTAAGATCTGTTTTATAACTTAGTTTTCTTTCAGTGTACTTCTGTCGAGTAATCACTCGTGATTAACTCTTTCTTTATTATATTCCAGTCTTGTTCATTGAATGTTTGATGTCGTTTATGTATGTTTAGTCAGTTAGCCCCTCCCTCTTCCCCGCTTCTTTAATCCAACCCCAGTCGCACCCCGGCTTCTGCCGTCCCTCGGGATTTGGGGCTGTGACACCAAAAGTTAAGTAACAAAGTTAGTGAATTCAAAAATTAGTGAAGTAACAAATTAAATAAAGTAACAAAAAAAGAGAACTAACATAATGACTGAAGTAACAAAAATTGTGAAGTAACAAAATTAGTGTAACAAATTCATTGCAGCAATAAAATTAGTGAAGTCACGAAGTCAGTGAAGTAACAAATTCATTGCAGTAACAAAAATTCTAAAGCAACCAAGTCTTAAAGTCAGTGAAGTAACAATTTTTTCTGATGTATAAAAATTAGTTTATTTATGTATAAAAATCATTAACATCATTGAAACCACAAATAATAACTTATTATGTAATAAACAATCTTAGTAGTACGTCACGAACAATTTATACTAATTTCTTCTTACAAAACATCAACCAATTTGTTAAGTAACAAGTTTTTAAATGAGAAAGCACAAAATTTTTAATAAACAAAAGCTTGTCATTGATAAAGGACTAAATACAGGGGAAAAATGTCCCATATCAAAGAACATAGCATTGAGTACATGGTAAATAAAACATTAGCAATTACACTACACTAAGAAAGCAAAAGATGGCCACAACTACAATATTGTCAATTTTTATAAATTCACAAAACATAACTACAAAGCAACAATTATAAGAGTAATTATTAAAGCACCAATACCATAGTCCTTCCACCGCGACTTTTTCTTCAACTCATAAATTTCACCTCTCATCGAAAAATCATTCAAAGTTAGCTGAGTATTTTCTTCGTCAAGCTCAGCGTGTCTCGTACGTAGGTTATTACAGTCAAACTCAAGAGCACGAACTTTCTCTTGCAGATTATCCCTCTCTTTGCGATATTGGGCAGCTATCGTAGAAGCAATGCTTTCGGATAGAACCATCTTCCTATAAGCATCCTGGAGATGGCCTAGCTGATCTTTATACATATCACGGTCATGACGAAGTTGTTTAATGTATTCACGTTGAACGTCAGTGACATTGGGATCAATCCAATCACATAATTCACACACATCCTTCTGCAAGATTTTAACATAAAATACAACGCATAAATAAATACAATAATATACCTCTAAACCATAAAATGTACCTCAATATTTGGACAACTAAAATATCTCCTCGCAGGATCATCATCGGAATATGACGTATTAACAATTGCTTTCAAACCATGTTCGCAAGTCATGTCAGTCATGATTCCTCTTTACTAAATGGGCACAAAATATGGGAAGAAACCAAAAAATATTGTTGTATTAACATATTAAGAGCAGTCACAAAAAAAATAAGTGCAGTCACAAAAAAAATTGTGCAGTCACAAAATAAATTTAAATTAATGAATTTGCAAAATAATTAATTTCATTTTATTAAACCGAAAAGGTGTCTAACCAAAATTTAAGTAACAAAGTCAGCGAATTCTAAAATTAGTGAAGTAACAAAATAACTAAAGTAACAAAATCACTCAAATTCCAATAATGGTGAAGTAACAAAATCAATGAAGTAACACAAAAATGAGAACTAACATAATCACTGAAGTAAGAAAAAGTGTGAAGTAACAAATTCATTGCAGCAATAAAATTAGTGAAGTCACCAAGTCAGTGAAGTCACCAAGTCAGTGAAGTAACAAACAGAGATAATATCGATTTGAATTGTTAAAATTGAAGAGCATTCTTCTTCAAAAAAAATGAAATCACATAATACGTAACAACAAAAATCAAACAAAGTCCAAGGGGTTACATTTACTCAGCCTAAAAATGTTAAAGCACATATAAAGGCATTATTTTGTGCATTCACAAATAGCCAACATATCTACAACAAAGACAATTTTTAACAAAAAAAAGGCCATTCATGAGTTGGAAAAAAAGGAAAAAATCGCATGAACACAAATGAGTCAACACCAACGGAATAATAATAACAAATGAATAAAAACATGTATACAAAAACCAGAACATGAAGCAATTTACAGCAATTTACAAGAAACGAGTAAAAAGAAAAAGAAGAAGCCTTTACCGGAAAATACGAAAAAATACAAAAAAAAATACCTGCAATTAAGGAAAGATCGAGTAAAAAATTGTCGAAGTACGATTGTTAAGAACGGTGCTTCAACGGAAAATGGACGAAGAGGAAATCAACGTAAATTTTGAAGAAAGGAAAGAAGAATAAGTAAGGGAAAATAGAAGCAACAAGAGAGAGAAGACAGAGAGAAAGTGAAAGTCAGTAAAAGAAAAAACGCAAAATAAATTAACTAAAGAGAAGTGTGGGAATTGGAAAGGGAAGGGTAAAAAAGTCCAAAAATTGAAAAAAAGCTAGAATTTGAAAAAATAAAGCTAATGGCTAAAATTTAAAAACAGAAGGGGAGAATGGCTTGAAATGGGGTTTTTCTCTTATTTTAAACCTCACAAATATTCAAAAAATGTGATGTCATTTATCTACTAAGAAATGTTTACACTATTTTTCTTATTAAATTCGCACACTTTCTAAAAAATTATAATCTATACCTATTATAAAAGAGCAGATTCTTACAAAATTTGATTTGCCTAATATATTCTTATTATTATATTTATTTTAAGGGCAATAGTGTAAATCTATTTTAGATTTATTATAAATATTATAAATAAATAATATAGTCCTACTCCTACTATAACTTTTTTTTTAATTTAATGATGCAGTCTTATTCCTATTATAACTCAACTTAACATATTAATTAATAATATAGTCATACATGTTCTATTACTCAAAAGTGAAAGAGAAAAGACACATACATTTTGATAGCTCAAGATTACATTACTGAAATTTTTGTGTAATTTGTTTTTTAATTTAGAATTATTATATGATTTGATTATGATGTACATATAGGTTTGCAGTCATTGTTATTATAATGAGAGTCAAGAAATTAGTGCTGGCTATAATCCCTCCAAACCCCACAATTAAGGGGGTAATCTCCTAATTCAAAATAAGTTCTTGGAGATTTGTAAGCAATTTAGCGGTTTTGATTAGTGGAGAGATTATATACGTAATTACAACACAAATGAACACTAGCATATTAATTTTGCACATAAATTTTCAAGCACTAGTGGATAGAGTGAGACGGGTCGAGTTTGACCCGCCGACCCGCGCACAGACAATAATTATTAAAAAAAACGGCGTTCTACAGTATAAATATGCATGCACTGGAATGTAGTCAAAGTAAGTGTCACAGCCGCAAATCCCGAGGGACGGCTGAAGTCGGGGTGCGACTGGGGTTGGATTAAAGAAGCGGGGAAGAAAGAGGATGAAAGAATAAACATACATACATACATAACATCTTATCTTCTATGAACAAAACTTTATTGACGAAAAGAAAGAGTTAATCTCGAAAGATTACTCGAGAAAGTACTTCAAAAGCTTCTAAGTTATATTATAGAACTTAGACTACAGTGATCATTACACAACATCAAAAGAGTTTAGAGTCTAGCAGCGGAATTGTGAACTATATACAAAGTCTTCCTTAATTCTTATTCCATTCTAACTCAACCGTCGCCGCTTCGTCGCTTCAACCTGCACATTTAGAAAATATATGCAGGGCTAAGTACAAAAGTACTTAGTGGGCACGTTGCCGAAAACATAATCATAAGTATAGATAATCAGGCATTTCATTTCTGTAGCACATCGGGGTTTTTCATTAAAGACCCGTGTCTACTAAACATTTTCTTTCTCATTTTCATAAGTTAGCTTGCGCAAGCATTTTCATAGATGTTACGTTCAAATCTTGACCAATCATAATTCACCGTGGCTGGCTACCCCTCAACAGGATACCACATACACCACAGGCTACAAGTGCACCAACTCTGGAAAGCTCCTTTTGACTAACTCAAAGCCGATCGTTAGTTAACCCCTTTTGATTAACTCATAAGGTACAAGAGAACTCACATAAAACACAAAACAGTTCATGCCATGATTATCACTTTGAAAACACGATTATCAAAGCGATAAAGAAAAGGTTTTCGAGCATTGCTCGTTTTATTTGTATATAGGAAAGCCCACCTTAGATTACAGAACTAATAAACGAGCTTCCGTTCTTTAGTCTTCCGTCCTTTCCTTGTGTTGACTTCCTCCTTTATCGTACATAAAACATAATCTCGATGAGTCGTTGAGACGACAACAGAAAACGGAAATCGAAATCAAATTGATTTAGTCTTCTATGCTTTCAAGCTTTTAGGCATTTGCACGCTTAACTAAATTCCTTTACTTAAACGGATACAAGATACGAACTCATCTCGTTTAGCACTCAAGGCTCTATACTTGACACTGAGGTCAGTAAGAAAAAGGCATTTGTTAACTCATAACGACCTTAAAGATCGAAAGAAACTAAGTTGAGAAGAAAACAACTTAGGAAATTAGGTTTTTGATATTCACTGCACAGAGTCAGGTCAGTAAGTTCTCATGGAACAGGGGATTTCTAAACAGGGGTCGTGCCCTATACCAAAAGATAGCCTCGGATGTCTAGTTTACTCTCCAATTCGCGGATCTCGATTCCGATAAACGAGCTAAAAGATATTGCAGTTTCCGTGGAACGTCGCAAAAACTACCGAGTGAATCCCTAATGCTCGATAAAATCGACGCACGTTCTTCTAGGTTCGTTCTATGTTATTGAACTTAAATTCTCACGAATTTTACACAACAAGGCAGTCAACACGTATTTCCATACGTGATGGACTCCTTTCATTTCTCGTCTATAAATACGACGATCAAAACCTCGTCGTTTTAAACTAAATAATTACTATACCATATCAAGTTAACATTTCTCGTTCAAATTCCTAACTTCTTCTTTCTACTTCTTGATCATAACTATAACTCATCTTTTCAATACTCGGACGAACATGTCGTCAACTACAAACTCGTTCATTAATCATTAATAATCATCAATATCCAATTAGAAATCCTTAATCGACTTTTCTATTATTACTTTTCCTCGTCGCTTCGTCTCTTACCGAATTCCAAACGTTATTAGAATTCAATTAAATTTCACCACATTATTAATCATCTATCAAGGATCATAAAGACACAATTCACATCCTCATATCATTATCTATTCTCGACTTATCAACACATCTTCGTCTCTTACATTTCTCGTTTTATTTTTAGAAAAATCTCAATTTAATATATATTCATCCTCATGCATCGTATATCTCATTTCCATCAACCAATCGAGCATTTCATAACATTTACTAACCTAAATCGAGCCTTCTTCGTCTCTTAGGTTTTGGATTTTATTTTTAGAAAAATCTAAAACAATTCATACGATCAATTAACATCATACGGAACACTAATCTAACAATCAACTGACAAAGAAATCGAGCACGAATCAAAGCCCCAAAATCTGAAAATTTTCGGTAATGTCTAGAGCTTAGGGTTCTTGATTTTTTCTTCATGATTTGGTCCGTAGAACTCGACTCTAAACATCCTAAAACATGATTCGATCAAAGACAACATGCTATTCATTCCCCTTAATTTCGAAAAAAAAAAAAGTGGGGGAAACAAGGTTTGTTCGGTTCAAATGGAAGATGAAGCTCTTACCTTTCGTATTATGAACTCGGATATGGATTTGATCGGTAGATGCAAGAGTTGAATGCTTGAGAAAAGCTTGAAGTGGTGCTTCAATGGAGGAAGAATGAAGAAGAAAATGAGAGAGGGAGGAGATGGAGGTGGCGACATTGGTGTGTATAGGAGAGAAGGTGATGACTCACTATGGTGAGTCATAAGCTATTAGAAATATCTAACAAAGTAAGGTGAGTCGTTAGGGTCATGTTTGGCGAGGGAAAAATTATAGAAATAACTCGTTTCTGGCTCTTAAACGTCGTTTTAAAAGTCGAGAAATATTCTCCTAGATAGTTACGGAATTGACGAAATCTAATTCGTCCGTTAGATTGGAAATAATTTACGTACTCAGAAAACCTAATTCGTTTTTCAAAATCCGAGAAAAAGTCGGGACGTCACAGTCCAAAATTCGTCCGGAAAAGCATAAAAATTAACTTTCTCCGGTGAACTCGTCTCGAATAAAAAGTGAATGTAAATTCTGACGGAATTCGATTCCGAGTTTTCTGGCGAAAAACTTAACGGACGCGAAAACCCTAATACAATAATCGTTCGTCCGATTTCAGGAAATTATTTTCGGAAACGGATTTCACCCTAAATCCTAGAATTTAATTTCATGTTCTTAGGCGTGCAAAGCCATAATTATTATTAACTTTCATTTTTTTAAAGACTGTAGAAAAAGTCTGGGTATTACAGTAAGGGTTCTAGCTCACTTGGTTGGCTAGTGCGCCTACATATTATCACACTTCCATAGATATTGGTTCGATCCTCAACAAGTGCAAAGCTTCGATTTTTTCTCCCTTTGTTCAGTTTTCACCTTTTTTTTTTTTTTTTTAGTCAACAAGTGCAAAGCTTCAATTTTTTTCCCTTTGTTCAATTTTCACTTCTTTTTTTAGTTTTTTCTTAGTTCATTTTTCAGTTATTCATTTTCTGATTTTAATACTCTTTTCCAGGTTTTTTAATATTTTAATTATTTTTAGTTTTCCTTCTTTTTTTTTTAAATTCTCAGTTTTTCACATTTCTCAGTTTTTTTTCTTTTTTCATATTTTTAACATTTAACATTTTTTTTCATTTATTTATTTTTTCTTTTGAGTATTTCATTTTCTGTTTTTCCATTCTCATTTTTTTTCTTTTGGATTTTCCTTACATTTTCCTTTTTCTTTTTCAATTCTTTTTTAGTTTTCCATTTTATTTATTTTCAGGTTTTTCTATTTTCTTAGTTTCCCTTTTTATTTTTTCATTTTAGTTTTTCCTCTTTATTCAATTTTTTTTCACTATAAAAATATATGTAGAATTTTCTCATGAATTAATTATTTTTGGTCATGAGAACTTGTATTATTAGTTATTTGGTTAAGTAATTATTTTCGAGATGTATAAAGAAAGGTAATGTTTGACAATCATTACTTTTATTAACGACAAATGTTTAGTTTTATTTACGAAAAATTTTACTTTTAGTTATTTTGTAAGTAATTATTTTCGTGATTAAAAGTAATTATTGATATGAAGAAAGGTAATGTTTGACAATCATTACTTTTCTTAACGACAAATGTTTAGTTTTATTTACAACAATTTGTACTTTTAGTTTTTTAGTCAAGTAATTATTGTCATGATGAAAAGTTATCATTGATACGAAGAAAAGTAATGTTTCAAAAATATTACTTTTCTCAACGACAATGTTTACTTTATTCATGACAAATTCTACTTTTATTTATTTGGTTAAGTAATTATTTTCTTAATGAAAACTAATTATTAATATAAAGAAAGGTAATGTTTGACAATCATTACTTTTCTTAACGACAAATGTTTATTTTTATTTAGGACAAATTGTACTTTTAGTTATTATGTTAAATAATTATTTTTGTGATTAAAAGTAATTATTGATATGAAGAAAGGTAATGTTTGACAATCATTACTTTTCTTAACGACAAATGTTTAGTTTTATTTACAACAACTTGTACTTTTAGTTTTTTAGTCAAGTAATTATTGTTATGATGAAAATTAATTATTCATACGAAGAAAAGTAATGTTTCAAAAATATTACTTTTCTTAACGACAATATTTACTTTTGTTCACGACAAATTCTACTTTTATTTATTTGGTTAATTAATTATTTTCTTGATGAAAAGTAATTATTGATATGAAGAAAGATAATGTTTGATAATCATTACTTTTCTTAACAACAAATTTTTACTTTATTCACGACAACTTATACTAAGTAATTGAAAAAAAAAAACTAATTGGGGATTAACTAATTTTATTAGAATAAATAATTTATTGAAGTAATTGAAAATAAAATTAATTGGGGATTAACTAATATTAATAGAATAAATAATTTATTAAAATTATTAAAAATCAAACCTTTTACATAGAAGAAAAAGAAAACAAAAAGAAAAAAAATCAGCAAAAGAGAAAAGAGTTGCTCGAAAAAGAAAACAAAAAGCAAAAAAAGAAAGAATAAAAATAAAAAAATGAAGAAAAAATGAGGAAACAACGAAGAGAAAAAAGAAGAAAACAAAAAAAAAAGAAGAAAAATTAATAGAAAATGAAGAAATGAGGATAGAAGGAAGAGAAAATAAGAAAAAAAAAAAAAGAAAAAAAAAAGAAGGAAAAACAAATCAAAAAACGAAGAAAAAAAAGAACAGAATGCTACTCATGAGTTTCGAACCCACGTCAATTGAGTGGCAAGCGGAGCACTAACCACTAGGCTAGAGAATTATTTGTGTTTTGTTTGGGAAATTATTTATTTAAACTCAGTAAAACTGTATAAAAAAAAGTTGGCGGGCGCGTGGACGCGCTGTTTGAGGCGCGTGTACTCCATGCGCCCGACTTATGGGTAATGCGCGTGATGGTCCCGATACGAGTTCTGGTGTATGGGGGGGGGGGGGGGGAATACACCAGTTAAGAATTTTAAAAATAATCCCCGAAAAAATATCACAACTGAGTAATACGACTCAGCTGGAATCACAACTGAGTAAGGATATTCAGTTGAAAGTGTAGTGCTGTGCGGAATGTGGTGGAAATAACAACTCGTATGAAATAACTCACGCTTGGATGCAAGGTTGGTCAATAACCAAGTCAGTTGAGAATGTAAAAATGCAGTTTGAGTACTGGTTAGTTGGTCAGTTGGATATGCAATAAATAATTGAACAGAAAACACAAACACACAAAGATTTACGTGGTTCGGAGAGAACTCCTACGTCCACGGGGAGTTGTGAGTCCACACAACTCAGTCCAAATTCTTTAGGACTGGAATCACAAAGCTTACGCGGGCTTTGCAACCGTTAAGATAAGTTTACGGGTACTTATCAACCTTACAGATAAGTTTACGGGTACTTATCAACCTATCTACTCAATTTCGGGAAGAGTAGGGTCCTAACAATCCTTTTGAGAGGAAGTGTATAAGGGTGGGTTTTTCCAACTGCTAGCTCGAACAAAGAAGTGAGTTAGGATCTAATCTTGAATGAATGAAGACTCAAACTAAGATCAAAATCACCAAGACAAATTCTAACACTCTATGAACCCTCAACTAGTGATGTTCTTAGAGATTGAATGCAGTTTAGCTTGAGTGCAGTTTTTCGTTCTTTCGCTCGTTTAGACTCTTATCGCACTTGTCTTGTGGTTGTCTTCTGTCTTGGTGAATGAATGAAGGCCTCTATTTATAGGCGGAGATAATCAACTAGCCGTTGGATGAACCGTTGATCTCTATTCTGTGAAAACGATGGCTTGTCTCTCATCTCTGCAGATTTTTCTGATTTGGCAACTGTGAACTTCTGTTTTCCATCTGAGACAGCCTTGTGTTGGGCCAAATGAGGTAATGACAGAACATCAAACCTTCACGTGACTTCCTTTTTGTAATTCAAATCTTCAACCTTAGTCTTTCAACCTTGTTTAGTCGGTTGAGAAGTTTTGGTCTTCATCCGAGTGGTCTTCAGCTGATGTTCCATCTAATTGCTATCTTCATCTGACCTTCTGTCTGAATTGGAACAGTTGAACTCTCAGCTGCCTTGAACTTTATGTTGTCAATCTTATCAGTTCGAGTCCTGCAACTGATGTTCTGTATCTTGAATGCTCAGTTGTCTTTCACATCTGATGTTCTATCTCTTGAACGCTCAGTTGTCTTTCTTACATCTTCCCCATTGAACGCTCAGTTGTATTTCTTACAACTGATGTTCTATCCGAGTGTAGTCATGATGCCATCTTCAGCTGGAGACCTGTGAAGATAAAATCTCAACATTGCTCAAACAGCGAGCCTAAATACTAACATTAGGATCTGGCAACATCTACTCGGTTGGGGTCAGTTGGTTTTGGAATCAATCAAAACTTTAATAAATTTCCCAACAATTTCCCCCTTTTTGATGATGCCAAAACCCTACTGATCTAAACCCTACTAACCTATCTAAAATCTCAGCTGAAATTCTAGACAGTCTATAAGATTAAACATCAAAGGGTTAACACAGTTATAACATGGTATTGAAATATCTTTGCGATTCAGAGCTTGGACAACTAGAGATTGTACTTCAAGGTGAATCGTATAACTGATGAAAGTTTTCATTACAACTGATGGTTACAAAAGAATGCACAAAAATCAAAATACATCAGTTGCTCAAAAACTTTAACTTAGCTAATACTTTAGCCCATACTTGCCAAAAATTCTAACAAAAATTTCTCTTTTTGCATCTGACTCCTTTGAAATGTCAACTCCATGTTCCTGGCAAACTTTCCTTGCCTCAGCTGCTATCTTCTGTCGGTTGGGATTTCTTGAGTCTAGGAGGAATGGAGGAAGGTATGTGACTTTCTGAGGGACGGGGACGGTGTTCATATCCAGTTTCGCATCAATCATTGCTCGCCTGAACTAACTGAACATGCCCGGATCCCCAGAGTGTAGCTCGGTCAGGGCTTCCTTGAAAGCTCTCCTCGAATCCTCAGTTGAGTAAACCTTCCTATAATAAAAATCATTCACAAACTCCTGCTTGAATGACTCTCAATCCTCATTCCATTCAGCTGGCATCCATTTGTCAACATGCCTGAAGCGACTTTGAAGCTTGACTTTCCCAGGCAATCTCTGTTGCTTCAGCCTTGCTTCAGCCTTTACTTGATGTTTTTATATGCGGCGTCGGCTGCGGGAGGCAACATTCCTGTCCAAGTTGTTGGTAACCTTGGCAAGCTCCTCCTCGAACTGGTTGACTCTAGTTGCTTGGCTGGCTGCAAACTTCTTTATCCAGTCTGGATTCATGTAGTCTTTCTCCGGAACATTCATAGCCTTGGCAGCAGCAATACACTCTTCGGTTGTGATACCGTCGAGTTTAGCATCAAGCTCGGCTGCAATCTCGGCTATGGAGTTGTAGGAAACTCCATACTCCTTGGCAAGCTCCATGTCCAACAGTGGATTTCAGCTGTTGTTGCTTCTTGTCGGTTGGCTTCGGAGCTGACTTATTTTTCTGAGTAGTCTTCTTCGGCTGGGTTTTCTTCAGCTGAGATTCCTTTTCAGCTGGTATCTCTTCTTCAGCCTGGGTCTCATTTTCCTGGTTCTCATCTTCCTCAATCTTATCTTCCCCCTGCATCTCATCTTCCCCCTTTTTGGCATCAGCAACAAGGCTTGCAACTGAGCCATCCAGAGAGGTGAGTTGTTGTTCAGCTTGTTGGATTCGGTTGAAGAGTTCATCAACTGCACACTCCACCTCAACCTTCTTTGCCAATTCAGTGTCAAGGCGCTCTTGCTCGGCTTTCTTCAGTCCAACGAATGTTTCATTTACTTCGGTTTGGAAAGCTACGAACTCAGCCCATCTGGATTCGAACCGAGAATCCCATTCTTCATCCTGCTTCTATTGAGATTTGGCAAGGTTGGAGTCTGATATGGACTTGAAGACGTTCAGATCTGATTTGAGTCCATGAACGGTTGTCTTCAGTGCATTGATGTCTTAGCTGGTGGATGTTGAGAATTCTTCCAGCTTCATCTTCAGCGCATCATGCTCGTCCTGCAGCTTCCCATGCTTCTCCTCCTGAGCTTCCATCATCCTCAGCTGTTCTGCTTGGTTGAGCTTGATGTTGGCAAGCATCTCTGTCCTCAGCTGATTGACCCTCTCAGCTATCAGCTCGCAAATTTCTTCTGTGGAAAGTGTTGGCTGATCAGCTGGAGCTTGTTGTTCAATTTGTGTTGGCTGGTCAACAGTAACCATGGCTTGGCGGTTGGCCAGGTACTGTTGGAGTTCTTCCTCTTCCTGCTTGGCTGCTGCGGCGGCTGCGTCAAGGTCATCGATGAACTCAGCCGACTTGATTAGCATGTTATCAAGGAATTTGACACAGTCTTGTTCAGCTGACTCCCTAGTGTCTCTTCCTTCACCCTTGCTGATGTCCAGACGACGCGTCAGCAGTGCAACCTTGTTGTTGTACGCAACCTCAAGGTTGGTGTAGTTGAAGTAATCCCTAATACGTGACTCATCGGCCTTGAGCTGGTTCCAGCTGTGTATGCGGATGGTATCTTTCTTCACATACCAGTGACTGAATATAATGTTGAACTGATACAGCAGCTCAGTTCCAAGAATGGAAAAAGTAGGCATGTCGCGCGCTTCAGAGAACATTCCGATTAGCTTCTGAAAGCAGTAGGCCAGCTTGCCTTCATGTTCCAGCGCGACAGCTCGACGGTCGGCTTCTTCGTCGATGGGGGAGGGAGATAGATTTTCATATAGAATCGGTTCAAGAGTTTTATCAACATTGGTCGAAGAAATGGTCTCAATGTTGGCATCGAGCGAAGAGCTCGGAATTTCTGGCTGGGTGGGGATGTTGGTATCAAGAGGTTCATCAACATTGGCCGAAGAAATGGTCTCAATGTTGGCATCGAGCGGAGAGCTCGGAATTTCTGGCTGGGTGTCGGTTGGGATAACCTGTTTGAGCGGTACGGCATCAGCTCCTGCCGTGGGGAAGGTTGGAATATCTTCGATTTCCTCAAATGAAGAAGATGCATCCGAGGAGATAGTCGGCTTATCAGCTGGTTCAGTTTCCATCCCTTCCATTACGTCTCTGTGAGGAACAACCTCGAAGGCAGCCGCGTCAACTGAGTGACTCGACTCAGATAGCTCCTCAGCTGGTGTATTCTCAGCTGGTGTCTCCTCAGCTGGTGCGTCCTCAGCTGGTACCTTCTCAGCTGGTGAGGCAGCTGACTTCTTCTTGAACCGAAGTCTCAACTTCTTCTTTGCTGGTTCTTCCTCTTTCTCCTTCTCTGACTCAGCTCTGTGTCGGCGTGCGGTTGTAGATTTGGAAGTGCGGCCGACAGCTGGAGGCAGCTCCTCAGCTGTATCTTTTTCTTCAGCTATTTTCACAATTTCCCTCTTGTCTTTCGGAGTGTAGACACTCCTGATCACATCCTGAGCCTTCTTGGCGGTTGGGAAGAGCATCTGTCTCTTGACGATGGTCTCCTCACAATCTTCCCAGACCATGTTCTGATCCTTCTGTTGCGAGAAGGATCAGAGCAGAAATTTTGGCTCCGAAGTTGAGAGTTCCCTTGACACTCAACAACTTCTCTCCAGAGTCGGTTGTGGTTTCGGAGATCTTCTGCCTCTCCAGTGTCAACTGGTGTTCGAAATAACTAAACCAGTTGATGTCGTGTTTGTGCTTGTGCACCAAAGCAATCAGCTGCTTGAGCTTCGGTCGGCTGATGTCTCCAAAAGCACCACTGTATTCGAAGACAACCTTGGATACAACATCGAACATAAGTCAATGCTCTGGCTTCAACTTCGTTCGCTGCATATTACTCCTCAATTTTTCTGGGGTGATGAGAGCACTCTTCAGAAATTGATCGGCTTCCGCATCGGTGATGTTCTCAACTGTGTCTGTGGCGGTCAGGTTTGGTGGGATGATGGAGCGTAGCAAATCAGAGACTGGAATGGGGACGGTGACACGGCGAATTGTACTGGCCGGAATGTCGCGTTGACGACAAGAGATCTCTGTAACGAGGCCATCTCGGCTGTCGATTGGAGATTGCATGTTTAGGTAGAATTCCCCGACCTGTCGCCTGAGAAGGTGGGTGGGGAAGAGTGTCGCACAGTCCAGAAGGCCGTTCTTCCTGAGTATATCGGCGAGGGAGACAACACCGGCGAGTCCAGTGCTTCGTCCGACAGAATCTGCTCAAAATGAATCTTGAAGAGCAGCATATCAAAGGATTCGTCGTATGATGAGGGGACTAGAGAAGGTCCAGAAGATGCCATCTTCTTTCCTTGTGTAGAAGCTTTTGGTGCCATTTAATATTTCTGTGAAGATTATATATAGAGAGAAAAACTTGCAGAAAATGGTGAGACAAATCGAAGACGAAAATGAACAGTTACTGCAGATAAACACAAATGTAGAAGGTAAGAGATCACTTCCTGATTTTCCGCCTTTTATAGGTTATTGGGTCGTTTGAAATCGACGGCTAGGGTTGAATGGCACGAATCCATCAACGGTTGAGATCTCGCGACTGTTGACTAGCTTTGACTTGATGTTGAATTTCGAGTTCCAATACCCGCGCGTGAGAAAGTGAACTGTTTAATGTCAGCCCAGTCGCACTATAAAGTAGGCTATTGATGTTCAGCCGTACTTTACATTAAATGCGCTATGATGGCTATTTTAGTCTAACTGACATGCTCAGGAATGTTTGAATTTATTTTAAACATTCTCATTTAAGACACAAACACCTTCAGCCATAAATGATACCTGCCAGCTGATGTCGGAATCAGCTGTGTACCTGCCAGCTGATGTCGGAAGCAGCTGTGTTCCAATGTTGCGGCATACCAATATCAGCTGACTCGAGTTCGTCTGTTCAGCTGACGTCTGATGTCTTCGGTTGGCTATCCGCATCTGAGATTCTCCCTTCATCTGAGCTTCCCCATCAGATGGATATCTATCTCTTCACCTCGGCTGATTCCTCATCTGATGGATCCAACAATCCAAGGAGATCGCATAACATCTTGAATCGTGCTTTGGCTAGAGGTTTGGTGAAGATATCGGCTCTCTGAATCTCAGTTGGAATTTTCTCCACAGATACGTCCTTCTTCTCAATATGATCTCGGATAAAATGATGTTGGATGTCAATGTGCTTCGTCCGAGAATGGTGAACAGGATTCAAAGAGATAGCAATGGCACATGAGCTATCACAATGAATGGGAACCTATCCGGTTGCGACTTCATAATCTCTCAGTTGTTGCTTGAGCCACAACACTTGCATGCAACAACTACCTGCAGCCATATATTCTGACTCGGTTGTAGAAGTGGCAACACATGCTTGTTTCTTGAAGAACCATGAAACTAGCTTGCTTCCCATGAACTGACAGCGTCCAGAAGTGGACTTCCTGTCCAACCGATCTCCGGCTAGATCCGTATCTGAGTATCCGGACAGTTGAATATTATCGTCGGTTGGATACCACAACCCAACATTAACAGTGCCCTTTAGATACTTAATGATGTTCTTTGCTGCCAACATGTGTGCTTCCCTCGGCTGAACTTGGAACCGAGCACACACTCCAACCGCGTAAGATATATCTGGCCGACTGGCGGTTAGATATAGCAAAGAACCGATAATCCCTCTGTACTTACTGGCATCCACGAGTTTTCCCTCAGATCCAGGTTCAATCTTCCAGTTAGTATTCATCGGAATCCGTGTGGTTTTACTTGACTGCAAACCGAACTTTGCGATGAGCTCCTTTGTATATTTGGACTGATTAATGAAAATCCCTTTTGATGACTGCTTCACCTGTAGCCCAAGAAAATAATTCATCTCGCCCATCATCGACATCTCGAATTTCTCCTTCATGAGAGTTGAGAATTTCTCGCACAGCTCCTCCGACTTGGAACCGAATATGATGTCGTCAACATAGATTTGCACAAAAAGTATATCTTCTCCAACTTTTATGGTGAACAGTGTTTTGTCAACTGACCCTCGTTTGAACCCCGAGTTCAGAAGAAAACCACATAGAGTGTCATACCAAGCCCTGGGTGCTTGCTTCAATCCATAAATCGCTTTCTTCAACTTATACACTCTTCCATCTCCAGTCTCAAAACCGGGAGGCTGTTCAACATAAACATCTTCCTTAATATCACCGTTGAGGAAGGCACACTTCACATCCATCTGATAGACCTTGAATTTGTGAAATGCGGCATAAGCTAGAAAAATTCTGATGGCTTCCAACCTTGCAACAGGCGCGAAGGAATCCTCAAAATCAATTCCTTCTTGTTGGCAATATCCCTGAGCTACCAACCTTGCCTTGTTTCTCACGATGAATCCAATGGCGTCTCTCTTGTTCTTGAAAATCCACTTTAATCCAATGACTTTGACACCATTTGGTCTTTCTACCAACTCCCATACACAGTTGCGTAGAAATTCATTCAGTTTTTCTTGCATGGCTGTTGTCCAATGAACACAGTTGAGAGCTTCCACAACATTCTTCGGTTCAGGCACATCAGCTACGAAACATGAAATCATGGCAACATCTCTTGCTTGTTCGAACTCCTCAAGAACTGCCAACTCCTCAGCATATTGGGCGTAAGTGTTGGAATCTTTCTCAGCTGAGTCTGGATTTGCAACTCTGCTTCTAGTACTCACACCTTTGGCTGGATCTCCAATGATGTTGTCCTTGGAATGATCTTCATACCATCTCTTGTTGCGTCCTCCTTCTTCTTCCAACTGTGGCTGTTCCGTGATTTCAACTGATGGAATTACTTGAGTTGTGGGAGATGCTGGGATCTTCTGAACTGGTGATTTATCAGTTGTAGAGTCTGGATCCTCAACATGGATATTATCTCGAACCGTGCTCGGTTGGGCTTCGGATGCTGATGCAGTTGGAGTGACATCAGCTGGGGTTCCCCCTTGAGATGAGCTGGGGTCCTCACATTCATCTTCAGAGGAACAAGGATCATCATCCCCGGTTGCCCATATCAATGGTTCAGCTAGATTCTTCTGCCTTAGAACCTGCGATCTGGTGAGAGCTGGTGGAACATGTGGATCAGCTTGTTGTCCTTTAGCCTGTTCCCTGCACTCAAAAGTAGATTCATCAAAACTAACATGAGGTGTTATCTCCACAACACGAGAGCTGTTATTGAAAACTCTATAAGCCTTGATCCGAGCGGCATATTCAAGAAATATGCCTTTCGAAGCCTTGGCGTCAAAAGTTTTCAACTGAGTCTTCCCATTGTTGTGAATATAACACTTAGAACCAAAAACACGAAAATATGAAATATCAGGCTTCCTGCGTCTCCATAGTTCATATGGAATCTTTCCCAACCGCTTGGTTAGAAGAGACCGGTTCTGGGTATAGCAGGCTGTGTTGATTGCCTCAGCCCAAAATCTTTTTAGCAGAGCTGAGCTTGTCAACATGGATGTTGCTGCATCCTTCAGCGTTCGGTTCCTTCGCTCAGCTACTCCATTCTATTGTGGAGTGCGCGCAACTGATGTTTGATGAGTGATTCCGTGCTTCTCACAGTATTCGATGATGGTTTCGTTTAGAAACTCGGTTCCACGGTCTGATCGGATAGAAATGATTTTCATCTCTTGTTGGTTAGATATCCGATCCATCAGCTTGGGTAGCTCATCTCGGGTTTCACTCTTGTGACGCATGAAAATGGTCCACGTGTATCTAGAGAAATCATCAGTAACAACAAGTGTATACTCGTTACCATTCATGCTCTTTGGTGTAACTGGCCCGAAGAGATCCATATGGATCAGCTGCAATACTCGGTCGGTTGAGGGAATCGTTTTCAACCGAAAGGAAAATCTAGCGAGCTTTCCCATCATGCACTGCAGATATGTGTTGTTGAAAACACTCGGTTAGGAATACCCTTTGCATGTTCCTGTCTCGCCAGTCGGTTCATTGTCTTGAAATTCAGATGGTTGAGCCTTTTGTGCCACAGCCAGCTCACATCTGAACTGCTCTTTGATAACAGACAGGTTTCAGGAGGACTACTGTTCCAATCTGCAGAGTAGACATTCCCGGTTGGGGATCGATTTCCCAACAATATGACTTGTTTTGTTTCAACATTTTTAACCCTGCAGCCCTGCGCATCAAACTTGACAGAGAAACCATTATCACAGAATTGGCTAATGGAGAGCAAGTTATACTTCAATCCATCAACATATGAAACATTGGAAATAGACACGTGATTGGTTTCAAGGGTACCGTAGCCTTTGGTGTGACCTTTTGAGTTGTCACCAAAGGTAACTGATGGTCCTTCCTTCTCCACGAAACTTCCAAGCAAATCCCTCAGATTTGTCATGTGTTTCGAGCATCCACTATCCATCACCCACATGGTATGTGATGCTTTATTCTTCCTCAGCTGTTCCTCCTGCTCCTGCACAGAGAAACTCGCTTAGGTCCCCAATTTTAGTTGGGTCCTGGAGGGTTAGAACCAGTTCCCCCTTGAACTGTGAGTCGCTTTTCCCTGTAGATTCGGATAGATTTATCATTCCAAATTACTTTTCCTTCTCCATCAACTATAACAACACCTCGGTTATCCTTAGGCTTGTTGTTATTGTTGATGTTCTATTTCTTGGGAGGAGATTGATTTCTCCCATTGTGAGCTTTAGAAGGAGAGGCATTCCCCCTGTTTTGTTGGCGTTTCTGACCCTGTTGCTTTCACTGATGAGGTGGATGCCATTTTGGAATCTGTGTGGCAGAGTCTGATTCCATTTTCCTGACTGTCGACGACAGCTGTTCATGCCCTGTTGTTGATTCATGTTCTGGCATGAATATCTCCAGCTGTTGAAACTGTTCCACATTTGTTGACTCTGATTGAACCTCTGGTTGGTCTGATGATGGAACCGATATTGATTCTGATGGTTGAATCCCTGTTGGTTCGGTTGATTCCATCCCTTCTGAGGTCGGTTCTGAGGTCAGTTCAGAGGTCGGTTCTGAGGTCGGTTCTGAGTGTATCTCCGACGTCTCTGATTCCTCTTCTGAGTCTTGGAACATTCCCCCTCGGTTGTAGTCCCAACTAATGGATTCTTCAGTTCTCCAATCATAGCTCTTTTTCCTTTCTCATCTGCAGTTTCCTTAGCTGGTTGTGCTTGCTGTGACGTGGAGGTTGGATTAATTTGGGGAGTTGCAGACTCAACCGGATTTGGTTTGGCAACCGTGACCTCCACAGCCTTGACAAAGGTTTCGGGTGGAATTCCAGAATCCTTGACCATGTCGTAACCGAGTCCAGACACGTCATCCATCTGTCTTTGATAACTGATGAGATTCTCGATAATTTCGGATGATTGATATAGCTTTATCAGGTTGTCCTTCTCAGTTTGAATATCCTTGAGGAGAACAGTTATATGCTCGGTCTGTGCGTCTGACTTCTTCATCAACTGATCGATCTGTGCCTCTTGCTTGTTCAACTGATCATGCTGCTCCTTGATCTGCTCCTTCAACTCCTCATCGGTTGGAGCCTTAGCCTCATTCAGTTGACTCTTGAGATTATCAATCTCTTCGGTTTGTCTTTTAATCAGATCGTCCTTTTCGGTTAAGGATTCTTCAAGTCTGACAAACTGTTCTTGAAGATTTTTAAACTCAACCGATTGCTAATGCAGTTCTTCACTGAGTTCTAGGAAGTCACCCCAAGAGGGTTCCAACTCGTCCTCTACTGTTTCCTGCATGTTAGTAGCAATAGAAGAATTTAAATTAACTGAACTAGAATGTACCTCAGCATCATCCTGGTCAGTTCCAAGTGCCATGAGACATTGATACTGTCCGATAGCGTTGTTGGTGGAAGTCAGCTCGTCCTCATCTTCGGTGTCGGTGAAGATGTCCATGTCGTCAGCTGCTTCTTCTGCAACCATAGCCTTGTTCTTTGCATTTTGCTTGGCCCTCAACGCGTCTCTATCTTTCTTCGAAAGATCTGGACAATCAGCTTTAAAGTGTCCCTCTTTGCCGCATTCAAAGCAACTGTTGGTCACAGGCTTTGAGTTATCTCGAGTTCGGTTGGATTTATAGAACCGTTTGTATTTTCCGAACCGAGTATCCATGTCAGCTAGCTTCTTTGACAGGGCGACTATACTCTGTTGCAGCTCTTCTCTGCTCGGCTCCTTCGAAGCTGTGTCCGCAGATCTTGTTGCCCTTGATGTTCGCGGCTTGGAATAGTTAGCTCGAAGTGCTACTGTCTTTGTTCCTGAACTAATATCCTCAAGTCGACTCGTCTGCCCCGAGGACTGAGTTGATCTTCGTCGGTTCACCTTGTATTCATTTTCTTTCAGGATTGAGAACAGTCTGTCAGTTCCCATCTCTCCAAGATCAGCTCGGCTTTCATGAATGTTGGTGAAGGTGTCCCACTCAGCTGGTAGGGCTTGTAATACTTTGAGGTTAATCTCTCTCAAAGTATATTTTCCTCGTCGGATAGATTGAATCCTTCTGATGATATCAATGAACCGAAGCTCCAACTGATCTATGGTTTCATTCTCTTTAAGACAGAAGTTGTCAAAATCTTGACAAGCATGGGAGAATTTGTTCTCCTTGGTTTCATCACTCCCTTCGCTAAGAGATGCCAATATATCCCATATCTTCTTAGCTGTGTTGCACTCTTCTATCCATGTAAGATAGTCTTGTCCAACTGTGGACATGATAGTGCTCTGAGCCCAGATATCCAGCTGGCTCACTTTTGCTTCCTCAGGAGTGAAGTCTTCTGGCTTTTTCTCAACCATCACCTTAGTTGCATCCCCATCACTAGGATTTGTAAGAGTGCGGATAACTTTTCCATGATGGTGATTGGTCCGGAAGAAATCACTTGTTGCATTCGATGATGCTTGGACAGTAGAATCTTCTTCATCCGAGTCTTCCAGGATGTATAATTCACAACCAAGAACATGACAATAATCTTGTCTTTTACATCCATCAGCACACAATAAACAGACAACAAATGCAAGCAGATATGCACTAGCGTGAAAAAGATCTATTCAGTTGACCACTGAAGAAAAACACCTCGATTCACACCTCGTGAAATAGAGTCAGCAGTCTTTTGAACCACTGCTCTAATACCACTTGATGGTCCCGATACGAGTTCTGGTGTATGGGGGGGGGAATACACCAGTTAAGAATTTTAAAAACAACCCCTGAAAAAATATCACAATTGAGTAATACGACTCAGCTGGAATCACAACTGAGTAAGGATACTCAGCTGGAAGTGTAGTGCTGTGCGGAATATGGTGGAAATAACAACTCGTATGAAATAACTCACGCTTGGATGCAAGGTTGGTCAATAACAAAGTCAGTTGAGAATGTAAACATGCAGTTTGAGTGCTGGTTAGTTGGTCAGTTGGATATGCAATAAATAATTGAACAGAAAACACAAACACACAAAAATTTACGTGGTTCGGAGAGAACTCCTACGTCTACGGGGAGTTGTGAGTCCACACAACTCAGTCCAAATTCTTTAGGACTGGAACCACAAAGCTTACGCGGGCTTTGCAACCGTTAAGATAAGTTTACGGGTACTTATCAACCTTACAGATAAGCTTACAGGTACTTATCAACCTATCTACTCAATTTCGGGAAGAGTAGGGTCCTAACAATCCTTTTTAGAGGATGTGTATAAGGGTGAGTTTTTCCAACTGCTAGCTCGAACAAAGAAGTGAGCTAGGATCTAAACTTGAATGAATGAAGACTCAAACTAAGATCAAAATCACCAAGACAAATTCTAACACTTTATGAACCCTCAACTAGTGATGTTCTTAGAGATTGAATGCAGTTTAGCTTGAGTGCAGTTTTTCGTTCTTTCGCTCATTTAGACTCTTATCGCACTTGTCTTGTGGTTGTCTTCTGTCTTGGTAAATGAATGAAGGCCTCTATTTATAGGCGGAGAGAATCAACTAGCCGTTGGATGAACCGTTGATCTCTGTTCTGTGAAAGCGATGGCTTGTCTCTCATCTCTGCAGATTTTACCGATTTGGCAACTGTGAACTTCTGCTTTCCATTTGAGACAGCCTTGTGTTGGGCCAAATGAGGTAATGACAGAACGTCAAACCTTCACGTGACTTCGTTTTTGTAATTCAAATCTTCAACCTTAGTCTTTCAACCTTGTTTAGTCGGTTGAGAAGTTTTGGTGTTCATCCGAGTGGTCTTCAGCTGATGTTCCATCTAATTGCTATCTTCATCTGACCTTCTATCTGAATTGGAACAGTTGAACTCTCAGCTGCCTTGAACTTCATGTTGTCGATCTTATCAGTTCGAGTCCTGCAACTGATGTTCTGTATCTTGAACGCTCAGTTGTCTTTCACATCTGATGTTCTATCTCTTGAACGCTCAGTTGTCTTTCTTACATCTTCCCCATTGAACGCTCAGTTGTATTTCTTACAACTGATGTTCTATCCGAGTGTAGTCATGATGCCATCTTCAGTTGGAGACCTGTAAAGATAAAATCTCAACATTGCTCAAACAGCGAGCCTAAATACTAACATTAGGATCTGGCAACATCTACTCGGTTGGGGTCAGTTGGTTTTGGAATCAATCAAAACTTTAATAAATTTTCCAACAGAGCGGATCTTTGACGGGTCGGGTCGGACCCGTATCACTCTATGCATTGAGGGCACCCAAGTCCACCTCTAATTTTTAATAAATATTTTCACAAATGAACATATTTTCTTTAGTCTAACATCTACTCATAAATTATTTTTCTTACTGAAATTATGAAGTATTTTTAGCTATTATGGTTCATGAAGGGAGTACATAAATTAATGATTGATATATTAATTCCATAAATTTAAAAGCATCTCGTAAAAACGATAAAATTGAATTTTTGGTGTAAAAAATGTGATTTTTGATGCAATCAAATATGTATTTATTGGTAAACACAGTCTCAACTAAATTAAAGTTGAAATAGCAGAACAATTGATTTTTCATCTTATCATTGTAATACACTAAACAATTAAAGTTTAATTTTAAATAGTTATTAATATATGTAAATATAATGAAAATTAAATATATATACATATATACTAGAGACTTAAAAAAGAAAATAGAGGTAACGAAAAAGAGTATGAGAAATTAAAACTTGATATTTGGGACACTTAAAAATTGTTATACCTTTTATTATTATGTATTATAAAATTATTTAACAATATAGATACAAGAACCATTAAAGAACTTAAACATAATATTTTAGAATATTACTTTAATTTAACATTCAAATAACACAATATTTAGCATATTTTCTTTATTGTTAATATTTCAATATTCAAATATTTTGTTGATTAATTGTAAATGGAAATCCAAACAAAAATATTCTATTATAATAAGAGGTAATTTATCCATATAGCCACTTTAAGTATGTGATGTTTGTCAAGGAACTTAATAATGTCAAACTATAGTCAAAGTAAGATATTTTGGAAGTAAATGCCCTTACTTTTCATAAAAGCCACTCATTTTTCTCTTTTCTCTCTCTTTCTCTTCTTTTTTCCTTACTTTAACGTGACTTGTTCATTAGTTTTTTTTCTTTCTCTTTCTTATTTCTCCTAATCTTTCTCTCTCTTTCCTCTTCACTTTTTTTTTCTTGCTTCTTTTTTTCTTCTTCATCGTTTTTTCTTTTTTCTCTCTCCGCCTCCTCTCATCCGCCTCATCTCCTCCACATGGCTTCAAAAGCGACCGCGACGAGCATCCCTACGGAGAAGAAGAACCAGTTCCATCCGATTCCGACGACCACGGAGAAGAAGAAGAAGAAGAAGTCGCCTCTGACGACAGTGCGGTTGAAGTCAATTTCACGATTTTCCTTCTGCGATTTCGCGACTTGAAGTCGATTTTTAAGTTTGATTGATAGATTGGTTGCTGAGGAATTGTTTTGCATCTGTGTTTCGCTGTGTTTTTCGATTTTCTACAATTTTGTACTGTTTTTCGATTTGTTACGATTTTGTAGTTGTTACGAATTGTTGTTTTTGTAACTGTGTTATCATGTAGTGTGGTGTTACTATTTGTGGTTTTCGTAACTGCGTTACGATTGTTACCATTTGTTATGATTTGTTTTTGTGTTACGATTTGTTATTTTCGTAACAAGACGATTGTGACGATTTTTTATTTGTGCTACGATTTGTTGTTTTCGTAATTTCTTTATCATGTAGTGTGGTGTTAGGATTTTCTAATTGTTACGATTTTGTTTTTGTGTTACGATTTTGTTTTTGTTGTGTTACGATTTGTTGTTCGTAACTACTTTATCATGAAGTGCCGTGTTACAATTTTATTTTTGTGTTACGATTTGTTGTTTTCGTAACAAGAAGATTTGTTACAATTTTGTTTTTGTGTTACAATTTGTGAATTTCGTAACGAACGATTTGTTACGATTTTATTTTGGTGTTACGATTTTGCTTTGGTGTTACGACTTATTTTTTTCATAACTTAGCATGTAGTGTTACGATTTTGTAATTGTTAAGATTTTATTGATTTCTATACGAATTTAACTTTTCGTACAATATAGTGTGTTACGATTCTTTAATTTTGTAACGAATAGATTTGTTACGATTTTGTTTTTGTGTAACAATCTGTTACGTTTTTGTAATTTCGTAACAGTGATACCGCAGTAGAATTAGTTACGGTGTAACAAAAATTCACAACAAAATCATATTGTTAGGAAATTTGAAATTCGTATCGGCAATCTACATCACGAAATGATAATTCTTAACATGTTTACAATAGGACCAAAATATATATATAACACAAATGTGTTACGAAATACAAATTTCGTAACGAAATAACCACATTTCAAACAGTTGAATTAGTTACGAATTTATGAAAATCGTAACAGAGTATACAACCCACATATTGCTACGAAATTAGAAACTGTAACCAGGCTACAAATCACAATTTCTTACGATTTTATAATTTCGTAACAGTGATACCACATATCAAACAACAGAATTATTTACGGCGTCACAAAAGTTCACAACAAAAGAAAAATGAGCATAATATTACGAAATTTGAAAATCGTATCAGCAATCTGTATCACGAAATTATATTTCTTAACAAGTTTACAACAAGACATAAATATATATACAATACAGTTGTGTTATCGAATATCCTTTGAGGTCGGTAATCAAAGCAAACTCGACCCCTGAGAAGCGTAAGACTTTCTCTTTCACCTTGAACCAAAGGGCTGCTTTATCAATCTCGGGTTCTGGTGTCACTTATCGAGCTATGATGTAATGTAGAGCCTTGCCAGATCTTGAGACGATGTCGGGGAGCTTCATGAAGGCTCCAAGTGTTGATTGTCTTAACTGTTTGATGGATTTCTTCCCAAATAATTCCAAGACATAACGAATATCCTTGACTGTGTTCTCACCACCAGTTAGTATAATCCGGTGGTGTTCTGATGCTAGATTCTTTCGTTTGAAAACCCAGTTTTTCTACAATAAACAAACAATAAAACCAAATCAATTAATCGGAACATGTAAATTATGTTACGAAATAACAAACTATGTTACAGAATTATAATTCGTAACAGGGATTATAACACATATAAAAGGTATACAACCCACAAAATGTTACGAAATTAGAAATCGAAATGGGTTTACAAACACAATCTATTACGATTTTATAAAATCACAACATAGTTATAACCTTATTATGAAAATTACCTTACGAAAATATAAAATTACAACAGAATATTCAATATGAAATTTCTATTTTCGTAACATGGGGAACAGATCTGAGAAAAAATCAGGCGACAATAACAAGATTCGTATCAAAGGATACAATATCTCCAATACGAAAATCTAAAATCGTAACAGAGTATTCATTTAGTCTTGAGTTACCCCAAAACGAAAATCTAAAATCGTAACAAAGTATTCATACCTTAACGTGATAACTCCAACATGAAATACCAATTTCGTAACATGGGTGACAGATCTGAGAAAAATTAAGGCGATAATAAAAAGAATCGAATTAGTTCACGTATTCATCCACCATTCAACCACAAAATCGTATCAATTCACGAATTCAAAATTTTGAAATCGAAAACACATACATGTCAGATGTGCCGACGTCCGTGGTCGTGCCGTCGTCAGAGGCGGCGGTTTCTTCTTCTCTGTGGTCGCCGAAATCAGAGGGAACTGGTTCTTCTTCTCCATCGGGCTGCTCGTCGCGGTCGCTTTCGGAAGCCATGTGAAGGAGATGAGGTGGAAGAGATGAGGCAGAGGAGACGAGACGGATAGAGAAATTCGTAGAGAGAGAAAACGGAGGGTTTGGGAGTTGCAGAGAGAAATTCGTAGTGAGAGAATGATGTGAATTAGGGGTGAAACTGAAAATAAAACTTCCACCCTATAGTAAGGGTATAATTGTCCAAAAGTCATGAATTTGGCTAGAATTTTACCATATTATGTTGCATGACAAACATTGTAATCTAAGGGGTCATTTGGTTATATCCCTCCTCCTCTCCTTATAATAATTCTTTCACTTTTATATTACGAGTTATGTATATTATGGTTTGTGATTTAGAATTATTTTCACAAACAATATCGGGGGCAACTTTTCTACATATGATTAGAATGTGCGTTTTGATTATTCTAAGTACTAAGGTCGTTAATCAAATTAATTAAATTATAATAGATCTTCTTTACCACCGTCATAAATTTTTTAAAAATTGTACACCAAATAGAAGATACATTTAAGAGTTAACTAGTAGAGAGGCCCCTTTAGAGTTAAGGGGTATAATTTTGTGCCCCAACTTAATTTTCAATAAAAGAGGCCAAATTTTACATGATGAGATGAAAATACCCATGGACTTACTTTTAAAATTTTACCTATTATAATCTTTTAAAATCATTTTCAAATTTGTTTCTCTCTCTACATTTTTTTTTCTCTCTCTCTCTGCGGATTTCTCCAACCCCCCCCCCCCCACCACCACCCTTTCTCTCACGTTGTCGCCGCTCCGCCGCCGCTCTGCCACTCTATCTAACCACTACCACCACCACCACCACCCTTTCTTCTCTTTCTCTCTCTACCTCTCTCCTTTTGCTTTCTCTCTCTAAAAAACTAGATCTACGCCGCCGCCTCGTTTTTCTTCTTCTCCGTCAGCGCTCCGCTTCACCGTTTCTCCGTCGTCACGCTCTTTTCTTTCTCCGCCGTCTCGATCACCTACCGTGATTTCTCATCCAAAAATTTTCGCAGTTGTACGATTTACAGATGCCACGACTTTGATCAAAGTCGTACACTCGTAGCAACGTTTGTTGTTCATATGAATGAGGTATGATATTCGGAATATCGTACTTTTGTTGCTACGATTTTGTTAAACTCGTACTTGAGAATGACCAATTCATGTATGTTTAGTAGATATTTTGGGGAATATCGTTGCATATTTGGTACGATTTGACAAATTTGTGCACGTGTTTTTGCTTAAAATTAATACGATATTATGATATGTTTGTGTTATTAGGATTTCATGTGTTTACGATGTTACGATATTAGAAATATCGTACTTTTGTGGCAATGATTTTATTAAACTCGTACTAAAGACCAACCAATTCAAAGATATTTTGTAGCTATTTTGATGAATATCGTTACATATTTAGTACGATTTGATAAATTTGTCCATGTGTTTTTGCTTAAAATTGATACGATATTACGATTTATTTATGTTTTTGGATTTCATGTGCGTATGTGATTGGTCGTGCTTTAGTGATATATTTTGGATTATTTTTATGACGTTTTGGCTCTTAATATTCACATAATCACGTTTATAGAGTTAATTGGATATTTCTTGATCTATTGTAGGTGTTGATCTTAATTTGGAGAAATAAGCATGAATATAGAGGATTTTTGAAGTCTTAAATATGTTGAGAGGAAGTTATGGTATGTACGAGAGTCATGCGGGATGGGCATACCGCACAGATGTACTGGAGCTGAAGTTGTGCGAAAAGATATGTCTTCGAAACTAATATTGCACGTAGTGTTTTGGGCTGCTGCACGAAAATTAACCTTTTGGGCTTTGGACTATTAGTATTAGATTTATTATTATTATTGTTAGACTTTATTTAATTAATTTCCTAGTTAGATTAGAATTAGATATTTTATTTCCTTATATTATAAGTATTATTAGGTATTTAAATAAAGAATCCTTCTAGGAGTAGTAGACGGCAGATTTTAGAGATAGGTTTTACGTGTTTCTTCTTTTCTTCTCTCCAGTGAGAGTTTTCAGTTTTCTACTTATAGCTCGAATTTGTCTATGAATTCAAGCTAAACACTTTTATTTCGGTGAAGATTAATGAAGCCCTAGCGTGATTTTCTGTGAGATCGAATTTGTTTTCTAAGTTAATTTTATGCATGCATCTGTGATTCTCTGTGTTTAATGTTGTTAATTATTTCGATTCCGCTAGATAGTTGCAATATTTAATAGTTCGGAATTAATTAGTAGCCAATTAAATCGGCCATCCGTAATTGTGGTTTAGATTTGATTTGTGGTACATTGATTCTTCAGAATCAAGGGAAGAACGGTCTTAATTCGATAATCCTGTGTCAGAGTATATTGGTTTTGAATCGAGTCTCTTTCCTTGTTAATGTTGTCGGCTCATTAAATTTATAGAGTGTCTCTTACGGTTGTCAGTCAATTAGGGAAATAATTGGTGAAGTGTCTTCCCAATTATCGAACAATTAAGGAGAGATAAGATCGCCTCACAAGTATCTTCGGTGGTTATAACCGATTTGTTTGCAGGAATTAAAGTTATCATTGCATCGAGGATCAGAATAATCAAGTTAGGGTGGAATTAATTGAAAATCAGAGTGCCTTTTATCTTTGTTAAATTCTAATTCCCTGTTCGTTAGTTAATTTAATTTCTTTGTTTATAAACTCTCAAATTTGTCATTTAGTTTTGTTTAGTTTAAGTATTTTGCAGATTGGAAATTAGGAGAATTGTCATCGGTCTTTTGGGAGACGATCTTGCAGTGTAGGCATACCGACTGACTGTCGGATTATTTTTGGTGAAAAACGACGCACCAGTATGATGTTACGATATTTGAAATATCGTACTTCTGTGGTTACGATTTTGTTGAACTCGTACTCGAGGCTGACCTATTCATGCATGTTTTGTAGCTATTTTTGGGAACTAGTACGATTTTGTTAAGAATGCATGTGTATAATTTGTTACGAGATTTGTAAAATCGTACGTGAGGGTGATTGCATGTGGGTATGTTGTTACGATATTTCCAATGTCGTACTTGCTATGTGACGATTTTGTCAATCTCGTACATGAATACACATTTGACACCTTTGTATCTCAATATTTTTAAGGTCGCGTGGATACCTGTTCGACCGGCATTAACTACGTAATTGAGATATGTTTGAGATTTGAGAATAGAATATGTGCAAAGTAGTACTTATGTAGATACAATATTGCTAATCTCGTACGTGAGGGTGAACAATTGATGCCACATAATACGAATTATCTATGAATGCATATGTGTAGTTAAGGTGATTGGATGTGTATATGTTGTTACGACATTCACAATATCGTACTTGAATGTTACGATGTTGTTAATCTCATATGTGAGGGTGATCAATTTATAGCACAAAATTCTAATTGTTTGTAGTTTTGTAAAAGCATATGTGTAGCTTGTTACGAGATTTGTAAAATCGTACGTGAGGGTGATTGCAAGTGTGTATGTTGTTACGATATTCCCAATATCATACTTGGTATGTTACAATGTTGTCGTACTTTGTCCGTTATGATGTTGTTAATCTCGTACGTGAGCGTGAGAAATTGATGCCACGACAATACGTATTATTTGTATTTTTGTGATTGCATGTGTATATGTTGTTACTATATTCCTAAAATCGTACTTGGTTTGTTACGATTTTGCTTAACTCGTACATGAATACATATTTGACACCTTTGTATCTAATTATTTTGAAGGTTGCGTGGACACTTGTACGACCACCGTTGACTAAACCACCCCACCACAAAGTCCAATGCTATGGCTACGACGGTCTAATTGAAGATATCCACAAAGTGCTCGACTTTTTCGGGCCCGAAGCAAAGGCTGCAGTGAAGCGATAAGCTCTAGGATATAGTACAATTTGTGTCAAGGGTTTTCAAGTGATGACCAGCATACAATTTATGTAGTGATAATGTAACAATAAATGAAAATCGTAGCAGTGTATGTCCATATTTCGTGATCGTCAAATACGATATTATATATGTCGTACAATATATAATACTCCCTCTGTCCAATCTTTGTGTACCCATTTGGGTGCTGGCACGGATATTAGGAAAAGGTGATAAAGTGGAGTTGGTGGGATAAAAGTGTATTTGAGGGGTAGTGATAAAGTGGTAGTTGGTGGAATAAAGGTTGTTAGTGGTGGACCATAGTGAAAAAAGGTAATGATAAAGTGGTAGTTGATGGAATAAAGGTGTGGGTTCAAGTGGCAAAGGGTAGAAAATAACATGAATTAGTAAGGGTAAATGTGTACTTTTATACAAATGGGTATAGAAAGATTGGACAGATAAAATGGCGCAAGTGGGTACACAAAGATTGGACAGAGGGAGTACGATATATCCAATCATACACTCGTATTAGAGATATGTTTGTACAATCTAAAACACCTTATTTGTATGTATGATTGCTACGACTTTGCATCAAATCGTAGCAACTTTATAACATCTTTTGTACAATATCATATTATCTCGTATGGAGGTTAGTGATAATTATAGCCACATTTCTACAAGTGTAAAATCATTTGTTTGTGAATGCATGTATAATTGAGATTTGTTTGAGATTTGAGGATAGCATATATTATATTTCTGTAAATACGATGTTGTTAATCTCATACATGGCGGTGACCAATAAATTGTACAATCATGTCATATACTTCTTGCGCTATGTTACGATTGCATGTATAATTGAGATTTGTTTGAGAATTGAGGATACCATGTGTAAAAAATAGTACTTCTGTAGATACGATATTGTTAATCTTGTACGTGGGGGTGAACAATTGATGCCACGAAATACGAATTATTTATAATTTGTTACGAGATTAGGGTTCAGGGTTTAGGGTTAACACTAAATAAGAATGCACGTGTGTAGATTGTTACGAGATTTATAAAATCGTACGTGAAGGTGATTGCATGTGGGTATGTTGTTACGATATTCTCAAAATCGTACTTGCTATGTTACGGTGTTGTTAATCTCGTATGTGAGGATGTCCAATTTATGACACAAAATACGAATGCATGTGTGTAGTTTGTTACGAGATTTGTAAAAACTGTACGTGAGGTTGATTGTATGTGTGTATGTTGTTACGATATTCCTAAAATCGTACTTTGTTTGTTACGATTTTGCTTAACTCGTATATGAATACATCAAACATCATACCTCCCCTTAACATGATACATGATTTGTCTTCATATTTACATCGAACATGATACCTCCGCTTATTTTGCTTCCACCCTCATACATATTGTGATTCTATACGTGACCATGAGCAACAATTAAACAAGAATGCTTCGTCTGCATGATTAAGTTACGATATATATATATATATATATAATAACACAAATCAGTTACGACATACCAAAATCGTACAATGAATCGTAAAAAATATGATACAATATATTGAACTAAATGTCATATGTATATCGTACAACCGCCATGAACAACAAATTTGTAGATCTCCAATCTCAGATCTAATCGAAATTCTTTTTCAAACCAAAGAAAATCAATGAAAACAAACTACTTTACCTCCATCATCGTTTAAATCGAAGAAAAACTTTCGAGAACAAGCTTTGGAGAAAAAAAACGAAAAACTCCAAATCGAAACCCACAAGAAAAAAACAACAACAAAACTTGTGAAGAATTATCGAAGAAACTGGAAAAAAATTATTTGGAGAATGGAGAAAGATAGAACATGGCTCTGCAAAAACTGAGAATAAAAAAACGAGAGAGAAGAAGAGAGAGAGAGTTGTGGGTTTATGAGAGAGAAAAAGAATAAGAGAGAGAAAGCTTGAACGGAGAAGACGACTTGGACGAGGCGGCAGCAGAGAAGGAGAGGAACGGGATGGCGGCCGAGAAGGAGAGGAGTGGAGCAACGCCGGAGATGAGTTGTTATTTTTTTGAGAGAAATCGTAGAGAGAGAAAGAGAAAGAGAAAGAGAAAGAGAAATCTGCAGAGAAAAGGGAAAGAGAAGAAAGAGAAGAGAGGGAAAAAAATTAGTGGATTTATTGAAGTAAGGGTATTTTGGCCTTATCAACTCAAACTTGGCCTCTTTTAATGTAATTTAAGTTGGGGTACAACATTATTATTTTTATCTAGAGGGTGACCATAAATATTAATAAACTCTACATTTAAAGTATAGATGAATTTGCTTATTTTAAGGTATACATAAATGTCTTTTCTTTTTATACATTTCCAATTGTTCTCGTTGCCTCGAGTCCTCTAATTTATTTCTAATTTTTATATTAGGTATAAATACTAACATCAACTTGTTCTATAATAAAATACGCTATAATTTGGATGGAAATGACAAAAGGGATTGAAATGAATAGGGTCATTGTTATCTCTTTTTTTATTAATTTTATTTGTAAGATTAAAATATGAAGGTTTGTTCATCATGCATGATTAGATGATGAAATTATAAATTGATTTATGTTAAATTTTCTTAGTACATAGTATTTATATTGTAACAAAAATTATGTTACTTTTTATTTATTAATTATGTGATGGTCCCGATACGAGTTCTGGTGTATGGTGGGGGGGAATACACTAGATAGAAATTTTAAAAACAACCCCTTGAAAAAATACCACAACTGAGTAAGAGGACTCAGCTGGAATCACAACTGAGTAAGAAAACTCAGCTGGAAGAGTGGTGCTGTGCGGAATGTTGTGGATACAAAAACAACTCGTATAAAACAACTCACGCACAGATGCAAGGTCGGTCAACAACCAAATCAGTTGAAATGTAAGAATGCAGATTTGAGTGCTGGTTAGATGGACAGTTAGAAATGCAGAAAGTAACTGAACGGAAAACACAAAAGCACAAAGGAATTACGTGGTTCAGAGAGAACTCCTACGTCCACGGGGAGTTGTGAGTCCACACAACTCAGTCCAAATTCTTTAGGACAACTACCACAAAGCTTACGCGGGTTTTGCAACCGTACAGATAAGTTTGCGGGTACTTATCAACCTTTCTACTCAATTTCGGGAAGAGCAGGATCCTAACAACCTTTTTAGGGGATGTGTATAAGGGTGGATTTTCCAACTACTAGCTCTAACAAAGAAGTGAGCTAGGATCTAGGCTTGAACAAAGGAAGACTCAAACTAAGATCGAAAACACCAAGACAGATTCTAACTCTCTATGAACTCTCAGCTGGTGATGTTCTTAGAAAGAGAATAATTGCAGTTTAGCTTGTGCGCAATATATCGTCGTTCTTTCGCTCTTCTGTCTCTTGTGTCTCTTCTGTCTTGATGAATGAATGAATGCCTCTATTTATAGGACGTGAGGATCAACTAGCCGTTGATCTCTGTTCTGTGAAATCGATGGCTTGTCTCTCATCTCTGCAGATTTTCCCGATTTGGCAAGTGTGAACTTCTGCTTTCCTTCTGAGACAACCTTGTGTTGTACCAAATGAGGTAATGACAGAACGTCAAACCTTCACGTGACTTCCTATTTGAAATTCAAATTACAACATTTGTCTTTCAACATTGGTTAGTCGGTTGAGACGTTTGATCTTCATCCGAGTGGTCTTCAGCTGATGTTCCATCTAATCGCTACCTTCATCTGACCTTCTGTCTGAAGAGGAACAGTTGAACCCTCAGCTGCCTTGAACTTCATGTTGTCAATTTATCAGATTGAGTCCTGCAACTGCAACTGATGTTCCATTTGATCAGATGGATTGTCACATCTGACGAACAGTTGATTACTCAGATGTTTTCTTCCATCCGATGTTCTATATCCGAACGGTTGGCTTGAACGCTCAGTTGTCTTTCTTACATATGATGATCCATATACGAGTTTCCGTCTGTAGTTCTATCCGAGTATAGCCATGTTGCCGTCTTCAGCTGGAATCCTGTAAAGATAAAATCTGAACATTGCTCAAACAGCGAACCTAAATACTAACATTAGGATATGACAACATTTACTCGGTTGGGGTCACTTGGTTTTGGAATCAATCAAAACTTTACTAAATTTCCCAACATTATGACTTCTATTATTTATTGTTACTGTTTACTATTATGTAGTGTTCATTTAACAAGTAACCATCGGATAATATAGATAAATATAATTTGAAAAATGATTGATGGGAGATAATAGACCCATTATTATTCTTATTTGCACCAATTTACTAATAATTATTGAAGTTAATAATAGTCAAAATTAATAATATATTACAATTTTTTTATTTGCAAATATATTTATAATAAATTAATTATCTTAAATAATAGGTTATACGTGTAACGTACAAATCTCTCTACTATCATAAACGAAGTGATATATTGCTGACAAAATCTCCTTGCAGATTCTGCATGGTGCAGATGCTGTCCGACCCGATCCGGTTGACCCGAGTTTGACCCGGATTAACGTCCTTTGACCGAGTTTTTTTTTTAATTTTAGTTTTTTTTGTTAATTTCAGTTTTTTTACCCTTCTTTTTTTGTTTGCCGCTTCTTTTTTGGTCAAGATTCGAACGAGGGGAGCCAAAGGTCTCAGAGCGAGCCGAAAAAATTAAAATTGTTGATTATCCTTATTTTAGTAATCGGAGGGAAAAAAAGGCGGAAGGCTCTGTCGGAGAAAAAAAATCTGAAACTTAAAAACGAAAAAAAAAGGGGCGCATGGACCTCACGCACGGATCAGGCAGGGCGCGTGGGCGAGTCGGGTCGGGCGGGGTCCATTTCCACGGTACACGCACATTTTCTCTGATTTCTCTCTTTCTCTCTAGCGCGCACACAGTCTCACACAGATTGGAAGCCGACCGTGAAATCAATGGCGTCTTCTACAGCGAAGCTCGCATTTCGCTTTTTGCTGTTAGCGGTGGTGGCTTTAATACTATTCTATGTCGGACGGCCGCTCTACTGGAAAATTTCCGCTACCGTTCACGACATCCGCCACAACAAACAAACCGTCTCTGGAGGTTATTTTTATGCTCTAATTCTTCATTTATTCCCATTTTCTACGATCTCAAGTTTCATTTATGCTGAAATTATGGTTCTTTCACCTTACGAAGTTATGCCATTTTTTTCTTTTAGAAGCGCATCACACTGCTATTTGGCTGCTTGTTGTCTGTTCCTGTTATATCAGATTAAATTTTAATTACGGAGTTACTTGGTTTTCTGAAAGGTTTATGCATATGCTTAAATAGAAAGTAGCATTTAGTCGATGTCATACCTAATGAATTATACGATTACTGGATCTACTGTAGATATGCACGACTGTAGAATCCCACCTTCCTTACACTTTGTCCCAAATGTGGGTGTGTGATTGTGTGATTATCGATAGTTGATAATATGCTTGGTGTAGTTTAGCATGAAGGAACCATCAATGTAGGTATTTCCGTTTTGGTGATTTGGATTTCACATGTGTTTGTTATGTGTTTTTCAGTTTTTTTGCATAAATTTCTGATTTTTTTTACCTTTGTAATATGTAGGAATTTCACAAATTGTGCAAGAAGCTCAGAGAACAGTGGGGTGGTACCATGATGAGTCGGATTCAGGATTTAGTGAGAACAAGAAATCTACTTCAGCTAGGAGGTTTCTTCTCGATCAGGTTCTGTGAAATATGAAACTTGAAATGTTTTTATTAATGGAATCTTTCTCATTTAGATTTTTATCCACGGAAATGTTGTAGGACATGTTTTGTATTGATAGAGTAGATGTTCAACGCCGTAAATTTAGATCTGGTTGAATAAATTTGATGTATGTGTTAAGTTGGATCCGAACAATGAGTAGCTCAGGCACGTGTTACTCTTAGTATGATACTAATTTCTCATATACTTTTAACCAGAGGAGAGGATGGTTATATTGTACCGTGTGTTGTAATAAATCTTGATTTTGAAATCTCTTAACAACTGAAATATGAGCCTTTTCTATGGTATTTAAGAAAATGGTCCTGTCCCTTTCTGAGATCAAATTCTACATTTATTCGCTGATGGATGGGATTAAGTAAATTATCTTTTTCCGTTTATGGATTGTTATTTGGATGTTTCTGCAACTATAAGTTGTCTGCTGGAAATATCTTTCACTAAGATTGCAATATAGTACAGATGTTTAGCAATGAGTTGTGGACGATTGGAGCAAAGAGAGTTCTTGGTCTTGTTTGGTATATACCCATGTAAAGTGTTCCCTTAGTAGCTTAAACAGTTATAAAAGTTAATTTCATCATTTCTATTTGTAGTTTGTTCACACAGTTATAATTGTAGAAGGCAGTTTACGTTGTATATAAAAAATTAACCAAACTGATTGTACCAAGTAAAACCAATCTATTCTAAACCGAAACTATATTCAAGTGTTCTATGTATAATTCTGGTTTTAATTTTTTCTGGAAACTGTATCCTTGGTTTTGTTTTGGTTAAGAAAAATGAAAAACATTAATACAAAACTGAATCAATGATCTAGAATTTGTGCTTTTAGTTCTTTAAGTTCAAATTGTACTATAAATTTACTCCTTTTTTCCCACTATTATAGGGTTTTTTTCCCCTACAATTGTATGTCCCAAAGCATTGTCTAGTTTTCTTCTTAAAAGCATTGATTACGATCCACTTTACTTAGATAATCTTATCAACAAGTGCTAGTTTTCATGGTGTTTTAACTTTCTGCTGTTTTACACCAGGTTAAGAAGGAATAGTAAATGAATGTCTCCAATTCCAACCAACCACATTTAACATGTTTCTTTTATATTATTTGTGAATTTCTACTTGCCTTAGTGGGATGGAGGGAGTATATTATTGGATATATTTCATGAACTGGCATGATATATTAAGTACTTAGTCATCAGCTTTAATTTATATTTATGATATCTTCAGACTTTATTTCGTTTGTTCATTTCTTTATCGAACTGACAAACCCAAACTGAATCCCAGTTGTCTTGATTTAGATATTCTTGTCACTTCCTGGCTTAGTTATGGGTTGAGTTCAATAGTTGACTTCATTGAGTTTGTTAAAAGCAATTGATCATTAAACCAAATCGTGAACACTGAACACCCTATGTGCAACTATGTCATATTAGGCATCTCAAAGTTGTTTCCGTGTGAATGATTATATTACAGCATCTATTGAATTAGTGATGACGGGAAAGAGCTAACTTATCTATGCATTTTGTTGATAGTGATATGCTCTAGTATGTTTACAAACTCACAATTTGTGTATTTACTTTGTGCTTTCTCTGTGAATGAAGTTGTCTGTATATGCGATGAACTTGTATCCTACTTGTCAATGAATAGGTTTATTTACATCCTAGTGATTCCATCAGTTTGCTTAGAATTGTTTCATTATTGTTCGTTTTAAGCCCAACCTAGCTTTCAGAGTTTGCTGCATCAAAAGTATGTCACTGTGGATGACTTGCTCTAGAAATATATATCTTGTCCTGATATTGGCAGACAACTTCTTGCTCGTCTTTAATACCTGAAGCTTCTTTTTTAGAGCATTTTGATTCTTTCAATTTTTGCAACTTTGATGTGATGGTCTTTCTTGGATAACTTTCATGTGATGGTTTAAGGGCTTATTACTTTTGATAGAGATACAGATTGAGAAAAACAACGTTTTTTTTTTGCTGGTACTTCATTAGTATTCTCTTCATTGTGTGTGTACATTGCCATATGTGATCTTGCTACTTTTCTGAAAGACAAATTCTGGATTACATTGTCTGAATTATGTACTATTTTGATTCCAATGGATGGGCAATCCTGTGATGCCTCCTTTCAGTGAAACTTAATAGACTTGAGATCAACTATCAACCTGAACCTGCCTATCATTGTTGAAACGGGCAACCCTCGTCCTTTGTATCATGTGTTGTCAAACAGTTGGTTATGAAGCAGAAGAGGGTTGGCATATATCCCATATGCGTGACTTCATGTAAATAAAGTGCAGATATGAGTCCGGTGTGAAGATTATTCTTACAGTCGTTGTAAATGATGTGCAGGCATCTGATGTGTTAGTCCTTGTATTTTTGCAGTTTCAGTTGAGTAGATTGCATGGATTTAATCCCTCATCTGTAATTCCTGAGTCGATTATCTTGAAGTTTTGTCCATGGAGTTAGCCTTGTTTGAATTTGTTCAGACCAAACAATGGCAGCATGCATGCTACACTCTGTGTGTTCACGAAATATTTATTTGTGTGTGTGTTGTATGAACTGTTAGGTGCTCCAACAGGCGATTCAGTTGTTTTCAGTTGAATACCTCCGAATGAGTGTCCTATTTCGAAATTCTATTGCATATCATTACCTAAGCCTATTTCCTAATAGACTATTGATATGTGGACAACGGTGACATATTCGTAATTAAATACTCTTTCAATTTTTTCTAATAATTAATATAATTAGTGTTTTGTCTATAACACACTCTTTTCCACTTAATTGTATGCTAATTTCTAATATTAATTAAAATAAATTGATATCATGCACAAATTTTTGAAAATTCGAAATATTAATTAGATTAACATATAATTAGGTGGGAAAATGTATTATACTAATTATATTAATTATTAAAAAAAATTGAAAAATTATTTAATTACAACAAATATCATTATTCTTCCTAATAAAAAAGTAGATGAATTGGCCTTAGCTACTAGGCATACTCATTACTCCTTCGAGAGAGAGAGAGAGAGAGAGAGAGAGAGAGAGAGAGAGAGAAAGAGGGGCAGCTTGTGTGGGCTAAAGTTTGAATTCCATTTCATTATGAAGCTGAAAATTGCGGTCCAGTCACTTGTTAATTTTGTATGGGCTACAATTTATATTCTATTTCAATCTGGGCTCTAGCTTGCTATCATACAGAACTTATTTAATTGGTCACAACTCACAAGTCGCAACTTTTTAAACTTTAGAGGGTATTTCTATACTTTATTTAGAAATAAGAAAGAAGAAAAGGAAGCGCAAAATTTTATTATAGAGATGAATTAATTTTTTTAGAGAAATTACGAAAGTATTTATATTTTTGAATAAAACATTACACCATCATATATACATGAATTAATTAAGATTTCTCAAACTTACAAGTTTTTGTCTTAAATCTACTAATAGTGAATTAATTCATGTTTCAGTGAAGAAGCGGTGACTAGCTGCAGGTATTTATCATAATAAGAATAATCATGGGATCAGTACGCACCGAAAGTAACGGCTGCCAAACTGCGTGACTTCAATCTGCGTGACTTCAATCTGTAAGCAATGAGGTCTCGGATTCAAATCTTACCGCTTCCCCTCTCATGTCAAAAAAGAAAAAAGAATAATCATAGAAATAATAATAACAATAACAATAACAATTATTATAATTATTGTTATTGTAATTAACAATATAGTTCACTTTTGAACTTCTAGTCTTTTATATAAGTATACTCAACTAGTAATTGGTATTCATTAAAGACAAACACTCTCGTGCGGCACGTCGCACAACTTGCAACACACGCGTGGCGCATGTGCGGCGCCCGCTTGCCACGCGCGGTGCGTGTTGTGCACGTGTCCAAACAATAAAAAGAGGGGAAAAAAAGCTGGAAATTTTTCCCCTCGTTTTTTTGTTTGCCTCTTCTTTTTTTTGTCTGTCTCTTCTTCTTTGGTTAAGAGATCTAGCTAGGGGAGCCAAAGAATCTAAATTATTGTCACTACGATTATCTTTATATAAGTAATTGGAGTGAAAGTAGAACCGTAAAATCGGAGCCTAAGGATCCACCAGAAAAAAAACAAATCTGGAAATTTAAAATAATAATAATAAAAAAAATTATACGGGCGCGTGCACCACACGCGTTGCTCATGGCAAGCGGATGCGTGCAGCACACGCGTCACGTGCGGTCGCAAGTTGTGCGACATGCCACATGCGAGTGTATCTCTTCATTAAATTGCATGTCCGTTGTAGTTTGATCTGGACATTTGTATTATATATTTTCTATTTATTATACTCCCTCCGTCCACGAAATGATTGTCACATTATGAATGACACAAGTTTTAAGAAAATGGTACTAGATAGTAGTGAATTATAGTGAGTATTGTTGTGAGTGGAATAAGGGTCTCACAATAAATGTGAGTGGAGTAGCAAAAGTGACAACCATTTTGTGGACAACTTAAATAGCAAAAGTGACAACTATTTCGTGGACGGAGAGAGTATATTGATTTCTAGCTTTCGTTTTGTTTTGTATGAATTGGGTTCTAGCTTTAAATTTAGTAAATAAGTAAATAACAAATTCACTGTGTTACTACATAACATAAGAAACTGTACTTAAATTTTATTACTGTCGGCTAAACCCACTCTAAAACTATGGCCTGCAATGAATTATTTTTTGAATATTTCATTCAAGTTATCATTACCCTCAACTAAAACCTACAATTACAAATCAAACGGTTGGAATTTGACCTGATTATGTGCTTTTAGTTAACTAACAGTTATATAGTGTCTGATTCACTTTAAAAACGCCAATTAGATCGTCCACTAATTGCAATTTGACATAATGGGTCATATATAATTGACTTAATTATGATAGGAGATGTACTAATGGGGTATTTGACTTTCCTATTTTCTTTTTTTCTTTTTTTTTTCTTTTGAGATGACATGTTTTCTTTTTTATTCACACATGGTAGTATACAATTTTTTAGGTAGTGCTATTTGGACACACTGTGACGACCACACAAATTAAAAATGATAATATAAGTTTTGAAAATAAAAATATTTTCTAATTGGGGCAGCATAATTCCTAGGAAAAATATGTTATTTCCATTTTTATTGTCTACTTTCTTTTTTGTCACCCATTTGATAGTTTTTTTACTTTATTAAAATGGTTTTCACAAAATAATTAAACGAGAGAAATGCGTAAGAATGATGGATTAGTGGTTCAGCTTTACTACGTCATAGCTTCCGCAAATGCGAAAGAAAAAGGGTGGAATTAAATAATGGACGTGATTTCTCCAAATCATAAAGATTGTTGACGTGTATGACCTAGTTTTTAGTTTAATTAATAAATTAATTCATTCATTAAATTAAGTTATTCTACACACTACACACACGGATATCAAATTCAAATTCAAACCAAATTTAGGTCATCCGGCATATAAGTAGATTAGAATTAATTGATTTTTAATAATAACACCATGGATAATCTCAGAATTGTATAACAGGGCCTCTAATATAACCTAACACATTCAAACTTAATTGTAAAAGTAAAATAAAAATCTGCAATATTACTACTATAGTCAAGACTCAAGTTATATACTCCCTTCGTCCCGTTCGTAATGTAATATTTTTTTCGGCACGGATATTAAGAAGAAGAGTATCAAAGAGTTACAATGGTGATTAGTATAATAACAAAGTGATATAAATTACTTTTAAAGTAAATAAAGTGCTATATAAAATGCACTTTATAGATGTGATATAAAGTGATTTTAAAGTGATTAACATATTTTCTAATTATTTTCATAAAAAGACATATTACAAAATGAATAAGACATCCCAAAAAGAAATATTATGTTACAAGATAAACAGGACATAAGGAGTATATGCTTTCTAAATTATAGTTAAACAGAAATCAACGTACAATTATATTTAAAATTATATTCTATTTTATTTCTTAATTTTATTTCAAAGGCAAGTACAACAATAAATAATCCTTTAATAGTATATACACTTGTCTCTTCCAAAGCAATAGCAATCAAATATGAATTCTTGGGAAGAAAGGAATACTACATGCTACCTCTAATCCTTAAGTTTTTTTCTATCTTTCTTTTTAGGGTAATCCCTAAGTTTATTTCTAACCATTTTTGGACATTCACCACAACAAATTGTTTTTTCATATCCTTACTTTATCAACTTATTTATCTAAAATACCACATATGACCCACCACTATCTCAATTAATTAATATATCACTACCCTAAATGTGAGAACCTTTCTCTACTTACAATAAATTCAATCACTTTTTTTCCACCCACAACCAACTAATAATCTTTTCCTTAATACCATGTCACTCTCTATTAGGAAGAAACTTGAGAACCGAAAATAGTACTTAGTACTAGTGTAGTATACACCATCAAATTAATTTGAGTAACAATATACTCTCTCCATCTCATAACTAAGTTCCATTTTCTTTCTTGGGTTGTTCAATCTAAGCTCATGCTTGGTTGAACATTTTTTGGGTATGGAAAGAGATTCAAGTGAATCCATTACTTTTTGTTTGATTTAGGTAGTGAGTTACTCATTACTTTTAATTGAGGGTAACTTAAACATTCAAAATATTACCCTCCAAATTAAAGGAGTAACAAAATCTTTACCATTCAAGATTCATTTTCCTTACATGTAATTCTTTTTTATTATTGAACCAAATACTCTATAAAAATAATTATTATTATTATTATTTCTCCCATTGATTTGATTCCATTCTATTTTCATTCTTTTATTTGAATCAAACCAACACTAAGTATCTTCTAATATTTCTTTCATGAAATCCATTTTATCCCATAAAAAAATGTGAACTCCATCGCTTTTAACACTTTTAACGTATAAATCATCATTCTCCTTCATTCATATGCTAAAAATAAATGGGACACTTACTGTGTGAGTATATTAGACTTCCGTCGTGAAATAGTCAATTTATTTAATAATAAACTAGTACTACTTTTCTACGTGTCTAAAGCAACCATTAATGGATGAAAAGTTAATATTTGACTAAAATAAAATATTTGTACTTGCGGTAGAAAAAGGGGACCTCCTTTTTCTAGCACTTACTGCTCGCTCAGCATATTATGTTACACCTTCTCTGTCTCATTAATCATTATAAGTAATGCGTATTTTATTTTTGATTGTTTCATTAGTAATGACACGTTTTAAAATAAAAACAATATTTTTTTTGAAAGTTATGAATTATACTACTCTAATTATTTTATATTTTTTTAAATACTAGTATTAAAAAATAGTGTATCACTTACAATGAGACCGATTTACAATGAGACCAAGTGAGTATTAATCATGCGTCTTTCCACTTTTTCATCTATTTCAAGTTGTTATCTATCCATTTGCACAAACCATTTCATTATTTATAGAATATGGAATTTCTCCTTTTCTTTTAAATGAATATATAGTTTATTTATTTATTTTTTCCTGAAAAAGGGACGGCCTTTATCCTTTCATAAAGCCAGTGCACATAAATTGGCTAGAAACAAGATTCTAAGAATGAGAATAATTAAGTTTTTCAACCGTAATCATATCTTAGAAGTTTAGATTAGTTGTTAAGTAAAAGTTCGAGCTAAAAAAGACATAAATGGATAGTCTAATCTATGACTACTTCTTAATTATTTAACCTTCTTTAAGTTATACCTTGAACTTAACCATATATCTATGCCTTGCACATTCTATCTAAGCTTAAAAGGACTTTCGGTAGATTAATTTTTATTTATTTATATGAGTAGGAGCTGTGAGTGGTTTTGTATTTAGTCAATTATAGATTAGGTCTTGAATTAATATAAATCCGACAATCCACATTAAATGCAAAATATATGAATTCCTCAAAATTTACGCCGCCAATAACACTCCGTCCCTGCATAGGGCATATAACTAGAGACGTTTTATAGGGTTCGAGCCTAAATTTTTTTTAGTATGATACGCTCACTTTTACTATTAGGTCATCACAATATGACTAATTTAAATTTTCAACTTAAATAAGAATGTAATATGCAGATTCGAAGATACGGACAATCTTGTGTGGTTTTTTTTTTTTTTTTTTTTTTTCTTTTCTTTTTGTTAAATAGTACTACTTCTTTTGGTTTTGTTGTAGTATGCAATACGAAATTGTAAGGCCCCAATTTCTCTTAATAAAATAAATTAAAATACTCCTTTATTTAATAAATAAAATAATCCTCCAGTTCAGAATAAGCAGTGGAAAAATAGAAACTGAAATAATGTCAATAATCCTCCTAAAAATAAATATAAACAATAACATAGACTCATGCTCGCATTTATTTATTTATTTATTTTCCCTCAAAAGATCATCTTCACGCGCCCTGCCGATCATCGCCTAAGTCATTTCCTGAAAGAAAAATTGTAAAGTTTGGGGTGAGTACTTTAGACTCAGTGGGGTGCATTTATCCAAATTATATAATTCGCAACAAAAATAAACATGGAAACACTCGCATATAAAATAACATTGTAGCCCAAAAGCCATAACCTCGTAACCTCGAATAGCCCGTAGGCTTAACATTGAATAATCTCGAATAGCCCGTAGGCTTAACCTCGTATACCTTGATTAACCCGTAGGCCATGTTGTATATCACATGAATATATATTGCGTAAAACATATAATATGGATAAATGATAACTGCAACATTAAAAACCCACCTTAATCTTCCTCAACTGACTGAAAAATCTGGAAATTAATTAATCAAGTCTTGCGCGCCAATCCTAAATGATAATTATGAAAAGTCAAAATGCATGCTTTGATAAATGAAACCAACAAACAAAATTAATCCACCAACTTAGAAATTCCTTTATTTTCCTACACATGCTTTACTTGACGATCAAACAAAAATTACAAACAACACAAACTGACTCAAATTTGAAACTCGATTATATGCATTACCTACAGTTTATGCTACACACAACTATAGCAACATAAATTCTTATTCTTATACCATTAACCAGTATTAATATATACATATATATATATAGCTATGTAGGCCCTAAACGACAAAAAGAAAACATGCAAATCATCTCCTAATCTTTATATAATTTATACTGTTATAGAGATTAATTAATGAACTATTAATCAACAAAGACTTCTGACACCACAAAAGAAAAATTCGAATTGACCAAATTATTATATTACATGAAACCAAAGAATGATGATTAGAAGAAATATGAGACAAAATATTTTTCGTTTTAAGGAAAAGAAAATAACGTCAAAGGGTTGAACAATTTTCTTCCTAGCGTTTAAACGACAACTACATTTTATACAGAGAGCAGTGGTGAGAATACAACCAGATCAAACAATGAATAACAAAACAACGACAAATTAAAAAAAAATAGAGAAGACAAATAAAAGAAAATAGAGAAGAAAAGTGTTACGGATACCTCTATAATATTTTAGGATTGATATTTGCCGTTCGGAACAATTTGAGGGTGTGAGACTAAAAACTAAATAGATGACCTCTATTTATACAACTAATTAGGGTAGAAGAAGATAACTATAAAATTTAATAACCTTTTCTTTAAATAAATTTAATATTTAGAGTAATTAAAAAAATTAGTAATTCTCATATAACACAATAATCCTAATAGTCTAAGTGATTCATACGAACTAAGGAAGATAACTAAATAAATAGTGTTAACACAAACTTATCAAGCAATTATATAATTATAAAATGCTTCTGGCCGTGCAACATGAAATAAATGCCACATCATGCTCATGCTCGTAAATTACTTTTAGACGTGACTTATAAGACTTAAATAATTAATTGCATAAAATTTATAAAATAAACCTTTTAAAAGTAAAATAAATTTGGGATCGTTACAGAAATATATTCAAGTAACTTTTTTTTGGAAGGGAGAATTTTATAAAATTTTAGAAGGGAGAATGATTATTAAATTTTATAATCAGCTTTTTTCTTTCTCTTTTGAGAAGGGAGAGAATTTTATAAATTTTAAACACAGTGAAAAGTAGAAATGGAAAAGGTAACGACAGACAATCCGATTGGGGAAAATAGTTATTGAGCTCATATGGTTTTTAAAGAAGAGGACAAGAATCGCAGTAATGTTCCATCACTGGATTACATCAAAAGATTTTATTCTAATACATACTTATTATTTATTATTTATTTATTTTAGGGTATTACACTAAGAGAATCCATTACAGGATGTCGATCCCCGGGGTCGAAGGAGTCGATCTACTCTCTTCATCGACCTCGCTAAGGTCGATGCCCATAGTGAGGTGAGTCGAGGGAGAGGATCAAGTGAGAGGGTTGACGAGGGTGTCGTTGGTTCGACACACCTCTGAACTCCGTCGATGCACAAGATGGGGACACGCGGCGTGTTCCCATTGATCTATTTTTTTTTTCTGTAAAAAAAATAAAAATTATCAACGGTTTATTTTAAAAAATTCCCTATAAATACCACACTCAACTTCACCTCATTTCACACCTCAATTCTACTTTAATTCTACATCAATTCTACTCTCTTCTTCCACTTTAATTTTCGCATAAAAAAAATACTAGGGGTTCATTTTTCATTTTAGATGAGAGCGAGGAGCAACGTCAAAGAAATATCGAGTTAGGTCGGCGAGCCATTGAGCTTTACCAAGAAGCATATGGTGATGATGAGGAGGACGACGAGCCGCATACGAGGACGTACGTGCTCCGAAATCGTGAGGAGAACGAACAACGCCTCAGACGCGATTATTTTGCCGACAATCCTATATGGGTGAAGCTATATTTTGCCGGCGGTTTCGCATGATCAGAGGTTGTTCTTGAGGATAGCTGGAACTTTGGAAGCTCGGGAGCCTTTTTTCAACAACTTCCAGATGCAACCGAAAGAATGGGGTTTTACCCATGGGTGAAGTGCATCGTTGCTCTGAGGCAACTCGCCAACAGTAGATCTGCCGAATACGACGAATATCTGCTCGTTGGACCAACAACGAGCACAACATGTCTCAAGAATTTCTATCGGGCCATCAGATCTACTTTCGGCGACGTCTATTTGAGGAGGTCAAATGTTGCTGACGTCGCCAGACTCACAGAATTACACGAGAGGACGCACGGCTTTCCCGGAATGCTTAGAAGCATCGGCTGTATGCACTTGGCATGGAAGAATTGTCCAACATCTTAGAGAGGAATGTACACAACCCAACGAAAGGGTTATCCCACACTCGTCCTTGAAGCTGTCATCTCCCAATATTTATGGATTTGACATGTTTTTTTCGATATCGCCGGCTCCAACAACGGTATCAATGTGCTCAATCAGTCCCCCGTCTTCAGCGATGTCCTCAATGGGAGAGCGTCGTCAGTAACTTTCAAAGCAAATGGCCGTGAGCACCACATGTGCTACTATTTCGCCGACGACATCTTTCTGAAGTGAGTCTCTTTCGTGAAGACGCTACCAGCGCCAATAGATCCGAAGAGATGTCGATTTGCCCAGATGTAAAAAACTACTCGTAAGGATGTTGAAAGGGCTTTCGGTGTCCTCCAAGCTCGTTGGACACTAATAAAGAGCCCTGCTCGTTTGTGGTTTCTAGAACACTTATATGATATCATGTATGCTTGCATCATTTGACATAACATGATCATTGAAGATGAAGGACACCAAGCAACTCAATTTAGTGCTGAATCGAGCGTACAGGGCAATGCCAATGTGAACACGACAACAATACTTCAAGGTGGATCATCTACATTCAACGCATATAATGAGAGACAAGCTTACCTTCAGGATGCGCATGCCCATGACCGTCTTATGGACGATATGTTTGAAAAAATTTGGACACGTTTCGGTCCGCTCAACTAGTATTTGCTTTTTATTCAATACAATTGTTCAATTCATCTTTTTTATTTTAATTCAATAAAATTATTCATTTTTAATTTTTCTATTTTATTTAAGTATTCTTATTTTTATTTATTAAATACAAAAAAAAAACAAAATTATTCAATCATTATCAATCATTGGATACATCACGGTCTATGTCAATTCCATTATCAAATTTTCTACCTAAGTCTATCCAATCATTCGAACCCCACCAAAATCATCAAAATCAAGGATAGACCTAGGTCTCCGAAGACCTCCCATAATGGATGCTCTAAGTATATACTCCCTTCGACTCATTGCTATTGTCATGTTACTGTTCAGCGCGAAGATTAAGAATAAAGGTAAACAGATAGAAAATGGGCATGTCCCATCACTTTGGAGGATTTTAAAGGGTTAAAAGTTTTCTTATTTGGAAGATGACAATATGAGTGAGACACCTAAATAAGGAAAGGATGACAATATGAGTGGGTCGGAGGGAGTATACATTGCTACTATCAAATAAATCGTTACATCACTACACTGCATATATACAATAAGGTGAGAAGCGGAATTGAACCCTGAATCTCTAATTATGGATAGACTTATGGTCTAAGCTAATCACTTAAATTAGGCCTAAAGAGGTAAATAAAAGAGGTAGTAATATAGTAAAATGTCCCTTTTTTGAACAAAAAAATCTAAAGTGTCACAGATTAATTAAAGGGTCAATGACCTGCAAATTTTCAAAATTTACGAGCTATCACGTTTTGCACCTAAGAAAAAAAAATTGCCTCACAATTCCCAAATTTTTAGTTTCGTCTGATTTTGCAACCCGACTCAATTTTCGAGCTAACATAACGGAAGCAGACGTGAACATAATTGGAACGACGTCGTTTTAGAGCTATACTAACAACGTCGTGTTGAGGATAATTGAAGCAAAATTTGATTCATCTTATAAAATCAATTGAGGGCTACAATCTTGTAGCCGAAATGGAAAGAGACATCAATCCGTCGATCAAAAGAAGAGAATCCACAAAGTTCATGGCTACTTCGTCGTCGAATCTTCGATTGAACCTGAAAGAGGTATGAACCAGTCAAGGGTTAAAATTCCTGCAGTATTGAAGACTTCTCACACTATCGAAAATCCTGATAAAAGATACTACTGCTGTAGTCGCCGAGCGATCAGTCGCATAAATATGCCCATGTTGCTTTTCGGCTGCCATGTCAGTTCAAAATTTGCTGGAAATCGAGTTGGGTTGCAAAATCTGACAAAACTAACAGTTTGGAAATTACGGGGCAGATTTTTTTAGGTGCAAAACGTGACATCTCAAAGAGTTTGAAAATTTACATGTCATTAACCTAGGAGTGTGCACGGTCCGAACCGGACCGAGAAAACCGACCGAACCAATGACTTTTAGTCGGTTTTCGGCCCGATTTTTGAATGCATCATTTTTCGGCCAGGTTTGAAATATTACCAAATTCGGTTCTCGGTTCGGTCCCGGTTTTGCTAAATTTATTCAGCCGGGCACCAAACTGACCGAACTAAAATATTATTATATAATAATAAAAATATATTTATACTTATTTTATTATAGGAAAACCTAATCCTACTACTCTTTAATCTTCACAGCCGTCACTCTGCTCACGTTCTCTCTCTCATCTACAGCTATGATTTTCCTCTCACCAAGCCACACTCCAGCCATCATTGGCGCTTCTCTCACCGGAGCCTGTCTCTAACAGTCCATCGTTCGCTCCCTGCAGCGTGCAGTCCAGCCTCGACGCCACTCTTCTCCCACCGTCGACGTCGCCCTTCTCCATCATTTCCCGTTGCAGTCTAGACCCTGTGGGCGCCACCCTTTTCCATCATTCCCTCGCTGCAATCCAGCCTCCACCGGTGCCATCATTCTCCTTCACCTACTATCGGGTTTTTTTTACAACAGACTTAAAATTTCGGCTCGGTTCAGTTCGGCCCAATACATTGAAGTCGGCTCGGCCCTTGAAATTTTTTGAATCGGTCGGTTAATCGGTTTTCAGATTTTGGATTGGTTGGTCGAACCGACCTATCGATACACAACCCTACATTAACCCATAAATTAAAACACACATAGTGCCACTTTAATTTGTGAAAAGTCTAAAACATCCTTAATTAGCAACTTTAATTTGAATCATACACGAAGACTAACTTTCATATATGAATCTTCCGGTGGTGGTAGGATTTTCCAGCAACGACGGTACGATTTCCGGCTAAAAATATTCAAAATTTGTATCATACACGAAGATTAACTTCCATGTATGAATCATACACAAAGACTAACTTTCATGTATGCATCATACACAAAGACTAATTTTCATATATGAATCCTCTTGTATAAATTCTTGTTAGGCGGTGGCGGAGCGACGAGCTTGGTGGTCCACCCCGTTGCAGATCTGCATGGAGGGCGACAGTTGAAGAAGGAGAAAGCTTGGACTGAGTGTGGCAACAGAAGGAGTGATTTAGGGTGTTGTCAGTGGAAGGATGTTGGAGGAAGAAGGTTGTCGGAGGAAGGCTGGTGTTGGCGGAGGAAGGCTGGTGTTGGCGGTGGTGAAAGAGGTGGAGCGGTGGCGGTGGGAAATGGGGGTGGTGACAGTAGCGGAAGGATGGTGGCGGCTGAAGGATGAGGCGGTAGAATGAGGGTGTCGCCGGAAGGAGGGAGCGACGAAAAGATGGTGGTGCCGGAACGACGGCACCACAGAAGAGTGGCGGCGGCGGAAGGGAGAAGATTGTTGAAGGGAGAGTGAATTCTAATTCATGTATAAAAGAAAGGGATAGTAAGAGATGATAGTTGAAGAGTTTTAAGTCTAAGGACTAGCCGTAGGATTTTACTTTTAAAGTGACAAAATTGAAATTGACTTTTGAAGAAGGGCTATTTTAAGGTTAACCCTAAATAAAATTCTATAGTATCATAGTCGTAGAAGATATAATACTATTTTATTGATTTATTTTGTTAAATTTTCTGAGTCAAAAACAATATCAAATTTTCTTCGGGAAGACAAATTAAATTTCCGTTAGTCCCCAATGTCGGCAATATACTCCCTCCACATTAAATTCAAACCATTCTTGTCTACATCTGTACAACTCATACAATTAAAATAAACAAGCGAACGACATTAAAGAATAAACATTACTATATACCTCTAAACCCTAGCAAGATCATTTTTTTCTTTTAAATTTTCCTAGGGTACTTATTACAATAAAGTAAATAAAATATATACAGTAGAAGATCCTAACGATATATATGCAGCAGGAAATCAACTAAATAAAATTATTGTTAAGTAAAGATAAAAATGACAATGATCAAACATGAAAGTGATGAAATCACAATGTCACCACAGAATTTCAGTTGCATCATATGAAAAAGAAAACTCCCAAATAGGAAAAAAAATAAAAAATAAAAAACCATTCAACGAGAGAAGAGTCAAGAAGCCATGCATCCTCATTTGAAATGGATGTGATTATTTTATAGTAAGTCTAGTATACAATAAACCTCATCCATCTCCGAATAAGTTTCATAATTTGAAAAAAAAAAAAAAAAACTCATCTAATCAATTAAAAAAATCCTTATAAATGTCATATTTCAGAATTTTATAGGAAAATGATGTTAAACTTTCTAATACTGTCGTTTTGATCAATGCAAATTCTGTAATCATCCAATCTTTCATGAAACACTTAAAGATATATAAAATAGAGAATAAATTTATTTACTTTCATGAAATGTAATATTTTACAATAAGACATACTTATTCGGAGAACTAATGAAGTATGTGTCTCACCTTCTCGGCTTCTCCTACGTCTACTTATGTCTAGGTATGGGAGCTGGGCGTGACATTTAATTTGAAGAATAATGGTGATTGAAGTAGTGATTTTTTTCTTTTTTTTCTTTGGGTCCATTGACTATTCTATAACGTGCTTCAAGTTCAATAATATTGCAATAAATGTCTTCACTTGATACCTTTGTTTGGGTCAATAGTTTGCAATATAAAATTATAATTTGTTGGATTCGAAAGAGGAATAGTTTTGGCATCCATTCAATCAATAAGAACACGAAATTGAACAATTTTACTTGTAACTTTGACAAAAAACATTGTGGACATTTACGTAACATATGCAAATGAATAAATATATGTATCGGGAGATTTGAGATTCATATTTCGTACACGTGAAAGGATGGAATCTTTTTTTTTTTATTATTTTTGTTTTGAAAGACAGAGGTTATAACTTTTTTTTTCAACTATGACGTGCTTCATCTATTATATCACTAGGTCCATATTATAGGAAATAAACTCTATTTTTAATTACGTTAAAATGAAATATATTCATATATACAGTGTATGATTACATGCATGTACTTTTAAAATGAAATAATATTTTTGTAAAAGGAAATAATAATTTTTTTCTTTTGAAGGAGGAACAAAATTACAAATAGATGAAGTGACATATTCTATATCTTTGTTCTACTATAAAAAGAAAGTCTGTTAGCGTTTCAGCTTTGACTTACGATATAATCAACATTATCCTATGATCTCTTAACTAACTACAAAATTTCCGTATATCATATATTTATAATTAAGATCTTTTTCCCCTTTTACTGGGTAAAATGGTAATAAAATAATCTCACTTTTAGTTTTTGGCTCTCTAGCTCTTTATTAGACCAAAAATTCTTCATTATATACTCCAGTGTTTTCACTGTCATAAAATTGCTGTGCAATTGGTGCATAATGTAGTAACAGTCCTTTTCTCTGCCTACACTTCTCCCTCTCTCTCCGTCTCTCTCACACAAACTCAAGAACCATCGTTTAGCAGTTTATTATCTTCAACTGCTGATAAAATAGGTCTGTTTATGTTCATGCTGTGTTTGTGTGTGTGTGTGTGTGAGAATTCAAAATTATCATGTCAAGTTTTAATTTTTTTGGATCCTTAAGTTATTTCACGAAATGGGATTTAATACAACAGTTCTGAATCTGATAAATTTCGTGTCTTTTTCAGAAACGTGATTAAAAAACATCAGAAGCAGAGAAAATTTTGTTGAGAAGAGAAGAGAAGATGAAGATACAGAGATGTGTATGCATATATGTATGTATTGTTTTGACGGTTGGATTGATCAGTAGTAACACACACTGTGTGGATGGGCTGCCTCGTCGGATTATCTTGGATACAGATGTCGATACTGATGATTTATTTGCTTTGTTATACATTTTGAAGCTTAACACTTCGGAGTTTCATTTGGAGGTAAGCACCCTATAAAAATACATACATATATAGATGTATGCATATATTTAATTATGTGTATATATATGCGTGTGCGTATGTGTGTATATATATAGAAAAATTGTTGCTTTCATGTTATTTTGATGATGAAGAGCTATAATCACTTCCATAGCTTTTTGACTGACTGTATGCAGTATTTTATTTTATTTTAATTTTTTTTTACTATTCTGTTAGTAATTTTGATTCATGGATAAAGTTATGTTGGAATTTGTGAAGTTAATGTTTGATTTGTTCTTCAACTTTTGCTGTAAATCTATGAGGGTACTGGTTTAGTCAAAATTTCTTTATGCTAAAAGTAATGTTATCATCAAATGTTTCTTAGTCATGTGTAATTCTTGAACAAGTAAGTGTACAATCCAGTAATTTCCACTGTTCTTGATCTTACGATTTTATAGTTTACCATAAATGGACTATTTCTTTTACCATACTGTAATTTGCAATAAAATTTAAAGATTAGCATGATCATATCAACTCTTGCACAGTAACAGTTTGTAGTAATTTGGTGGAGTAAGTGAATGTTAATGTTATAACTACCTTGACTGCAGGCAGTTACTATAAACACGAATTCTTGGACCAGTGCCGGTCATGCTGTGAATCAAGTCTACGACATGCTTTACATGATGGGACGAGATGATGTTGCTGTCGGAGTTGGAGGTGAAGGTGCAATACTAGAAGATGGCACAATATTGCCAAATGTTGGTGGCTATCACCCAATCATTGAGCAGGTTTCTTTGATTTTACTTCAAAGCACCTTTTTATAGCCTCATACCGATAATTTCTTTCTATATTCATGCTCGTTGGGTTTTATTTTTTAAGCAGGGAAATAGCACAGCTGCATATTGTAGATATAGACAAGCTATTCCAGTTGGCCTTGGAGGAATATTAGATATTGACACAAATTTTGGCTTTAGAAAGAGCTTTCTTCCACAGGTATTATACTTATTCTTCTCAAAGTTGTTCGTGATTTTGTTTGAAGATCGTTCCTGCATCCGTGACTGTACACTTATGCAGCTCCATTTTTGAATTTTGATTAATTTTTTGATGATTTAGGGAAGAAGGAGATATGTACCTTTGTATCAGCCCACAGCTCAGAAAGTGATAATTGATAAGATTTCTGAAGGGCCAATAACTGTATTCATAATTGGAGCAAGCACTAATTTTGGTATTTTTCTGATGTCTAATCCACATCTGAAGAATAATATTGAGCACATATACATGATGGGTGGTGGTGTGAGGTCTAGCAACCCTACTGGTTGCTGTCCCAAGAACTCAAGCTCGTCGTGCCAGCCTCGACAGTGTGGTGATAGGGGTAACATCTTCACTGACTATACCTCCAATCCCTATGCAGAGTTCAACATGTTTGGAGATCCTTTTGCTGCATATCAGGTGAAGTATATTTCAAGAATGCATATGGTATTGGTATGGTGCCTTTTTCTAGAAGTTTCTAGATCATAATCGGGGCCGTTGTGCCAGCAGGTGATACATTCTGGCATCCCAATTACTCTTGTGCCACTTGATGCCACAAACACCATCCCCATATCTATGGACTTCTTTGAGGAGTTTGAGAGGAGCCAGCATACCTACGAGGCGCAGTACTGCTTCGACTCCTTGAAAATGGCTCGTGACACGTGGTTTGATGATGAGTTTTTCACGGTACGTGATTGAGAAACAGTCGATTATATTGGAGAGAGAAAGAGAGAGAGAGAGAAGAGTATCTCTGAAAATTAACCTTATTGCAGAGTTATTTCATGTGGGATTCATTCCTATCTGGTGTGGCTACTTCAATCATGCTCAAAGAAAACAACATTAATGGGGAGAATGTCTTTGCTGAAATGGAGTACATGAACATCACCGTGGTCACTTCAAACGAGCCATACGGTATATCTGATGGCTCGAATCCATTCTTCAACGGACTCAAGGAACCAAAGTTTGGGTTGAAGAGAGAAGGTGTTCATAGTGGCCATGTTCAGACTGGACTCCGTGATCCTTTCTGCATTGTCAAGAATGGCAAGGGCAGGTGTAAGGTTATTGATCTTTTCAGCAGTGCTCGTCGTTTCATTTAACCAGAGCATAGTACTGACTTCTGATGCCTTGTTACAGGCTGCTAGCAAACTTGTGCCTTATGCATAATTTGTTCCAATATTTCAGGATGGATACACTGCAGTAGTGACTGGTGAAGGAGGCGTGCGCATTCTTGTTGCTGTGCGTGCTAAGCCTAACCGCGACAGAAACAGCAAACTGAACAGAGAATTCTTCGGGAACTTTCTAGATGTGAGTTTGTCATACTTCATGCCACAACACAATCATATCAGAGGTAAAAGTGTTATGTGAACCATGATTTCAGGTTTTGAACAAAAAAGAACAATCTGGAAAGTTCAATTTCACAAAACAGTTTCCTTATTACAAAGAAGTCCTCTACAAACCAGAACTTAAAGGAAGACATCTTGGGAAGAATGTTGTCTTTGACATGGATATGAGTGCTGGAGATTTTCTAGCACTTTTTTATCTCCTGAAATTACCAGTGGGAGTCATAGATCTCAAGGTAAATTAATCCATTTTCTTGCAATTTTTACTTTCTTAATTTAGTATCTTCTTGAATTTTCTTGACATAAGCCCACAATTTCTTGCTCTTTCTTTCTATGCAGGCAATTTTAGTAACTCCAACTGGATGGGCAAATGCAGCAACAATTGATGTAGTCTATGACTTGCTGCATATGATGGGACGAGACGACATCCCGGTTGGTCTAGGAGACATGTTTGCACTCAACCAGTCTGATCCCACTTTCTCAGCTGTGGGAGACTGCAAGTACAACCAAGCCATCCCACATGGTAGCGGTGGCTATCTCGACTCGGACACCCTATACGGACTTGCTCGTGATCTGCCACGTAGCCCTCGGAGGTTTGCAGTTATTTTCTTGTTACAAATTCAATTATACCATTAAAAAGAAGCTCAGAATTTGATAGAAACATTTATGTTATGTTTGTAGGTACACAGCAGAAAACTCAGTGAAATTTGGAGCTCCTAGAGATACTGATCATCCTCAATTAAGACAACCTCTAGCTCTTGAGATATGGCAATCAGTGATAGAATCACTCCAACCAGGATCAAAGGTTACTATTTTGACAAACGGGCCGTTGACAAATGTTGCAAAGATTATTCTTTCAGACAAGAACATGAGCCCTCCCATTCAGGTGAGTGGACAAACTTCAGAGAAAAGATAAAAGAGTAATGTTGAAACATATATTGAATACTATGTATATGTAATAATTTAGTTGTGTTTTTCACCTAAATCTGCAGGATATAATCATAGTTGGAGGGCGTATAAGCAAACACAAATTAGATCGAGGAAATGTGATCAACACTCCTTCAAATCAATATGCAGAACTCAACATGTTTCTTGATCCTCTGGCTGCAAAGACAGTTTTCAGCTCAGGACACAGCATCACACTAATCCCACTCAATGTACAACGAAGAGTTAGTCGATTCAGTGAAGTTTTAGGCAGCCTCAACCTCACAAAGAAAACACCTGAATCAATATTTGCAAGGCATTTGCTCTCAAGATTGCATGTTTTGAAAAGGGCTAATCGCAGATACCAACATGTGGTATGTTATACATACAAACATTATTCAACAAGATATTACAAATTTTTCTATGTTTCTACTTGTAAATTTTTTTCTTTCTACCTTTCATAGGATACCTTCTTGGGAGAGATTCTTGGTGCAGTGATCTTAGCAGGAAACGAGACGTTCCTGAAGACGACGTATGCAGTGAAGAATCTTGGTGTGCAAGCAACAGGAAAGGTGTCTGAAGATGGTGAGATAAGTATAGATCATCACAGCAGAGGAAGTGTGGCGAGAGTATTGGAAAATATTGATCCCTTTTCATATTATCATACTTTTGCTGCACAACTTGGTAATCAAAACCAATCTGCTGTGATTGGAAGCTTTGAAATGCAGAGAAGAATATGGAGTTCCCCACATAAATGATATGAAAATGGCATCCAATTAATTGATTGGTCTTATATTCTACTGCCAAAATCATGAAGCAACCAATATGGGGAGTAATTTTGCTAGATGATGATCAGACTGGCATTTGTTCCTTTTTTTTTTACGACCAGCTAATCCGCAACTGCTACCCAATATGTTATTTGCAAGTGCAAGTGCAATAGTATGCAAAGGATACGAGAGATAATCTGCACTGGTTGTGGTTTTAATGTCTATTAATAATTTTGTTTTTTTTTTCTGTAAGCATCCAATTACATGTAAGCTAGTATGTATTTTAACGTGACTTGACTTTCTTTTCCATGTGTATGACATGCACAAAAAACTTGTGTGCAACCGGTTACACCCGCGCCGCCCCGCCCCGCCCCGACCCGTGTGTTTTAAAAAAAAAAACGGCCGCATTGATGTATATAAATTATTAACGGTAACCAATTGACAAAGCATCAAGCTATTCTAGTGGGTACTGCCTTAGCTAGGGTAATTCTGTCCTAAGCTTAATTCACTGAATTCGTGCCTCACATGCAGCCACATCACTATCTCTATTTTTAATAAATTAATAATAAAAAAAGAATATTGAATTATTAAATAAGAAAATGCTTAACTAAGGTGGTTAACCCAACCATGTTGACGAAATTTGGTCAAAAAGTCTGAAATGGTGGTCCCCACTTGTCCTATCTCGTTCAAAATTGGTAAGGGACCTACATTACGATGGCTGAATATGGTATTTGCATGGCTACTTCACTGGCGTCGATCATTTTCTATCATTAATCGTCGGCTCCCAATGTACCACCATTAACATTGTGTTCTTCATCCATCTGTAACAATGGCTGCATGTTGTAAGATGATTCGTTAAATTTCTCGCATTTTCTTTACTTTTATCTTGTTATATGCATATCAAAGATATATCGCATCGAGCTGAGCTGAGCTCACACCCGTTTTCTCCCCCAATTTTTTTACCTTCTTTGATACGATTCAGTTTTTATTGTACTGATCGGAAGTTGGGGCTAGATTTTATCGGTGAAATAGGAAAAGTGACCTCCTTGTTGTTCCGAATCTTCATATCGGGTATGTATCTTTTTTTTAAATATTGCTCTATTTCATGAATTTTGATTTGGTTATTTGGTCTCGTAGCATTAGTGGATTAAATGTGTTCTACTCTTTAATTAGTTTGATTTCTATCATAAGTAGTTTGATTTATCTTTTTTGCTCTTGCTGATTGGTTTGGGAGCTGCATACATTAGGTTTTCACTCAACTTTATCGTGTTGAATTTTAGGAACGATTGTAGAATGTGAATCAACTATTTGCGCGATGTTGTGTTTAGGGTTTTAGTTTGATTAAATATTTTGTGAAGTTGAATTTGCTATGCCTTTTATGCTGTAGTTATTTTTAATGAATCTTTTGTCGTGGATATGGTTTGGGATTTGAATGTGGCTTTGGATTTGGAAGATGGTAATAAAATTGGTGCGGAGAATGGTGGAAGAGAGCATAAAAAGAAGGATATTAAAATCAAGGAGGAAGAGTATATTCATAATGAGAATAATTTGATGGACAATGAGGGGACGACCAATTGGATAAATGTGAAGATTGAGAAAGATGATATACCTGTTGGGGAGGAGAATTCGTTGCACTTAGAGTTGATTTCTAGGCTGCTTAAGAAGGAGAAGGAGAATGAAGAGGAGAAGGAAGAGAATGAGAAGAAGAAGGAGAAGGAAGAGGAGGAGAATGAGACGAAGAAGGAGGAGGAGGAAGAGGAGGAGGAGGAGGAGGAGGATGGAGACCCCCTGGGGAATATCCAGTTACCTTGCGAACATCTTGAGGAAAAATTATCTGTAGGAAAGGTTTTTCCAGATTTAGAAAAGGTTTATTTGTTGTATTGTGAATACGCACGTTGTAGAGGTTTTAGCGTGCGTTATTTTGGTAAGTGCGATGAAATCCGTTGGAAGCAGTTTCATTGTTCTTGCACCGGTTTGCCAAGTTATTCTAGTGTGAAGCACATGCTAGCTGTTTACAAGAAATTGGTTACGCGGACCGACTGTAAAGCAAAGCTTATTGTATCTAGAGAAGATTTAGGACCTTTTACAGTGACCAATTTTGAAAACGAACACAATCACGATCTTGTACGTTGGGATCAGACCTATCTATTGAGATCTTGCCGTAATTTGAATTATGCTAAGAAGTCTGTTCTGGATGTATTGAATTCAGTGGGTATTGGTGTGAGCACTGCATGTAAGTTCATGGAAAAGGAAAGCGGTGGCGTGCAGAATGTTGGATTCACTAGGAAAGATGCTTATCATCACGTTGAACTTCAAAGGAAGGTTACAAAAGTTGAGGATGGAGATGCGTGGTTGCTAGTCGAATACTTCACCAATAAATCTAATACTACGCCCTTCTTTTTTTGGAAGTATCAGTTGGATGACGAAGGTAGAATTATGAATCTTTTCATGAGGGATACAAGATGTGCTATCGATTACGATGCCTTCGGAGATATCTTGTCCGTGAACACCACCTTCCGCATAAACAAATACAATTTGATTGCAGCTCCATTCGTCAAAATCAACCATCATACTAATAACGTTTTTTTTTGGCATGGCTCTTATGTCAGACGAGACAACTCCTTCTTTCAAGTGGTTATTCAAAACTTTTTTTCAGTCGATGCATGGAAAGCAGCCAAACACGATATTCACTGACCAGTGTCGGGCCATGACGATTGCAATAGATGTCACCTTTTCGAACTCGAAGCATTGATTGTGCCAATGGCATATTAGTAAAAATTGCGCTCAGAATTTTGGAGCCTTAAATGGGAATCGGAATTTCAAAGCAGTATGACAGAAATGCATGAATGGTGTTGAGTCTGAGACAGAATTTGACGACACCTGGGTAGAGATGATGAAATATGATATTAAGAACATAAATTCGTTCACCTCAATGCATAATCTTCGGCAACGATGGGCTTCGGTTTTCAGCCGAGGTGTTTTTAGTGCTGGAGTGCTTGCCACATCTCGTAGTGAGTCTACCACCCACGCACTAAAGAATCTTATTGAAGCGAAAATTCCCTTAATTGAATTTGTGCGTCAGTACGAATAAGTTCAACATACTTGGCGATTGAAGGAGAGCAATGAGGACACGTGGGCAATTTGGTTACCGGGCAGATCCTTCAAAATAATTCTCTTCTCATCCATTGCGCAACTGTGTACACACGTACAGTTTATAAGTCGTTTGAGTTTTCATTGACTAACTCTTTCAACATAGTTACTGATGAATATTCTAAAGATCTTGGTGACGGCATTCTTGAACATACCGCACGGGATAAAGCATTACCTTCTTACAAGCACACAGTTACTTTCAACACTGCAACTTCGTCCGCTACTTGCAGCTGCGGGATGTTTGAAGCTGAAGACTTAATATGCTGTCACATTATTAAGGTCTTTGATCGGAAAGTTGTTGAAACTATTCCTGAAGATTTGATACTACGGAGGTGGACAAAAAGAGCCAAGCACGAGTTTAGCGGTTAGAATGATGTTGCGGTGGGTGCGAATAGTTCATTGATGAAATATACATGGTTTTTGCTAACAGTACTATGCGGTATGTGTACGAGATTATTTCGTCGGGGATCAACGAAGAGGCATGGCGACCCAAAATCATTGAACAAATCAAGATTATGCGGGCGGATTTTTCTGATTTAGTTCCTCATGAGGGTTCGAGGCCACCGAAACAACCTTCTCCACCACCCGCTGGATTAAAAATTCGTAATCCGAATAAAGTTGGTGTGAAGGGAAACCCTATTGTGCGAAAGTGGACTCCGAAAGGTCGAAAAAGGACTCCCAAATGCATGGCAGATATTTGTTTATCATATTTGCATTAAGTTTTCTTGATAAATGCCTATAAACAAATTTGACCAAATTTGTATTGCCCCGATCATATCAGAGGAAGAAACCAAGGAATTCGCATGCTCCACGCACCATTAATTTCATGCAAGGCAACGACCTACCGAGCGATGAAAAAAAATTAGAAGACCCCGACATTGAAGACATAATATTGTCTCTTTGAATTTTATTTTAATTTACAATGAACTATTTTTGATTTTTTTGTGATACTCTTGAAACATTTTTGTTTTGTGTTCTTAAGCATGTATTCAGAAGATAGTTTTTGTCTGCTTACACGATAAATCCTAACTTGATAGGTTAGGCAATTGTGATTTATTTTTCTGGAAATTTAACCACTTTTCTAAACAATTAGTAGAAGAAATTTACAGTGAATGAATGTTATAAACAGTGCTAATATCTTAACTTATCTAAATTCAATTAAAATCATCAAATGAAGTGTTAGAAAAATGAAGTTGCACACTTGTGCCAACTCACAATAAAGCCACCCTTTTTTTCAACACCACCACCAAACTCATTCTGACATGAACAACTTTAAAACATTACTCCTAAACCTTAAAATTCTAACAATTTAAACCTTGCTTCGAAATTCTGTCTGCATAAACAGCGACGCACTTCCCAATCCGCCATACTCCGGACTGAGAACCACATTAAGCGCCAACTACATGCACACGTGCGTTTTCCCGACGCCACTTTCACACAAAATCTCTGTGATTTTTCCGCATGAAACACCTCCGGCAAAAACCAATATTTTGACCAAGAAATAATTGAGTCAAGGCTGGGGTTTTTGAATTTGTACTTTGGGGCTGCATATCAACTTTTTAGTTTTATTTAACATGCGCTTTCTTTGACCAACACTACTACTACTACATGAGAGCTATATATAAAGCTGTGTGGACGACTGGACGGTGATATCATATCATAGAGGATTACTGAGCGTGAGATTGAGATATAGAATTATGTCGCCGACCATCTTCACGCATGATTGTTAGAGTGAAGTGTCTGGTAATTATTTTTTTGTACGAGTTTAGGGTTATTTTATTTCATTTTTCTAACATCTATTCTATGTAGGATGATGGGGGTATTTTTAAATTTAGGGTTAAACCTACTACGAAGCTGCAGAAGGTTTATACTGCATACTCTGAGGGTGCATCGATTCCCCCGAACAATTTTGTTTTGAAGTTCAGGGGAGCAGTAGTATGTGTTCATGAAATCCCACAAACTGTAAGCATCGAAAGCCACTCTTTCACTCTTCTTATATTAGTGTATAACTCTAACTGTATCTAACTCTTTATATGTTAATAGGCCGGATTGGAGCATATGGATGTATTAATCACAATTCCCCTTAATCCCTGAGGGTTTCAGTTATTTTTCCCGTTTTATAAATGGGGCTTGACATCTTTCTGATTATATGGTTGAATTTCGCATTTTACTAGCAAAATCAGAAGCTTTAGAATCAAACGGTGTAATAGTTAATTTGTATCTGACACAAATCTCCCCCCCCCCCCCCCCAAAAAAAAAAAACCTGCATGGATCACAAGTGGTGATGAAACAATTTCCAAGATATACAAATGAAAACAATTTGTAAATGGAGTTGATTATCTACACTTTAGGCAATCCATGATATCGCGATTACGTCGTAAGAAAAAATTGAGTTCAATGATAGATGGAAGCATCAGAAGCTGAAAGCTATAGGACAAAATGTGATAGATTATATCCTCAATTTTTTAATAAACACCAAGCTCCAATAAATGTATTTTTTTATGGTTTGCCACGCTGACCACCTTGGAATTTCCCATTTTCTGCATCATTAATATTTTATTTGACCAACCCTACTACATGAGATCTATAAAGCTGTAACTGCGGTGTGTGGTGAGGATATCATATCATAGAGTAGTCCTGAGACAAGGCTTAGATATAGAATTATGTCGACGGAGTCTACTGTAATCAAACCGGCCATCTTCCTCCATGATTGTCAGAGTGATACGAATGGTAATTATTTTTTGTATGAGTTTAGGGGTCTTGTTTTTATTTTTCTAACATTTATTCTATGTAGGAGGATGGGAGAATTTTTAAATTTAGGGTAAAGCCTACTACGAAAATGCAGAAGGTTTATAATGCATACTCTGAGGCTACATCAATTCCCCCGAGCAGTATCGTTTTGAGGTTTAGGGGAGCACGAGTATGTGTTCATGAAACCCCACAAACTGTAAGCTTTCTTTGTCATTCTTTCACTGTTTCTCTCTTAATGTATAGCTCTATATCTCATTCTTTATATGTTAATAGGCGGGACTGGAGCATATGGACAACTTAATCGCAGTTCCTCGTGCCCTATATCATGGCTAAGGTGTTCTTTTCTGTATGGTTTAAATAAATAAGTTGGCATCTTCCCAAATGTATGGTTGAAGCTTTAATTAAGCATTGTAATAGTTTGTTTTTAAATGTCTGTTGCTATCTAATATCAATCCTTATGAGTCAATTTTATGCATTGCATTCCCAAGATTCTCCCCATCCCAAGCAAAAAAAAAAAAAAAAAAAAAAAAAACTGCATGGATTTGATGGCGATTGGAAACAACAAACAACCACCAGTAAGGAAAAAACAAAAGTTGGAATCTACAGATATGGAAAATCGAAAAAGAAATAAATAAATACGATATTCTTTCAAAAAAAAAAATTGATACACAGTTGGAGACCATTTTATTTTCACTACAAATATGTGGAGTAGAATAATCAAAGATTTCAATTATCAATCCACGGAATCAGATCTTTTTTTCGAATTTTTTTGGAGATTAAGGATAATTTCCAATTAAGCCTTACCTTATACATTTTTGGCCCAAGCCAAATGCATATGAGTTAAGGGGATTAGATCTAACCCTAGCCATTGCAGCGAAAAAAAGAAATATAAAATATACCCTGCCCTAGACGATTCCTGCTCCACCTCTGTCTCCTTCCTCTCCTCCTAAATTGAAGCAACGAATTAGACTACACTAAGGTCACGGGATAGACGGTGTCTGAATCGCAGTCTCACGGGAAAACCCTAGCCCTGCATGGCTAAAAACTCTAATTATAAGGTTTTATTTATTAAAAGTTCGTATTTTACAGCAAGGTTGTGAATTCTTTCCGTGGAAAGATCCTCCAATGCGTCCCTATCAAAGGAAATGTGTCGCAAACTTTATGAAGGAGCGTGACGGTCTACTTCTTGAAGTTGCAAGGGAAAAAAAGAGATCAGATGTGTATTTCCATATGTGTGTGTTCTTGAGTCTTATCTTGTTCATCTCTCAGATCCTTTCCTATTCGAAGCCTGCTGAAATGGATGCAAGCGTCGAAGGATATCGTGAATTGAACTGAGATGATGTTGTTTCGCGAGGAGTTTGAGTTTAAGTAGATTATTTAGTTTAGTTCTCTATTAAGTTTGAACCCTATTAGTTAATTAATATTTTGCAAGGACATGTTGCAATCATCACTTATTATTTCCATTCAATATTTCATTTTACTAGAAATGTTGTTGCTAATGTAAGTGGTTGGATTTTAAGAATCATATTATTTATTTGATATTTGGCAGATGTGCATATGTTCTTGCTAATTTTTTACTCACATAATGTTTAGGGTTTAAGAAACATATTAGCTCCAATGACTACGCAGCAGAAGCTCATTGCAAAATTAGTTAACTCTACAAATGATTAATTACTTTCTTAATTAGCTAAGAATAATACTTCAGCACATTAATAACAACAAATATTATAGAATATCAGCATACATCAGCTGCATCAGCTGCATCATAGAGTTAATAGACATAGTGTTGTTGCAAGAGTTAAAAGCATACAAAAGATGGTGAGTGTGTTTGGTGCCTCAAAATACATAGATAGCAAAAAGCATAGATAACAGCTTGTTCATAATCAAATCACTCATCCCTCTCCTCCACCAATCTCGACTGATATTACGTGCCCCTGCACCGATGTCAACCTGGATGTAATTAACGCTTCTTCCGGAGGCAAAGCATTCTATGAATTTCATGGCATAGATTCCGCAGTCGCGACCGTTAGGCTGCTGTGGAGGGTGACGGTATAAAACTACCGGCCATCGTGGCAGCAAGAGTCCGCTATGATGGGCTACATTTCCCCTAGCAATGAGCTCCGGAATCATCATAGCCATGTGGTCAAACTCAGACATCATGTAGTCTCAGTTGATACACATCGACATGGAGTCATATACAACGATGCGTTGCTCAGAGAGTTGCACGTCGTATGCCACAAAATGGTCTTTCAGCACGTGTCCCATGCCATATACGTGATCGACCTCTGCCCAAGGTTTCCCTCCTTGCTCCGGGAGAGCTCCATTCATAAAATGAAGAAGCACCCTCATTGCAGACTTCGTCCTTTTGCCGCTGTGGAATTTAACCTGTGATAGCAAATCAAGATACATTCCTTTATAAATTCATAAATGAATCGACGAAAAAAATCTTAGATAGCAAATCAGGATACATTTCCACCATAAATACAAATATGAATCAGTGAATAAAAAACAAGGGCAGTAGCTCCAATGACTACATAGTAGAAGCTCATTGCTTTTATTGTTAACTCTACACATGATTACCTACTTAATTAGCTAAGAATAATACTTCAGCACATTAATACATAGATAGATATAATTCACATCAACTGCATCATAGAATAGAGTTAAGACATAGTGTTGTTGCAGGAGTTAAAGGCATACATCCAGTTTCCATTCAAAAACCCTAAAGGCATACTTCTGAATTAATGAATTCGGACGAGGAGTTGAGGTACCGGAGTAGTTTATTTATCTATTACCCTTAGTTTATTTTTGTTATTTAATTTCAACATTTTAAGTTGTAGCCGTACTCTATGGAGGGGACCATAGTATATATAAATCTGTAATGCTATGCAGAAACCCTAAGTAATGAATTAATCTTTTCCTCCATCTTTCTTCTATCTCACCTTATGTCACCTTATCTCACCATAATTTCTATCCTACTATCTCGTAATCTCTATCAAGATAACTTTTTTATTAAGAAATTGCTACAAATTGGAACATCATTTGCTACATATCTACTGCAAAATCATTATAGTCCCACAAAATACATAGATAGCAAATCAGGATACATTCCATCATAAATTCCTAAATGAGCCACATATGCTATTACCATGCAATCCCAAGCCAATCAAATCATGATACATAGATGGCAAATTAGGATACATTCCTTCATAAATTCCTAAATGAACCACATAAGCTATTAGCCTATTACCACCCATTCAATGATATTGTTAACCTGTTTTCATGCATACAGCGAGAATCCCCACATCACAACATAATACTAATTAAATTAAGGCAAAATAATACCCAACATTGTTGCTCCATAATAGTCCAGTTAGAAAGGAAATGGGCCGGCAACAGGAAAAGAATCGCGTCCATTTGCTACACGTAAATTCAAAACAGAAATTAAATATCAGGGTTTAGGGCCACTAACTAAACTTCAAAACCACAATTGAAAATATACCAGAGTAGACAGCTTCTAATATTTCATCTACATCGGGTAGAAAGATGTCCAACTTCTTCTGGATGTTTGACGCGAAGGTGAATGGAGCTAATAAAAAAAAACCCAGGAGTTATATAACTTCACAAAATAAATTATTAAAAGTCATGAAAATAGATAGTGGTAAACCTTCCATTTCTTCTGACTTCATGGTACCATTCAGAGAATTCTTCGAATAGTGTGTCCGTGCATTTCTTCATTGGATCGTACTTGATTACTCTATTATCACCGGGTGCAACTTCCTCCATCGGCTGCATTTCTTCCTCCACCGGGTGCATTTCTTCCTCCACCAACTGGTTTTCCTCCTCCAACATGTTTGATTTGATCATGAATTGGCCCTTCGGTTGAGTCTTCACTAAAGCAGATACATCGCTCGAGGAGGTCACAATCACGGGATTGGATCGAGTGTTCGGCCTAAGGTGTATAGGTGCATCTGGAATTAGATTGTGGTTGCGAGGATTCTCAAAGAGAACACTGTTCCACTCCATCATGGTAGAAGGTGGAGTACCGAAAGGGAGATCTATAGCTTCTTGGATCGGGCAATCAACAAGGTCATTTTCATCAAAGCTTTCAACACCAACTGAGGTGGAATGGTCTCCATCATAACGAGTCTCGTCGATTGGATCGATATCATCACCGGTAGTGAACTTGTGAACAACTTTGGCCTCCACCTTTGGCACTTCTTCTCCGGGGCTGAAAAGACCCTCATCGACTACTCGAGGTCCAGGCGTTGATTTGCTCTTACCACCGGGTGTTTCAACCTCCGCCCTCGGCGCAGTGGCTGGAGACATGCTAGAAAATGCACACGGCTGCACAAACTTCCTAATGAATTCCATGATTTGTAGTATATTCTCGCTCATTTCGGAAGTAGTGCACTCAATCTTCTCAATTCGGCCAATAAACAGCCTTTTGGACAGCACAGACCAGTTTCTGATGGAAAACATTAAATTAGGCCAAAGTTAGTATATGAAATAAAAATAGGAGAAATAGGGACAAACAATGTATTTCCATATTACCGCTTCATCTGTATGAGTGGTGATGGATGACACAGACTCTTTAGTTCCATCAATAGAATTCATGTTGCCGCTGTCATGGCAAAATTCTTCCTCCTCATGACGAACTTGACATTTCCCTTTCGAACGCAGCAGGTAATTCCTTCTCATAATTTTATGATTGGGAGAATCAGTATTGGGTAAAAGATCTTCCTATTCACAGACTTCGGCTGACCGTCACGTTGTCCACGATCAGAGAAGACGGACTCAATCTTCTCATTATTGATGTACACTGCAAGAGGTCTAAGAGAAATCTTCTCTTCCAGAGAGGCATCAATTGGTTGTTGCAAACAACAAAATTGACAAATTGAACAATCTCGAAAGATACTTCACTTTTAAAAATTAAAACAAGTAAATAAATTAGAATTAAAATCTCACCACAACCAATTCAGGATCATCCAACCAACTCTTCACTTTTACATAACGATACACACCGACACTTTTCCAACGTAACGTACGAGGAAAAGTTACTGACCAGTTCAAAACATGCTCTGCCATTAAGTTTCCAACAGTAGGCATGATCTTGTAAAATCAACACTGTAGAGCAAAGTGAAAGCCACAAATATCAAATGCCGGCTTTTCCTTGTCCCTGGAATTCACCTTCGGCATCATCAGATCATAGGCATTGAACAAGGAGTTGCAGAGGTAGTTATATGCAACCAAAACCCAATGGTAAACATTGAATGCTTCCACATTCTCGGCAAGATGTATATACTGCTTGTCGAGTGTCTTTTCGTTGTTGTCACGTGACAACAAGACTCCATAAAGGAACAGAAGTAAAGCAAGCTGCAAGCACGTTTCCCTCTTTCCCTTGTTCAAAGAGCATGCGCTGTTAAATGCTTTCTTAACATCGGCAAACTTAATTAGATTACGGCCATTAAAAACATGTTTGTGCAGCTCAGATTCCACTGGGGGTTCCACAATTGGACCAAATTTTTGGCCCGTGATCAAGTAAAAATCTCTCTTGCTGAATTCCACACTGGTGTTGTTGAATGAGAAGACAGGAACACCAATACTGCGCTTTGACTTAGTGAGATTAAGCATAGCATGAAAAAGTAACTGGAAATTTACTGAACCATAAGCCAGATTCAGCAATGGACCGAAACATGACTTGTTAAACTCTTCCAGTGTTTCACCCTTCAACCTATCTCTTATTAGCTTCACAATATCCTTGGTGTGACACCATGCGGATATGCTGGCTCCTACTACAAATTAATGATCAAAGAGTTATGCATCCATATGAGAAAGTAGCTAGGATACTAAGTTCAAAATCTAATATAAACAGAGCTAAATTCAAAGAGGATGCATACCAAGACCATCATTCCTACCCTAATATATACTAACACCATCACAAGCTGCTAAATTACTGGTTGAGTTCAAGAAGGTCAATTATAATTCCCAAATGAACTACTCTCACACACATGCATCATGTAGATATAAAAGGTACAGACAAATGAACGAAAAAGACAAGAAAACATAAACCTAAACCATATAAAAGCTCTAATTCCACAAAACTCTAGATCATCATAAAACAAAAGCCTACATCCAGTTTCCATTCAAAATTAAGATCCAGTTTCCATTCAAAACTAAAAACTCCCATTACAAAGTTTCACACCAGAAATGGAAAACTACATAATTTCAACATGCAAAGCAACATCAGTGAGAAACTACATGAACTTGAAAATCAAAATAATTAACAAACTAGATAAGGTATTCACACTTTCAAACCAAATTTTTACAAAATGTTGTAAGCATTTCTGGATAATTTAAGTCGGGTTTTACCTTTCTTTTCACTTCTCATCTTCGGGTTGCGGAGATTCCAAGGAAATTAGAGCAGTAGCAAACTAAATCAAAAGGGAGAGAATACGATTAGAGGATAATTACAAGATTTAACCCAAAATACATTTAAATAAATAAACAAAAATCTGTGGGAAGGAAGGTGGAGAGAATTCGAAATAGGAGATAAAAATTGGCCACCGGTGGCTCGGCATGCCACTGTGCAGCGGTGTCATACCTTCTTCAGTCTGCAACATGGCCTTCGTCGTCGCTTTCCCGCTGCAGTCTACTCTTCTAACCTTTCAGTTCGACTTCGGAGAGAAGATTGGAGCCTCGACAGCCATCTTGGAGCTCCGGTGAGTGAGTGAGTGAGTGGGCGAAATTTTGAAAAACATTAATGGAAAAAACCAGTGAATGAGGATGAGGACAAAAGAAAAGAAAAGAAGGCTTCCATAATTTGTCCTATTATCTCACTTTTTAATCTAAGAGTACTGCACGCATTTAATGGTGAATGACTAATTAAAATTAGGGCGATGCTATTCGGACATAGTATGTCCGAACATAATCGGTTCGACCAAGAAAAAAACCGGCGATATTCCCCCCACATTCACTCCCCCTCGAAATGTTCACTCCCATCCCCTAAAGAAATCTCTTTCTAATTAAACTTGTACCAATTAACACCATATTTCATCGACATAAACATCTTCTCTTCTCTTCTAATTAAAATTCGAAAAGGGTATTATTGTACATTCATAAATGGTCGAAATTAATGAAAAAAAAATTAATTAAAAAACTGTGTAAAATTAGTTTTTTTACTTGATCGAATCGATTATGTCCGGACATAGTATGTTCGGATAACTTTATTGTTAAAATTAAATCAAATAATTAAGTTTAATTAATAATAATTCACAAACTATGTTATTTTGTACCTCCATCGAAACAATTAGAATTTGAAAAATTCACTTAATATAATTATTTTACAGCTATTGTTAAAATATTAAAATTATTTGACCAATTACTAAGGAAATTAATTTAGCCATGGTTTCAATATTTATCAATTGGCCAACATAGTACAGTACCAGTGATTTGACATTACATATATTAATATTTGACCATATTTTAATTGTGATGAACAAAAAAAATAGATGTTAAATCATACATATTAATTATAAAGAATATTATAATCAAACTTTTAATATTAATTATAAACATTTATTATTAATTATAAAGAATATTATGAATGTTAATATTAATTATACAGAATATTAAAATGTTAATCCTTAATGAATATTAATTATAATGATAAAATTGCAGAATAATAAAATGTTTATCCTTAATCAATATTAATTATAATGATGAAATTGCTAAATTATTGAATCAAACTTAAACAAACTTAATTTATACATAACACATTTTTTTATCGTTAAACACTAGCCTCCTTCAATTTCATAAGCAAGTCTAGTTAAAAATCGCATTTAGGGATATTAAGTAATAATAAAATTATATTTCTTCATTAATTATATATTAATTCAGTAATTATATACATTTAAAAAAAAAATCGGTCATCCACCCACCAACAACCATATCCATTTCATGCATCCAAAAAATTTACCTCGTACAACGTGTCAAACCTTAGTTAGGTTAAAATAATTAAATTAAAGAAAAAATATATTAAAATAGAATAAAAGAAATTCAAATCTCCACAAGTTTAGTGCATGGCCTCCATGCTGGAACTTTTCCCTTAGCTTTAGTGTTGGACGTCCCGTATTTGACTCTCAAGTGAAGCACATGTTATTTGACTCTCAAGTGGAGCACATGTTTATTTTTTTTTTGTATTTTTTTTGTTTTTTTTTTCCTTTTTCAATTTTCAATTTTTTTTCCTTTATCGATTTTCATTTTTCTTTCGTTTTCATTATTTCATTTTCAGGTTTGTTTCCTTTTATGTTTTTTTTTACATTTTCAATTTTCAGTTTTACTTTTTTTGGGTTTTCCATTTTTTTTATTTTCAAGAATTTTTATTTTTTATTTATTTTATTTTTCCCTTTTTCCTCATTTTTCAGTTTTGTACTTTTAGTAATTCGGTCAAGTAATTATTATTGTGATGAATAGTAATTATTGATATGAAGAAAGATAATGTTTCCACAACCACTAATTTTCATAATGTTTACCTCCGATTGAGAGCTATTGTGGTACTGTGAATGTGTTAAGTAAGAGAGAAGAAGATCTGCGTGTGATGGAATTTTTACTAGGGTGAAATGATGTGTATGAAAATGCCAAAGGACAAGTATTGCTTTAGGAACCACTTTCATTCATAGATAGAGCCTATTCTATGATTTTGCAGATGGAGGATCAGAGAATGGTGACAGAGCACCATGTGGATCACCCTATTCAGTCACTGATGAATGTTAGTAAGCAGCCTATGAATAAATCCACAGGACAAGGCTATGAAAAGCAGTACAATTTTAAGGGGAGGAAGAGTAAGGAAGAAATGCAGAAATTGAGATGTACTTACTGTGAATGAGCCTGGACATGAAAAACATGATTGTTTCAAGTTGCATGAATATCCAGATTGGTATAAGAAGTTAAGGAAAATAAAGGAAAACATAAAGCCAATTGCAAATCATGTCACTACTTTGAATAATTCTGTTAATAATGATTCCATCAGAATTGGCTAAATGTGTAGAATAACTAATGATGAAAAGATCTGGAAATCAACAATCTAAGGGAGAAGTGAACATGGTGATGAGCAAAGGAGTGGATCCTTGATACTGGAGCTAGCCCTTACGTTTGTGGTAATCTAGATTTGCTAATTAATGAGGATTCATACTTTACCTTATTCAACCGAGGTATTCATGCCTAATGGATAATTCCCAAAGTCAAAGAACAAGGTGATGCCAGATTGTTCAATAATGTGGTGCTGAAAGATGTATTATTTGCACCTTCTTTCACACATAATCTTGTGTTACTTTACCTTAGATGTGTGTTTCTGGATACTCACTGTGTGATTCAAAATGGAAGAAATGATCATATTCTTGGTATTGGAAAGGTGCATAATGGACTTTATGTTCTATATCCTACACGGAGATCAACAGATTTAGTAGGAGCAATAACAGAAGGAGATTCAATTATGAGATGTGCAATTCTTGGTCATTCCTCTCTTAGTAAGGATGTGAGGTATGTTTTCGAGCTAAACAGACTAGAAAACCCTTTCCTGTGCTAAATAGAAAAACTAATAATCTTTTTTACTTGATTCATGTTGATGTTTGGGGACTTACTCTTAGACTGCCCGCAACGCACCCTCGAAGAGGGGTCTCCAAAGGGTCTCAAGACCCCTCGCGCTGGAGACGGCTGCATTGCAAGCCTGGCGAGCTTGAGATCGGCTCGAATGCATGAGACCGGCTCGAAGCCAGCGCGTGGCTTGCACGCGCCACTAATTTTAATTTAAAAAAAAATTAAAGCCTAATGGAAAAAAATTTAAATTTTCGAACGTTGTGTCTTGTTCAACGGCTAAATGTCGATTTTAATTTTTTTTTATTATTTTCTTCCCCTATAAATTCAACCTCTCATCCCTCATTCATCCCACCCAAAAAATACAACCTTATTCTCTCTCAAATTCATCTCTCAAAAAATGTCTTCATCGAGCTTTTCATCTTCGTCGATCGAATATGTCGAGACTGGCACCGACAACGAGGTACTGGAGATGATGGCGGACGTGGAACGATATCTTCGTGCACACTTGGCGGCGCAGAAAAAGAAGAAGAAGAAGGTAAGGTCGTTTGTCGACCGCGACCGTGAAGCAGCGTGTGCGCTCCTACACGCCGACTACTTCACCGATAACCCCACCTACGGCGAGCACTTTTTCCGACGCCGTTTCCGGATGCATAAGCATATGTTCTTGCGCATCTGCAAGACGTTGGAGGACAACGTCCACTTCTTCACGCATCGACAAGATGCACTTGGCCGATGGGGGCTGACGTCGGTGCAAAAATGCACGATGGTGGTTAGACAACTGGCCACCGGTGGTGCTGCAGATGTGTTCGACGAGTACCTAAAGATCGGAGATAGCACGGGCCGACAATGCCTCAAAAAATTTTGCCGAGCAATGATCAACCTCTTCGGCGAGCGATACTTGAGGAAGCCAAACGCTGCCGACACCGCTCATCTGCTCCAAATGCACGAGGCGCAGCATGGGTTACCGGGGATGCTTGGGAGCCTGGATTGCATGCACTGGACTTGGAGGAACTGCCCAAAAGGGTGGGCAGGTGCCTACAAGCATGACGATCAAGGCATGCCTACCTTAATTTTGGAGGAGGTGGCGTCATGTGATTTGTGGATCTGGCATGCCTTTTTTGGGTGTGCCGGCTCCAACAATGACATCAACGTCCTCAATCAGTCGTCATTGTTCACCAACGTGCTTGAGGATAGAGCTCCAGCGTGCAACTTCACCGTCATGGAAAACCGATACGATAAGGGGTAGTACTTAACGGACAAGATCTATCCTTCTTGGCCAATGCTGATCAAAGTGTCGAAGGTTAAAACTGACCCAAAGACGGCGAGGTTCAAGAAGATGCAAGAGTCGACCAGAAAGGACATAGAGCGCGCCTTTGGAGTTCTCCAAGCCCGATGGGAAATAATCTGGGCTTCGGGTCGGTGCTGGTACATGAGGCATCTCCGAGATATCATGTTTGCGTGCATTATTTTGCACAACATGATCATCGAAGACGAGCAAGAGGATGCAGAGAATCGAAGAGACGATGTCGATTCTCCGTCCACTAGCGGGATATCCTAGAGGGCCACTCCGATCACCTTTGAGGAATATCTCCGACGGGAAGCCGACTTGAGAGATGCTCGGAAGCACCATCGGCTTATCAATGATCTCATCGAGCACTTTTGGTGCAAATTTGGAACTCTACCGAAGTAGTCCATATTTTAATTAGTGTAATTTTTTTTATTTCAATTAATTTAATATTTTATTTTATTTGTATTAATGTAATGTTTTATGTTATTTTTATTAATGGAATTTTATGAATTAATTTAATGAAAAAGGGGAATTATTTAATATTAAAGATAGTGACAGCTTGGAGACCGTTGCGTTGCAGGGGTAAGTGTCTAAGGGGTCTCTAGTGGAAAAGTGATGCTGGAGACCCCTTGGAGACCATTAGTGGTCTCCAAGGGTTGTTGATAGCCTTAGAGCAATGTGAATAACAGTAGATTCATTTTGACTATTGAAGAACATTACACTAGAATGATATGGACATATCTCTTGGTCTCAAAGTCTCAAGTATGTGATGTCATAAGGGCTTATTTTGTCATGATTAAAACTTATTTTAAAGGGTTTCGTTCCGATAATGGCACAAAGTTTGTCAATAGTAAAACCAGCTACACTTATTCAGCACAACAAAATGGTATAGTAGTGAGGAGATACAGAACTTGGCTAGGATTGGCTCGAGCTCTTATGTTTCATAGCCATTTACCTCTTAAATTTGGCCTCAGTCCATACTTACAGCTACTTGGTTGCTGAATAGAATTCCAAGTAGAGTTATAGATTGGCAAACTCCATACTCTATATGTTTTCATAAAGAACTGCAGATGGAATCTTTACACCCCTTTGGTTGTTTAGCCTATTGATGAACCCATATTTTGAGTCCATTTTGTGTCTGTTATGTAGTTTAGATCGAGTTTTTGTATGTATTTTGTCTAGTTTTAGTATCTAGAAGGACATATTCTGGGCAAGTAGTGGTCTGTTATTGTCTGACAGGTGCATTCTGGGCAAAACAGGGTTTGGAAGCTTCATTTCTGTAAAGCAGAGTAGGGTAGGAGGTGAACTGATCAAGATGGCAACATGTTTGGGGCAACTGGCATGTTTCTCTCTGAAGTCTAGAAGCATAAGGAAAATATGACCTAACTTGAGTATTTTTCCTTATCCGACTAGAATTAGGATTCGGAAGGGATCTCTTGTAGATAGACGTGACATGACATGTTGGGGTCGTGCTTATCAAGGAATTATCCCAAGGTAGCTCATGAAATTCTACCATGTTAAGGACCGGGGGCCCAAACCCTAACACAAGCCTATACATATTCGAAGCCTAGCTGTTGGAGGGGAGTTCTGGTTTTCTTATGCTTTCGAGTCCTTGTTTATTTTGAGTGTTGTGAGAAAAAGAACAAGTCCCACGGGCAAGTTTATTTTGTGTTTTCATCGTACCTATTTCGATCGGCAAATTTGGCCGGATTTCTTTGTTGTTGAATACTCGTAAGTTTTTAATATAGTTTTTATGAGTTTCTCAATAATTTATGTTTACGTATTCAAAATTCATGTCTAGCTAAGTTTTTATACTTGATCTGGGCAAGACAGTTAATTGAATTCCAGTTCTCTAGAGGTCTAAATTGTGCTTGATAATTGCATGCATGTGTTCCCGATATGTTAATAAGCTTGTTCCAATATGGTGTAATACGACTAAGGGGTTAATAGTTCGTTAATCACTTAAGACATATTAAATCACCAATCAATTAAGATGTAGGAGTGTTTTCCATAACTTATCTTAGTTAAGATCAATTAACATTAGAGGAAGGTGTATACCCTTAGGCAAGACGTGATGATTCCTTGTTGGGCCTTTCTAGATTTTAATGCTCTCTGGGCAAGAAACTGAACGATGACTCTGATAGAGGTATTGCCAGAGTAGGGAGCTAGCGATGCATCACCAACTAAGTAAGGTTAGGTCAGGGAAGAGTTTGTTTAGAGCGTGACGAGTAAAAATGGATCTCAGCATTCAAGTCATATAACCAACGATGCATGCATGTGATAAATATATTTGCACCAATGACCGAGCTAGAGTCTTCACTTAATAATGTCTTTGTCCAGATCAAGTTGTCTTTATTATTGATCAAGTTCTCTATTTCTTTTCAGTGTTAATTTAGTTTCTGTATTGGGCAAGAGAGCCCGAGTGACCAACATACCAAAACCCTTCTTTCTTACTAGGTGGAGGAGGATTCAAGAGAAAGGAATAATCAACTCCTTGTGGATCGACCCTGTACTTACACGCTATCTGCATAGCTGTACGAATAGGCTACAAATTTATTTTGAGAGTGTGAACGACAACCTCATCACCTATGCTCTGGATTTACAACCCCACAGAAGCAAATTTGATAGTAGGAGTACTAAATGTGTTTTCCTTGTGTATGTTATCAACAAAAGGGGTTATATCTTGTTTGATCTTGAGGTTGATCAGCTCCTAGTCTGAAAATGTCAAATTTCTTCAGAGGTGTATCATTTTGCCAGTAATGCATGAGTTTCTCTTCCTACTAGATCTATTTCAGGGATATTCTTTTTTTCTTTTGATCAGTTTTAGACTCTAGAAGAGGATTCTAGTTCCATTTCTGAGGTGGTTCATGAGGATTCTTCCTCACCTATTGTGGATATTGTTTCTACTGAAGTTAAGACTGTAGATCACATTAAGCTTGAAGATCCTAATACTAATGGTGTTGTTACAGAAAGGGTTAGAAGAATATCAGGAACAGAAAACCACCTTATTGGATGCAGGATTATGTTGGTAAAGTTTCATGTTCTTTACCTTCATATAGTTGTTGTGTATTGACTCCTCCTACATTTTCCTATTAGGTTTCAGCACTTCTTTCACCACAACATACTTATTACCTGGTGAATTTGGAAGCTGTTAGAGAACCTACTTCTTTCCAAGAAGCTAATCAGCCTCCTCAGAGGAGAGCTGCTATCGCCCAAGAGCTCACTGCCTTGGAAACAACAACACTTGGGAGATTTGTGCTTTACCACTTGATATGCGTGCTATTGGCTCTAAGTGGGTTTATAAAGTCAAGTTGAATGCAGATGGGTCAGTTGAGAGATACAAGCCATGTTTAGTTGCAAAAGGGTATAATTAAGAGTATGGTGTGGACTACACTGAGGCATTTTCTCTTGTTGCTAAGCTTGTTACAGTGCGGTTCTTGATAGCTCTAGCTATAGGTAATGACTAGAATCTTCACCAAATTGATGTTAATAATGCATTTTTGCATAGTTTTTTAACTGATGAGATATATATGTTACCACCTCAAGGATATGATAAAGTATAGAAAGGTGAAGTTTGCAAGCTTGTGAAGAGTTTATATGGTTTAAAGCAGGATTCTAGAGAATGGAACAATGAGTTTTGTTGTCAACTCTTTGCTTTTGGGTTTGTTCAATGTTCACATGATCACTGCCTTTTCTTTATAGGTGAGGGTGCTTCTTTCATATGTTTGTTGGTTTATGTTTTGATCGCCAGCCCAGATGCAACTCATATTTCAGAGCTTAAAACATTCTTACATGTTGTTTTTACTATTAAGGATTTGGGTTGTTCATTATTTTCTAGGAATGGAGATTGAAAGGGGTGAAACTAGTACCTATTTGAATCAAATGAAGTATAGTTTGGGTTTGATTGAAGGTGTTGGGAAATTTGTTAGTAAGAGTTTTGATGAATTATAAAACCAACTGACCCCAACCGAGTAGATGTTGCCAGAACCTAATATAAGTAGTTAGGCTCGCTGTTTGAGCATTGTCAATATTTTATCTTTTCAGGTCTCCAGCTGAAGATGGCAACAAGGCTTCACTTGGATAGAACATCAGTTGTAAGAAAGACAACTGAGCGTGCACTTCATCACAATGCAAAAAGGGGGAAGACATAAGAACATCACCTGAGCGTTTGTCAGATGAGAATCAAGAAGGAGGAAGTTACGTTCAAAGTTCAGATCAATAGTCAAGTATCCAAAAAGGGAAAGTCGCATTCAAGAGATAGAACATCAGTTGTAAGAAAAACAACTGAGTGTTCATCGGATGAAAAGCAGTATGGGGGAAGAGAACATCAGATGAAAGGAAGCCATCTGAGCGTTCGAACCTAAGTGATCAGATACAAGGAAGACAATTGAGTGTTCAGTTTCAGAACATCAGTTGTAGAACTCAACCGAGAAGATCAACAGCTTGAAGATGAAGACAGCTGAGAGTTCAACTGTTAGTTGTCAGATAGAACATCGGCTGAAGAACAAGTTAGTTGAAGATCGAAAGTCTTAACCGACCACTCCTTGTTGGAAGTCTGTTGTTAAGATTTGAATTTCAAAAAGGAAGTCACGTGAGGGTTTGACCGTTCAGTCATTACCCCATTTGGCCCAACACAAGGCTATCTCAGATGGAAAGCAGAAGAGCACAGATGCCATATCGGGAAAGTCTGCAGAGATGAGAGACAAGCCATCGCTTTCAAAGAACAGAGATCAACGGCTAGTTGATACTCTCCGCCTATAAATAGAGGCCTTCATTCATTCGAAAAAGATACAAGACACACATGCGAGAAGAAACCAGAGAGCGAAAGAAAGAGCAATATTCTTCACGAGCTGAACTGAATTTAATCTCTTAGAACATCACTTGTTGAGAGTTCTAGAGTTAGTTAGTTTTTGTGTCTTTAGATCGAACCTTGAGAACATCACTTAGTGAGAGTTCGTAGAGTGTTAGATCATAGCTCACTTCGTGTTCGAACTTTTAGTTGGAACCCCATTTTCTTTCACCTGAAAAGGTTTAGAATCCTACTCTTCCTGCAACTGAGTAGATAGGTTGTTTAGTACCCGAAACCTAAACTGTAAGGTTGATAAATACCCGCAAACTTATCCTTAACGGTTGCTCAGCCCGCGTAAGCTGAGTGGTTTGTCCAGAAGAACTTGGACAGAGTTGTGTGGACTCACAACTCCCCGTGGACGTAGGAGATTTCTCCGAACCACGTAAATCTCTGTGTGCTAGTGTTTATTTTGTTTATTTCTTGCATATTCAACTGACCTTCTAACCAGCATACAAACTGATCTTAGCATTATCAACTGTCTTGGTTTTTGACCGACCTTGCACAAAAGCGTGAATTGTTTTACGAGTTGTTAATTTCCACCACATTCCGCACAGCACCACTCTTCCAGCTGAAGTTGCATACTCAGCTGTGAGATTCCAACTGAGTCTTTTTACTCGGTTGAAGTATTTTTCAGGAGTTTAGTTTTAAAATCCTAACTGGTGTATTCCCCCCCCCATACACCAGTAACTTGTATCGGAACCATCAGAAGGAGTTTGTTTTAATGGATTGTTCCTCCGTTGCTACACCCTTTCCCCCTGGTCTTAATATTTCTCTTCCTAGTTCTGACTATCTTGAGGCACTGCATTCTTACAGAAAGATTGTTGGGAAGCTGTTTTATTTGAACTTGACTCGTCAGATATTTCTCACGCTGTGCAGCAACTTAGCCAGTTTGTTGCAAAACCTTGTCGCCCACATTGGACGGCTGCTATGCATGCTTTGAAGTATCTCAAAGGGTGCCCCTCTCTTGGTTTATTCTACCCTCAGTCTAATGATTTCAAGTTAGTGGCATACAGTGATGCAAATTGGGTTCCTGCCAACTTACTTGTCGTTCTATTACTGGCTATTGCTTGTTCTTGGGGAAGGCATTGATATCTTGGCGGTGTAAGAAGCAAGCATTTGTGGCTCTCTCTTCTGCTGAAGCAGAATATCGAGCTTTGAACACCACTACCAAAGAGCTTGTTTGAATTTCTTACTTGCTTTCTGATTTTGGGATTACACTACCTATGCCTTTTCCTCTATATTATGATGATCATGCGACACTCCACATTAACAAGAACCAGGTCTTCCATGAGCGCACCAAGCACCTCGAATTAGATTGCCACTTTGTACGTGATTAGTTTCGTGCCAGTTTTCTTGCTCCGAAGTTTGTCACTTCCTTAGCTCAGCTTGGTGATTTCTTCACGAAGTCCCTTCCTGGTCCGCGATTCCATTTTCTTTTGTCCAAGATGGGCGCGTTGGATCTTCAGTTCTTCACAATGCTCATCTTGTGGGGGGTGAAAAATGTAGTAATTCTGCATGTATACATGCACATATGTTTGTTTGAAAGGACTCGATCCGTGCATTATTTTAATCTTTTATATTAGTCGTTGATTAGTATTAATAAGTGTAGGGTAATGATTATATGCTGATGTGGCATTAAGTATGTTTCTTTACTGAGAGAAAAGCGATTAACTCTCTTAGTGAGTAGTGTTACATTAGCTAAGAGAGATGGTTATGAGATTGTATTTTGAATATTTCTTCTTCATTCATTAATAAAATTTCCTCTCTTCTTCGCACAATTATGAAATTCTATACGATACAAACAATAAGAATTAAAATTATGGTCCTTTTATATAAAGAAAATTAGATTTTAAAATTGATTAAGATAGTTAAAATTTATCAAAATACGTAGAATTGACATTTATTATTCAAATCAATTTATCTAAAAAAGACTTAAGTTCTAGAACATTAACACAGATTATACAAATTTCTTCCTATCTTTCTTTTTTGAGAAGGCCTAAAAGTTTCTTCCTAATTACTTTTGGACATTACTCCACAACAAATTTTTATCTTTCATCCTTACTTTGCCAACTTATTTACCTAAAATACCACATATGTCCACCACTATCTTAATTAATTAATATATCACTACCCTCAATACGGGACCTTTTATCCACTCACAACAAATTCAATCACTTTTTCTCCACTTACAATTAACTCAACAACTTTTTCCTTAATATCCGTGCCACTTCCTCCTAGAAAAGACTTGGTGACCGCAGGTAGTATTTGATTAAATGTTTGCCCAAAATATCTTAATCATTGATTTGAATAGTCCTAAAATATAACTTTATCAACTTATTTACCTAAAATACCACATATGTCCACCACTATCTCAATTAATTAATATATCACTACCCTCAATATGGGACCCTTTATCCACTCACAACAGATTCAATCACTTTTTCTTCACTCACAACTAATTCAACAACTTTTTTCCTTAATACCCATGTCACTTCCTCCTAGGAAAAGACTTGGGGACCGCAGGTAGTATTTGATTAAATATTTGCCCAAAATATCTTAATCATTGATTTGAATAGTCCTAAAATATAAACAGAGGCGTATTTTATCAATAAATTGAAAAAACTACAACAAAATTGATAATAAGTATTTTTATATAAAAACAATCCTTTAAAATTTTTACTTTTACATAACCCAACTATTTTCTTGAAAACATTGTAAAAAATGTTCTAGTTATTCTTGTTGAGTATAGTCTTTCCGTTTATAAAACAAAATTTCTTGATCATATTCATCGTGGTGGAGGAGATGAGAGAAATGAGGCTTTTTATGGCTGATTGATTCAAACGCAGTAATACCAAATGAACATATATCAGTCTCCATACCATACAATACTATGTTAACAGAAAAAAAAATGAATATAAACAAATGAATTCGCCAAAACAAGAGATATTGGAGCAATTAAAAACAAAGAATTTGGGAAGAAAAATAGAGCCTCAATTCATACCACTCAATTTCTAGAACAGGAAAACACAAAACAAAGATTATCCAAAAATAAGAAATACAAACTCTAAAAACGTCATTATTCAGATAATTAAATAATATATAAACAAATGAATTCGCCAAAACAAGAGATTAAGGAAATCACCTGGCTGAGAAAGATCCACCGTTCCGTACACTGCCTCACTGTTTTCCCAGCACCAAAGTAGCCGCTCTTCGTCATTCGAGAACTCCCTTTCTTTCAACGACCACCATTAGGGCGCAATGTAGGTGTCGCAACTGTGTGTTAATGTATAAATAATATGAAATATATTTTGGTGAAAACGAAGAAGCATCTTAAAGATGAGGTAGTGTAGATTAGTGCACGGTGCAACTAGTAATTGATTCCAACAACTATTTCCGCCTTAAAATCGTCTCATTCAAAGGTTTGTGCAGAAACGACGCAATCATGTGCTTTTAGTAGTCTCGGTATCTACAATTTTCATTAATGCATTATACATTGTAGCAACATTATTCAACTCTTTATAGTGTTTTGGCTTGGAGACATGGTTATAGTAATATACTCCCTCCGTCCCGTTCATAATGTGTAATACCCCGAAAATTCCTTACGATCTCAAAAATTTAATGTTAATAAAATAAATGGCTTTGCATGCCTAAGTTTACGATTTTAAATTCTAAGACTAGCGGTCGATTCCGTCTCTGAAAATAAATTACGGAAGTCAGCTAGACGACTACCGTATTTAGGATTAGCACGTACGAAAAAATTTTAGTTCGTGAACTCAGAACGGAAAACCGTCTGATTTTTACATTCACGAAATCGCGATACGAACTCGCCCGAGAAAGTTCGTTTTTATGATTTTCCGGACAAAACTCGGACTGTGTCGTCCCGAGTTTTTGTCGGAATTATTTTTTTATAAATCTTATTTTTTTCAATTAAGTTTTTTCGTTAGAATTTTTTTTGGACAAATCGGATCGTGACGATTTTGCGTCGAGCTACGTTTTTCGTTGTCCAATTTCCGTAACGTCGTATCGCGTCGGAAAAGCGCGTATTTCCCCCCCCCCCCCCCTCCCTCTCATAACCGATTTTTCTCTCTCATTTTTAGCATTATAGCTTATTTCTTCCATGTAGTATTATTTTATATACCTACTACTATTCAAACACTATTCACTATTCCCTTTAACCTAATATATATATAGCTATGTTGCATCAAACAAAATCACATCTCCTCCCTCATCAAAAAAAATCGGCAGCTCTCCCTCTCCCCCTCTCTCCCATCTTCATCTTCCACCATTGTTGCATCTCCAAGCTTTTAAAGAAGAAAATCACACAAGCCCTCTTTCATATATCAAAGACTTATTATTTCATTTAGTAAAGATCAAGGTATTCACCTCTTCTATGTTTCTATCCATCCAACATTCTCTTCTTTTTATTTTCTTTTGATCAAAAATTAGGGGTGAAGAACTAGATGTCTTGATCTTTGATTAGTTAAATTAGTTGTGTTTGATTATGAATTCTAGGGCTAAAACTGAAGAAAAATCAAAAGCCCTAACTCTATGTCAAAACCGAAATTTAGGGCATTTGTGTAGGTTGATGGAATTCTTCAATTGAGGTTAAATTCATGCTTAGGAAGTGTTTAATTAGTGATTAGAACCAAGAGAAATCGAAAGCCCTTTGTTTGTTTGAAATTGATTTAGGGTTTCGGGTTTGAAATTGGGGATTTTGCATGTTGATGTGTAATTAGACTTGAATTGATTGATTGATGTTATAATAGGAGGATTAAGAGTTAAATGATGTTAATTGTGAAGAAAAACACCTCTTAACCTATGTATTAAAACCGAAAATGAGTAGGAAATTAGGGGTTTTCATGTGTTTGATTTAGATGATGTTTGGTTGATGAAATAATGTTGTAAATGGTATTAATTGATGATAGGAATTTATTTGAGAATTTTTTAAAATTATTTGGTGGGATGTAAGAGACGAAGAACTCGTCGTAAGATGAAATATAGTGTTGATGTGAAGTGATTATATGCATGAAAGCGATTCTAGTTAGATGTTGATTAATGACGTAAAATTTGAACGAAATCCGACAACCTTGAAAATTGTGTAAGAGACAAACCACTAGTCGTAACTAATAACCGAGAAGTCGGATGGGAATTCTAACTTGATAACATCGTTTATGATGGACTTGGGAATAAATTTGTAGTTGATGTCATGAGCTTTCGAGCTAATATAATATGAGATATAGTGATAGTCGAGAACTAGAACGGGAAATTGATAACTTGTTGGTGTAGTACTTGTTAGTTGAAAGCCGACGTTTAGAACGTCGTGCTATTGGACGAGTTTTGAGAAGGAGTTCATCACGTACGGGGGTACGTGTTGACTGCCTTGAGGGTCAAGTTTCATAAGAAATCGAATACGAGAACTTAGAACGAACCTAAGACGTTACACGTCGTTTCTATTGAGCATCTAGGGTTATCACGGCAGTTTTGCGACCCTCGCCGGAAACTGTATTAACTTTTAGCTCGTTTATCGGATTTATGATCCGTAAATTGGAGCGTAAACTAGACATCCCAAACTTTCCAAAGGTACAGGGCTCATCCCCTGTTTCCAGATCCCCTGTTCTGAGCAGTCCCCAGAGTTTCTGTAATGCGCAGAGAAATTTCAGTTTTCTTTCTTCTAAGTTGTTTCGTTCGCAACTTAGTTTCCTTTCGATCATTTAAGACGTAATAACTAACGACTATCTTCCCACTGACCCTAGAGTCAAGAAAGGAGCCTTGAGTGCTAACCGAGACGAGTTGGTACCTCTTATCCGTTCAAGTAAAGAAGTTTAGTTAAGCGAGAAATTGTCTAAGTCGTAATGAACTAAAACTTATTTTCCTAAGTTGATTCTTTCCAACTTAGTTTCTTATGATCTTTTAAGTCGTATTAAGCTATCGACTACCCTCTCTACTGACCTAAGAGTCGAGTATGAGATCTTTCGAGTTCTAAACGGGATTTATTCGAGTCCCGTTCCCGTTTAAGTAAAATGAATCTAGTAAGCGTGCAAATGCCTAAAGAATGAAACGACTAAAACCTTTTTCGATTTTCTTTGATCGATTATATTTTACAACCCGAGTTTAAGTATTATTATTTTACGATGAAGGAGGAAGCCAGCAGTAAAGAAAGGACGGAAGATCCGAAGATTGGAAGCTAGTGTTTTTAGTTCTGTATTACGAGGTGGGCTTTTATATATAAAATAAAACGAGCAATGCTCGGAAAATCTTTTTTTATCGCTTTGATATCTGTGTTTTCAAAGTGATATTATGGCATGAACTGTTTTACGTTTTATGTGAGTTCTCTTGTACCTATCTGAGTTAACATTCGTATTTTCCAGATTTAGAGTTAATCTAACTAGGTTAACTAACGATCGGCTCTGAGTTAGCTGCTAAGTGCTTTCCAGAGTTAGTGCACTTTGTAACCTGTGGTGTACGTGATATCCTGTTGAGGGGTACCAGCCACGGTGAATGAGTTTGGGTCAAGATTGAACGTAACATACCAGAAAAATGCTTGCAAGCTAATTTGAGAAAAGAGTCAGAAAATGTTTAGTAGACACGGGTTCCTTTTCAATAAAACCCCCGATGTGCTACAAATTATGAAATGCCATATTATCTATACTTATGATTATGATTTCGGCATCGTGCCCACTAAGTACTTTTGTACTTAGCCCTGCATTGTTTTCTAAATGTGCAGGTTGAAGCGACGTGAGCGGCAACGGTTGAAGTTGAGTTGAAAGGATAGGATGCTTAGTTAGGACTCTTCCGCTGCCAAACTCTAAGTCTTTTGAGAACTTGTCTATTGAACAAAACTCTGTAGTTTAAGTCTGTAAACTGGAACTTAGTTCATTCGTATACTTTTGTCGAGTAATCACTCGTGATTAACTCTTTCTTGTTATTCAAGTCTTGTTCATTGATTGGTTGATGTCTTTCATGTATGTTAGTCAGTTAGTCCCCTTCTTCCCCGCTTCTTTAATCCAACCCCAGTCGCACCCCGGCTTCGGTCGTCCCTCGGGATTTGGGGCTGTGACATAATGCAACGTTTCTTTTCGGCACAGGTATTAAGAAAAAGAGTATTAAGAGTAAAGATGGTGATTAATGTATTAATAAAGTGATATAAAATATTTTTAAAGTAAATAAAGTGTTGTTGATGTGATATAAAGTGGTTTTAAAGTGAAAAAAATGTTAATGATGTGATATAAAGTAGTTTTAAAGTGAATAAATTAGATAAAGTAATTTTCTAATTATATCTATTAAAGAAAACGTTGCAAGATGAATGGGACACCCCAAAAAGAAATATATTGCATTATGAACGGAACAGAGGGAATATATGAGGAAATACACCATATGGCATTAGTGCCTTTAAAATATCAAACTATGTAAATAGTTTAAATTTTCTCAAATTTTGTCCAAAGTGTTAAATTTGACATTTCTACCCTTATTTTTGTCATTTTTCTTCTTTCCTTCTATACTCTCTCTCATACTTTATCAAATTTCTCTTCACCTCTTTTCTCTCACGTCTCTCTTTCATGTGTTCTCTCTCATCTCTCTCTCTCTTTCTCTCTCATCTATCTCTCATCTTCGTCAATTTTTTTCGTTTCTTCTTCGCAATTTTTTCATCATTATTTCTTCTTCGCGATTCATGCTCGTTATTTCATCGTCGCGGTTCTATTATCTAAAATTGTGTTTTTCTTCACCGGATTTTATGGTTTTCTAGTGACGATTTCCGGCCACGAAATTTCAACAGTTTTTCTCTGGCGATGTTTGGCTGCGGCGATAATTCATTGGAGGTATTGACGTTAATTGTTGTTTGTGATCTGAGGTGTATCTGTTTGAAGAATTATTTCGTGTAAAATCTTATATCTGGGTTTCTATTCCCGTCTGAAAATTAATGCTCATGTTATATGCATTTCAGTTGGTACGCAGTACGAAGTAAATTCGTATTGCGTACCATAAGGTGTTCATGTAATATTCATTGGGTATGTAGTACGATTTTGTAAGTTCGTATTGTGTACCAACTGAATAATACATGAACATCTTACGATACGCAATACGAATTTGTAAATTCATACTACGTACCAACTAAATGTTACATGGATACCTTAAGGTACGCATTACAAATTTGTAAATTCGTATTGTGTACCGACTAAAATTACATAAACATCAGTTGGTACACAGTACGAATTTATAAATTCATACTGCATACCGACTGAATATTACATGAACACCTTAAGGTACGCAGAATGAATGTACAAATTCATACTGCATACCAATTGAATATTACATGAATATTAATTACGAGCAAAAATCAAAACCCAAAATCAACCTCCTCCATGAACACAAACCAGAAATCTGCACAAATACATCGAAATCGCCCAAAATTCAACCCAAATTCACTAGAAATCATCATAAACTATATGAAAAACCTTAAAATCATCAAAAATAAGTGCAAAAATGTCACAAATTAAACAAAATTTAAACCAAAAGACAATATTCATACCATTTTCAGATCTGTTCATGGATCTGGAGCATATACATGCTATGGATTCCGGTGAGAAGATTGCGAGGCACGTGATGGTTTGTGCGGGGCTACGACGGTGGTTTCCGGCGAGATCTAGAATATATAGCATGAGAAATCGAGAAAGTGTGAAGCTTATTGTGGATGAATTGCGAGATTAGAGGCGACGAAATGGCGGCTGCAGAATGGAGGTGATGACGGTGGCGGTAGAATGAAGGCGACGATGGTAGTGGTGGGGAGAGAATGAAAGGAGAGAGAAAGTGAGAGGAAAGAAACCTACGGAGGAGAAGAAATATGAGAGAGAGAGAGAGGAGAGAAAAATAAAGAATGAGAAAAGGAAGAGAGAAAAAATAGGTGAAAAGTAAGGGTATTTTCATCCAACTAAGTATAATATTCTCCATTTCTTATCAAAAGTACACTTTTAACAAAATTTGATGATTACATATGCCATGACAATTTGCCTTAATATATATTATGGTTACCATAATTATGTCTCCTTATATTTATAATATCTATATATTTGAACAAACGAAAAAAACATTGCATTCTAAGTATTTGACTTAATTATTTTATATACCTAATATATGTATCAATAAAATAAGAAAATATTGATTTATGTACCAAGCTTCGAATGTAACATAATAATCTGCTAGAGTAGTAGAGTTAGACTGATTACTGGGTAATTGATGCTTCCAATTTATTGTTATATAAAATGCAGTCTCTATTTACATACAAACATAATCTCTAATTTGTTATCAATAATATTATCTATTAAAATATTTACTAACATTAAAATGACAATTACAAAAATTCAATAACGTATACACATAATACACGTGTACAAATTGTGATGTATGTCTTCAGCTAATTCAGTCAAAGGAACTAATTCGTATTGAAATTAGTACGTATTAGTAACATATATTCATAATAAATACTAATATACGTAAAATCCATACTTGTATTGTATAGCAAATCTCACTAAAAAACTCTAGAAGAAAATATAACGTTATAAATACTCACTCCGCGCAGAAAATAATTTCTTAGAAAAGGAATTCTAGAATTTTAAATGAAATAGTACAAGTCACAACACGAGAACACAGGAGTGTGTTGAGACTTGAGAGAAGAAAAAATGATGATAAGAGAGAGAGAAGCATACATATGCATATCTATATTTGTGATTACTGCTTTGATTAGAGTAAACAGAAATCATGTGGGGCCACGTCGGATTCTGTTGGATACAGATATGGATACCTATGATTTATTTGCACTTTTGTACATTTTAAAGCTTAACAGATCACAGTTTGAGCTGCAGGTGAATGACATTTTCCTTCCTTTTATATAAACATGATCAGCGGAAATTTAATTTTTGAAGAAAAGGGATAGTTTTGTCAATCCACTTTTAATTTTTTAAAGTTGGTTTTTAGACTATTTGTCAATTATCACTTGATTTTCACTATGTGAATTGTTATATATAACATGGCTTTTTATAATATTAATTAGTGCTATTTGGTCACACTGTGGTTGACCACACAAGCTAAAAATTGTAATATAGGTTTTGAAAATGAAAATATATCCTAATTGGAAAACATAAACCTTAGGTGGGAAATGTGATTATTCTCATTTTTACAGTTAACTTTGCTTGTTTTTTACGTGTGTGGCTGAACACCGTGTGACCAAATATCATTACCCATAATATTATTAGACATGTGTAGTGAACATTAGAACATTACGGAAATAAAGTAATTGTAGGTATGTAGTTATAGCTAATTAAAATTGCTCTAAGCTACTCATTGTTTGAGAATTCATACTATCTGATTTTGTCTTTGATGAATATTTTAATTAATTTATTACATGTGTAATTATGTAGTACATAATATAGTGCTTTTGATCAATTGTTAGTTTAAGGCAAGCTATAATGCTAGATGGTAATATTTGTAATGCTTTTGCATAATTGTTATTTAAGGTAGATGAACTTTGTTCAATATTTAATTTTGTTTCATTTTTCATGCATACTCGGACTCTTTTAACAGTAAATCAACCTTAATTTTAAACCCTAACATATTTTATAGAGTGTAATTAAAATATAATCTAAAACCAAATGATAAATAATACCACTTAATATATAAAAAATAAATAATACCCCAAAATTATGTAAAATTATATAATTTCTCCTTTCGGCTAATTTTTCTCGTGTGTACATGAATAACATACACGAGTATTATACGTGACGATATGAGTATTAGAGTATCATATATGATTAACACATATGACGAATAACATACATGAATATTATACGTGACAACATGATGAATAATGCATACAAAAGTACATACATGATATGTATGCTGGTCATTATATAAAATTTTATGTATGATAATATTTTGATAACTAAGAGTATTATTTATCTTTTATAAATTATGGGGTATAATTTATTTTTACTTTAAAAAAAGATTTTAACTATTAACTCAAATTTCTCTATCTTCCTCGCTCGCTAATATAGATATCAAATTATCGGGTCAGCCTGAATCGGGCTTAACTCAATGGGTCAAATGAGGGGAATATATTGTGCCACCGGGCCGAAAGAAAATATTCACCCGGCCCAAAAATTCTACAGACAAATTCTATGAAATATTTTGTTTGTGCGAATTTTTTCGCCCAGCCCGAATATGCAAATTTAGGCTGGGCCAAAAATAAGCCCAACTTTGGGCCGGACAAGGCTTTTGAGAGGGCCCATCCAAGTGTGGGCTTTTTCGGGACACCTCGAGACCCACTTATAAATCTATAACAATGTGAGCCCAGCCCGACCCAAAATAGGCGGGAGATTGACACATCTATCAACCATATGATGCAGGGTGTTACTATAAGCTCAAATGGTTGGACTAATGCCGGACATGCTGCAAATCAAGTGTACGATACGCTTTACATGATGGGACGAGACGACGTCGTTGTAGGGGTCGGAGGCTAAGGTGGGATACTCGAAGATGGTACAATGCTTCCAGATATTGGTGGATATCACCCCATTATTGAACTGGTCTTAATTTATCTCAATTTCATAATGTTGTTATGTTTGTTCAAGAATCTTGATTTCTCTCTTTGAAGCAGAGAAATAGCACAGCAGGATATTGCAGATATAGGCAAGCTATTCCATTAGGCAGGGGAGGAAGATTAGATGTTGATACAAATTTTGGCCTTAGGAAAAGCTTTCTTCCACAAGTAAGTACGTCTCTATTTCATCAATGCACGTCATGTGTATATGTACGTGATGATCGTGCTATCTTGATTGTTATTAGGGCAGCAGGAGATATTCACCTCTGCAGCAGCCCACGGTTGAGCAAGTGATGATCAACAAGATTTCTGCTGCTCCAATAACTGTGTGTGTCATTGGAGCATGTACTAATCTGGCTGTTTTTCTCATGTCTAATCCACATTTGAAGAAAAATATCGAGCACATATATATTATGGGAGGTGTGTGAGGCCCCGTTATCCTAAGAAATCGGGCCAAGCTACACACTACAGTGATGGCAATCTGTTTACTAGCTATAGTTCCAATCCTTACGCAGAGTTCAACATGTTTGCAGATCCGTTTGCTGCATATCAGGTAAGGTAACATTTCAAGGAAGCATGGTGCCTTTCTAGAAGTTTCTAGATCGTAATCGGGGCGTTGTGTGAGCAGGTGATACATTCTGGAATCCCAGTTACTCTTGTTCCACTTGATGCCACAAACACAATCCCCATAGCTATGAACTTCTATGAGGAATTTGAGAAGAATCAACATACCTATGAAGCTCAGTACTGCTTCAAATCCTTTAAAATGAATCGTTACACGAGGCTAGATAAGTATTTCTTTAAGGTAGCATGATTGGAAAACACTTCTTTAATTATCTGAATGTTAAATGGATAAAAGATGGCAAATGACATGAAAAAGTTAACATAATTGCAGGATTACTCGCCGTGGGATTCATTTCTTGCTGGTGTAGCTACTTCAATCATGCTAAAAGAATACAACACTAATGGGGAGAATGATTTTGCTGAAATGGAATTCATGAACATAACCGTGATCACTTCAAACGCGCCTTATGGGAAATCGGATGGCTCAAATCCTTTCTTCCGTGGCCTAAAGAAACCAATATTCGACTTAGATGGAGAAGGTGTCCATAGTGGCCATGTTCAGACTGGACTACGCGATCCATTCTGCATTGTCAAGAATGGAAAAGGCAAATGCATGGTCATGATCTTTTCTTGATCCATTTTCAATAATTTCATTTCATTTCTATGATATATAAATAATTCAATATTCAGGATGGATATACAGCAGAAGTAACTGGTGGGGAAGGAATTAAAGTTCTTGTTGCTGTAAAAGCAAAGACTAGCAGAGACAAAAACAGCAGATTGGACAAAGAATACTTCAGAAACTTTTTAAATGTGAGTTTCTGTTTACCTTGTACGAAGCATTCAACGCTGCAGCTTTTGCAAGGATCATGCATAAAAACGCATTGAACTATCTACTTCTGAATGATCATATCATAACTGATAAGAGGAGTATGTGCTGTTTTTTTTTTTTTTTTTTTTTTTTTTTTTTTTTTTTTTCTTCTCTTACATTTCATTATATGACATAATGAAAAACACAAGTAACATGTGGTATACGATCCCAGGTCTTGAACCGCAAAGAACAGACTGCAAAGTTCAACTTTACGAAGCAGTTTCCTCATCACAGAGAAGTCATGTACAAGTCAGATTTCACGGAAAGACAGCTCGGGAAGAACGTCATTTTTGACATGGACATGAGTGCTGGAGATTTTCTAGCACTCTTCTATCTTCTCAAAACACCTATTGAAGTGGTGAATCTCAAAGTAAAGTCTACTACATAGTATTTAGCCTAATCTGTCTGAATATTTAATACATTATTTCATAGTAGTATGTTTAGATCCTAAATCGGCCACATTTTCTTGCAGGCAGTGCTAGTATCTCCAACAGGATAGGCAAATGCAGCAACAATTGGTGTTGTCTATGACTTGCTACATATGATGGGACGAGACGACATCCCGGTTGGTGTAGGAGATTTCTTTGCACTCAACCAGTCTGATCCCATCTTCTCAGATGCTGGTGACTGCAAGTATAGCAAAGCCATCCCACATGGCAGTGGTGGCTTGCTCGACTCAAACACCCTCTACGGCCTTGCTTGTGATCTCCCTAGAAGCCCTCGGAGGTTTTCATCTTTATCTTGACTTAATGATTCAAATTTCATCAGAATTTGATCTCAGTAACTTGAAAAGATCGATATATGTTGTGATTATAGGTATACAGCAGAGAATTCTATTAAATTTGGGGCTTCTAGAGACACTGAGCATCCTGAAATGAGACAGCCTCTAGCTCTTGAGATATGGCAATCAGTGATAGAATCACTCAAACCAGGATCCAAGGTTACTGTTTTGACAAACGGGCCGTTAACTGATGTTGCAAAGATTATTCTTTCAGACAAGAATTTGAGTTTTCCAATTGAGGTGTGTGGAAACAAGAAGGCTAACTTGTCATATACATTAGGATCATGTTTTTGCTTCAAAATTTTGATGCTTCTATGTTATTTTGCAGGATATTTTCATAGTCGGAGGGCATATCAAACGGCAGAAAACAGAGAAAGGAAATGTGATTAATATTTCTGCAAATGAATATGCAGAGCTCAACATGTTTCTTGACCCTTTGGCTGCAAAGACAGTTTTGGAATCAAGACACAGCATCACACTCATCCCACTCCACGTTCAACGCAGAGTCAGTGGATTGCAGGAAGCTCTTGAGAGACTCTACATGACAGAAAAGACACCCGAAGCATTATTCACGATGCGATTGCTGTCAAGATTAGATCAACTGAGAAGGACTCATCCCAGATATCAGCATGTGGTAGTGGTACCCAAAAACAAAAAGAAACTTCTTCACCTTCTTGGGATCTTACTTTTAACTTTTCTCAAAGTTAAACCTACAATCTTATATGGTGCAGGAAATGTTTTTGGGGGAAATTCTTGGTGCAATAGTCTTAGCAGGCAACAGTTCATATCTGAGGACAACCTATGAAATGAGGAAAGTTAAGGTTGTGGCAACTGGTGATGTGTCTGAAGATGGAGAGATGAGTATAGATCAAGAGATAGGGAGTTCAGTGAGAGTAGTGGAAGGTGTGGATCCTTCGGCTAGTTATGATTCGTTTGCGGCTCGACTAGGTGGCAAGGAGCAATCTGCTGTAATTGGAAGCTTTGAAGAGCAGACAAGAATATGATTATGAACATGTCCTCCAAATAGGCCATGCATTTTCTATCTATACCTATTATAAAATAGCCTTCTTTACAAAATTTAATTCGCCTATTATATCCCTATTATATACTGTATAAATATTAAGGATAATGATGTAATTTAATATTATCACTTATAATTATCATAATAATTACGTACTTTCACAAATATATTTGTATTATATCTCTTGCTCAAGCAATCAACGAGGTTGTAATTCAATATTATCAATTACTCTCATAATAATTATTTTCACAAGAATATTTATATTAAAATTATAGTCATATTATATTTCTTGCTCCTACAAATATATAAACGGTTGTATAAAAATTTGTTATTAATTATTTCTATGATTTAAAGATTCATTTAAATTGTATCAAATATTTTTTTGAGGTAATAGTTTTGTTAATAAATATTATTTTGTTTAACAAATTAATACCAAAATGTTTGTAATGAGAATCCTTTGTTCATTAACGTATGAACAATAGTTTTTCATAACGTATTTGAAAAGTCAAACTATCATACCCAATTACATTATTTCATTAATTTTTTTTTTTATTTTCCTCTCCAACAAAAAGAAAGAAAAAATAAAACTTGTTATTCTTCTAATTAATACCACTTTCTCTTTCTAGTACACAGAGAAATCTGAACCTATATTAATTTGTGGTATTGATAATTAAATAGTATCGATTTTATATAATGCCTTGCGACATAAAATGAGTACAAACTACGGAGGTATGATGTCCAAATATACATATTATTTATGCATTAGCATTTTTGTAGCTTTTGAAACACGAAATCATGTAATCATCAATTTTTAGAGATTATATATAAAATTTTGAGAAATTATCCAACAATTTATCAAGAAAATATAACAAGGTAAAAAAACTATGAAACATAAATAAAACATGAAATTGCACTCATAAAAAATTATCAAAGTCATTCCTTTTTCACGTGCCTATCTGTGTATATTTTCTGTTACTAATTAAATGCCTTCATTTGGGAAATATTACTTTCTTTGACCCGCTCATATTAGCATGTTACAATTCGACATAAAGATTAAGAATAATAAAGTAAAAAGATAGAAAATAGGTAAGTCTTATCACTTTTGAAGGATTAATTATTCGAATAAGCCAATATGAACGAGATGGAGGAGGGAGTATGAAGTCTATCTTTTCTTTCTTAATTTATTATTGGCTATATTAAGGAGTTTACACGCAACATTATTTATATTCTTGCTACCACAAATTCAATTTGGTTACAACAATTCGTGGAGATAAGTAAAATTTTCAACAAATCTATATGATAACGAGATTGAATCTCATTTTAATTACATTGAGAGACTGATTAGAAGGACAAAAGAATGTTGGATTATTTCTTTATATTTGGAGATTATTTTATAATGAATGTTATCATATTCTAATTTAGTATGTCTAATTTTATTTTGTTTACTAATTCGTAGTGGGGGGCAATGAATGTATTCTTTTTATTAGAAAAAATAAAGGCACGTGAATACTCTTTATTACCATTAAAATTTATTGAACCATTGAGTTTAATCAAGATGGAGAAACTTTTCTATCTTTAACTTGATTGAGGAAATATTGTATGTGCTTCTTAATAGGCTAATGTTGAACTAAGGTAGTTTGGATTAACTTTATTTTGATGATGTATACAATATAAATATAATAAAATATACACCCTGCATCTCCAAATAATTTGTGGCGAAACAGTGATCACGAATTTTAAGAAAATCTGATAAACGTTATTTGAATGGAAAGAAAGGTCTCACATTTAAGGTCAAATAAAGGTTAAATGGTTAGAAGGTATAATACGTCATGTCTTTAAAAGAAAAGAACAAGTTCTTTGATGGCTAACAAAAAAAAAAAAAAAAAAACTAAATGCAAGTTCATTGACGACTTAGGTGCGTTTAATTTGATGGAAATTTTTTCATTAGATAATGATGGATAAGATAAAGTGAGAAAATATTAACATTTCCATCTTTTTCTTATCTCATGTTTACTAGGTTGGAAAAAAAAATTATCACATGGTTCCCACACTCCTCCCCCATTTTTATGTCTTTTGTTCATTGGAAAATATTTTCACACCACTAATCAAAGAAAATATTATCCAACATTGGAGAGAAACGAATGAAAAAGGAGCTGCCCGGGAAAGTTATCTACCCTACCCGGAGAAAATTTTCTATCAAAATAAACATGTAAAAAAGATAAAAAGTAAGAGAAAATATTTCTTTTCCATCAAAGTAAACGTACTCTTAGAAAATATTCGATATAGTGACATGTTGTTATAAGTATAACCTTTTCCTCCTTTCCTTATTCTTTTTGTTAAAAATATTAATGGTCTTATATTTTTGTTTCACACACATATGTTCATTATACATTATGTGCAATGGTTATATTCACAATTGAATGAAATTATGTAAAACGTGCTAGTAGGAAGAAAATATTGAATGATGATAAGAGAGTGATCAAACAATTGAGCAACATTTGACGGCCAGAAATGCATTATTAAGACATGAGTTTCCACATTGAGAACACAAGTAGTTTGATACAAGTAGAAACATGACAGCTCGCACAACCTTAATCTTAGCAAACTGATACCACCAAAACACTCACACAATGCAAGTTATCATCACTACTACCACAGCTGCTGCGATTGCGAACGCATCAGGAGAAGTCGTTCAACGTGGGGACCACTCCACCAGCCGCCACAATCTGCTGCTCCAACTGAAACCAAGACAAGAAACGCATGTTACACTACTAACATTCAACCATGTCCAAGTAATCGGTACATAGCTTATTTACGCACCCTTAATAAAGCTTCGAGCTTGGTCTTCACTAGCAAGTACTCTTGCTTAACTTGCTGCAAGCATCTCATGCACCTACAAATTTGGACGAACATAAAAGAGATATTTAGACCTCAATCACCATTCAAATGGCCTACTTATAACTAATATTTCGACACAAGACCGAGTAAAGATCTTACGCTTCAACATTTTGGTTGTCGCAGAAGCTGCGAAAAGCAATGCAAGCATTCCTGACCCTCTGAGCCCCAATGCTGTTGCCAGAAAAAACAAATGCATCAAATTAATGTCTTAATCAAGATTTTCTCAATGATTTAGATAGTTTTATCACATAATTAAGAGAGCTGTAGTTCCAAAACAGATAAAAAGAACCAATCTAGCACTATATATTTCACATAATCAAACTTGAATAAAAATTATTATATCTCATAAGTCTTTGAAGAGAAATGGCTGAAAAGTAGTCTTTGATATACTCACCAAAAAAACATAGATCCCCACACAGTTTGTTTGTTTGTTTGTTTTTTTCTTTGATAAATAAATACATTAAATACACAAAATTTATGTTCTTACCTGGAGCTGCTACCTTTCAATTGATGAACATTAGCATCAATCTTCTTGAAATTCACATTCTGCCCATCCCTGCACACATGCACCAAGTTTTAGTGAAAAACACACACATAAACACACATGCAAGAGAGAGAGAGAGAGAGAGTTCTGACAAGGCCATGGAAAGTTCATTGACAATTCTTTCAGAATCCTCAAAGAAAAGGGTCACAACTTCTGCAACAAAATCCGGATTGCTCTCATCTCGAAGCATCTGCAGCTGAACAAACTGACCATCCAAGAATCCCTTCAACCAAATCACACACAAAAAAAAAAAAAAAAAAAAACATTAAAACCAACAAAACAAATTAGGACACGAAATAACAACATATGCAGCAGTTTCCCACGTTGTTACCTCACTAAACAAAGCATTAGAATATTCAAGATAACTTTTTTGCAACTGAACCTCCATTTTCTTGCTCCTCAAAATCAAACGCTAAAGGACCTTTCTTAGTTCGGCAGTAAATTAATGCAAGATAACTGTTTTAGTTGGGATTGGCAGATCTTGAGGAATAAGTTGTACTACTACAATAAAAGAGATATAAATGCTTCAAAGAGGGTTTGGTGAATTTAATGCTGCAGTTAACAGAGAAGAAAGATCCAAAATTTTCCCTGCTTTAGGGTGATTGCTTGCTAGTACAATTTTGGACCCTCTTAATTTCTCTCTCTGAAAGCGTGGTTTTTTGATTCACACATACCACACAAAATTTACAGCTCCCAACGAATTTTTCAACTCTGGTATAAATTTGAGGCTCCCTAAATCTCCAAATACGGCCCCCCTATCTGCATCTTTTCTGCCACCCCTCCCACTTCTTTTTATCCCAGTACTGTATATTTTATTCAAGATTCTACATGTTGTCACTTCCAATTATATTTTCTTGTCTCCTTTATATTCAATCTTGAGGTGGCAAAATCTGTACCTGTCAATTATTGGACTGTAGACTATAATATACAGTACTACTCACTCGGTCTACAAAAGAATCATTCGAGTAGAAGAATAATCCCACAATTAATTTGTGTACAAAGATATACTCCCTCCTTATTTATAGTCATTTGATTGGGAATATATGTTAAGAAAATGAGTTGTTTATAATAAAGTTAGAAAGATAAGGTAGCTTTTTGAGATATTTTTATCATATCAAGTAAAATAGAGAATGAAATTAGTAGTTTTTTAATGGTAGTATATTATAATTTATGAGTTATAGAGTGATATTTATCATATGGTGCATAATGGACTTAATCAAATAATACATCCAAATAACATAAAATGAACTTAATAAAAAGCTACGGAAGAAGTAATTTATAATCTATACCTATATAAGAAGGATCTTGTTGAAAAATTTTGGTTTACCTATAATACCCCTATTAATTTTGATTTGTCTATAATACCCTTATTAATTTATATATTTTATCATCATTAGATATATATTATAATTGTATATAATTTTATAATAAATATGGGGTGCTGACCGACAATTTTTATAATAAAAATATTATGGATTGATATCCAGATTCAAATTAATCCCTATTAATATATATTTTATCATCATTAGATATATATTATAATTGTATAAACTTGAATATACTCTAGATTAGATATATAACCCAATAAAATATCTATTTTAAGGGTAATAGTATAATTTAATATAAAATTGATTAAAACTTTTGATTATTTTAATAGTATCTATAAATTAATATCATAAGATATCACAAGTCATCCGACAAATAATAATAACAAAGTTAGAGTAGTTATCTAATTTGAAACTTACGGTGGTGCTTGCCAACCAAAAATAAAAATTAAAGAACAAAGTTAGGCGTTTGCTTCATTTGTTTCGTGAGATTGTAGATTGAATAATACGTTTGGATATGTTATTTATTTTATTATATATATAACTATAGAAAGAAAATATACATAGTGGAAAATAAAAAACTATTCACTCTGACTCATTGATATTGTCATGTTATTATTTGACACGGAGATTAATAAGGGTTAGAAGATTGAAAATAGGTAGGTGTCATCACTTTTGAACGATTTTAAAGGGTTAAAATTTTTCTTATTTAGAAGATGACGGTATGAGTGGGTCAGAGGGAGTAATTAATAAATATGTGATGGATTAAAAAACTGAAAAGAGTCATTATAGTAAATGATAGTTTAATGACGACGATAGAAAAATTCTCGAGTAGGAGCGATGTGTGCAAAGATAAACAGGATGAGAGGTTGGGCATTAGGGATTTGAGTTTATTTAATCGGGCTTTGGAGGGAAAGTGAGTTTGGAGGTTTGTTAGTGACCCTAAGAAACTTTTGATTCGCTCTGAATATGGAACGATGGATAGTTTTCGAGGCTGGTGGGAATTGAGGAGGGAGAAAGGGAGGAGGGTCGGATTGGGGAAAGATATTTGTGAGATTTTGGAGGGAGTCAGTGTGCGAGGGCTTCGTAGTGAGGTAGTGAGGGTGGTGAACAATGGTGAAAGATTCATTTTTGGACGAATATATTTAATTATACGATGAGAGTCTTAAACATAAATTTTCTAAGCCTTTTAATTTTAGCCTTCAAAGGGAATAGTTGTAAGTGATATGGGAAGTGGTAGATGGAAAATAGGCGTAGTTGTGGAGATGGATGAGGAGTCTTACTCAAAGACAAACTGATATTTTTAAATTCCATTTTTCTTTACTGAGCAAGTATAATTTAACATAAGGAAAAAAAAAAGATGTTTGGAGCTGGAAGTTTGCATCAAATGGTATCTATTACACGAAAATTTCTTATCAGAGGCTATGGAGATGCAGTAAGCAAGGAGAATCGAGAGAGTAGAGCACGAAGGCCTACAAGAAACTGTAGGGGAATTATGCTCAAGAAGAGCCCCAACTATTGTTTAGAAGGTGCTGAAATAAAGAATGACAATGAAAAGACAACTTGAACAAGATGTGAGTTGAATTTAACGTTGAAGATTCGAGTGGTATCCTTTTTATAGAAAAAGAGGAAAACACAAAGAATTTGTTCTTTAAATGTAAGTTTGCTACCACCATTTGGTCTGAGTGTCACATACAGTTGAAAGTAACTATGATATGTCACTGTGACCCCGTTGTACCATTTTCTCGAACATATGGTATGTTATTTTAGGGGGGAAATGACGTATCAAGAATAGTTGCTACTATTTGTATTGGGGTGGTGTGATCTATTTATAAGGTTAGAGATAAAATATTTTTTTAGGGAGGTGTGTTTGAGCTTGTCAAGGTGGTTGAAGAGATTGAAATTAGAGTTTGGTCTTGGATATCCTCAAATGAATGACATTTGTGTGATGTTTCTATTGTAAATTGGCTTTTAGATCCTTGAATTTGTTTGGATATACATTGAAAGTGTATTTGACACGAGCTTGCATTGTATCGTTGTAAGAGGGGAGTATCCATTGTACTCTAATATGTAATTAAGAAAAATTTCTTTTACTAATAAAATAAAGTTTTAATGATGACACGACTTACATAAGATGAGTGATGGCATGTTGTATAATGTATTTGTTAGTTGAAGAAATGATATGTCGTTCACCTTCCATGACAATTTTTGTAAGCTTTCATCATTCACGATACTGTTATTTTTATTTTCAAATTATCGATTTTTATTCTAATACCTTATGAATTGGTATTGAGATCATAATTAAATCTACAAATATGAAAATGGAAACTTTATTTATTCTTATTATTTATTTTCAGAAGCTGAACAAAATGAGTTTAAATATCATGTATGTTTTAATTAAATTTAGCTTACTAAATGTAGTTAAATAAATGGATAAATCAAATAAGTGAGATGTAAATTGACTCCTTAATAAACATTGATGATATTATTTTGGTAGCTGTATTATAGTTTTAATCATTTATTTGTAAATTAATAATGTATTATATTCATGATAGTTTTTACACAAATATACAAAGTTTATGTGTTAAATAAATGTAAATATTTACTAAATTTTAAGAAGAATTATTAACAAATGATTAATGAATAATATATTTTGTATAAAATAAATAAATATAAAAAAGGCGAACCATGTGGACACTCTACTAGTTGGATGAAAAGTGATGTGGTCTTATATATAAATAGAATGTGCTTTTTTGTCTATACAAATATGCTCATTGTGTGTTAGACACGTGTTTTAATAAATGTTAGTTGTGAGTAAAATAAGAGTATTAGTTGTTGTATACTTTGAACCTGCTACTTTGATTATTTAGGACATCTCCAATCCTTACTTTATTTTAAAGCGCAACCTTTATAGAGCAATTTCATCTTAAACCATGCATGCTCTATAATCTTGCTTTAGTTTCGAGAAATTAATAAAATTGCTCTACTAGTAAAGCAATTTTATTCATTGCTCTATTATTCTTTTTCTTTTTTCTTTTTTATTATATTTGTAGTTATATTCTTTAAACATGTAAATATTTAATATGTAGTATACTAAAATCGCATTACAAAATTTTGATATGTACAATTACTATCTTCCAACAAAATTATGTAATAAAATAACTAAAAATAAAAAATTGAAATCATAAAACGTTACTAGAATCTAACAAATTGCAAAATAAAAAAATTAAAGTGACGGAAATTGAAAATATAATTAATCATAAAAACAAAAGTTTTTTGAAATAGTGCAGAAATTAAGTAGAGATGGTTGAAGGTGGATTGACTGAATTTGCTCTATAATAAAGTAAAATTATGCTTCACTATAGAGAAAGGGTTGGAGATGTCCTTACTACTTAATTAATTCAGGGTGGGTCTATCAAAGACAAAATCGATAAATAATGGGTTGAATAAAGGTTAGTTTTTTGTGATTGTTGGGTTATATGTACTAAAAGGGTTATAAATCATATCTATAGGTCGAGTCTGCTACATATGTACTTGGAAAGTATGGTTTACCTGCCCTGTGTGATTTGCAGGCTACTGCACAAGGGACGGGGTTTACCCGGTACGCACCAAAAGTAGCGGCTGTGGGTTCCCACGATATAAAAAAAATAAAAAATAAAATAAAAGATCAGAACATTCTAAGCATGATATAGTAATATTGTTGGAAAGACGAGTCCTCTTGGTAAGTATAGAATTTCTTCTAAAAAGTAGTACTTATAACAATAGTATTTGGTAGTTGATGCCTGAAAATATTCAAGAAAATTGCATCGTAAGTTTGGTTTGAAGAAATCGAATAATGTTATGTTAATTATAATCTTGTTGATGAATTCTTTTACTTTAGTTTACAAATTCAATCAAGTTGAGTGCGTGTTCCTATTACATCCAAATTATTGGGTACAACAAACAAATGCGGATTTTACAAATTTATAACATTATCTTAGAGTGACGGCGAATTTACCTCGTCACAAGAATCAGTCCAATTCAGTGCACGTTCCAGATTTACTCAAACCAATCAAATTCTCATCTTTAAAATTAATTAAATAAAGTTGAATATTGAACATAAATCAAACACACACCCCAAAGCTGAAAGTAAATTAAGTAAAAATTTGGCATGTGGAGTAAGGGGATTGATTGACTTTTACTATTGTATTATTCACCATTTGCTCATTAAAATGCATGTTCATTGATAGAGTAAAATCGTGCACCTACCTATATAGTATTAAAAGACTTCACTGCTTCCCTTTAATTAAATGTAAGCTTCAATTATTGCTCTTCATTCTTGTTCTTGCTAAATACTTATTGCATAGTACAAAATAGGTACGTAATTAGAAGTTGCCATCGTGAATTGCATGTTTACCTATTTAACTACTGAGAGAGAGAGAGAGAGAGAGAGAGAGAGAGAGAGAGAGAGAGAGAGAGAGAGAGAGAGAGAGAGAGAGAGAATGAAAATTAATGGACAAAATGAACAAAATAAATATTAATTAAGGTAATAGAATTAAGAAATAATTAATTGAATTGTAAATATGATGGATTAAGTGCTTCAAAAATATATACTAGTATGGTTGATTAAGGGGTTGACTCTCCTATACATCCCGCATCTTCCTTCACATCATTTGTGGGCATATTAACTCTATCCATGGTGAGTTGGAAAGAGTTTTTTTTTAACATATTGGACTGTATAATTAACCTTCAACATATTGTTTATATCTCAGCAATTTTTTTTCCATATTCTCATCCCACTAGCAATAAAAGTTGAGCATAATTATTGCAAACTGATTTTCAAAAAGATGAAGACGTGCATATTCTAGATTCCCTTTCGTGTGTGGTAGCATCTCATGTCGAAAAATTTATCAGAGACAATTAAAAAATTGTTAAATTGATGAAAGAACTGAACAATTAAAATTAAAAAAAAAAAAAACAATAATATGGATAACACCTTTGTTTAAATTATCTTGTTTTATGCATCAAGGAGTTGTAAGGTTAATGGAGCTTAACTTAAATATAGTGATGGTAATAATCACAATAACAAGATTGAAGAATCCTTTTATTCAGACAATACAGATCAATAAGATAACAGATTTAGGCTGGAAAAATATAGATGCCCAAATTATATAAAAAAGAATGAAATAGAGAAAATAGATAGATGCCCAAATCTTTCACAAGTTCACAACTATATTCATCACCCATCTCATTATTAGTTTCACAATTTTAATAGGAGTAATTTTATCATAAAAATTATAATATAATGAACCCTAACTAATTTTTATTACTAAAATTTGTATCCCAATTATGGAATAATTAACCCTAATAATCAATAATTAATTATTTTTGAAATTAAGTGTAAAATATAATTAATACACAATAATTAATAACTATAAGTTATAATATTAAATAAATACCTAGATTGTAAAATTGAAGAAAAATGAAAAGAAAAAATGATAGCACAACAAGAAGTAAGATGTCAAAAATCGGATTTCCTTATTTGGTACAACCGAAAGTTAAATGATAATCAAGTCTTTAAAAATGGTGTGACGTTACCACGAACAATACAGGTTTTAGATTTTGACGAGCTTTTAGAAAATTAAGGTAAATATTATTTGAGTGGAGAAAGAGACTCCTCAATTTAAATTTATATGAGGAATAAAATATAAAAGAGTAATTAGATCAAGTCCTAAAATAGAAAGAATATAGCTTTTGTAACAAATACAGGATCTACTATTTGATACGACTATTTCAAGCAAAATTTTCATGTCTAAGTATGAAGTAAATTTCCTCAAAAAAAGTAAAAGAAAGTATGAAGTAAATTGATTTCAGCTGACATGATGAATTTAATTTCCTCGGACAAAAGTTGTACCGTTTTATCCAATTGTTTTGCTGCCCTTGATGTTAAGAAATTTCACATAAAAGTGAGACAATAATTGACAAGTGACAGCATATATAGTTTGTTAGGATCCATATTTTATAAAAATATATTCTAAATTTCCAATACTTCGACACCTAACTGCTGGACCATGGACCAAAATATCAGATAGTACAGTAGCTTCTGTCTGTTATTGTTCATTATGTCCTTGTTTGGTCAAGGACTCTCTCTCTAGATCTCTCTCCCTCTCTCCATGTGAGTGTTGCTGGCTCGTCTAATTGTATAGACACAAAAATATAGTCAACCAACCAACATACATATATTTTGTTGATTACATACATAATTGATTGTCTTTGAATTGATTAATTTTATATGTTGATAGATAGATATAAAGAAAATTATATACTAGCCATCTTTCACAAACGCTTTTCGTGGGTACCATTTTATGTTTTGTCTAAACTAACATTAACTTTTTAATATATTCATTCTAAATACATTATAAATTGATACTGGAATCAACAAATATACAAAATAAATCAAATCAAACTTTAATTGTTCTACCTCCTATTTTTATGAAGAGAATGAAACTTTTTCTCAAAATAGGCGATAGCACTTATTCCTGATAATTATATTGAAGCACATAATTGGTTGAAGGTCACGAGACTCTTTTCAAATAAAATAAATAAAAGGAAGTGCCTTCTACTAATTTTTCTTCAGTTTATAAAATTAATTATTTAAATTCAGTGAAATGAATAATAATAACAAAATAAACTTTTATTTTGATTTATTCTGTAGAAATAATATATCAAAAATCAATTTATTATGCATGAGAATGAAAAAATAAAATAAAAAATAACGCCAACATGAACAAAATGTAAATGGTGCCCACGGAAAGTGATTATCATATCCTTCCTCTAGATATAAATTTGTAGTATATAGTTGCAAATGTAACAATTTGTTTGATTCTTAACCTTTGTACGTGAGATCTGTATAAGTCCTTGTCGTTTAAATTAGATTAGTCGCGATGTTATAACTCCTTCCGTCCCATTATTTTATGTAATATATCAAGACATAAATATTAAGTATTAAGGTATATTGAAAACCTAATCACATTTAAAACATTTAATTGGTAAACCTTCAGGGAAGAGACTGCATAACCTATTGTTTAATGGTTGGGAAGTTGGCTACAATAAGAAACACAAACATTATGTGAAATTTAAGTAGTTAGTTCATCCACTGACAATTTTCCATTTTGGCCTAATATATCATGATGGAATCGTCATCTTAGTAAAATGAGTAATGAGGCATTCATTTACCAGAAGCACAAAATTCAGTAAACAGCAGCTACTACGAATAATACAACAAGAGAATCACATTTGAAGAAACAGAAAAGTGTAATGCATGAGAATGCAGAGATGTATATATTTCTTTTAGAGAGAGAGAGAAGGGGAGGGGGGGGGGTGGTCAAAGTTTTAACTTTTAACATGCTTTGCAACTCTTTCGACAGTAACCTGGCAGATCTGAGGAGCCGATCATGTATTCTGGATTCTTATTGCATTCTCCAAGGGATGCCCATCTTTCGCAGTTCTCATTCGTGTCAGTGCAGTTTGAGTTTGCGCCCACGATTCTATCAAAGGAATCAACGTGAATCCACTTGGTTGCTGACCACTTCTCGCCTTCCTCCACGGGGCAGCCAGCATGCAGACTTGCAGTATCTGGAGTTGCGTCTGGATAAAGACTATAGAAGAGGAGCGCATCCCCTCTGCGTGGCTTCACTGGAAAATGTATGGAAAGAAGAAAGAGGTCACTTGTTGCTTACAAAGTTTGAACTTTAATTAAATCAATTACGCCTTTGACTTATTGTCTCACCTGCAGGACCTTGTCTTCCACACTCAGAGAAATCTTTCTCGGCTGAAACAGACCTACGACGAGGTGATTCCTGCATGATTGCATCAAGGACTTGGCAATGAGTGGGATGGGAAATAATGAAAGATGGTTAAAAATGATCTTGTAATTCACAAATAGGGCGGGGGCACAAAAGACATTTTGGACATGATTTCATGGGGAAAAGAAGACCTTCAATATAGAATTTGACACATTGATTCAACGTGGAAAAACAGCAAAGGGTAAGGTGCAGGATGTGATATGCCAAACTAAATTATCACGGTGTTTGGTTGAGATTATACTCTTTGAAACAGCTTTCTTAGATGTTTACATTTTTAAGCTCCTAACAAGAATTTGGTAACCATTCAAACATACTAGAATTTAGTGACTCCTCAATAAGATGCTTGAAGCTTATAACAACGAGAGATCCCAACTCTTAGTTTGAAAGAATATCTTATTCAAGAATCCGTTTAATTCCATTATAAAGATTTGAACTTTGTCATAACTAACATCTTAAAAACTTAATCATCGAAACATTTAGTCATTTGGTTCTCGAGAGCACTAGAATCCATTGTTTCAACTTTCAAAAACCTTACAAGATGCAGGAACTTATAAGCCTTCTGAAACAAAAATGAAAACCCTCATATTTCTATACTTCATAATCAAGGAATAGCCCATATTCTAATAATATGAAGGATCCTGCCTTGTGACAGCTAAAGACATACTAAAATATAACAAAATAGATAATTAACAGAGGAAGTAGTACATAGTTGCAGCATTTGATAAAGCAGGATGATCAGGTAACAAGGAGTTTGTGAAAGCCAATAATGTTGAACAATAGAAAGTGTTGTGACTAACCTCTGCAGAGGGGAAGACAGTTTCACCTCCTTTTTCAACATCCGAGAGATACATTAACACGGTTGCTATCCGGTGTCCACCACGAGCTATATTTTCCTTATCCGCAAAATAGTCGTAGTGCGGATCATATTTCTGTCCAGGTTCATAATGCAACACTTGTATGTCTTCACCATTTTCTATAAAGAGAACAAAAGATCAATAGTAGCATTAGTACAAATCATAGTTCTCAATGCCCACACATACTTCATAATTTAAAATATACCATACATAAATTATCAGCACGACCTCAAATAGAAACTAGAAGCTTCAACTTAGGAGTAAATTAATAACAGAGATCACCGAGAATCTCAATAACCAAGACAAGATAGAAACGATGTGAAAGAAGAAGAGGGAAAAATAGAAAGCAACAACAGAAAGGCAAACAAGTTATGATTGAAGTACCAATGTACCATAACATTGCCAGTTAAGAAGGATACGCTACTTCTATTTAGGTGTTATGTCGATGCAAATTCTCAAATTTCCAATTAAGGGTATAATTCATTACTAAGTATATGACAACAATTACAAGATCTAACAAAAACACCTTTAAAAATTCTGGTCATATGGTGGTGCTTCTATCCTTTTAAGTTTTATTCCAAAAATAACATGGACTCAAAGATATTAAAGAGCTGACTTGTCATCAATAAGAATCAAAATAACAAAAGATTCAATTCAAAAATTACTATACATTATCGACGAACTAGGAGTTTGATCAACTGGTGCACTGGTGATGACTCTTTCATATCATTCTTAAATATGTTACCTTTTGGTAAAAATGTCCATGTTGAAATTTTGTCTTCTATGCCAGCAACAATTGGATCCTATCAGTAACACATGGCAGGAAAAAGAGTCAAGATTACGGAACACACAAAATTCTCAAAATGATATCACAAGTGTGTTGGAAAACATGAGGCCAGGGATAGTTCACAATTTGATTGATTCAGCACCAACGATTTTATAAGACCTGCAATTCATAACACCTTAATTTTTGACATTATGCCTATAGTTATACATTTTCAAACATCTATTTCAAATATTTAGGAATTTCACAAACAATAGCTATGAGAACTTTCAAACGCATAAACACTTGAAATACCACCAAATGAGATTATAGCAAACCTCCCAAGCTGAGGCCAGACTATATGAACTAGCATGTCAGTTACTGTAAGGTATCAGCTGCAACCAGTAAATCATCCATCGAAAAGAAAACATATTTTCACCTACAAAGTGCGATCTAAATATGCATTCATTAACAATTTGATCGCTAACTTTAACAAAGCTCCATCTCAATAAAACAAAAAATCTGCTTCTAATCAATAGTAAGAAAAGAGAGAGTATCAGATCAAACAATTGCATCAATTAGTAACATGAAATCAGAAAGCATAATAGATCAGATTTCACGAAAACGATGGCACACACTTTAAGCGTCATCTCATAGCAAATTTGAATAAATTCTTTCGAATAACATTCGAACCTTCGCTTTCGGAATAAACATTCCAGAGCTGGTCCGAACCTCACTCAGCGTACTTTTCCCAGACTCATTGTCCGCCACCTGTGACCTCTTCAGCTCCGATTTCGCCTAATTCAATCACACAATTTAAGTAATCGCCCTAAAATCCAGAGAGAGAGAGAGAGAGAGAGAGAAATATCACCAATCAATATACAAACTCACCAGTGAAATCAAATGATTGCATTCTTCATCCGTAAGAAAACCTTCGTATACAAAAGCTCTGAATCGCAACGCAAAAAATTTGCAGCTCAATCACACAAATAATCAATTAACAGCAAAAAATTCAGCTGCTGGAATATTCCAAACAATTTCATTAAGAAAAAGATCACTACCTAGGTTTCCATGAGATAGTTCTGACTTTGGACGGATTGATTATCGAATGGCACGAACATTTCCGCGCTATTGAAGCGATGGACAGCAGTAAAAACAAGGAAATATTACAAAATCTACACATTAGAAGAATTATCCCGATTTTCCTCGGAGAAGAGGAGCTTATAAGATATTTGAATCTGAGATTTTTCTGTGAATGGTGAGACTTTGGATTGGTAGATCATTCAGTAGGAGTTGACGAGAAATATAAATACGGCTGAAATAACTTCAGGCACTCAACTCTCATAAATGTCGCATACTTTTGTCTCACTTTAATTTATAACCAATTCTATCCTCTCACAAAAATAAACTAGTAACAAATTCTAAACAAAACTTAAAAGAAAGTTAGTTTTTATTTGTACTAGAATCTATGGTCATTTAATTTCTTGACATAACATGAGGTCATACTTTTGTTACTAAGTACTAGTACTAGTAGTCATATTGTCTATGCTCAAAATCCAATAACAAATACTACTACCTCCATCCGCAAGTGGTTTCCTAGGAGAAATTGGCACGAGTATTAAGGAAAAAATTGTTAAGTTAGTTGTAAATCGAGAAAAAGTGATTAAATTTGTTGTGAGTGGATAAAGGATCTCACATTGAGGGTAATGATATATTAATTAATTGAGATAGTGGTGAATCATACGTGATATTTTAGGTAAATAAGTTGATAAAGTAGAGTTAAAAAATAATAATTTGTTGTGGGTAATGTCTAAAAGTAGTTAGGAAAAAACTTAGGGACTTTCTCAAAAAGGAAAGATAGGACGAAACTTAGGGACCAGATAGTAATTGAAAAGAAAAAATGAAAGAGAATTAAAGATAAAAAAAGGCTAGTCCTGAAATCCAAAGAAAAATATAATTGAAAAGAAAAAATGAAAGAGAATTATTAAAGATAAAAAGGCTAGTCCTAATCGAAGAGGCTTCTCATAGTAAGTTTTATCTGCATAGCATTTACATATCACTATAAAACTGGCATAATATCAAAAAAAAAAAAAAGGAAGAAAAAAAAAATGAGAGGACAATGTTCAAATAGTATTACATAATCACCTGTAGATTTGGCACGCATCATGAATTAAAACACAAGATTAAAACATAGTAGAAAGTATAAAAAATCTGTGAAAAACAAAACTTAGCCTATGTATGTTTTAATCTCTTTCCCTATATATGCAAATCCTGATAACTCAATAGAACAGTATATAAAACATGATCTGAACTACCAGCCACCACCTACTTCCCCAGAACCAAAACCGTGAGCATCTTCAGAGGGGAAATAGGGCAAGAAAAGCGTGATTCGAGCAACTGGGAGGACTGTACAATCCCAGCTCTCATCTTTACACCGTATTTTACAAGCTTTCCTCAATGCCTTCCAAGGCAGGCTCCGTTTTGTGGTTTCTATGGCTCGATGGTTTGGTTGAGCTGCTTTCTTCTTCTGTGATCATCTCCAACGGGCATGTCCTCTTGAGAGCAGGCCTCTTTTGGAACTTTTTCTTACTCTGTAATATGCCTTCATCGCCTTGCAACATCCTCACTACCTGCATTGCTCCAAATCAATCAAGATGAGAAAAGATTTGAATAGAAGAATTTAGCATGTGTTTGCTCCTATATAGTCAATATGAAAGGTTAGTTCATTTACATGTTGATACGAAGGCCTAAATGAGGATAGTCAAACAACGGATTTGGCCCATACAAATATGAGATCAGTAAAATGGAAATGAAGATTTTGTATAAAGATGCTGAGATCAGTAAAATCTAACAACTCTATCTCATCAAAGGAAGAGTAATGTATGGGATTTAGGTCACTAAACGTGGTCAAACAATTGATTATTGAATGTATTTCATAGGAGACGTTAGTAAAATCTAAAAGATGTACCTGGCTCATTTGAGGCCTATCTGTCGAATTTTGATGAATACATATTGAAGCAACCATAACCATTCGGTTTAACTGTTCCCAGTCGTACTCACCATCCAGAGACGGATCAGCTAGCTCCTCGAGTCCCTTGCTAAGTAGCAGAGGTTTGGCCTGCAAAGTTTTTTTTATTTGTTTTGAAGGTTCAGCAAATGAAATTCAACATATGATACAACAGACAAATGTAGCTGTTGAACTTCATGTTTGTTGTATCGCCTAACTTACCCACATCACGACACTTTTATTTTGGTCGTCTATAGCTGGGCGGCCACTAATGAGCTCCAACAACAGCACACCGTATGCATAAACATCAGTTTTCTCATCAACTGTACCATGCAGGAAAAACTCAGGGGGGAGATAGCTGTCATTGAAAGAAACAAATATGTTTAGACTTTAGAACGAAAGCTGATTGAAACTTGACTTCAATATTTTCCTTTCTAGAAATAGTAAGTCCCCATTGTCGTACCCAAATGTGCCCTCGACGTTTGAAACACTAAGGTGAGTCCACTGATCAGGAAGCCATTTTGCTAGCCCGAAATCTGAAATCTGCACAGACGAATGTTACTTCAAGTATCGATTAGAAAAGTACCACAGTTGTGACTTACAGGTCCCCTGGTGTCAAAAATGGCCTAAATCAGATTTAAGTTTCTCCAACTTATTCATATGTGAACAGATGAACCATCATTGGAACTCAACAGAAATCTTATTTATCATTTGAAGTCTATTATCTGATATCAAACATGATATGCGCAGCCACAGAAAGAATTTAGCATCTTCGGAACTCTACCTGAGGTTGGAAATCTTCAGTTAGCAAAATATTGGCGGACTTTATATCTCTGTGGATAATTCGTCTTTGGCAGCCCTCGTGAAGGTAACAAAGACCAGAAGCAATGCCTATAGCAATACTATATCTGAGGTCCCATGTCAATTTCTCCTTTGCACCTGAGCAAAATATGAACCAAGAAGAGAAAAAATAATTAGAATCTTCTGAAAGCTAAAATAAGACTGGGGAAATAGACCAAAGAATGAACCTTTTAGCAAAGACGACAAGCTCCCATTTACGGATAAAGGAAGAACAAGGTGCATCCCTCCTTCAACTCCATAACCGATAACCCTTGAAATGTTTGGATGGTTGACATGGACTAAAATGCCAAGCTCAGATAAGTAGTCCGCCGTCATCTCCTCTTGTGTTCCCCTAATTAACCTCTTAACTGCTATTATTTGTCCATCTTCCAAGTGTCCCTTGTAAACTTCAGAATAGCCGCCTTCTCCAATCAAGTTTCCTAAGACAGAACAAAAACACGAAAATCTGCTTAGTCTTAATCTCAACCTTAACATTCTCAAGATTCTGATTCATTCTGAAATGTAACAGACAAGAATATCAATCACCAGGGCTAAAATTGTCTGTTGCTTCTTTGAGGTCATCGAGAGTGAAGCATTTCCAAGAGGTTTCGAAGCAATAATACAAGTCCCCGTCTATCTGAGTAGTAAGTTCGGGTAAACTCTGTGTTCCCCGGGGTGCTCTTCTTCTCGATGAAAGCTTCTTTATTGAAAGAATGTGTGGTATGGAAGGATGAAAAGTCTGAAAATGCACATTGGGGCCCTTTTTCAGCTTGCGGAGGAAGCCTTTCCATTGAGAGTCAGATTTTGCAGCTGCTTTAGCTGCTTCTGCCTCTGTAACGAGCGTTGTGATGACATTTACTTCTTCTTGATCCTCTCCACTGGACGAGCAACTTTCTAACGCAGTCACATCCACGTCTAAAACTCTCAAATCTAAGGCATAATTCAAGATTTTCAAATCTCAGAGAATGGGGCAACGTGATCATCTGAAACTGGAGGAAAACAGTTGAAACGTGTAGAGAAGGATCTACCTTCAGCAGAGAGAGTGATGGAAGAAGTAGAATAGAGCAATCTATGGCCGACTACGAGGAACTGCCCGTCGGTACTTTCATCAGAAACCTCGCATGCATTCTCATTTTCCCTGTAATTCAACCTCCTCTAAGAATGATACAATGATCCTAAATCCTACACAGCAATTATAGAAAATTCGACCAAACAATGGATATATATAACTCATTTCCTACAATAATAATTCAAAATCCATAAAATGTCTGGGATATGAAATTCCCAAATTCATTTCGCCAGTATGTACAGATTGATTATCTATTTACGATGCATAGATTTGACAACATTGTGAAGACAAATGTATCGCATGAAATGACAATCAAAACACACGAAACAAAATTTCTTCAGAAACTGAAATTAAATTAAAGGAATAATTAGACGACGGGATTACCGTGGAGGGGAAGTCGAAGGGTTACTTTCCATGGTGTGCCTCAGGAACCAAGATTATTCAGGTCTGCAAATTTCAATTCAGATTGAGAAAGAAAGAGACAGGATACAAGATGCAGTAAGAAAGAGAAAGAGAGAGAAAATGAGAAATGCTAAATTGTGGTTTGCATTGCATGAACTCTCCACAATACATGCAATATATTCGTGCTAAAAATTCGGTTCTCCTATGTTATAACCTATCTACAGACATAATTCCGTAAAGTTACAATACAATGAGGTAAAAACAAAATTTTGAATTTCGAGAATTTTTATGTGCTTCAAGTTTGTTTTCAGAGTTACATAGTTTATTTAACGCCTATATTCATATACTTAGTTAGAAATAGAGGTGACAAAAGATCGGATCGTTAAGATCAGCCAGTCCCATGGGCTTTGATTTTTAAAATTTTATCAAAAATAAAAATTTTGCATGATTATGATAATCAAAGCGTAGTGATTTGGACGTTGGCCTTTTCGGCTTGGCTCCTAGATATTTGTTTACTTGGATTCTAGTTAATATATATATTTCACTTTTTCAAAAAAAAAAAAAAAAAAAAAAAAAAAATCTTAACGCCCAACCCCGCCCAAAATCGGCATGTCCAAGCCAAGTGGGTTAAGCGAGCTCTAGCTTGAAGTATAAATATGCCTTTCGATATATAATATATGCATTTTGTTTCGACATACAAAATAAAACACTACAACCATAATTAATAAATGCAAAATCAGTGACGCAGTTAAGTGAATTACACAAGTTTAAATATTATGTAATAAGCGATAAAAGCACACCATCATAGTCATCGATATACAAATCAACCACCAAACTAAAACTAAAAGCCAACTTTTTATTGGATATCAAGAAATAAATATTGTGGTTCCATACAAATAATAATAGTAAAAAACATCCCTTTACAATGGCTTACATGTGCGATAATAATTTACTTTACGACCATAATTTTACAGAACAACATCTACAATATTGAGAGAGACGCTAAAATCTCGAAGGTTTATTGCATGAAATTCGCCTATCACTGAACATTACGAGTAATTAGCCCTTCAAAGATGGCGTAGAGGTCCTTATTATCGGGGCCGAAGATTTCATCTGCCTTCCCTAAGGTTTCCTATAACATAATCATAGTTAAATAACATGAGTCAAGATAAGTCTGTTCATAAGCACCTAAAGTTGCTGTCAGATATGCAGACGTAGGTGCCTAAATAAAGCACTTCAACTTCTTGCATGCTTAGACACATCGAGTGAAGATAATGACTAATGTATCCTTACATTTACCAAATAAATACATATTACTAGAATGCAAAATGGAATAATAAAACAGATTATCTAATCTTAGAGAAGTCAGTAACATGTTAATTTTCTTCTTAAGTTGAGATGAGTGTTTTTGCCTTCTCTTGAATGAAGCTGTATAGTGACAAAAAAATTGTGATTGAATCCTAATGACATCACATACCTCTTTTGTTTGCTTGTGGGAGTTAAGTTCCTTCACATTTGCAAGAAACGCGCTGAATTGCTCGTATGATAGCCGAGCCCTGGTGAGTTAAAACAGATTTTAGACAAGGGACATTTGTCAATTTATAGTCAAATCAGTCAACATGATCATACTTCGTATTTTGCTAGAACTCAACTCTGACATAAATAACTGTAACAAACACTTTGAACACACAAAATTAGCTCGAGGGTTGTGTTTCTTAAAACACATATACTGTGAATGACCCTTAGAAATAAGCATTTGGGATCTTCTTCATGCAAATAGGCAGAAGTGGTCTCTGGTCTGTGGTTTTGTTGCAATTTAGTTACATTTGGAACACAAAAAAGTGAGATAGAGGATCTCATGTGTGTTTATACTGTTTACACAGTTAAGATTTTTACTGAGAAGCATCAAGTACCTGACTTGGCGGAAGAATTCTTTTCCATCAACACGTGTTTTCCCTAACATACGATGAAAGCAAAGAGTTTATTACAGGAAGTCTCCCTGCTATTTAGCAATTATGGACAAACAAATGCCGCAAATGAACATCAAGTTAAGATAACTAACCTGGTTGTGATCCCGACTCCAAGCCTGACATTGAATTGTACTGACTCGAAGGCATAGAAGAAAACACAGACGAAGACCTATCATCGGTAAGGCCTCTTGATGATGGAATCGAAATTGAGTGCCTCTGTCTCCTCGGAGACAATGGTTTGGGTGTCCTATACGGAGATACAGAGGCAGATAGACTCGGAGGGGAACCGGGTGGTGTAAAACGAGGCGTGCTATTTTGGGATGCTAGTAAGAAGCCATGTGGTACACGGGCCCTCACAGCTGTTATGACAACACAAGAATGATCAGAACAAATACTGAAAGAGAATGCGAGAAACAGAACATATCTAGGATGCAGGAGGGAAGGATCATGCATACCTTCAGCATCAGTGTCGGCAGAATTCAAATTTACTGCATCAGTGGATTGGCTTTGAATGGGAGTAGTTCGATTTGGTGGCAAGTCAGAATCATCCTCTGAAAGAAATAACAGGATCCTAAAAAACTACTCATAAATTCTAATATATTGAGATAGCTAAAAGATGAAAAAGTATGAGGAAAACAATAAATGAGAATTGCAAACCGATATTGCTTGGCAGATTTGTCACATTAGCCTTAGGACCACTTGCCTATCAAACAAAAACAAAAAAACAAAAAATGAGCATGGAAGAATGTAACACCAGATGCATGTCTGAAAGAGAAGAGAGATATATGGAGTTATGCTGCAAGAAATAGAATTTATTCTCTTACAGGGTCGTCTTCATCTTGAAGAGACCGCATCAACGTCTTTCTGAAGGCTTCCAACTGCAAACACATAACTCTGTTAGATTCGATATAAACACAAAGTCGGCATTAGCATTTAAACTCTAACCAAGAAAACTTGAATTTGCCAAAAATTGACATTCAACATTGAGAAGCCTATTGCATAATGCATTAAAAACGTAATCTCAATAACCTAAAAAGATCACAAGCTTATGCTGGCCATTGCATTACTTCTATTATAGTAACTACAGAATCTATTTCTGTCTGCGAAAAGTACAAATGAGAATAACCGGTGCCAAAAATACCTAGCTACAAGCCTACAACACATAATGGCAACCATACTATAAACTAGATGCAGTTGAATTTAACTCAAACATTTCTGTGGAAAAGAATGAAACTGAATGCAGACAAGATCTATTGATTCCATAATGTATGTACTAAGCTCGGCAACATTTCAAGAACTTCAACTCAATCACATAACATTGTAAAACACGAAAGTGATTCTAACATCCCAAACAACGTAATCAAAACCACTGATAATCAAGAACTGAACCAACTATACCTTGGTTACATCTCTGTTCAGCTTCTTTACAGTGTTGCTCAGCTGCGCATTCTCCCTTAATAAACTTTCCTGCCATTCAGAAACAAAAAAGCTCAAAATCAACATAAATTTCTCACACATCACACAATTCCCTCCATTCCAATCAGAAAGCCGTTTTTTGTAACTTCCTACTGCCCACATAAACATTATATTTTAAAAATAATGAATTTTAAATATGAGCTAAAGTCAATTTCAAGTTTTAACTATAACTAACAACTTCAAATAGTTAAAAATCTTGAAATGCAGCAGATTAAGTGCGTACCGTACAACTTCGCATTTAATTATTCAGAAAATTCCTAACCATCCAACTAATTTAATGTTTTTTTTTTCTTCTAATGTTTAATAACTCTCACAATCACAGCTCACCTACTTTGCAACTTATTCTATAGAAAATCAAAACATTCCTACAATTCCTTCACTCCACGCAACCAAAAGCGAAACGGGTCCGGGTTTCAAAAAGAGAAAAAAAAAACGGGTGTGGGTGTGGAAGTCGAACCTTCTCCTGCTCAGCAGCAGCGAGCTTATCGGAAGCCTCGGCGAGCGAGGCGTCGAGAGACTGGAGCTGCGACTCCATGCCGGCGATGATGTTGTCGCGGTCGGCGAGGAGGTCGCGGAGCTCCGACACCTCGGATTCGAGGGCGTCGACACGTGTCGAGAGGGCAATGGAGGTGATTTTGCGCGCGACATCGAGCTGTTCGAATGGATCGAGGGGCAAAACCTCCAGCAATTCTTCGGGAAGGTCGAACCTCGACGATTCTTTCGCCAGCATATTTCTTTCTGCCTCTGTCTTTTCTATTTATTTGTTTATTTCGTTTCAATTCTTTTTTCTTTTTTTATGCTCTTCTTTTTGGTTTTGTTTTGGGGTTTAATAGTGAGTGTGTATGGATATGCGTCAGCCACAAGTGTATTTTAGAGGTCAATTATCAGGATAAGGAATTGTCTCTTTTCAAGTTTTTTTTTTTTCTTTTTTAAATAAAAAGAAAAGATTTTTTATGAATATATATACTCACCCAGTTTCCAAACATGTGTTCGAATAAGTGTTATTTCAAAATTCTATGTAAATTAATGACAAATCATTAAATTTATCTCTGTCTTTAATGCAAATTTTATACAGTATACCTTTTTAAGTTTTCATATAATGATTAGGTGTAAAGAAAGTAAAATTGTTCACAAGTGTGGATTGATGTCTAGAAAATACTTATTAGATGACAGGGAGTACAAAAAAAGTGCACAAAATAAATAGAGAAAATATTAGTATTATTTTGATTTTTACTAAAATATTATTAGATTATGAGTAGCAGCGTGCTCGATGTGGAGCTCGCTTACCATTGTAGAGCATGGAGATCGCAGTGAGCTCGCAAGAAAGAACGTGCACTTGCAAAAGAAGAAATGAGATTTATGGTGGGCCCATCCACCTTTAGAGCTCACAAACGGCCGAGCTCGCCGCTGACTCTAACGAGCGCACGAACTTGCTGTGACGTGGCCTGTGAACGAGCGCGATCTCTATGATTGTTGCTGCTCAAAGTCTTCAGATGAAGTTGATGAAATGAAACGAGTGGTTGTTTCATTTTGTTTTCCATGTGAAGAAGGTATTATTATGGGCGGTCATTGCCCCAGCAAGATAAATAATGGCCTGGATGTACTATTAGGCCGATAAATAATGGGTTGACCCGGCCCAAAAAATTATTGTAAGCATAAATATCAAAGAATGGAACCTGAAAAAACTTTTCTACTTCTTTAAAAAAAATCTACTTTAGATATTGAATTAATTTTTCAGCCAAATATATATAGAACGGAACGGTAAAAAAGTTTTAAAAATAATTAGACAAGAATGTTTAATCAATTCTTTAGACAAATAAGGCTGGAATTTATCAAGTGCTCAAGAGTGGAATGAGACAACCTTGTGCAAACTCTTATGGAATCTGACTCAAAAGAAAGACAAGATCCACCTGATCCATGGATATTGTGTGAAGAATCACATATGGCTATACTTGCTCAATCATCTTGGGTTATCAAAAAATCATTGTGGTCAGAATGTGATCTTCAAGCTAGATTCTTGATCAAGTTGGTATATACTGCAATGTGAGGGGAAGTACAAAGAGTACCATGGCATAAAATGCTTAGCCAAAATGTTGCTCCTCCCTAGAGTATATTCATCACTTGGCTAGCTATCTTAAATCGACTGGCAATATGTGCGAGGTTAGTGAAGTTTGGAGTCATCTTTGTGTTTTGTGCAAGAAAGAAAGTGAAACTATCCAGCATCTGTTCTTCAAATGTGATGATGTTTCAGCCAAGGTTTAGAAAGAGCTAAATATAGTTGGAGAGTGGAATCCAAGGATCTAAAGGAGAGTGGGAGGAGGAGAAGGTATTTATGATTTATGAACTCTCAATGTTACTACAAAACGGGAAAGCCATGTTGCGGTGTACAACATCTGGAAAGAGAGGAATTCGCGAAAGTTTAAAGAAAACATGGTGGATGCTATTATTCAACAATGCAAGTATATAGTTTCTATTTGATGTCGGAATTGAAGGAGCCAAAGTTGGTTAGGTCGTTGCTTCAGAATTTATTCTTTGTTGGCTTCATTCTATGTTTTGGATCCAATTTGGTGAGCATCACTTTCGATTTGTTCACATTAATTACCATGATTCTATTTTTATTCTAATATCTTAGAAATTATTATTAAGTTGTTTAAATTTATAAATTAATATATAAAATCAAAACATGATTTTTTAATTTTTCATTTCTTTGAAGTTAAATGTATAAATGAAAAAAATGACTTGAATGGACCGCGATTGTAATAAGTATCGGATGAGCATTCGGAATGATATATCATCACATAAATCGTGTATATTAGTGATAATTTAAATATGTATCAACCCCGTGATTGCAAATTAAAACTCATCATAAAATAAATGACATAGATTCAATGCTTGATCGATGATCAACACTTCGAATAAGTAAATAACTCAAATTAAGTTGATAAAACAGAACTCGAGTGGAAAAATCATTAAGGCGCAGAAAGTTAGCTCGATCTAGTCTCTAACTATTGAGTTGGAAGCAAACATCATATTCATCATAATTTGCTTCCATGGCAGACACCGTAGCTGTTCTTCCATATCAACTATCTCAAGACCAAACAAGCAGCTATTTTGAATTTTTACAAACTTGGGACGACAGCTCCAAAACAAAGTATCCAGAAAAGAAGGTGTTACTTTATCATCCATCAACTTCAACTTCTCCACCTCAGGAATAGCTAAATCATCTCCAACATAGCTAGTGTAATCCTCCCAATTTCCCGAATCCACATATATAATTTCTAAAAGACACCAATATAGAGAGAGAAACTCGAGATGGGCTCAACATTCTCAGAAATTGGCTCAACGTGCGGAACCATTTAAAACAAGGCTCATAGTTGTACCTTATGTCAATTTTAGAGTACTCCCATTGATCTCTACGACTACTTGTTATTTTCAAGTCAAAGCTATCCCACGGCAAATAACCCGAGAACTCAAATTTTCTAATATTTGGAAAATCGAACTCCACATTAACGATTTGACGCTCAAGTGACAGGACACAAAATCTTACATCGCTCAAGTCATTGTGAAGATGGCTAATCTCCAGTTCTTTAAGGCAAGGGAATTTAGCCCACAAATCATGATGTCTGGATTAGGCATCTTTGATATCCAAAAACTCAATGCACAGATACTTGACCTCCATCGCTGTCAGCCGTAATTGTTCTGTGATTCGCCATGAGAAGAAGACCTCAAAAGGTTTTGAGGTTTTAAATAACACCAAGCCGGCTTCTGTGTTTTATAATTATTTTGTTCTTGTCCTAATAAAAAACAATTTCATGCAACAATACTGATATGAGTTTATCCAAATAAAAATTAAGTTCGAATTGTTACTTTAATAAAAAATATACTTTTTATTTGGATTAATCAAAATAAAAGGTAGAAAATTGTAAAATAATGACTACTCTTTTATGAAGGTTAGGATATGATAAATTGACTCGTGCATGGTGATCATAAAAAAATTAATGGAAAGGTTGTAATTGTAAAGAAACGAACGTAAGAGCCATAATTGGGAGTAATTTTCTGTATTTTTCATCTACTAATCGTACACATATATATACACAAGAGATCTACACTAGAAAGGCTTATCAGCCCATATACAATACTATATATTAAAAGCCCATATATCTAAATATATTCCTAACACTCCCCCTCAAGCTGGAGCATAGATATTAATCATGCCTAGCTTGTTACAAAGATAATCAACTCTAACCCCATTAAGAGCTTTCGTGAAGATGTCTCCTAGTTGATCTTCAGACCTCATATATCCTGTAGAAATCAGTCCTTTCTGGATCTTTTCACGAACAAAATGACAATCAACTCAATGTGTTTGGTTCGTTCGTGAAAGACAGGATTAGAAGCAATGTGAAGTGCAGCTTGATTATCACACCATAACTTGGCTGATATAGGGACCTTCAACCATATCTCATTTAGAAACTCATGTACCCATAAGATCTCACACAAGATTTCGCCATAGCTCGATATTCAGATTCTGCACTTGAACGTGAAACCACATTCTGCTTCTTGCTTTGCCATGAAATCAAGTTTCCTCCATAGAAGACACAATAACCAGAAGTAGATCTTCGATCTTCTTTTGATCCTGCCCAATCAGCATCTGAGAAGCACTCAATCTTATTGTGACCATGATCACTATACACAATTCCCCGTCCAGGTGCCCCCTTCAAATAGCACAAAATCTGCTCCACTGCCTTCCAATGATTAACAGTTGGTGATGACATATATTGACTTACCATACTGACAGAATAAGCAATATCAGGACGTGTCACCCTCAGATAATTCAACTTTCCAACTAATCTCCTATATCTGCCAGGATCATCAAATAACTCACCATCTTTTGTAAGTTGTAAATTTGGAACCATTGGAGAGCTACATGGTTTCGCTTCCAACTTTCTTGTTTCAGAGAGTAAATCCAACACATATTTTCTTTGAGATAAGAAAATCCTTCCTTTTTTATTTCTCATCACTTCAACTCCTAGAAAGTATTTGAGCTCTCCCAAGTCTTTGGTATTGAACTGAGTATGAAAGAAAGCTTTGAGGGATGTAATCCCTTCAGAATCACTACCGGTGATCACAATATCATCCACATACACAACCAATAGAATGATACCACTTTTAGAATGCATGTAGAAGATGGAATCATCAGATTTACATTTCTTCATGCCAAACTTCTCAACAGCACGAGTAAATGTACCAAACCATGCACGTGGACTCTGTTTCAAACCATACAAAGATTTTTGAAGATAACACACCTTATGAGACTCCCCCTGAGCAACAAAGCCGGGCGGTTGCTCCATATAGATAGTATCATTAAGATCACCATGCAAGAAAGCATTCTTTATATCTAACTGGTGCAAGGCCCAATGATGAGCTACTGCCAAGGAAATCAACAAACGAATAGATGTAAGCTTTGCAACAGGAGAAATTGTGTCACAGTAATCAATACCATAAATCTGTGCATATCCCTTAGCAACAAGACGAGCCTTCAATCGATCAATGGAGCCATCAGGATTGACTTTGATAGTGAACACCCATTTACAACCAATAGCTCGTTTACCAGCAGGAAGATCCACCAAAACCCAAGTGCCATTACCCAACAAAGCATTGAGTTCCTCAATCATGGCAGCACGCTAACCAGGATGAGCCAATGCTTCCTCAACAAATTTAGGAATAGACTCAAGAGACACAACAAAAGCTTGAGAAGAAGGGGACAAATGTTTGTAGGAAACAAAAGCAGAAATATGATAGGTGCAAGAACGTTTACCTTTCCGAAGAGCAATAGGAAGATCATCACTGGAAGGAGGATCTATTGACGAAGATATTGGTTGAACGGGACACGATGTAGATGCGTTGGGAACCAATTCAGCAGTAGCAGGTACGAAAGGCGGAAGACGACGAGAGTTAGTGTGTAAGATAGGAGGCCTAGCAGACTCAGAAGAAGGAACAACCTGAGGAGTGACAATATAAATAAGAAAGTTTGTATCATCCTCCTCAGTAGGAGAAGGAGTGGAGTCCGGAGAGAAAAGTATATGTTCGGAAAAAGAGACATTAGCGGAAACAAGATACCTATTGAGACTAGGACAGAAACAACGATACCCCTTTTGTACTCTAGAATACCCCAAAAAGATACATTTCAATGATTTCGGATCCAATTTAGTAACTTGAGGCCTAACATCCTGAACATAACAAGTACTACCAAATATTTTAGGCTCAACAGGAAACACGGATTTGGATGGAAAAAGAACATGAAAGGGAGACTCACCACGAAGGACAACAAAAGGCATACGATTTATAAGAAAACAAGCAGTAGACACAGCATCAGCCCAAAAATGCTTAGGAACTTGCCGCGTAAATAACAAAGCTCTAGCAGTTTCAAGTAGATGCCTATTCTTTCGTTCGACAACACCATTTTGAGATGGTGTGTCAACACAAGAAGTTTGATGAAGAATGCCATTTTGCATCATATAAGTACGAAATGGAGCAGACAAATATTCCTTAGCATTATCACTACGCAAGATTTTCACAGACACTCCAAATTGAGTCTTAATTTCAGCACAGAAAGCAGAAAAATGTGTAAATAACTCAGAACGATTGTTCATCAAATAGAGCCATGTCATACGAGAATGATCATCAACAAAAGTAACAAAATAACGAAATCCATGTTTTGATATAATGGAACAAGGACCCCAAACATCAGAATGGACTAACTCAAAAGGAGCAGAAGCTCGCTTATTGACTCTAGGACTCAAACTAACACGATAAAATTTGGCAAACTGACAAGACTCACAATCTAAAGACGAAAACTTAGAAAGTTGTGGACACAACTTCTTCAAGGAAAATAAAGACGGGTGACCCAAACGGCAATGTGCTTCCATAAGAGTGACGGTTCTAGTACATGCTACTGATGAATGTTGTTCCGTATCTAGAATGTAGAGACCATGAGATTCATGTCCCCTACCAATAATCTTCTTCGTCACAAGATCCTGAAACAAGGAATAATCAGGAATGAATGAGATACAACAACGAAGATTGCGAGTAATTTTACTCACAGAAACCAAATTAAAGGAGAGTGTAGAGAGACTAAGAACAGAAGACAAAGGTAGGGAAGAAGTAGGATTGACAGTCCCCGAACCAACAACACGAGATTGTGAACCATCAGCTAAAGTAATAGGATAAGGAGTATCACAAGACTGAAAGGTAGAAAACAAAGTGGAGTTACCTGTCATGTGATCAGTAGCACCAGAATCTATGACCCAGTCGGAAGGTGAGGAAACAAGACAGACATTAGATTTACCTGACTCGGTAATAGCTGTGACAAAATTAGATTGTGGTGGAGTCAGTTCCTGATGTTGTAACAACCTCGCATATTCATTGGCAGAAATTGTGATAGAGTCACTAGATGGGCTAGAACGATTGCCACTATCAGCTACATGAGCGGATGAAGCTGGCTTCTTATTGCGCAATTTCGGGCAATCCCGTTTGATATGCCCAAATTCATGACAATAACGACACTCGACAGAAGCTGACCACTGCCCTTGAGTCGACTTTTGACCTTTGTTTCCGCTACCTCTATATTGTGGCTTCCCAGGCTCATATATCGGGGCACGACTAACAAGAACACTGCTGAGTGGAGGAGGTGGGGCAGAAGTCATGCGTTCAGTGCGTAGAATCCTACTAAAAGCCTCGTCCAGAGATGAAATCTTGGAATCAGATAGAACCTGTGATTTAGCCGTCTCAAATTCGGATGGAAGACCAGCTAAGAAACTCATCACAACCATCTTCTCCCTCTGAGCCTGTTGTACACTAACATCTGGATCAAAAGGAAGCAACACATTAAGTTGGCCATACGTCTTCTTGAATTCCATGAAATAGTCAATAATTGATCTATCCCCTTTTTCTGGCCTGTAGAACGCTTGACAAACATCATACATTTGAGAAAGATTGTCTTTTCCCGAATACAAGAATTCAAGATATTTCATGAGTGTCTTGACCGTCCGATAATGAGTAATCATCACAATCACCTCACTACTGATAGAGTTCCGTATCTGCAAGAACAACCGAGCATCCTCTCGAAGCCAAGCTTGTTTAGAAGTATCAGAATCTGGTGGATCATCACTCATATGATTATCCATAGACACACTTAACAAATAAAGTTCAATCGTCTGACGCCAATCCAAATAATTTGTAGGACTAAGTTTGTGTTCAGTAATTTTTGTCATCACAGGAATAACGTCAGTCGTTACATTTTGTTTGACTTCGGCTTGCTTGTCTCCAGACATAGTTAACCACACCAAATAGAATTCCAAGCGAAAATCCAAACGGAAACAGAATGCCAAACGAAAATCGAACCTGTACCAAACCGGAATCCAACACCAACCAGGTATTGACCCAAATAGGTACACGGACTGAAAGAGAATGTCGAGACGAGATGAACCAAACTGACCGGAGGGAATTCCGATCACTCACGCGCCCTCACGCGCCGGCGAAAGAAACTGGCGGCGGCGGACAGCGGTGGCGCGTGGGGACCACACGCGCGGCGGATGCCGGCGAAATTTCAGGCGTAGCTTCGCCGGAGAATAGCGCACCTCCCTGTACCGGAGGTGTCGAACGGGAATTCTTCGAATGAAAATGGGTAGCAAAGTAGTGAATGAGGGAGAAATTTTTTTTTTTAACTCCCATACCCTAAACCCTTGCTCTGATACCATGTAAAGAAACGAACGTAAGAGCCATAATTGGGAGTAATTTTCTGTATTTTTCATCTACTAATCGTACACATATATATACACAAGAGATGTACACTAGAAAGGCTTATCAGCCCATATACAATACTATATATTAAAAGCCCATATATCTAAATATATTCCTAACTGTAATTAAGCCCATGGATAATGAATAGTTGTATGTTGATTTAGTGTATGCCATGATTATCTCATTGTTGGGTATTTGAGTACTTAATCTAAAACAGGAATTCATGTTATATTATTTATTCATAATCACGATGTTATATCCTTATACCCCGTTGAAATTCGACGGGAATTAAAATTACGTTTTAATTGATACGTTTTAAATTTGAAAGTTATTTTTCTTACAATTCATTGAGAAAAAATTCAACATGGCAAGTGAATTTTAATACAAAAACAGGTGGGGGGAGGGTGGTTGCTCATTTATTTTTTAATCGACTTTATGTGGAAGTACCCAAAGTTAGGGGTAAACAAATTATATGAAAATTAGATATTCAAAATGAACTAAATTGAAGTACTAAATTCGGTTACGATCTTTTAGATTTTCAGATCGGTTCAGATTTTCATTTATGGTGTGTTTTCTTCGGTTGTAAGTTTACCACGGGAAAATGAGCAATAAATATATTCCCCCTCTAAATCCCTTTTTTCTTATACCTAATTTTCTAATTACAAAAAAAAAAAACACCCTTTCTTGTTTCTCCTATTTACTCCAAAGAGAGATAAGAATTTTACTGGTTTCTTCAGCATCATATCCACACACATTACCTTAATAATGTAATGCCCCGTAAATTCCTTACGTTCTTAAAATTTTAAAGTTAATTAAATAAATGGCTTTGCACGCCTAAGCTTACGATTTTAAATTCTAAGACTAACGGTCGAATCCGTTTTTGAAAATAAATTACGGAAGTCAGCTAGACGACTACTGTATTTAGGGTTAGCGCGTACAAAAAGTTTTTAGTTCGTGAACTCAGAACGGAAAACCGTCTGATTTTTACATTCACGAAATCGCGATACGAACTCGCCCGAGAAAGTTCGTTTTTATGATTTTCCGGACGAAACTCGGACTGTGTCGTCCCGAGTTTTTGTCAAAATAAATTTTGTAAATTTATTTTCCGATTAAGTTTTGTACGTTAGAATTTACGGTCAAATCGGATCGCGACGATTTAGCGCCGAGCGACGTTTTTCGTCGAACGTTTTCCGTAACGTCGGATCGCGCCGGAAAAAGCGCGTATTTCTTCCTTCTCCCTCACCCCAACCGACATCATCACCTCCTTAAGAGGATATTTATGTTTTATATTGTATTTTAGAGGACACCTTAGCTAATACTATTCCTACTTTACACCTTGCATATCTTATAAACTAAGTTAGCATTTTAAACTCATTTCCTTCCATCCCATCACCACAAAATCGGCTGCACCACCTCTCCATTCTCTCCTTCTTCATTTCATCATCTCCATTGAAGAGAAGCTCCAAGAACAAGAAGAAAACACACAAGTCTTCACTCTTCCATTCAAACCTCTTACGTTCTTCATTAATTCTTAAGGTAATTCCCTCCTCTTAACTTCTATCCAATTGGATTTCTTCTCTTTTATTTTTCTTCTTGATCGAAAATTATAACATTGGATTAGATGTTTTGATCTTGGAATAATGAAATTGGATGTGTTAGATGGATTAATTAGGGATTAAAATTGATCAAAACCAAGAACCCTAAACCCCCCCTAAATACCGAAAATTTTGTTTAATTAGTAGGGTTTTTAGTTTTCTCCAATTAATGATAGATTCATGCTTAATAGATGTTTAATTAGTGATTAGAACGAAGAGGAATCGAAAGCCCCATGTTTTTGTGAAATTCAATTAGGGTTTGAATGTTGAATTTAGGGGATTTTGCATGTTAGTTGATTTTGGATTTGCAATTGATTAATAGTTGTTATAAGAGGTTAATTAGTGGATAAATGGTGTTAATTGAAGAAGAAAAACACCCCCTTAATAATTATATGAAAACCGAAAATTATGGTAGAATTAGGGGATTTCATGTGTTGATGTTAATTGATGAATTGTTGATGGAATTATGTTGCAAATGATGTTAATGGATTATAGAATTAAATTGAGAATTTTCTAAAAATATTTAACGTAATGTAAGAGACGAAGAACACCTTATAAGTTGAAATATAATGATGTTATGACATGATTGCATGCATAGAAGTGATTCTCGTTAAATGTAGATTGACGTCGTAAAATTTGAACGGAATCCGACAACTTTGAAAAACGCTTAAGAGACGAACCTTTAGTCGTAACTAATAATCGAGAAGTCGAATGAGAATTCTAATTTGATATTATTGTCTATGATGAGCTCGAGAACAACTTTCTAGTTGACGTCATAAGCTTTCGAGCTAATATTATATGAGCTATAGTTATAGTCGAGAACTAGAACGTGTTTTGCATAAATTGTTGGTTTAGTAATTGTTAGTTGAAAGCGGCGTTTAGAACGTCGTGCTTTTGATCGAGTTTCGAGAAGGAGTTCACCACGTACGAGAGTACGTGATGACTGCCTTGAGGGTCCAGTTTCTAAAGAATTCGAATACGAGAGCTTAGAACGAACCTAAGACGTTATACGTCGAATCTATCGAGCAACTAGGGTTTTCGCGGCAGTTTTGCGACCCTCGCCGAAAACTGTAATTTTTAGCTCATTTATCGGATTTGCGATCCGTAAATTGGAGCGTAAACTAGACATCCCAATCTTTCCAGTCATACAGGGCTCATCCCCTTTTTCCAAATCCTCCGTTCTGGACAGCCTCCAGAGTTACTGGTTTGCGCAGTGAAATTTCAGTTTCAATCCTTCTAAGTTGTTTTGTTCGCAACTTAGTTTCTTTCGATCGTTTAAGCCGTATTAGTTAACGAATATCTTCCTACTGACCCTAGAGTCAAGTACAGAAGCTTTGAGTGTTAAAACCAGTCGAGATCTTATCTCTTATCCTTTCCAATAAGAAGTAGTAAGCGATAATTTTCATAAGTGATTAATGAACTAAAACGTAAATCGCCTAAGTTGATTCTTTCCAACTTAGTTCCTTATAATCTTTAAAGTCGTATTAAGTTACCGACTACCCTCTCTACTGACCCGAGAGTCGAGTATGAGACTTTTCGAGTTCTAACGGGATTAGTACGAGTCTCGTTCCCGTTTAAGTAAAATGAAACTAGTAAGCGTGCAAATGCCTAAAGAATGAAACGACTAAAACTTATTTCGATTCTCTTTGATCGATTATCTTTTACGATCCGTTTTTAAGTATTATTGTTTTACGATGAAGGAGGAAGTCAACTGTGAAGAAAGGACGGAAGATCCGAAGTTGGAAGCTTTTGCTTTTAGTTCTGTATATCGAGGTGGGCTTTTATATACAAAATAAAACGAGCAATGCTCGGAAAATCTTTCTTTATCGCTTTGATATCTGTGTTTTCAAAGTGATATTATGGCATGAACTGTTTTATGTTTTATGTGAGTTCTTTTGTACCTATCTGAGTCAACATTCGTGTTTTCCAGATTTAGAGTTAACCTAACTAGGTTAACTAACGATCGGCTCTGAGTTAGCTGCTAAGTGCTTTCCAGAGTTAGTGCACTTTGTAACCTGTGGTGTATGTGATATCCTGTTGAGGGGTACCAGCCACGGTGAATTAGAATTGGTCAAGATTGAACGTAACATACCAGAAAAATGCTTGCAAGCTAATTTGAGAAAAGAGTCAGAAAATGTTTAGTAGACGCGGGCTTCTTTTAATAAAACCCCGTCGTGCTACGAATTATGAAATGCCATATTTATCTATACTTATGATTATGATTTCGGCATCGTGCCCACTAAGTACGTTAGTACTTAGCCCTGCATTGTTTTCTAAATGTGCAGGTTGAAGCGACGGTGAGCGGCGACGGTTGATGTTGAGTTAAAGGATAGGATGCTTAGTTAGAACCCTTCCGCTGCCAAACTCTGAATAATCTTTTGAGATGTATCTTTGAAACAATACACTGTAGTTTAGTCTGTAAATATGAACTTAGCTTCTTTTGTGTACTTTTGTCGAGTATTCCTTAGGGATTAACTCTTTTTTATTTATATTCAAGTCTTGTTCATGTTTTATCGATGCCTTTCATGTATGTTTAGTCAGTTAGCCCCCTTCTTCCCTGCTTCTTTAATCCAACCCCAGTCGCACCCCGGCTTCTGCCGTCCCTCGGGATTTGGGGCTGTGACAAATAATAAATAAGTTGCACAATGTTATACTAATAAATAGATCATTTTTGAAGCAATTTATTTAGTTGAAATATATTCATCAAATTGTGTGTTCAGATTGAACAATGATATGAATATAACAAATTTATTCATTAAAATTAATCTGTTTCTCTAATTGTTATAGTCTTCTAAAATCAATGTGTGTGATTCATGAACATCTATTTTATACATATCAATAAATAAATACTCCCTCCGTTCTACTCAATTTGTCTACATTTCTTTATATAGATGTTCCACTTAATTTATCTACTTTCAAATAAGGAAAAAATTAACCGTTCAACACACTTTAAAAATAGTAGAACCTACCTCTTTATGTGTTTTTACCCTTATTTTCAAATTTTGTGCACATGACATTAAAAATAAGAAGGCTAAAGAAGTAGTATAAGATCCACAAGGGTTGAGTTACCCAAATTAAGACAAATAATTAATCCATAAGGGGATTGTCTCAATGGTGTCTTAATATAATTAATTTTGTAAACTATTTTTTGATTAATCTAAATAGAAATTCGAAAATACAAAATTTTAAATAAAAATTGAACATTACATTAATTAAAAATAAAAAATTACATAATTTAAAAATTATTTTAATTAAAAAATTTAATATTAATCAGAAATTAAAAAATGAGGTAATTAAGAAAAAAAAAATTAGCCCACAAATTAATAGTTGTAAAAAAAAATTAATCCACAAACATTCAAAATTATATTGAAAATAGTGTGTTGCTCGTCTTCTTCCTTCTTCTCCTCATCTGTCTACAAAATCTTCTCTATTAGGTATTTTTTTTTTCACTCGCCAAGAATAAGTCCCCATCGAGCTGTTCTGTCATAGCGAGACGCAGCTCGTACCCCTTGTCTCGACAATGGGGTGTCTCTAAAAAAGATCAAAAATGAAATTCCAAGTCTACGAAACTCATTTAGAACAAATAAAAAAATATTGACATAATAGAAGTAAGCGGTTCGACCAGACAACCTAATTCTAACGAAAAATCATTATTGAGTGTTGATGGAGATGAAGTTGCTCTCTAATTCTCAAGGAATTATGGTCTGCCTTAAGGAAACTAACTCTACTTTTAAGTCTTTTTATAAGTGTGGTTGCTTGTTTTATTAATATTATTTAATTTTGGACTTTTTAGCAATTTGTCAATCTTTGTTTAGTATATATAGCTTTATTCTACATGTTAGACGACAACCTTGAAGATTTATGAATGAAAATTAGGGTTCGTCCCCTTTTTAGTGTTCTTCTGGTGTTCTTTAAAGAATCAACATATTAACCCTTGTCTACTCTCTCGGTATACAATGTATCAACAGTAAGAATAGTTAATTATGTGTTCTTTGTATGCTTGCGCTGCATCAAGTGTCAAGACCATAACATGTATGTCAAACTAAACTTATCACATGTTATTTATTAGTTATTATATAAAATGAAGTTGGAACTACACACATCTTTGCATCGAAGAAAAGATGAAGTTTGTTGGATGAGAAAAAATGATTTATTTTTTGTTACAAAAATATAATCATGAAAAAAAAATTATGGTTGATATTTTTTCTCGTAAACATCATGGTCCGACGGGCTAGCCCGAAAGCTAAAGATTTAGGTTTAGGGCCGAGAAAATTCTAGCTCGAAAAAAAATTTAGCCCGATGAACTTAACCCGATAGGGTTATTATGAAGACCGAACGGCCTAACCGATTGACATAACTAATTGCATATTCATTTTTATAATTTTCGTTCCATTTTAAAAGAAACTTAATTCATTTGTCTATATGAAATTTTATTTTCACATGTAGATTTTTTAAAGAAAAATAATTATTTTTCACATGCCAAGTAAGATTTAATTTTAATTTAGTTCAAAATTACGGAAAAATTCAATAAAATCAAACATTGGTGAGTTTAGAGAGACATTTTAAAATTCGTGTGGAAAATGAGAGATGGATTAAAGTTCATGTATTTATATGCATTTCTACCAACACTTGAAATATGTTAGGAACTATCCATTTTCTGTAAAAGTTATGGGATATAATTAATAGGACGAAAGGGAGTATATTCGAAGGATCTCTAACATTTAGCTAATTTCTATTCATTTAAATAATTTTTATATTAGGTTTGTTATATTTTATGTGCAATAAATTTAAACAATTAAAATTGGATACGCTTTGCGAGAATTTCTCACTATTTTTTTCTTTAAAATTCAAGTGTTATCCAATAGTGATTGCAATTTTGTTATTATTAGAAAATGAAATATAAAATATTTATCTGGTAAAATTAATAACTAATCAAATAAGTAATGATGAACTTAAAAATTTTCAATAAAAATAAAATAAAGTAATTGATGTAAACGTATACGTACTGTGTAAGGCGTGAGTTGATTTTTTCAAAAAATTAATACGTATTGTAGAATTTGATATACTAATTGTAAGAGATAAATATGTGGTGTACAGATAAATACATGGTAATATGTATGCAATGTAAATTAGAACTTTATGTGATTTAGAATTTGATTTCTTTTAATATACATATATTTTTACATATTACATATATATATGAAAGAATAGCGTTAATGTTGGGAAATTTATTAATATGAGTTTTGATGAATTCCAAAACCGACTGACCCTAACCGAGTACATGTTGCCAGAACCTAATGTTAGAATTTAGGCTCGCTGTTTGAGCAAAGTTAAGATTTTATCTTTACAGGTCTCCAGCTGAAGATGGCAACAAGGCATTTCTCAGACAGAACATCAGTTATGATGAAAGACAACTGAGAGTTCATTTGTTCAGATGGAATGAGGGAGAAGTCTTCAGAACATCAGTTGTAAAGGCCAACTGAGGATTCGTCAGATGAGAAACAGTAGAGAGGAAGAGAACATTAGATGAAAAGGAAGTCATCTGAAGTTTCCAACTCAACTGACTAAATACAAGGAAGACAACTGAGGGTTCAGTTTCAGAACCTCAGTTGTAGAACTCAAACAAGAAGATCAACAACATGAAGTTCAAAGTCAGCTGAGAGTTCAACGGTTCAGTCAGAACATCAGCTGAAGACCACTCAGATAAAGATCAAGATTTTCAACCAACTAATCGAGGTTGAAAGGTTTAAGATTTGAATTTCAAAAGGAAGTCACATGAGGGTTTGACCGTTCAGTCATTACCCCATCTGGCCCAACACAAGGATGTCTCAGAAGGAAAGCAGAAGAGCACAGATGCCATATCGGGAAAGTCTGCAGAGATGAGAGACAAGCCATCGCTTTCAACGATCAGAGATCAATAGCTCCTCCAACGGCTAGTTGATTCTCTCCGCCTATAAATAGAGGCATTCTCTCATTCGAGAGACACGCGAGACAAGAGATAGAGAAGTGCAATCACAAGAAAATCAAGCGCAAGAAAAATCTGCAAAAATCATATTCTAAGAGCATCAGCAGCTGAGAGTTCAAGTGTGATAGAACATTAGTAGCTGAGGGTTCATAGAGTTATAATCTGTCTTAGATCTTAGTTTGAGTGTTTATTCGTTCAAGCTATAGATCTAGCTCTCATTCGTGATCGAGCTGTAGTTGGAAAATTCACCCACATACACACCTTAAAAAGTGTCTGTTAGGATCATACTCTTCATGTAATTGAGTAGCTAGGTCGTCAAGTACTCGCAAACTTGACATAGGTTGTTAAGTACCCGCAAACTTAACTGTAAAGGTTGACAAGTACCCGTAAACTTATTGCAACGGTTGCACAGCCCGGGTAAGCTGTGTGGAACTGTCCAGAAGAACTTGGACTGAGGTGTGAGGATTCACATCTCCCCGTGGACGTAGGAGGGTTATCTCCGAACCACGTTAAATCCCGTGTGTCTGTATTTATTTTTATTCAGTTGCTTATTGCTTTCTTATCTGATCAAACTAACCAGCATACAAATTGCATTTTTGCATATTCAACAGTTTTGGTTTTTGACCAACCCTGCACTAAAAAGCGTGAGTTGATATAACGAGTTTTAATTTCCACCACATTTCGCACAGCCTCACTCTTTCAGCTGAGGTTGCTTACTCAGCTGTGAGATTCCAACTGAGTCCGTTTTACTCGGTTGAAGTAATTTTTAAGGGTTAAGTTATAAAATCCTAACTGGTGTATTCCGCCCCCCCCCCATACACCAGTAACTCGTTTCGGGACCATCAGTTAAAAATACGAGAATTAAGATAAATAGGAATATTGAATTGTAGGCGCGCCACATAGTATGAATGTAAACATCGTTATTATAGTACTATATATTGAATAGATGATTGATTCCGCAATAATGTTTGAGTGAAGGAGTGATATAGCAAAATCCCCCCTTAGATTACAATGTTTGGCAAGGAACATAATATGGTAAATTTATAGCCAATTTTATGACTTTTGGACAATTATACCCTTACTATAGGATGGAAGTATATTTTCAGTTTTCATCCCAAAATCAAAAACGTGATTTTTCATTTCTCTTATTTTCACATTTGCAACATTCTCTCTCTCTAAAAATTCTCTCCCACCAAACCCTAAAAACTCTTCCACCCGCCGCCGTCCAGCCACCATTTTTCTCCTCCGCCCTCCGTCGTCCAGCTATCTCCCATTTCCGCCAGTGCCACCCTAAGCCGTCGCGCCACCGCCACCCTCAGCCGTCCAGCCACCTCCCACCTATGAGAAGAAGAAGCGGCATCTCCTCCATCCACTTTCTCTCTCTACGACTTTTTCTCCCCGTCTCGTCTCCTCCACCTCATCTCCTCCGCCTCGTCTCCACCGCCTCATCTCCTCCGCATGGCTTCCGAAAACGACCGCGATGAGCAACCCGATGGAGAAGAAGAACCAGTTCCTCCGATTCCAGCGACTACAAACAAGAAGAAGAAGATGGAAAAAAAGAGAAAAATGAAGAAAAAGGTAGAAGAAGAAGAACAGGATGAAGACAGTCGCGCCACCGCCGATAGTGAAGCGAGCGACGACGGCGTAGACGGCAGCGGTGAGGAATAGGTAAAATTTGAATTTCTCATATCCCGGCGTATATCTGCATTTTTTTTCTCAGATGTGTTTTTGTTCCCAGATCTGTTGCTATTTTATATTTTCGTAACATATTTCGCTTCGGAATTTCGGTAATATACATGTTACGAAATTACAATTTTGTAACATGTTTGTGGCAATTTGTGGCAATTTAAATGTTCCGTTTCGTAACATGCTACAAATTTCATAATTCGCAACACTATGTACGAATTTCGTATAGTGTTACGAATGTTGTAATTCGTAACTAACATGCATTTTCATAAGTGTATTTGAAATTATGAAATTAGAATTTTATAACATGTTTATGTCAATTTGAATGTTTCGGAACGGAAATTTTGTTGTATACATGCTACGAAATTCGTATATAGTTTCGAAATTCGCAACACTATATACGAATTTGTGTTAGAACTTGTTTGAATGTTCAAATCTAGTTTTTGGTTTCTCATATCTGTTTAGAACCCTAATTTGTAACATGTTTTTGAAATTTCGGTTATAACATGTTACGAAATTACAATTTCGTAACATGTTTGTGGCTATTTGAAGGTTTCGAAATTGAAATTTTTAAGTATATGATGTTGCGAATTTTGAATTTCGCAACATAATATACAGATTTCGTATATAGTATTACGAATTGTGAAATTCGTAACTAACTGTGCATTTTGATTAGTTTAGTTGAAGTTACGAAAGTAGAATTTCGTAACATGTTTGTGACAATTAAAAATATTCGAAATGAATCATTTTATGTTATGAAATTAGCATTCGTATTGAATAATTTGTTGCTAATTCATATTTTCGTATCACGTTTTTAGAATTTAGGTTATAACATGTTACGAAATTACAATTTCGTAACATATTTGTGGCTATTTGAAGGTTTTGCAACTGAAATTTTTAAGTATATGTTGTTGCGAATTTTGAAATTCGCAACATAATATACGAATTTCGTATATAGTGTTACGAATTGTGAAATTCGTAACTAACTGTGCATTTTGATTTGTTTATTTGAAGTTACGAAAGTAGAATTTCGTAACATGTTTATGACAATTGGAAAATCAGAAATGAATCATTTTATGTTACAAAATTAGCATTCGTATTGAATAATCTGTTGCTAATTCATATTTTCGTATCACGTTTTTGGAATTTAGGTTATAACATGTTACGAAATTACAATTTCGTAACATGTTTGTGGCTATTTTGAAGGTTTTGAAACTGAAATTTTTAAGTATATGTTGTTGCGCGAAATTACAATTTCGTAACATGTTTGTGGCTATTTGAAGGTTTTGAAACTGAAATTTTTAAGTATATGTTGTTGCGAATTTTGAAATTCGCAACATAATATACGAACTTCGTATATAGTGTTACGAATTGTGAAATTCGTAATTAACTGTGCATTTTGATTCGTTTATTTGAAGTTACGAAAGTAGAATTTCGTAATATGTTTGTGACAATTGGAAAATTTAGAACTGAATCATTTTATGTTACGAAATTAGCATTCGTATTGAATAATCTGTTGCTAATTCATATTTTCGTTTCACGTTTTTGGAATTTAGGTTGTATATGTTACGAAATTGTAATTTCGTAACATGTTTGTGGCTATTTGAAGGTTTCGAAACTGAAATTTTTAAGTATATGTTGTTGCGAATTTTGAAATTCGCAACATAATATACGAATTTCGTATATAGTGTAACGAATTATGAAATTCGTAACTAACTGTGCTTTTTGATTCGTTTATTTGAAGTTACGAAAGTAGAATTTCGTAACATATTTGTGACAATTGGAAAATTTAGAAATAAATCATTTTATGTTACGAAATTAGCATTCGTATTGAATAATCTGTTGCTAATTCATACTTTTGTATCACGTTTTTGGAATTTAGGTTATAACATGTTTGTGGCTATTTGAAGGTTTTGAAACTGAAATTGTTAAGTATATGTTGTTGTGAATTTTGAAATTCGCAACATAATATACGAATTTCGTATATAGTGTTACGAATTGTGATATTCGTAACTAACTTTGCATTTTCACAAGTTTATTTGAAGTTATAAAATTATAATTTCTTAACATGTGTTACATGTTCTGAATTACTGAATTGGTTTAATTGTTTGATTATTGTAGATCGAATGGACATTCAAAAGAAAGAATCTTGCAGTCAAGCACCACCGGATCATCCTAACCGGTGGTGAGTGCACAACGAACGATATTAGGTCTGTGTTTGAATCCTTCGGCAACAAATCTATCCGGACGTTGAAGCAATAAGCAATAAATTCATATCACAGTCATAATTCATTGTTACGAATTAACGCTTTCGTATCACATTGTTATGATTTAATGTTACGATTTTATGTTACGAAATCAGAATTTCGTATCACTATGCCTTGACTTTCTGTTAAGATTTTATCATTCCGTATCAGTTCCATGTTACGAATTTTATATTTCGTATCTTGTTTCTCTGTTACGAATTTTACATTTCGTATCAATATGCCTTGTTTCTCTTTACGAATTTATGATTTCGTATCACTTTCTCATAATTTCATGTTACGATCTTATGAATTCGTATCAGTTTGTCATGATTCCATGTTACGAATTCAATATTTCGAATCAAATGTGTCTTGTTTCTCTATTACCAATTTATGATTTCGTAACACCACGCTACATGATAAAGCAATTACGAAAACAAACAAGACGTAACACCAAAACATAATCGTAACAAATCGTTTCGTTACGAAATCAACAAATAGTAATAAATCAATTACGAAAACAACAAATCGTAAGACAAAAACAATCTTTAATTTTGTGTTATGAATTTCATACATTCGTAATATAAGACATTACGAATTCATACAATTCGTAACAACAATATCATCAATCATTGATTTCGTATTACGAAATTAATAAATTCGTAACATAACAGATTACGATTTTGGCATTTCGTATCACTTTGCCTCGACTTCCTGTTAAAATTTTGGCATTTCGTTTCTGTATGCCTTGATTCCATGTTACGATTTTGTCATTTCGTATCACTATGCCTTGACTTTCTGTTAAGATTTTATCATTTCGTATTAGTTCCATGTTACGAATTTTACATTTCGTATCTTGTTTCTCTGTTACGAATTTTACATTTCGTATCAATATGCCTTGTTTCTCTATTACGAATTTATGATTTCGTATCACTTTGTCATAATTCCATGTTACGATCTTATGATTTCATATCAGTTTGTCATGATTCCATGTTACAAATTCAATATTTCGAATCAAATGTGTTTTGTTTCTCTATTACCAATTTATGATTTCGTAACACCACGCTACATGATAAAGCAATTACGAAAACAAACAAGTCGTAACACCAAAACAAAATTGTAACAAATCGTTTCGTTATGAAATCAACAAATAGTAATAAATCAGTTACGAAAACAACAAATCGTAGACAAAAACAATCTTTAATTTTGTGTTAAGAATTTCATACAATCGTACCATAAGACATTACGAATTCATACAATTCGTAACAATAATATCATGAATAGTTGATTTTGTATTACGAAATTAAAAAATTCGTAACATAACATATTACAAATTCCTCAAATTTGTAACATCAACATCGTCAATTTCCTTGCAACGAATTAATAAATTTCATATTACGAATTTGGTAACTTCGTAACATTTTATATTAAGAATCCATCAAATTCGTAACACTTAGCATTACGAATTTCGTATCTTGTTTCTCTGTTACGAATTGTACATGTTACATTTCGTATCTTGTTTCTCTGTTACGAATTGTACATTTCGTATCAATATGCCTTGTTTCTCTATTACGAATTTATGATTTCGTATCACTTTATCATAATTCCATGTTACGATCTTATGAATTCGTATCAGTTTGTCATGTTTGTGGCAATTTGAAAATTTCGAAATTAAACATGTTATATTACGAAATTAGCATTCGTATTGAATATTCTGTTGCTAGTTCATATTTTCGTAACACGTTTCTTGGAGTTTAGGTAATAACATGTTACGATTTCAACATTTCGTATGAGTTCCATGTTGCGAATATGACATTTCGTATTAATATGCTTTGTTTCTCTATTACGAATTTATGATTTCGTATCGTAACAAAATCGCAAAATATAGAAAAAAACACAACAAAACCCAGCAAAACACAGATCTTAAAAAACCTCAGCAACTAATCTATCAAGTCACAAAATCGGAGAAGAAAAATTTAAGAGGTGAGAGAAGACGACGATGGCGAAAGAAGATCGATAGCGGGAGAGAGGAGATCGTATCGCCCGCGAGAAAAAAACATAGAGAAAGAACAGCGGCGGCGGTGGCGAGAAGATCGACGGCGAGAGAAGATCGACGGCGGTGGAGAGAGAGAGAGAGAAGAAGAACAGCAGTGACGACGGTAAGAAAACAGAAAAAAAAAAGATGAAGAAGAAAAAACGCAGAGAAAGTAGAGAAGGAATAGCAGCGGCGGCGGCGAGAAGATCGACGGCGAGAGAAGATCGATGACGGCGGAGAGAGAGAAAGAAGAAGAATAATGGCGGCGGCATGAAGAAAACAGAAAAAAAAAGATGAAGAAGACAAAACGCGGAGAAAGCAGAGAAAGAAGAAAAGAAGAGTAGAAAGAGAAAGAAGAAAAAAAAAATAAAAGATGAGAGAGAAAAGGAGAAAAAGTGAAAGAAAAGGGTATTTTTGTCCAAAACCACATCTTTGGCTAGAATTGTAATGCCCCGGAAATTCCTTACGATCTCAAAAATTTAAAGTTAATTAAATAAATGGCTTTGCACGCCTAAGTTTACGATTTTTAAATTCTAAGACTAACGGTCGATGCCGTTTCTAAAAATAAATTACGGAAGTTAGCTAGACGACTACCGTATTTAGGGTTAGCGCGTACGAAAAATTTTTAGTTCGTGAACTCAGAACGGAAAACCGTCTGATTTTTACATTCACGAAATCGCGATACGAACTCGCCCGAGAAAGTTCGTTTTTATGATTTTCCGAACGAAACTTGGACTGTGTCGTCCCGAGTTTTTGTCGGAATTAATTTTTATAAATCTTTTTTTTTCAATTAAGTTTTATTCGTTGGAATTTTTTTTGGACAAATCGGATCGTGACGATTTTGCGTCGAGCTACGTTTTTCGTCGTCCGATTTCCGTAACGTCGTATCGCGTCGGAAAAACGCGTATTTTTCCTCCCTTCCCTCTCATAACTGATTTTTCTCTCCCATTTTTAGCATTATAGCTTATTTCTTCCATGTAGTATTATTTTATATACCTACTACTATTCAAACACTATGCACTATTCACTCTAACCTAATATATATATAGCTATGTTGCATCAACAAAATCACATCTCCTCCCTCATCAACCCAAAATTGGCAGCCCTCCTCTCTCCCTCTCTCCCATCTTCTTCTTCCACCATTGTTGCATCTCCAAGCTCTTGAAGAAGAAAATCACACAAGCCCTCTTTCATCCATCAAAAACTTGTTATTTCCTTTAGTAAAAACCAAGGTATTCACCTCTTCTATGTTTCTATCCATCCAACATCCTCTTCTCTTTATTTTCTTTTTGATCAAAAATTTAGGGGTGAAGAACTAGATGTTTTGATCTTTGATTAGCTTAATTAGTTGTGTTTGGATGTGATTCCTAAGATCAAAATTGAAGAAAAATCAAAAGCCCTAACTCTATGTCAAAACCGAAATTTAGGGCATTTGTGTAGGTTGATGGAATTCTTCAATTGAGGTTAAATTCATGCTTAGGAAGTGTTTAATTAGTGATTAGAACCAAGAGAAATCGAAAGCCCTTTGTTTGTTGAAATTGATTTAGGGTTTGGGGTTTGAAATTGGGGATTTTTGCATGTTGATGTGTTATTGGACTTGAATTGATTAATTGATGTTATAATAGGATGATTAAGAATTAAATGATGTTAATTAATGAAGAAAATTACTCTCTTAAACAATTTATAAAAACCGAAAATGAGTAAGAAATTAGGAGTTTTCATGTGTTTGATTTAGATGGTGTTTGGTTGATGAAATAATGTTGTAAATGGTATTAATTGATGTTAGGAATTTATTTGAGAATTTTCTAAAATTATTTGGTGGGATGTAAGAGACGAAGAACTCGTCGTAAGATGAAATATAGTGTTGATGTGAAGTGATTATATGCATGAAAGCGATTCTAGTTAGATGTTGATTAATGACGTAGAATTTGAACGAAATCCGACAACCTTGAAAATTGTGTAAGAGACAAACCACTAGTCGTAACTACTAACCGAGAAGTCGAATGGGAATTCTAACTTGATAATATCGTTTATGATGGACTTGGGAATAAATTTGTAGTTGATGTCATGAGCTTTCGAGCTAATATAATATGAGATATAGTGATAGTCGAGAACTAGAACGGGAAATTGATAACTTGTTGGTATAGTACTTGTTAGTTAAAAGCCGACGTTTAGAACGTCGTGCTATTGGACGAGTTTTGAGAAGGAGTTCATCACGTACGGGGGTACGTGTTGACTGCCTTGAGGGTCAAGTTTCATAAGAAATCGAATACGAGAACTTAGAACGAACCTAAGACGTTACACGTCGTTTCTATTGAGCATCTAGGGTTATCGCGGCAGTTTTGCGACCCTCGCCGGAAACTGTAATAACTTTTAGCTCGTTTATCGGATTTATGATCCGTAAATTGGAGCGTAAACTAGATATTCCAAGATTTCCAACGGTATAGAGCTCATGCACTGTTTCCAAAACCTCTGTTCTGGACAGCCTCCAGAGTTACTGTTTTGCGCAGTAAAATTTCAGTTTTCATTCTTCTAAGTTGTTTAGTTCACAACTTAGTTTCTTTCGATCGTTTAAGCCGTTTTAGCTAACGAATATCTCCCTACTGACCCTAGAGTCAAGTACAGAGTCTTGAGTGATGAAAACCAGTCGAGATCTTATCTTTTATCCTTTCAAATAAAGAAGTAGTAAGCGAGAAATTCCATATGTCGTTTAAAGAACTAAAGCGTAAATCGCCTAAGTTGTTTCTTTCCAACTTAGTTCCTTATGATCTTTTAAGTCGTATTAAGTTACCGACTACCTTCTCTACTGACCTAAGAGTCGAGTATGAGACCTTCCGAGTTCTAAACAGGATTTGAACGAGTCTCATTCCCGTTTAAGTAAAATGAATCTAGTAAGCGTGCAAATGCCTAAAGAATGAAGCAACTAAAACTTATTTCGATTCCTTTTGATCGATTATCTTTTACGACCCGTTTTTAAGTATTATTATTTTACGATGAAGGAGGAAGCCAGCATTAGAGACAGGACGGAAGATCCGAAGTTTGGGAGCTAGTGCTTTTAAGTTCTGTAATACAAGGTGGGCTTTATATATAAAATAAAACGAGCAATGCTCGGAAAATCTTTCTTTATCGCTTTGATATCTGTGTTTTCAAAGTGATATTATGGCATGAACTGTTTTACGTTTTATGTGAGTTCTATTGTACCTATCTAAGTTAACATTCGTGTTTTCCAGATTTAGAGTTAATCTAACTAGGTTAACTAACGATCGGCTCTGAGTTAGTTGCTAAGTGCTTTCCAGAGTTAGTGCACTTTGTAACCTGTGGTGTATGTGATATCCTGTTGAGGGGTACCAGCCACGGTAAATGAGTTTGGGTCAAGATTGAACGTAACATACCAGAAAAATGCTTGCAAGCTAATTTGAGAAAAGAGTTAGAAAATGTTTAGTAGACACGGGTTCCTTTCAATAAAACCCCCGATGTGCTACAAATTATGAAATGCCATATTATCTATACTTATGATTATGATTTCGGCATTGTGCCCACTAAGTACGTTTGTACTTAGCTCTGCATTATTTTCTAAATGTGCAGGTTGAAGCGATGCGAGCGGCAACGGTTGAAGTTGAGTTGAAAGATAGGATGCTTTAGTTAGGACTCTTCCGCTGCCAAACTTTAAGTCTTTTGAGAACTTGTCTATTGAACAAAACTCTATAGTTTAAGTCTGTAAACTGGAGCTTAGTTCTTCCGTATACTTTTGTCGAGTAATCACTCGTGATTAACTCTTTCTTTGTTATGTTCAAGTCTTGTTCATTGATTGTTTGATGTCTTTTACGTATGTTAGTCAGTTAGCCCCCCCTTCTTCCCCGCTTCTTTAATCCAACCCCAGTCGCACCCCGGCTTCGGCCGTCCCTCGGGATTTGGGGCTGTGACAAGAATTTAACCATATTAAGTTCTTTGACAACTATTGTAGTCAACCTAGTCAAAGTGGCTATATGGATGGATTACCTCATAATGTTTTAACCGTATTTTATATTTTACTGAATATTTTATTTAATTGTAAACTCCTCTGATATAAATTAAAAGAGTTGGTCTCTCGTGAGACGCGTCTTACAAGGTGAGACACGCGTGTGGCACGTGCACTGCACGCGCGCGCTTCACGCGCGGCGCGTGTTGTGCTCGCGCCCTTTTTTTTGCCCATATGCACACCATTTAATTTTCATATGCACACCGAAGAGCATTCACATGCACCAACTTTTTCTAGTTTTTTATTTTTATTTTTTTATTTATACTGTTTTTAATTCCGATGGAGCCTTCGGCTCCAATTTTACGCCTCCCATTCAGCTCCGATTTTACGGCTCGGTCTTCGCTCCGATTACTAATATAAGGATAATTTTCAGGCAACAATTTGGACTTGTACGGCTTGCTTTGAGGCCTTCGGCTCCCCTCACTCGAATCTTGATCAAAGAAGAACCGGCAAACAAAACAACGAAGAGGCAAACTAAAAAAAAAGAGTACAAAATAAATTTGGAAATTTAAAAAATAAAAATCGAAAATTGGTTGTGCATATGGAAATAGAATATGGTGCATGTCGGTTAACATGCTTGTGCATGTGAATACACTTTGAAGTGCATATGACATGATTAAAAAAAAAAACAAGTGAAAAAAGGTTGTGCATATGAACATAAAGTGCAGTGCATATGAATATATGGTGATGTGCATATAGACTTGTTGCCAAAAAAAAATTGAATAAAAAGTCAACGATTGACCAGGTCAACTCGGATCTGGATCGGGTCAACCCGATCTCACAATGTGAGACCCGTCTCACTAGAGAATTACCCAAATTAAAAACTTCAAATTAAGGATTTAATTATTAAAATATTCAACATGTTTATAATTCCAAAAAGTATTTTACTTGTAGATAACATCATCTTGTTAGGCTGTGGGCAGCGGAGCGCTCGCGAGCGTGCTCGCTGCCCCAGCGAGCTTCAATAGCACGCTCGCACCCTGTTGGCGAGCTCGGCACGCGTGCAAGCGTGCTCTCTACGCCGAGCGTAAGGACTGGTGAGCTCGCTGACGTGGAAGGATACTTGGCGATCGCTAGCCGTTGCGATCGCCAACGGTCACCAACGAGTTTAAAAATTCCTATAAATACCTCATTTTTCTCCCCTATTTCATACACCAATCTCTTCAATTCTCTCTCAAATCTCTACAACACCTTCATATTTTTGTTTATTTCATTCATTTAAAAAAATCATGTCGGACGACGACGATTATTTCAACGCTAGAATGGAAGAATTCAGACAGTTTAGTGCTCAAATTCCCGTCATGTTCGGCAATCTCATGGCGAAGGCCACCGACGCAATAGCCGAGGAAGAGGAGGAGAAGGAGGCGGCAGCCGCCGCGACTGCCACCCAAAGTTCAAAGAGAAAAAGGACGGTGGTGCCTCGTGATCACCTTGATGCTGAGATCCGTCTTAATGCGGATTACTTCTCTGAGTTTCCAACATGGGGCGAAGACGTGTTCCGGCGCCGCTTTCGTATGAGCAAAAAATTGTTCAACACAATCTTCAGGGCGGTTGAGGCTCGAGAGCCTTATTTTCAGCAACGAGCGGATGCAACGGGGAAACTGGGGTTCACGTCACTCCAGAAATGCACTATGGCATTGCGGCAACTCGCAAATGGCGGATGCGCTGATCAATACGACGAGTATCTACGGATGGGAGACAGCACTGATCGGCAATCGCTTGATTATTTTTGTCGAGCGATCATATCTGCATTCGGCGGCGAGTATTTGCGGGCACCAAACATGGCTGACTGCAACCGGCTTTTGCAAATGCACAAATCGAAGCACGGCTTCCCGGGCATGCTTGGTAGCATCGACTGCATGTATTGGCAGTGGAGGAACTGCCCGAATGGGTGAAGAAGGGCGTACACGAATCAGAAGAAGGGGCACCCCACAGTCGTGCTTGAAGCTGTTGCCTCTCAAGATTTATGGATTTGACACGCATTTTTCCGAGTTGCCGGCTCAAACAACGACATCAATGTGCTCAACCTGTCTGACGTGTTCCAAGATCTTCTGCAGGGAAAGAACCCCGCAGTAACTTTCTTCGTAAACGGCACTCAGCACAAGATGGGCTACTATCTAGCTGACGACATTTATCCATGTTGACCAACCTTTGTGAAAACTCTCCCGTGCCCGATCGAGCCGAAGAGATGTTTATTTGCGAAGAAATAAGAAGCCGCACGCAAGGATGTGGAAAGAGCTTTCGGCGTTCTCAAAGCTCGTTGGGCAATAATTAGTAGGCCGGCGCGTTCCTGGTTCCGAGAGACTTTATCAGACATCATGTATGCTTGCATTATTTTGCATAACATGATAGTTGAAGATGAGGGCGTTTCTATAACTAATTGGAGCCCAGACGAAGAAACAACCTCCCAAGCCCAACCGAGTTCGAGTACGAGACAAGGAGCCCCGGCTAGCTTCGCAGACTACCTGAAGCGGAAAAAAAGTATTCGAGACCAAAGAGCACACGCAAAACTCGAGAATGATTTGATCGAAGAAATTTAGAAACGCTTCAGAGATAACATGTAAATTTTTCGCATTTTTTCTATATATGTTTTTAATTTAAATGAATAAAATATTTATTTTCATAAAAAAAAAGAAAAAATTGGCAAGCGAGCTCGACAATGTGACTACTGCGAGCTCGCCGCCACGTGACGATCAAAATGATCAGCAAGCGAGCTCAAATGCTCGCCATTGCATATAGTCTTACTAAGTGATGCTCGTGATTTTCAGTTTCCAGATTTTACTGGTGATGGGAGAAGGGTGCTTTATGGGGTTTGATTGTTTTGCGAGATCCAAGATGACATTGTTTAGTTTCGGCAAGGAAAATAGGACTTGATTTTTGCGGCAATTGTGTATGAATTGCGTGATTTTGCTTGTGTGAGAAAGTTTAATTAAATTTATTTTATCATCAGATGTTCTGCTGCGCCTGACCCCATTGACAGAGTGCAGAAAATGGGCAAATTGGATAGTTAGAGTTAAGATTTTAATGGGTTTAGAAATGGGCATAAAATTTTTGGGGGAAGTTTCAAGTATAGTGTTGTTAATGTATGAGTTACTATTCATAACAGAGCAAAAATTCAAAATGCTCCTTTTCAAACACAAAAGATAAATTATAACCTTTTTGTTAAAAAAAAATTTAAAATATCCTTTTGAGTTTATTTAGGACTTTTATGCCCTTTATGTATACAAGAAGATTGCATTTAATTTGTATCATACACGAAGATTAATTTCTTGTATGAATTTCCGGCGAAATCTTCCGGCGACATTATCCGGCTAAAAAAATTCCGGTGAAATGTTTCCGGCTAATTTTTCAGGCGAAAAATTTCCGGCAACAATTTCCGGCTAATTTTCCAGCGAAAATTTGAATCATACATGAAGCCTAACTTCATGTATGATGCATACATGAAAGTCAGTCTTCGTATATGTATAATACATGAAAACTTATCTTCATGTATGATACAAATTTGATTTTTTTGGAGGCAAAATTTTCGTGTATGATGCATACATGAAAGTCAGTCTTCTTGTATGTATAATACATGAAACTTATCTTCATGTATGTTACAAATTTGAACTTTTTGGAGGCAAAAATTTCCGTGTATGATGCATACACGAATTAGGCTTCTTGTATGATCCATACATGAATGTTAGTCTTCGTGTATGATGCATACATGAAGTTAGGCTTCATGTATGATTCAAATGTTTGCCGGAAAAATTCGTCGGAAATTTTTCGCCGGAGAAATTCGCCGGAATTTTTCCCCAGAGAAATTCGCCGGAAGTTTTTCGCCGGAAGTTCATACATGATTCAAATGAAAGTTAGTTTTCTTGTATACTCATTAAGGGTATATTAGACTTTTTACAACTCAAAATGATATTTTGCAACTTTTAAACTTAAAGTGGTATTTTGCAACTTTTGTTTAAAAAAAGGGGTATTTCACCACATTCCCTCTTCATAAAATGGGCTCAGGATTTAATGCAATCTCGTATAAAAATTAAGTGCGGTGCTCTTTGTTTCATTTTTGGGGTTGCCGGCTCCAGCAACGACCTCAACGTCCTCAACCAGTCGCCCTTGTTCACTGACGTGCTTGAGGATAGAGCTCCACCGTGCACCTTCACCGTCAACGGACACCGCTACGACAAGGGGTACTACTTGACCGACGGGATCTACCCTTGTTGGCCTACCTTGATCAAATCGCCGAGGGTTGAAACCGACCTAAAGACGGCGAGGTTCAAGAAGATGCAGGAGTCTGCCAGAAAGGACATAGAGCGAGCCTTTGGAGTGCTCCAAGCCCGATGGGGAATAATCCGCGCTCCGGGTCGGTGCTGGTACAAGAAGCATCTCCGAGACATCATGTTCGCGTGCATTATTTTGCACAACATGATTATCGAAGACGAGCGGGAAGATGTGGAGAATTGGAGAGAGGACTCCGACTCTCCGTCCAGTAGCGGGGTACACTTGCGGACAACTCCGATCTGCTTTCGGCAATTTATGCAACGGAATGCCGACTTGAGAGATCAAAAAAAGCACCATCGGCTTACCAATGATCTCACCGAGCACCTCTACCAAAAATTTGGTCCTCTTTGGAAGTAGTCTAGCACTTTTAATTAATGTAATATTTTTTATTTTAATTATTGTAATATGTTAATTTTTTTTAATTAATGTAATGTTTAATGTTATTTTTATTAATAAAATTTTATGAATTAATTTAATAAATAAAAATGAAGAATTTTTTAATATTAAAGATAGAGCACCCTTAGAGCACCCTTGCATTGCAGGGGTAGAGTATTCTAAAGGTGCTCGAGTGCTAGAGCACCCCTTAGAGCACCCTAAGGGTGCTCTAAGGAATATGGATAGCCTAAGAAAGTTGCATATTAAGCTGGATTCAACATTGTTGTTACGTGTTTTTAAAAAAGTTATCAAAGATTTAAGTAATTTTCAGCCAAATACATAAAAAAACGGAACAGTAGAAAAGTTTTTCAAAGTATTCGGCAAGAATATTAATTAATTTTTAAGCTAAACATATGTGGCTGTAGCGGAGCCGGCATGGGGTCATGGACCCTCATTTTTTTTTTAATTTTATTACTCCTTCCGTCCACAAATCAAATACTCATTTAGATTTCGGCACGGAGATTAAAAAAATTGATAAAGTTATTTTAAGTGGGATAAAAGTTAGGATGTAAGGGTAGTAGGATAATGACAAAAAAATAGTGGTATTGATAAAAAAATTGTAGTATTGACCAAAAAGTAGGAATAAAGTTGTTGGAAGGTGGGCCATCAATGACAAAGGGTAGTAAATAAAGGAAAAGTTGGAGGGTATGGTTATACAAAAAGGTAAATAGGTATTTGATCTGTGGACAAAAAAATATGGGTAAGTAGGTATTTGATTCGTGAATTGATGGAGTAGTATATATGTATATATATTTGATGTTTTGATTTTTTTAAGTATATTGATATGTATTGAATTTAATCATCCTTCTTTTCTATTCTTTATAATACCAGTAAAAATCTCAATTCTAAATTCACTGCTTGCTTTTTTTTTGTGATCCTGATAACTAGAATATTATTAAAGATTAGTTATTTAGAATTTGGTTAGTAAGATGCATATGGAAGACACATTTATTTATACATTATCTCTATTTTTAATTATAAAATAATTAAAATATCATGATAATTAATTATAATATAATTTGTAGTTGATGCATGATTGTTAATTATATTGTTAAAAGTACAGTAAAATAGTTATTTTTAAATTTTGAACAATATCGTGTTATATATACTATTTCTATTGAACTATTATTTATTCAAAATATTACTTTTAAATTTTTATATTTAGTTGGACCCCCACGAAAAAATTCCTAGAATAATAATGTAGAACGGAACAATAGAAATGTTTTCCCATATTCGGCAAGAGGTTAGAGGTTAGATACTTAAGACCCTAATATATAACAACAAAAACAGCAACCTTATAACAACCTAACTATCCAATCTCTAAAATTTTAATTAAGAGGGGTTTTTGAAAGTAGTCATTCTCATAATGTTTTTTTGAAATTTTGGCCCTTCTCATAAAAATTAGAAATTTTGGTCATTTTGGTCATTTATACCCCTCCTTTTTGGAAATTACCAACTACAACAAGAATAAAGAATATTTTGTGACTTTATTACTTTTCATCCTACCCTTCACCTTCTAACCTCCTTTCCGCCGCAGCTGCAATCGGCGGTGGTCACAAATTTTTTTTATGACTCACCAAAAAAAAAACACCAACTCTCAGTCGCCGCCGTCGTAGTCGCCGGTGTTCATAAAATATCTCACCAAAAAAGAACCACCATCTCTAAGTCGTCGCCGTTGCGCCGCCACCACCACCACCGTCGTCGTAGGTGCTAACAAAAAAAAATTGTGACTCACCAAAAAAAAAAAATATTACAAATCTTTGCTTGCTCTCTGTTGTTGGCGCCGCCACCGCCACCACCGCCGGTGGTCACAAAAAAAATTTGTGACTCACAAAAAAAAATTAAAATCATTGCTTCTTTTCTGCCACCGCCGATGCCGTCGCTGGTGGTCACAAAATTTTGTTTTGTGACTCACCAAAAAAAAACTATCTCTAATCGCCGTCGTCGCATGTGGTTACAAAAAAAAATTGTGACTCAACAAAAAAAAACAACTCGTAGCTGGCACCGCCGCAGTCCGGGGCTCACAAAATTTCTTTGGTGACTCACAAAAAAAACTATCTCTCAGTCATCGCCGTCGCCGGCGGTCACAACATTTTTTTGTGACTCACAAAAAAAATTAAAAATAATACATAGGTAGGAAAACGAAAATATTATGAGTAACACACAAAAATTCTGATGAGTAACACACAAAAATATATAAAATACTAAGGTACCAAAACAAAATTCTAATCAGTAACAAAATTTTGATCAGTACCAAAAACTTATTTGTGAAATCACAAAAAAAAAAAAAATACAGAGTTGGTGGTGGTGGTGGCGGCGGCGCCATCGCTGTGAATCGAGGATCAGGATTGCACAGTTTGCTTCGTCTCATCGTCAAATTAGCATTTAATAGGCCAATAGGAATTTTCTAATTGAATATTTCTACGAAAACTAAATAAATATATCTAATTAACATATATACATGGAATTCTCTTTATCGTTCATTCATATTTTTCTAAAATTTTCAATCATTGTGTGCTAAAAAATACTTTTCATATCACAATGAGTCTAATGTATGAATAGCTAAAAAAGAAAAAAAATATTGAAAATGCAAATATATTTTTCTCGCCTCTGACTAAGGTTAGAGATATCAATTTATCATAAATCAACAAAACAATTCAAACCAACGAGACAATTCTAACACATATTTGAAGATTTTATATTGTTAATCTATACCCATATATATATATTTTGTAATATTTTAAAATATCATATTGATTTTGAATGTTTGATCTAAATTTTATTTTCATATCATATACTAATATAGAATATAAATATGATAAAATATTAATTCTAAATTCAAAATTTTAGATAAATGAGAATGGATGGATTTGAGAGGTGCCACATAAGATTTTTTTTACTATAGAATCGTTTTCGTTTATATAATAAATAGATAGATAGATATAATAGATAGATAGATAGATTATACTAAAACATTATTGATTGGATAATTGAAGAAAAAATAACACAATTTGTGAGACAAAGTTATCCTCTTTTTTTTTTCTTTTTCTTTCTTTTCTTTTTTTTTTTTGGAGAAGAGATAGAGTTATCTTAGTATAGAGTAGTTTACAAATCGAACAAAATGTATAGTCAAATATAAAATATGAAACTAGTACATAGCCGGTCGAAATTTAACGGAAATTATTTTATGATGATAATTTATAATTATAAACTAAAAAGTAATTTAACTCATAAAAAAAATTATAGTTCATTTTAAAACTACACTAATATTTAATTTCGTGACTCAACAATCCTTGGTCGGTTAAGTGTTCTAAGTTGAATATCTCAACATGATTAACACGAACATTGCAAAACAAAAAATAATACTTCCGTTTAATTTATGAAATATAAATAAGAAAATATAAGTGGTTACAATTATAGTACAATTAATTATTTGTTTCAATAAATAGAATATTGAATGTTGATTTATTGAGAATATTTAAGAAAATAATGAACCAGGATGAGTTAAATTTATTTTTTATACATATAAAACATATTCTCATAATAGTAATAATCAGACCATCTCACTCGATTTTTGGCTAGCTCTATTACGTTCGACCTTTAGAGAAATTATTAATTGTTAAATTATTTATTGGCCAAAATTAATTTTTATTTGACCTACTCAAATACTGAATATTATATTGATTGAAAAGAACACATAACATTTGAATTCTTAAATAAAATTTATTCGAGCTTTCAAGCTATTTATATTAGGTTTGAATTATCAACTTTAAATATAAATAAAACATGGGTTAATTTCTTAAGACGTAAATTGTAGCTATTTATGTCTTGACTCTTAATGTAACGATTTGTCTTGGTGGTTGTCCTTGTCCATATTGAAAGTAGGTAAAATTTGTTTTAGTATACATGTTATAATGGATTCTTAAGATAGTTGTCGGTCTATTTAGGTTGGCCCGTCGGTTATAAATCTCCAATTATTACATGAAAAAATAAAATTAGTCAAAATAACCTATTAAATAAGTTTTTTTTTTTGGTTGAAAAAACTGACGTTATCTCTAATTAGATTAGATAAGTATTCTTCAGTCGATGATAAGTACTAAAAGTTTGATATGAGATTCAAGATTTAAAAAAAAAATTGAATAAAAATTATGCTGGAAATCAATTAATTTATTTACTATTAACGTGATGATACGAGCCCAGTTCCAGCCGAACTAGCCGATGAGGTACAAGCCCATCTTGATGATAAACAAGAAGAGGAGGAGATGAGCTTGGCCCAACGCCGTCAACGTCGAGTAATCAGGAAGCCCATCCGTTATTCTAGTTAATTAGCCCTAGTTTTCATTGTTTGGTCATTAAGTTATTATCTTTTTTCTTGGCCACACTATTCGGCCATAGTATAGGATTTCCATATCTTTTCTTTCAAGTAATGTTTATCTCAACCTCTATATATAAGGTTGGAGATCTTTTATTCTGATCATGAGATAAATAAATTCTTTTTGGGCTTATTCTTGCGTGATCGTGAGAGTTCGCAGGAGTTTCACGTTCTCTTTAACATGAATATTAATACACCTCGTATTAATTGGTGCTTTCATTGCTGTTCTCATGGCTTCCGAGGAACCCGACTGGAAGAAACAACTCGACGCCCACAACGCTAGCATCCAGAAGCAGATCGATGAACTTGTTGCTCTGTTCAAATCATCCCAAACCTCTTCATCATCCAACACCTTCGACAACTCCACCTCTCGTAGTCCGACGGTTCGCCTAGATGTTCCTCGTTTTGGCGGCGATGATCCCCACTCTTGGATTTTCCAGATTGAGGAATATTTTCAATATCACAACACTCCGGATGCACAACGTCTTCAAATAGTAGCCTTCCATCTCGATGGCAAGGCCTCCACTTGGTTCTAATGGCTAAAATCTCAAGGAATGCTTTCTACATGGTCTGACTTCTTGATGCGAGTTCGCTCTCGTTTTGGCCCTTTGCAGTTCGAAGATCCCGAGGGTATGCTCGCGAAACTTTCACAAGTTGGGTCTGTTACTGACTATCAGTCTTCTTTTGAGGCTCTCATGGGCCGTACGAAGGCTCTCTCGGAGCCCTTGCTCATATCCTTTTATATATCGGGTCTTACAACATCGATTCGCCAAGAATTGCAGATGAATTGTCCTTCTACATTGGATGAAACATTTTCTCTTGCCCGTGTCTTCGAAAGCAAGCACTTGGAAAATCACAACGAGGTTCGTGGGTTTTCTCGACCCCTCTCTCGGCCTCCATTCTTGCCATCAGCCACACCACGTCCGCAGCCATCCACACCGTCTCCACCATCATCCGACCAGCCTGCCATCACTGCACCAACACTCGCTCTTCGGCGTGAGACCACCACGACAATTCCAATTCGGCGTCTCACCCCTGCCGAAACTCGTGAGAAGCGCGAACGGGGGATATGTTTCCATTGTGATCAACGATGGAACCCCGCACATCGCTGCAAAAATAAAGGCGCTGTAATGCTTCTTGATAGCGATGACATTGATCCCATCGACGATGTTGAAACTGCTCACCAAGCAGACTCTTCTTCAAACGAGGGTCTAATTTTGGGCGATGTCTCAACTCTCAATTCGCTATCTGGCGCCACTCAACCACACTCACTTCGTCTGTGGGGCAATATAAATAATCACCGCTTTCAAGTAATGATCGACAACGGCAGCACACATAATTTTATTAGCCCTACTCTTGCAGAGCGTCTTAAGCTTCCTCTCACGCCTATCCCTAGCTTCCGAGTTTATATTGGCAATGGTGACTCTATTATTTGCCAACATACGTGCCCCGGCGTTACACTCAATCTTCAAGGGACCTCCTTTACGCTTGATTTATTTGTCTTATTTATTAAAGGGCCTGATATAATACTTGGTATTCAGTGGCTCCAAGCGTTGGGCCGGGTTACTCATGACTACAGCTGCAATCGTATGGAATTTACTTGGAACGACAAGCTCGTTATTCTGGAAGGGGATCCTTCTCTCAGTTCGCGAGAAATCAGTTTCTCAATGCTCCAGACTCTCTTTCACTCAAATGAGGTTGAGTCTATTTTTGAGATTTGGATGATTAATTCTGACAATACAGATGCCTCGATTAATTTGCAAGGTATTCCTTCATCCTTTCATGATGTTTTGCTCCATTTTTCTGATGTCTTTGCAGAGCCCCGCAACCTTCCCCCACGTCGCCTATTTGATCACCGCATTCATTTAGAGCACGGTGTTAAATCAGTCAATGTTCGACCATATCGATACCCCTATTTTCAAAAGAACGAAATGGAGCGTTTAGTACGAGAAATGCTTGACCAAGGCATTATTCGACCTAGCCAAAGCCCTTTCTCTTCCCCAGTACTCTTGGTGAAAAAAAAGGATGGCTCATATCGTTTTTGTGTTGATTATCGTGCTCTTAATGCAGTCACCATAAAGGACAAGTTTCCTATTCCCACTGTCGATGAGTTAATTGATGAACTCGGGAATTCCACGGTTTTCTCCAAGCTCGATTTGCGCGCCGGTTTTCACCAAATTCGTGTTCATGAGAAGGATATTTTTAAGACGGCGTTTCGCACTCACGAAGGTCATTTTGAGTTTCTCGTCATGCCATTTGGCTTGACTAATGCACCTTCCACTTTCCAGGCGACCATGAACTTTCTTCTCAAAGATTTTTTGCGGCGCTTTGTTGTCGTATTTTTTGACGACATCCTGATCTACAGCTGTTCTGAGGCAGAACATGTTACTCACTTGCAAACAGTGCTTCAATGTCTCCACACTAATCGTTTCTCCGTGAAATTCTTGAAGTGCACCTTTGGCTCCACATCTGTTGAATATTTGGGACACATTGTTAGTGCCGGCGAGCTTCGTGCCGACCCTAATAAAATTGCTGCTATGATGGACTGGCCTCAGCCTATTTCTCTTAAACAACTTCGTGGGTTCCTTGGTTTAACCGGTTATTATCGCAAGTTTGTTTAGAATTATGCTTCCATCGCCGCTCCTCTAACGGATCTCCTCCGCAAGGATAACTTTGTATGGACTGAGGCGGCATCTTCAGCTTTTGCTGCCTTAAAGCATGCCATGGCTTCTACAACGGTCTTGCGTCTGCCCGACTTTTCCAAACCTTTCACGATCGACACTGACGCTTCAGATGTGGGACTAGGTGCAGTCCTTTTACAAGACAATTTCCTTATTGCTTATCACAGCCGCAAGTGGGGTATTCGTCTTCAGAGTGCTTCAACTTATATTAAGGAGCTTCATGCTATCAGTGAGGCCATCGGTAAATGGCGTCAATACCTTTTTGGCCAACACTTCATTATTCGTACTGATCATCATAGCTTGAAGGAACTACTTCGACAACATCTCCATACTCTGCGCCCCAGATGGTGATTCTCCATCCAGTGCTGATTTGCAGCTCGTTGATACTCCCGACACATTCGCTCCAACCTGCCTCGTTATTCAGAGCATACCGATATCTACATTTCTCAATCAACTACGCAATGCTAATTCTGAAGATACAGATTTTCTCTCTTATCATCGGCGATTGGCTAATGGTGAACTCTCTCCTGACTATACAGTTGTTGATGGCATCTTGCTTTATCGCCATAAATATTTTCTTACATCGTCTTCTCCATTAAAGCAACAACTTCTCGAGGAATTTCATTGCTCCCCCATTGGCGGTCATGGTGGTATTAAGAAGACTCTTGTCGGCCTCTCTACTCTATTTTATTGGCCACATATGCGGCGCGACGTCGAAGCTTTTGTGCGGGGTTGTGCGACTTGTCAGCAAGTCAAAACCCTTAATACTGCACCAGCTGGTCTTCTTCAACCTTTGCCGCTTCCTGCATTAGTTTGGAATGAGCTCACTATGGACTTCATCACTCACTTACCACTTTCTCATGGATATTCTGTTATATTTGTGGTGGTGGATCGACTTACTAAAGCAGCCCATTTTGGCCCGCTTTCCGCTAGCTTTACTGCAAGCAAAGTGGCTCGCCTCTTCACTGACATGGTCGTAAAGCTGCATGGTTTTCCTTCTTCTATAATTTCGGATCGTGATCCCATCTTTATGAGTCGATTTTGGGCAGAACTTTTTAAGCTTAGTGGTACTTCTCTCAAGCATAGCTCTGCTTATCATCCCCAAACGGATGGTCAGTCCGAGGTTGTGAACCGTTGTTTGTTGCAGTATTTGCGAGTTATGACATCTGACTACCCCAACCGCTGGCCAGACTATTTAGGTTGGGCCGAGTTTAACTATAATACAAGCTACCATTCTAGTATCTCTATGAGCCCATTTCAGGCGCTTTATGGCCGTCTTCCACCGGTCATTCCTCGTTATATACTGAGTTCTACTTCAGTTGCGGCATTAGACGACCTCCTTGTTGAGCGTGACCTTATTCTCCAACGTTTGAAGGTCTCTTGGTCTTCGGCGCAACATCGTCTAAAGCAACAAGCTGACAACCATCGTCGAGACGTCTCATTTGCTGTTGGTGATCTTGTCTGGGTTAAGTTGCAGCTTTATCGTCAGATTTCTGTTGCGCGTCGTCCTGCTCCTAAACTTGCCAAGCGATATTTTGGTCCTTACCCCATTATTGAACGTATTGGAGCTGTTGCCTATCGCTTGGACTTGCCGTCGGGATGTCGTATCCATCCGGTTTTCCATGTTTCTCTACTCAAGCCTTTTGTCGGCACTACTGCTGCTCCGCTCAACCCAATTCCAGTTGATTCTTCTGGTGCTCCAGCTTTGATTCCAGTCGTCGTCATTTCTTCTCGTACTATTTTCCGCACCGGTATCCCTATTTCCCAGATTTTGGTTCAGTGGGAAGGCCTCCCTCCGGATGCAGCGACCTGGGAATCTCTAGATTCATTTCGTGAGTCTTTTCCAGATTTCCACCTTGAGGACAAGGTGATTTTGAAGGAAGGAGGAGTTGATACGAGCCCAGTTCCAGCCGAACAAGCCGATGACGTACAAGCCCATCTTGATGATAAACAAGAAGAGGAGGAGATGAGCTTGGCCCAACGCCGTCAACGTCGAGTAATCAGGAAGCCCATCCGTTATTCTAGTTAATTAGCCCTAGTTTTCATTGTTTGGTCATTAAGTTATTATCTTTTTTCTTGGCCACACTATTCGGCCATAGTATAGGATTTCCGTATCTTTTCTTTCAAGTAATGTTTATCTCAACCTCTATATATAAGGTTGGAGATCTTTTATTCTGATCATGAGATAAATAAATTCTTTTTGGGCTTATTCTTGCGTGATCGTGAGAGTTCGCAGGAGTTTCACGTTCTCTTTAACGTGAATATTAATACACCTCGTATTACGTGATCTCTGTTTTTATTTTTATTTTTGAAAAAACCATTCTCGTGATTTTAATATAACATTTAATATTTCATATGTTTTGTTGGGGTAATACTTAAGGAATAAATTTATTACAAAAATTTGTTAGCAAAATTATTTCTCATATTCCTTAAACTAATGCAGAACTTTTTCAGATGTATATTCTTGAGAGATGATGTGCTACACATAACACACTTTCCGTGAGCACCATTCGTAGACAGTACCATCTCGATTTATCCCAGAATAAAATCAAACTGTGTTGAGAAAACAAACCTAATTTGATTTCTTTACTATTCATGATGTAAATAATATGGGATGTGTAGTGATTACTTTATAGATTAAAATAATTATTCTTAATTAAATCTAAATTGTATTATTGTTTGTTGATGGTTAAAGAAAAGAATGATTCTCAACTCCGGTTCAAACCATATTAGGATATAATGATATATCATCCTAATTATCAATTAAAATTATAATTAGTACATAAAACCTCAAAACCTTTTGAGGTCTTCTTCTCATGGCGAATCACAGAACAATTACAGCTGACGACGAAGAAAAATTTGTTGAAGTTCCAGAAAGAAAATATTGAATAATTTGGAGGTCTTGCCATGGAGAATGAGAAAACAATTAGGGATGACAAATTTATTGAAATTCCAGAAGAAATCATGCAGAAAATACAGTCTTTGATGGATGAAAGTGATGCTGCTCCAACGACTCTCTTATCCAAATCCTGGTACCGCGCGTGGTCCACGCGCCCCAACCTTGTTTTTGGTGATTTCGATTTCGAAGATGCACAGATCTGTTTGAAGAATTCGCGAACAAGACTATGAAGAGGTATGAAGATCTCAACCTAAACATCCGGAGTTTGACGCTGATGGTTGATGATCTTTCTCTTGCTAAGCAATTGGTCGTAAAAGCTATCAAATTGGGGGTTGTTGATTGAAATTTGGACCCATCTTTGAGTTCTATTTGCCAGATGAGTTGCATGAATCCCAAACCCTAGCTCGATTATCTTTGAATGGCCCCTTCACCCTTAAGAAAGGATAAGTAAGTAATCATTCCAATCTTAAATCCCTTGAATTACACCATGTAACTATAACCGGTGATTTATTTAGGGATTTAATTTCGAGATTCCCATTGATTGAGGAATTAACGCTGCTTGACATCCCGAATTTCTTCGGTGAGGAGAGAAGATGGACTCCTTTTTATGATCCTAGTACTAGTAGTATAAAATTGGATGAGGAGTTTGAGTTTGATAATCTTGTGTTTCCTAAGCTCAAGTATATGCGTATTTGGCGAATCAAAGATTTGTTTTCTAGGCAGCTTGGCTTGTGGGCTAAATTTCCTTGCCTCAAAGAATTGGTGATTTCCCATGACCACCATATTGATATTGCCGATTTAAGCATTTGTATCCCATCACTTGAGCACATAAACATACGGTTATTAGGTAGTCTCGTGAATGTGGAGTTTGGTTTTCCAAATATTCGAAAGTTTGAGTTTGTGGGTACTATGCCGCCGGAGGGCTTTGAGTTGAGAACTGCAACTAGTCGTAGAGATCCATGGTAGTCTAAAATTCGATTATATCAATTAAAGCCTAGTTGTGAATGGTTCAATAGTATTGAAAGGTGATGCATTTATCTAAAATTATATATATATATATATATAAAAGAATATTCTAGAGTAATCTATAAGTCTCTAGGAATCTAGAAATATTCTAGATAAGAAGTATTCTAGATTATTCAAATAAGATATTTATGTAGAATTAATATAGAAATATTCAAGAATACTCTAGATTAGAGATTTATTAAGTACGTAGAATCTAGATTAGTCTAAGTGATAGATAATTCTAGATGGAATGAGGATCTAGAGTGTTCCATCTACACTTATAAATAGGAGTTTTGTACCATTTGTAATGTAAGCCAATCAAGCAATCAAGCAAAGCAAAAAAGCTAAGCTTTCTAACAAGTTCATACTCTCTATAGCCTTCTAGGAGACAAGAACTTCATTCTAAAATTACTCTTTATATCCGACACACTCTTCATTCACTAAATACTCACAATCTTTATCTACACCATTCACTAAAATCACTCACTACATCCAAAACTTCTTAATCACCTTCATTTTCTAACAAATAGGTTGAGACAGTTTATGAGAATGTTGAGCCTATCTCGAGTTTCTCTCTGTATATTTACGAATTCGGGAAATTGGGAGGACTTCACTGACTACCCTAGATTTTGCACCAGCGGCGCTGCCTCCGCTTCGACCTTGATCAAAATATCTTAACGAAATATCAAAATAATTGGAATTAAATTTGGGAGTTTCTTGTTTTGGTTTGTAATATCACTATTACCGATTCTGGTGGTGGCGACAAGCTTTGAATTCTTGCTCACGTTCCTCGAGAAGATAGGGAGAGGATGGGAGCTGAATCATGGAATGAGAGAGGGCGGGGCTCATCATGGAATGAGCACAATCTTGGAAAGACAACTTATAAATAAGAGGATTCAAGTTTAAATAATGCAAAAATCACGCACAATCCAAAATAAAATTTGAAATTTAATTTAAATAAAATTTGAAGATTAAGATGTAATTAGGTGGGAAAAGGTATTGATATCAAAGCAATAATTTGATAATTATTATATTAATTAAAAAACATACAATCTTATTACAAAGGCAAAAATTCTTATACACGGGCTATACTAGGTACAACCAGGTTTTTTAGAGCCGCGCGCCCTATCCATGCCTATGTGGACTTTTTTTTTCTACAGCATCCTACAACACACTCCTTCCGTCTAGTTCATCATATGGGCACGGAGACTAAGAAAAAAGGCATAGGGTATAAAGAGAGTGCTTAGTGTAGTGTGAATGCAATATTATAATGCTAATAAAGTCATAGATGGGATGGGGGATATTGTGTAGTGAGGGTAGGTTAGTAGGATTTAGATGGGATTGTGGGTCAATCAACATTTTATAATGTTAAATATACACTAATTGTTTCCTTTAAAGGAAATATGTCATGTATAATGGGACGTTCAAAAATGGAAAATAGGCCGTATTCGATGGGACGGAGGAAGTAAATTAAAACTCTCCGGAAGAAAACACAAATTGGCCACTTGTAAGCGGTAGCTCTGTTGCATAAGAGTCTCTCTCCCATCTCCCCATCCGTATTCAGTTCTCACCGAACCCCATCCCTCAATTTTCTCTTTCCTTATTTCTCCCTTTTTGTTTTTAAGTTTCTTTTTCATTCTTTCTTTTCTTTTTTCTCTCTTTATTTTTAGTTTCTTTTCCTTTCTATCCTTTCTTTCCTTTCTTTTTAAATTATTTTCTTAATTACTTTCACTTATTTATAAATAAATATTAATAAATATTAATGTAATAAATTATTTATAAACAAAATTAATCTTTGTTTTTAGTTTGTTTTCCTTCCTTTCTTTTCTTTTTTACTTTTTCTTTGCTTTTAATTTCTTTTCCTTTCATTCTTTTCTTTCTTTTTAATTTATTTTCTTAATTATTTTTACTTATTTATAAACAAATATTAATATAAATTATTTATAAAGAAAATAACCCTATTATGGTTTATTAATTCCCAATTAAGAATTCAATTATTGATATGAAGAAAAGTAATGTTTCAAAGTATCACTTTTCTTAAAGATAAAGTTTATTTTTATTAACGACAAATTGTACTTTCACTTATTTGGTCAAATAATTATTGTCGTGATGAAAAATAATTATTGCTATGAAGAAAAGTAATGTTTCGAAAATATTACTTTCTTAACAATAATATTTACTTTTATTCACGACAACTTGTACATTTTAGCCATTCGGTAAAATAATTATTATCGTGATGAAAAGTAATTATTGATATAAAGAAAGGTAATGTTTCACAACTATTACTTTTCTTAGCGACAATGTTTACTTTTATTTACGACAACTTGTACTTTTAGCTATTTGGTTAAGTAATTATTATCGTGATAAAAAGTAATTATTGATGTAAAGAAAAGTAATATTTCATAACTATTATTTTTCTTAACGACAATGTTTACTTTTATTCAAGATAACTTATATTTTTAGTTATTTGATCAAGTAATTATTGTCTTGATGAAAACTAATTATTGATATGACGAAAGATAATGTTTCACAATTATTATTTTTCTTAACGACAATGTTTGTTTTTATTCTGTCACAGCCCCAAATCCCGAGGGACGGCAGAAGCCGGGGTGCGACTGGGGTTGGATTAAAGAAGCGGGGAAGAAGGTGGCTAATTGACTAAACATACATGAAAAACATCAATAAACCATGAACAAGACTTGAATATAAATAAAAAAAGAGTTAATCCCTAAGGATTACTCGACAAGAGTACAATAAAGAAGCTAAGTTCATATTTACAGACTTAGACTACAGAGTATTGTTCAAAAAAAGTACATCTCAAAAAGAAATTCAGAGTTTGGCAGCGGAAGGGTTCTAACTATGCATCCTATACTTTAACTCAACATCAACCGTCGTCGCTCACCGTCGCTTCAACCTGCACATTTAGAAAACAATGCAGGGCTAAGTACAAACGTACTTAGTGGGCACGATGCCGAAATCATAATCATAAATATAGACAAATATGGCATTTCATAAGCGTAGCACATCGGAGTTTTATTGAAAGAATCCGTGTCTACTAAACATTTTCTGACTTTTTCTCATAAATCACTCGCGCGAGCATTTTCTGACTAATGTTACATTCAATCTTGACCAGTTCTAATTCACCGTGGCTGGTACCCCTCAACAGGATATCACATACACCACAGATTACAAGTGCACTAACTCTGGAAAGCACTTAGCAGCTAACTCAAAGCCGATCGTTAGTAAATCTAATTAGACTAACTCTAAATCTGGAAAACATGAATGTTAACTCAGATAGGTACAAGAGAACTCATATAAAACATAAAATAGTTCATGCCATAATATCACTTTGAAAACACAGATATCAAAGCGATAAAGAAAGATTTTCCAAGCATTGCTCGTTTTATTTTGTATATAAAAGCCCACCTTGATTTACAGAACTTAAAGCAAAAGCTTCCAACTTTGGATCTTCCGTCCTTTCTCTACAGTTGGCTTCCTCCTTCATCGTAAAATAAACATACTTAAAAACGGGTCGTAAAAGATAATCGATTAAAGAGAATCGAAGAAAGTTTTAGTTGTTTCATTCTTTAGGCATTTGCAAGCTTACTAAATTCGTTTTATTTAAACGAGAAACGAGACTCGTACCAATCTCGTTTAGAACTCGGAAGATCTCATACTCGACTCTCGGGTCAGTAGAGAAGGTAGTCGATATCTTAATACGACTTTAAAGATTAAAAGAAACTAAGTTGGAAAGAATCAACTTAGGCGATTTACGTTTTAGTTCATTGAACGATTTATGAAATTTCTCGTTTATTACTTCTTTAAAGAAAGGATAAGAGATAAGATCTCGACTAGTTTTCATCACTCAAGGTCCTATACTTGACTCTAGGGTCAGTAGGGAGATATTCGTTAGATAAAAACGGTTTAAACGATCGAAAGAAACTAAGTTGCAAATTAAACAACTTAGAAAACAAGAAACTGAATTTTCACTGCACAGTCCAGTAACTCTGGAGGCTGTCCAGAACAGAGGATTTGGAAACAGGGGGTGAGCCCTGTACCACTGGAAAGATTGGGATGTCTAGTTCGCGCTCCAATTTACGGATCACAAATCCGATAAACGAGCTGGAAGTTATTACAGTTTCCGGCGAGGGTCGCAAAACTGCCGCGAAAACCCTAGTTGCTTGGTAGGTTCGACGTATAACGTTTTAGGTTCGTTTTAAGCTCTCGTAATCAATTTTTTTAGAAACTGTACTCTCAAGGCAGTCATCACGTACTTCCTTACATGACAAACTCCTTCTCAAAACTCGCTCAAAAGTACGACGTTCTAAACGTCGGATTTCAACTAACAATTACTAAACCAACAAAAATTCAAAACGCGTTCTAGTTCTCGACTATAACTATAGCCCATATTATATCAACTCGAAAGCTTATGACGTCAACTAGAAAGTTGTTCTAAATTCCATCATAAACAATAATATCAAATTAGAATTTTCATCCGACTTCTCGATTATTAGTTACGACTAAATGTTCGTCTCTGACGCGATTTTTCAAAGTTGTCGGATTTCGTTCAAATTTTACGACGTTAAACTACGTCTAACGTGAATCACTTTCATGCATGCTAACATATCATAACATCATTATAACTCAACTTATAAGGTGATCTTTATCTCTTATGTTTCATTAAACATTTTTAGAAAATTCTCAATTAAATTCTATAATCAACTAACATGATTTGCAACATAATTTAACCAACAATTCATCACTTATATCAAACATGTGGAAACCTCTAATTACTCTATAAAATTCTGTTTTTATAAAGATGTTAAGGGGATGATTTTCTTCCCCAATTAACTACATTTATTTACTGATCAACCTCTTATATCATCAATTAATCAATTGCAAAACAATTATCAACTAACATGCATAAACCCCTAAATTCAACTCAAATTTTAATTGAAATTTCACAAACACACATAGGGTTTTTGATTCCTTTTCATTCTAATCACTAATTAAACATCTATTAAACAAGAATCAATCATCAAATGAAGAAAATTAAAAATCCTACAAACATGCCTAAATTTTCGGTATTAACACAAGAGTTAGGGTTCTTGGTTTTGATCAATTTTAATCCCTAATTATCATATCTAATACATCTAATTTCATTATTCCAAGATCAAAACATCTATTCCAATACCTAAATTTTCGATCAAAGAAGAAAAGAAAAAGAAAAGAAAGATGATTGGATAGGATTATAGAGGAAGGAATTACCTTAAGAATTAAAGAAAGAAGTGTAGAGTTTGAATGGATGGATTGTGACTTGTGTTCTTCTTCAAGCTCTTGGAGATGTCTTCAATGGTGGATGATGAAGTGAAGAAGATGAAGATGGAGAGAGTGCAACCGAGAGAGAGAGAGAGAAGTGGGAGGAAAATGGTTTTGTTTAAGTGTTTGATATGATGAAAAGGTTGAAAGTATGGAAAGTGAAGTTTAGGTGTCATTTAACTAGACATCATTAATCATGCATGTCTTCCACCTAATTAACTAAAAATAAAAAAAATAAAAAACAAGAAAAGTCGGCTGCCATGCAGAAATTTTGAGGGATATGCGTTTTTCCGGCGCGATCCGACGTTACGGAAATCGAACGACGAAAAACGTTGCTCGGTACATAATCGTCACGATTAGATTTGACCTAAAATTCTAACGTGCGGAACTACATTGGAAAATAAATTTACAAAATTTATTTTGACAAAAACTCGGGACGACAAGTCTGAGTTTCGTCCGGAAAAACATAAAACGAACTTTCTCGGGCGTGTTCGTATCGTGATTGCGTAAAAGTAAAAATCGGACGGTTTTCCGTTCTGAGTTTACGAACTAAAAACTTTTCGTACGCGCTAACCCTAAATACAGTAGTCGTCTAGCTGACTTCTGTAATTTATTTTCAGTAACGGATTCGACCGTTAGTCTTAGAATTCAAAAATGTAAACTTAGGCGTGCAAAGCCATTATTTAATTAACTTTAAAATTTTAAGAACGTAAGGAATTTACGGGGCATTACATATTCACAACAACTTGTACTTATACTTATTTAGTCAAGTAATATTTGTCGTAAGAAAAAATAATTATTGATATGAATACATGCAATGTTTCAAAAATATAATTCTAAAAAGTTGAAAATAAAACCTAATTGGGGATTAACAAATATTAACAAAATAAATAATTTATTAATAAAATATTTAAAAAAAGTAGAAAAAAAATAATCAAACGGATAATAGTACACGTAAAAATGTCTTATCACATAGCTATTAGGATATTTAAAAGTGTCTCAATAGGTATAATAATGCAAAAAAGGAGAATAAAGAAAAAGAAAATGAGAAATGAACCTCCTAAGAATTAAACCATGGTAACTTCGACTATAGGCAAGGCGCGCTTCCACTACGCCACCGCCACTATTGTGTTTCTCTTTTACGCAATAGATTTATTTATATGAACATGCGAAAATGAGAAATGAAGGAGAAATATATGAGAAATGAACCTCCTAAGAATCGAACCCTAGTGGCTTCACTTATAGGCAAGGCGTGCTTCCACTACGCCACCGCCTCTGTTGTGTTTCTCTTTTATGCAATATACTTATTTATATGAGAAAAACCCCATTTCTAGCCATTTTGGGGATGTAATTTTAAATTTTAGCCATTAGCTTAATTTTTTCAAATTCTAGCCATTTTTTGAATTTTTGGACTTTTTTACCCTTCCAATTACATTTCCCTTACTTCTCTTTCGTTACTTTATTGCTCCTTTTTTCTTTACTGTGTGTCACTTTCTCTCTTTACTCTCTCTCTTGTTGTTTCTTTTTTTTTCTTTCTGATTCTTTTTTCTTCTATTCAAAATTTATCCTGATTTCGTCTTCATTTATTTTCCATTGAAGCGCCGTTATTAACATTTGTTCTTCGACAAGTACCCTGTCGATCTATCCTTTATTTCAGGTATTTTTTTGTATTTTTTCGTATTTTATAGTGAACGATTCTTCTTTTTCTTTTTACTCGTTTCATGTGTAAATTCCTGTAAATTCTTGTAAATTGCTTCATGTTCTGGTTTTTGTTGTAATACCCCAAATTTTCCGTACAGTTTTAAAATTTTAAAGTTAATAATAAAAATGGCTTTGCACGCCTAAGTTTACGATTCTGAATTCTAAAACCAACGGTGAAATCCGTTACCTAAAATAAATTACGGAAGTCAGTTAGATGACTACTGTATTTAGGGTTATCGCGTACGAAAACTTTTTAGTTCTAGAACTCAGAACGGAAAACCGTCTGATTTTTACATTCACGAAATCGCGATACGAACTCGCCATACGAACTCGCCCGAGAAAGTTCGTTTTTATGATTTTCCGGACGAAACTCGGACTGTGACGTCCCGAGTTTTTGTCGGAAATTAGTTTTTAAATATTACTTTCCGATTAAGTTTAATACGTTAGAATTTTTGGTCGAATCGGAATTTGACGATTTTGTGCCGAGCTACGTTTTTCGTCTTTCGATTTCCGTAGCGTCGTATCGCGCCGGAAAAACGCGTATTTTTCTCTTTTCTTCCCTCTTGACCGACTTCTCCTTCTCTCTCTAAGCTAGATATTTCATTTTTATATAGTATTAAGGTTATGATTAATGTCCTTTTAATTCTTAACTTTACACCTAAGTCTTTGTTAGATATTTCATTACATTAAGTAGTCATCTTCCACTCTCCCCCCCCCCCCTCCCCCCCAATAACCGAAATACACACACACATATACTCTCTCTTCCATTTCTTTTCACCATTGAAGAAGCTCCAAGTTCTTGACAAGAAATCTTCACAAGTTCATCATCCAACCATCGAATCCTATTTCTTCCTTCACTAAAGCTCAAGGTAATCTCCTCCTCTACACTTCTATCCAATTGGATTTCATTTCTTTTATTTCTCAAGATGGATCGAAATTTAGGTGATGAGGTAGTAGATGTTTTGATCTTTAATTAGTGTAATTAGATGGATTAGATTTGATATCTATGGACAAAATTGAAAGAAATCCAAGAACCCTAATTCCTAACTAATACCGAAATTTAGGGGATTCATGTAGGATGATTGGATTCTTCAATTAGTTGGATAATTATGTTTAGGAGATGTTCAATTGATGATTAAAACAAAAAGAAATCAAAACCCCTATGTATTTGAAGAGGACCGAGTTTTAGGCTAGGGTTTGAGTTGGGGGTTTTCAATTTAATGATGTAATGAGACTTGTAATTGGTTAATTGATATTGTAGTAGGTTGATAATTGGATTAATGGAGTTATTTGATGAAGAAAAGCACCCCCTTAAATTTATTGTTAATACCGATTTTATGTGGAAAATGGAGGTTTTCATGTAGCTTGATTTAGTTGATGATATAATGAAGGATTAATGTTTCTAATGATATTAGATGATGTTGGGAATTAAATGAGAATTTTCTAAAATTATTTTGTAGAACGTAAGAGACAAAGAATTGGATTTAAGTTGAGTTTAAGTAATGATATGAGGTGATGATGTATATAATAATGAATCTCGTTAGATGTTGATTGATGACGTAGAATTTGAATGAATTCCGATAACTTTTGAAATCTTGTAAGAGACGAACAAGTGGACGTAAATAATAATCGAGAAGTCGAGTAAGGTTATTACCTAGATAATAATGATTATAATGGACTAAGGAACGACTTTGTAGTTGACGACATGAGCATTCGGATTATTATATAATGAGTTGTAATTATAGTCGAGAACTAGAAACGAGAATTTGTTAACTTGATTTTGGTATAGTAAATGGTAGTTGAAACGACGAGGTTTGATCGTCGTGGTTATAGACGAGTTTTGAAAAGGAGTCCTTCACGTACGGGAGTACGTGTTGACTGCCTTGAGATAAAGTTTCATGAGAAATCGAGTACGAGAACTTAGAACGAACTTAGGGAGTTATACGTCGATTCTATCGAGCAACTAGGGTTAGCCGTGGCAGTTTTGCGACCCTTCCCGGAAACTGTAATATCTCTTAGCTCATTTATCGGATTTGAGATCCGTAAATTGGAGCGTAAACTAGACTTTCTAAGCTTTCTAACGGTACAGGGCTTGTCCCCTGTTTCCAATTCCTCTGTTCTGGGCAGTCCCCAGAACTACTGCTTTGCGCAGTGAAATTTCAGAAGTTGTTTTCCTAAGTTGTTTTCTTCGCAACTTAGTTTCTTTCGATCGTTTAAGCCGTAATAAGTTAACGACTATCTTCTTTACTGACCTAAGAGTCGAGTATGAAACCTTTCAAATTCTAAACAAGATTTGTTCAAGTCTCGTTCCCGTTTAATTAAAATGAAACTAGTAGCATGCAAATGCCTAAAGAAACGAAACGACTAAAACCTAATTCGAATTTCCATATTCGATTATCTTTTACGACCAAATTTAAAGTGTGATTATTTTACGATGAAGGAGGAAGCCAGCACTAAGGAAAGGACGGAAGAACCAAAGAACGGAAACCTGTTTAGTAGTTCTGTATCATCGAGGTGGGCTTTTATATATAAAACAAAACGAGCAATGCTCGAAAACCTTTCTTTATCGCTTTGATATCTGTGTTTTCAAAGTGATAATTATGGCATGAACTGTTTTATGTTTTATGTGAGTTCTCTTGTACCTATCTGAGTTAACATTCGTGTTTCCCAGATTTATGAGTTAATCAAAATAGGTTAACTAACGATCGGCTCTGAGTTAGCTATTAAGTGCTTTCTAGAGTTAGTGCACTTTGTAACCTGTGGTGTATGTGGTATCCTGTTGAGGGGTAACCAGCCACGGTGAATGAGAATTGGTCAAGATTTGAACGTAACATACCAGAAAATGCTCGGCCGAGTAAATTGTGAAAATGAGTCAGAAAATATTTTAGTAGACACGGGCTAATTTTAAATAAAACTCCAATGTGCTACAAATTATGAAATGCCAGATTATCTCTACTTATGATTATGTTTTCGGCATCGTGCCCACTAAGTACTTTTGTACTTAGCCCTGCATATGTTTTCTAAATGTGCAGGTTGAAGCGATGAGAGCGGCGGTGGTTGAAGTTGAGTCGAGTTGTTAGGAAGCTTTAGCTTATAACCTACTTTCCGCTGCAAAACTCTAGACTTTTTGACGTTATGTACATTAAACAAATCACTGTAGTTTAAGTCTGTAATCTTTAACTTAGATGCTTTCGAGTACTTTTGTCGAGTAATCCTTCGTGATTAACTCTTCCTTTTTAATAGTAACGTCTTGTTCATTGAATGTATGATATCTTTTATGTATGTTTAATTAGTCAGCCCCCTTCTTCCCCGCTTCTTTAATCCAATCCCAGTCGCACCCCGGCTTCTGCCGTCCCTCGGGATTTGGGGCCGTGACAGAGTGGTATCAGAGCAGAGGTTCATTTTCTGCTCTGCTTATCAGTCAATCTTCTAGTACGAGTTATTCTTTTAGTGATACCACAGAGTGGTATCAGAGCAGAGGTTCGTTTTCTGCTATGCTTATGAGTCAATCTTCTAGTACGAGTTATTCTTTTAGTGATACCACAGAGTGGTATCAGAGCAGAGGTTCGTTTTCTGCTCTGGTTACGAGTCAATCTTCTCGTCCGAGTCATTCTTTTAGTGATACCACGGAGTGGTATCGGAGCAGTAGTTCGTTTCCTGCTCTGGTTATGAGTCATTCTTTTCTAGTATGAGTCATTCTTTTAGTAATGCCACAGAGTGGTATTTGTATACAAGTCTTCCTTCGAGAAATAATATAGAGTATTCATTCGCACTCTATATCGAGTCTTCTTTTGAGTATAGGATAGAGTATTTGTATATACTCTAGATCAGGGTCTTCTTTCAAGTAAAAGATAAGAGTTAGACTATAACACTAAGATTGAGAATGTAGATGTCAACTCAACCTCCCGCTACGTCGACTCAACGAGGAAAAGGAAAGAATTTTAATTATGTGATTTCTTTTAAATAAGAAATTTTATGAACAAGTATTCAACGAAATTGAGAATGAGAATGAGTTGTGTGCCAAAAATAAGAATTTTATGGAAGTATAATTTTTATACTTTGCATACTTTATGTGATTATGTGATAGTACAAGTACTATCTTATGTGAAATTATTTGCGCGATAATTTCTTTCTTATGAAAAATTTTTGGACACAAGAATATAGTCGGATTTTAGGGATTTTTTCCGGTTCAATGAGAACGTAGACTCGAAACCTAAGATCTTTCCGGTTCTTCGAGAATTTAGACATTTTTAAGAAACATTATTATGAAATGATTTCGAAAGGAGATCCCCGACACGAGGAGAACTTCTACTGATGAATGTCACGTGCGTTAAGTGACATGAATGAAGATTCGGCAAAGTTGAACTTTGTTTTAAAAATTCGAACAAAAATTTCCTGCGAGGAAAATGAAATAAAAATGGTACGGTAAATCGTGTTAGTAAATGATTAGACGTTTGAGAAGCTTTCGGCTTCGAATTAAGAAAGATATGAACGAGACGACGAAGATAGAATAAAGGGAATCAAAGCCAAATGAAATAAGTGAACGTTGCTTACGTGTAAGTAACTTAAATGACGTCATTCGTGTCACGTCATTCCGTTTCTTTTTCGTATCGTGTTTCAGTAGGGTTCGCCTTGATCGAACTCTACGAAGAAAATCGTATAGATTATTGGAAGTCGAGCACGAAGCTTGATTAAATTTTTCCATCGATCGCCCGATTCTAGCGACGACAACTGGAACTTAGTTTCCAGAAAGTTATTCTCTAAGTTATATTCCATTTCTTTTGGAATTTATTCCATATTTCGTCTTTGAACGAAGACTACGACTAGTACGAGTATCAAGAGTCGTTAACGACAAATTCTTTTGTGAATGGATGTTACTTTTGAATAAGTAACATGAACAAAGTAGACGTACTTTGTTTTAATAAGTAAGAATCATTAAGAAATGTTGTTGAGAAAGTAATAAAGAATTAAGGTAAGTAGGTAAGAATGTAGTAAGATAAGAATGGAAATAAAATCTTGAAATTTTATATATATATATATATATATATATATATATATATATATATGTGTGTGTGTGTGTGTGTGTATATTGTTTGAGTGCAATTTCTTGAATTGCTAGAAGTCTTGATAAGTGGTTGTCTTAAGTGGTGATGTTACAATTGAATAAGGAATGTTCATTTTGTAATTTAAGTATTTCGTTGAGATAAGTTATTTCCCTACCTGTTACTGATCTGTGTTTTCCTTAAAACTTTTGTAGGATGGCTAGGACTCGCGTTACTGCTCGGAAGAGCCAGCCCTTGGCCACGAGCGAGCGTACCATACTAGATATGATACAAGACGAGTATTATGAGTTCAAGGCAGATTACGGTGAGGAGGATGTGGGGCAGATAGTTAGCAACTTCTCGTCGGTTTATTTTCCAGTACGGCACTTGATTCTGGAGAGTCAAGCGATATCCGACCTGATTGTGCACTTACCGGACGAGTGGCGCGGTTGGGCACACCGCGTGGCGTGGTACTTTCTTGGGATTTTCGGCGACGATACAAAGCCGACCGGCAACTACACGGGATTCGCCCTGTTTGTACACAGGCGATTCTTTGACAGCAGATTTATGCTTCCAGTTCCTTTTGAGCCGCATCTCCCCTACAGTCACTTTCCCGCAGAGACCGAGCTAGAGCACCTCGACTTGGACCCAGAGTTTTCCGCCTTGTTGGAGTTACCACCAGACTTTGTGCCGAGTGAGGAGTCTGACGCGGAGTCAGAGCAGTTAAAGGAGGACGAGGAACCCGCTGTTACACCAGAGTTACCGCCAGTTAGTACATAGATCGAGGAGTTGATCCCAGGACCAGGATTCGTAGAGATCGACGCCGAGACAGCCGCGTTGTTAGGACTATCTTCACCGTTCTTACCTGACGTTTGTGTTAGAGTCAGAGGACCTTAGAGACAGGACTGTTTCGGGCAGAGTCAGAGTACCGAGGGATTGATGCGGAGCTTGCCGCCATATTAGAGCTACCATCTCCACTGACACCGCTTAAGGAGATCTGTGAGAAGTGGGGCGTAGTCAGAGGTCAGATGGAGGCAGGACCGTCCAGAGTCCGTTCTAGGGAGGAGTTCGAGTCGGGTTCAGGTTCCGGTTCCGTTCCTGAGCACCTTCTTCCCCTGAAGAAGCGTGCAGTAGAGCTCAGTGAGGACTACCTTGTTTCAGACCTAGAGGAGACAGTTTCAGAGGCACCGTCACCCACTCTGCTTACACTTTCTGATGGCTCTACTCTGAGGGAGGACGAGGCACTCCAGCTCGTCTTTGGTTCAGAGTCTGAGGAGGAGGACCCGGACGAGGATCCTGAGGAGGACCCGGACGAGGATCCGGAGAAGGACCCAGAGGAGGACTCTTAGGGTTTTTAGGCCGTAGAGGGCAGTTCGGACTCGATTATAGTTTGTCGAGTAGAGCGTCGTAGACGCATGTTAGTAGTAGTAGTAACTCTTTTGTCCTGTACATAGTCGGATCAGTAACTAGTTTTTGTAGTACTCTAACGGATACAAAATTTTATGAATCGTTTCCGCTAGTACTTTTAGAAAGTACGGAGTTGCAGCTTGTTAGTAGCACCCGGTAAATAGTAGGCAGTCAGCCTAGTTTAGACTAGTAGTAGTCTAACATTTTTGTATAAGTCCTCGTTGGAGGCAGAATTAATATTCTTTTTTATGTATATATATATACATGACCCATGAGAGGGTTTTTAATCACAAGAGAAAAAATTTCCTATGAATCGTGTAATTAAATTAGAATGTCAAAGAATTCGTGTGACGAGAAATTTAAGTCTAACTTGGAAGTTAAAAGATTACGAAGTAATATCGAAACTATGTTCGATATGTCGTCCCGTGAACTTGATTAAGTTGGAAACGAGCTAGTAAGTACTAAGAGTGATTAACAGAAAGGACTAACGAGAATTTCTATTTTCTTAGATCAAAGAAAATGCCGCCAAGAAACGTTAACTATAGGAGAGATCGAGGACCTGGAAGGCCTCGAGGATGTGGGAGACGTCAACCAGAGAACAACAGAGAACAAGAGCACGAACAGAATAATACCCCATCACCATCCCCATCACTATCCCCATCACCACCCCCATCACCACCACCTCCACCACCACCCCGTAGAGATATTGAGGACCTCTTCCTCAAACGAAACCCCCCGATGTTTAATGGAACGGGCAGCCCTAGCGATGCTGAGCTATGGGTGAGATCTACTGAGAAGATTCTAAAGCAACCGTCAAAAGGAAACCAAAGGCCTGTAGCATTTGTCGCAGCACAGAACACAATAAGAACAAATGTCCACTTTTTGAGAATTAACATCTTCTCAAACTTATCTTAATAGTTTCCCTAACTGTTATTATGTTTGCTTTATTTTATTACATTGTTTATCCATTTTCAAGACTTTCAGAATGTTATTGTATTGTGGACTTTTCTGTTCTTATTTTTTACCTATGTATTGTGGACTTACCCCTGTTCTTGTTCTTGTTAATTTTTGTTATTTCACGATTTTTTTATTGTTCATTCACATTATTTATTTTTTGTTACTTCACTATTTTTTACCATATTTATTTCAATTTTACTTAACATCTAACATAACTATAATTCTTAAGTAACAATTGTTATCTTAGAATCTTTTGTTACTTCACTAAATTATTAACTATAATTCTTAAGTAACAATTTTACTTAATTCTTATTTGTTACATCACTAAATTCTTTTATGATACAATTGATACTTAACATGTTACTTAACTATATTTGTTAAGTAACAATTGTTTCTTTGAATCTTAAAATTCACAAGTGTTACTTCAAAAAATTTCGAACAAACCTTTATTTTCAATCTAGCTTAAAATATGATCCTTATTGTTTACTTTTTGAAGTATTACCATTGTTGTGAATTCACAATTGTTACTTACTATTTGTTACTTAACTATACCTGTTACGTGTGAATTGTAACTTCACATTTGTGACTGAACAAAATTCCTTAATTCTTATTTATTACTTCACTAAATTCTTTTATGATACAATTTATACTGAACATGTTACTTAACTATATTTGTTAAGTAACAATTGTTTCTTAGATGTTACTTAACATGTTACTTAACAATTGTTAAGTAACTATATTTCACAAATGTTACTTCACAATTTTTCGAACAAACATTTTGTTACTTAAACACATTTAACGAACTTTTACCAAAAGCAAATAAAAGTCATAAGTTCTATTACAAATTACACATAATACTGCCCATACCATGCAACAACAGCAAATACTTTGTTCGACAAAAACAAATATAATTCAGTTTCATCCAAACATAATGTACTTCTTCAAACAGAGTTTACGAGTCGGATTTTTTTACGGTCGATCCGTCTGTGCTGAATGTGTATATCGCAAAACCAATATCCTTCATGTACTGTTTGATATCCTTCTTCAGAAAACTTGTTGGGACTGCGTTCTTAAGGATTGCATCCACTGTCTTCAAGGCGTAAGGTCCTATCGGGAATTTAAATCTATTCTTCAGCTTCATTGTGCTACGGTCCATTTGGGTCGTTCATCATAAAAACCACTATATAGCAGCACTTGTGGTAACATCCGAGACAAGGGCACCATTTCTTTGGTTGTGTCATTGAAATCTGTTGAGTCGTACGTGTGCGCCTTTATGTCATAAAGTAGGATGCTGCTTGTAAGAAAATCCATCTCGACCACATACCAGCCATATACACCCTTGTAGACAGTAATAACCTGCATTTCAAATAACAAATCCATATTGAAGAAACTGTTGGATATATATATTATGATCCAAAGCTCTACTGAATTATTTATGTACAAATAAAATGTTACCCGATCATATTCCGACCACTCCTTCTGATTTTTCCAGCCTGGACTTATCCCGTGCACGTATTCTGCCATCTCATACAAATGGGAAAGTGATATCCCCTCAGGAACTTCCTTGTCGAATTGAGATAAATACTCTGCACTGTGGTAGTATTGCCAAATTTCGTACAAGTGTACCTTCACATATATCAAAACAAAAAAATTGCGTGAATTTAGAACAGATTTTATAACTAAACCATAGAATCCATATTTAAAACTTACCACGAAGCGTGGAGTTATGATCCCTACACGATCATTTCTTTGTTTAACCTTTGAAAATGTTAGAAGTTGTGCAAGCAGCATAAGTATACTTCCATTTGCCCTGTATTCATCTCCTCTTTTTCATCTTCTGTGGTAAGAAACCAATGAGCAGCAACATGATATGGCAATCCAACATTTCTCTTACATAATGTAAAAAAAATATTTTGGAAATAACAATAATATCCATAATACGTTGTAAAGCAGATTTTATAAATTAAGCTTTTGATAAAATCACTTATGATGGTCCCGATACGAGTTACTGGTGTATGGGGGGGGGGAATACACCAGTTAGGATTTTTTAACTTTGAAAGCTTAATCCCCAAAAACTTCAGCTGAGTAAAGAAAGTCTCCGCTGAGATCCCAACTGAGTAAGAGAACTCAGCTGTGATAGTGGTGCTGTGCGGAAATTGGTGGAAATTATACTCGTACGCTTTAGTGCAGGGATGGTCAAAAACCAAAACAGTTGAATATGCATATATGCAGTTTGTATGCCGGTTAGTTTGGTCAGTTGAACATGCAATAAGTAACTGAACAGAAATAAACACAGACACATAGAATTTAACGTGGTTCGGAGATAACCCTCCTACGTCCACGGGAAGTTGTGAATCCACACAACTCTGTCCAAGTTCTTCTGGACAAACCACTTAGCTTACGCGGGCTGAGCAACCGTTATAGATAAGTTTGCGGGTACTTATCAACCTTACAGTTTAGTTTACGGGTACTAAACAACCTAACTACTCAGTTGTAGGAAGAGTAGGATCCTAAACCTTTGCAGGTGAAAGAAGAAATGTGTTTCCAACTAAAAGCTCGAACGGAAGGTGAGCTATGATCTAACTCTCTATGAACTCTCACTAAGTGATGTTCTCAAGGTTCGATCTAAAGACACAAAACTAACTACCTCTTAGAACTCTCAACAAGTGATGTTCTAAAGAGATTAACTTCAATTTAGCTCGTGAAGAATATTGCTCTTTCTTTTGCTCTCTGATTTCTTCTCGCGTGTGTGTCTTGTATCTTCTTCGAATGAAAGAAGGCCTCTATTTATAGGCGGAGAGTATCAACTAGCCGTTGGAGGAGCTGTTTGTAATGCCCCGTAAAATCCTTACGTTCTTAATATTTAAAAGTTAATTAAATAAATGGCTTTACACGCCTAAGTTTATAATTTTTGAATTCTAAGGCTAACGGTCGAATCCGTTATTAAAAAAATAAATTACAAAAGTCGGCTAGACGACTACTATATTAGGGGTTAGCGCGTACGAAAAGTTTTTAGTTTGTAAACTAAGAACGGAAAACCATTTAATTTTTACGTTTACAAAATCGCAATACGAACACGCCGGGAAAGTTTGTTTTTATGTTTTTCCGGACGAAACTCGGACTATGTTGTCCCGAGTTTTAGTTAAAATAAATTTTGTAAATTTATTTTCTAATTAAGTTCATACGTTAGAATTTTTAAATCAAATCGAATCGCGACGATTTTTGTACCGAGCACGTTTTTCGTCGTTCGTTTTCCCGTAACGTCGGATCGCGCCGGAAAAACCCGTACCCTCCTAATCCCATGCATGCAGCCGCCACCTCACCTTAATTAAGTGTAAGCTTGCATGTTGACCATGTTTAATTAGTGATTGGAATGAAAAGGGATTGAAAGCCTTATGTTGTTATGAAATTCAATTAGGGTTTTGAATTGAATTTGGGGATTTTTGTATGTTAATTGATAATAGAATTGCAATTGTTTAATTGATGATATAAGAGTATGTTTAGTAAATAAATGTTGTTAATTTGAGAAGAAAATCATCCCCTTAACATATGTATAAAACCAGAAATTTATAAGTAATTAGGGGTTTCCACATGATTGTTTAAAGTGATGAATTGTTAGTTGAATATTGTTGCAAATTATATTAGTTGATTATAGAAGTTAATTGGAAATTTTCTAAAAATGTTTAATGGAATGTAAGAGACTAAAATTCCCATATAAACTGAGTTATAATGATGATAAGATATGTTAGCATGCATGAAAATGATTCATATTAGACGTAGATTAACGTCGTAAAATTTGAACAAAAACCGACAACTTTTAAAAATCGCGTAAGAGACGAATATCTAGTTGTAACTAATAGTCGAGAAGTCGGATGGGAATTTTAAGTTGATATTATTGTTTATAATGAAATTTAGAACATCTTTCTAGTTGACGTCATAAGCATTCGAGTTGATATAATATGAGTTATAGTTATAATCGAGAACTAGAAGACGTTTGGAATTTCTTTGTTGGTTTAGTACTTGTTAGTTGAAATCCGACGTTAGAACGTCATGCTTTTGAGCGAGTTGGGAAGGAGTTTGTCAAGTACGGAGGTACGTGATGACTGCCTTGATAGTCCAGTTTCTAAAAAAAATGAATACAAGAACTTTGAACGGACCTAAGACGTTATACGTCGAACCTTCAAGCAATTAGGGTTTTGTTCGGCAGTTTTGCGACCCTTGCCGGAAACTGTAATATCTTCCAGCTCGTTTATCGGATTTGTGATCCGTAAATTGGAGCGCGAACTAGACTTCCTAAGCTTTCTAGTGGTACAGGGCTCACCCCCTGTTTCCAAGTCCTCTGTTCTAGACAGCCTCCAGAGTTACTGGACTGTGCAGTGAAATTTCAGTTCCTTGTTTTCTAAGTTGTTTAATTCACAACTTAGTTTCTTTCAAACGTTTAAGCTGTTTATAGCTAACGAACATCTCCCTACTGACCCTAGAGTCAAGTATAGGACCTTTAAATGATGAAAACCAGTCGAGATCGTATTTCTTATCCTTTCTTTAAAGAAGTAATAAACGAGAAATATTCATAAGTCGTGAAATGATCTAAAATATAAATCGCCTAAGTTGATTCTTTCCAACTTAGTTTCTTTTAATCTCGAAAGTCGTATTAAGATATCGACTATCTTCTCTTCTGACCCGAGAGTCGAGTATGAAATCTTCCGAGTTCTGAACAAGATTAGTACGAGTCTCGTTTCCCGTTTAAGTAAAACGAATCTAGTAAGCGTGCAAATGCCAAAAGAATAAAATAACTAAATCTTTCTTCGATTCTCTTTCTTCGAGTATCTTTTACGAACTGTTTTTAAGTATATTTTATTTTACGATGAAGCAGGAAGCCAACTGTAGAGAAAGGACGGAAGATCCCAAGTTGGAAGCTTTTGCTTATAAGTTCTGTATTTACAAGGTGGGCTTTTATGTACAAATAAAACGAGCAATGCTCGGAAAATCTTTCTTTATCACTTTGATATCTGTGTTTTCAAAGTGATATTATGGCATGAACTGTTTTATGTTTTCATGTGAGTTCTCTTGTACCTATCTGAGTCAACATTCGTGTTTTCCAGATTTAGAGTTAGTCTATTTTAGATTAACTAACGATCGGCTCTGAGTTAGCTGCTAAGTGCTTTCCAGAGTTAGTGCACTTTGTAACCTGTGGTGTATGTGGTATCCTGTTGAGGGGTAGCCAGCCACGGTGAATTAGTTTGGGTCAAGATTGAACATAGCATACCTGAAAATACTTGGACAAGTGATTTATGAGAAAAAGTCAGAAAATGTTTAGTAGACACGGATTCTTTCAATAAAACTCCGATGTGCTACGTTTATAAAATGCCATATTTATCTATATTTATGATTATGTTTTCGGCATCGTGCCCACTAAGTACGTTTGTACTTAGCCCTGCATTGCTTTCTAAATGTGCAGGTTGAAGCGACGGTGAGCGGCGACGGTTGATGTTGAGTAAAGGATAGGATGCTTAGTTAGAACCCCTTCCGCTGCCAAACTTTGAATTCCTTTTGATGTACTTTTGAACAATACTCAGTAGTCTAAGTCTGTAATTGTGAATTTAGTTTCTTTTTTTACTTTTGTCGGGTAATCCTTAGGGATTAACTCTTTCTTATTTATGTTAAAGTCTTGTTCATAGTTTAATAATGTCTTTTTCATGTATGTTTAGTCAGTTAGCCCCCTTCTTCCCCGCTTCTTTAATCCAACCCCAGTCGCACCCCGGCATCTGCCGTCCCTCGGGATTTGGGGCTGTGACAGAGTGGTATCAGAGCAGTGTTCGTTTTCTGCTCTGATTCTGAGTCAACCTTCTAGTATAAGTTAGTGTGAGTCATTCTTTCAAGTACGAGTCATTCTTTGAAGTACTATCATAAAGTGGTATTCGTATACAAGTTTTTCTCCGAGAAATAATATAGAGCATTCGTTTGTACTCTATATCGAATCTTCTTTCAAGTCATGAGACATGGTATTTGTATATACTCTGGATCAGAGTTGTCTTTCCAAGTATGAGATAAGAGTTAGACTATGATGTTAAGATTGAGAACGTAGAAGTCAACTCAACCGCCCGCTACGTCGACTCAACGAAAAAAAAAATGATGAAAGAATTTTATAATGAGATTTCTTTTTAATAAGAAAAGTTATGAGCAAGTATTCAGTGAAATTTGAAAACGAGAATGAGTTGTGTTTTAAAAATGAGAATTTTACAGAAGTATAATTTTTATACTTATATGATTATGCGATAGTACAAGTACTATCTTATGTGAAAATTATGTGCGCAATGATTTTCTTTTTATGAAAAAGTATGCAGATACAAGAATATAGACGGATTTTAGGGGAATTTTCCCGGTTCAATGAGAACGTAGACGTGAAACTTAAGAACTTTCCGATTCTTCGAGAACTTAGACGTTTTTTTTAAGAAACGTTGTTTCGAAATGATTTCGAAAGGAGATCCCTAACGCGAGAAGGATTTCCTCTGATGAATGTGACGTGCGCTTAGTGACATGAATAAAGATTCGGCAAAGTCGAACTTGTCGTCTAAGAATTTCCTGCGAGGGAAAAGAAATAAAATAAATAAAAATAATTCAATAAATCGTATTAGTAAAAGAAGGAAGCGATTAGACGTTCGAGAAGCTTTCAGCTTCGAGTTAAGAAAGATATGAACGAAACGACAACTGGAACTTAGTTTTCCAGGAAGTTAATCTTAAGTTATATTTCTTTTTCTTTTTATGGAATTAAATTCCATATTTCGTCTTGAGCGACGACTACAATTAGTACGAATATCAAGAGTCGTAAGCGACAAATTCTTTGAAAATGGATGTTACTTTTGAATAAGTGGCATGAACGAAGTTAAAACTTTTGTAGGATGGCTAGGACTCGTGTTACGGCTCGGAAGAGTCAGCCGTTGGTAGAGTGCGAGCGCACTATAGTGGATATGTTGCAGGATGAGTACTACGAGTTTGAGGTAGACTACGGAGAAGAGGATGTGGGACAGATTGTCAGTAACTTTTTTTCGGTCTACTACCCAGTGAGACACCTGATCAGGGAGAGTAAGGCGATACTGGATTTGATCGTGCACTTACCAGACGAGTGGCGCGGATAGGTGCACCGTGCAGCTTGGTACTTTTTAGCGATCTTCGGCGACGACACGGAGCCGACCGGCAACTACGCTGGATTTGCCCTCTGTGTGCACAGACGTTTCTTTGAGAGCAGGTATTTGCTTTCCCTTCCTTTGGAGCCACACATCCTCTACAGTCACTTTCCAGCCGGGACGGAGATTGAAGAGCTTGACTTAGACCTGGATATGCTAGAGTTGTTAGAGTTGCCACCAGACGGTGTACTAGAGGAGTCTGAGGCTGAGTTAGAGCAGCCAGAGGAGGACGAGGAGACGGTAGTTCCACCAGAGTCACCACCGGCTGCACAGCAGATTGAGGAGTTGATCCCAGGTCCTAGTTTTGTAGAGGTTGACGCTGAGACAGCCGCAGTATTGGGCTTGTCTTCACCGTTTGTGCCAGATGTTTGTGTTAGGGTCAGGGGACCGTCGGAGACGAGACTATACAGAGAGGGGCCAGACTACCGAGACTACCGACAGATCGACGCGGAGCTTGCCGCCTTGTTAGAGTTACCTTCTCCACTTACTCCACTTGAGGAGATCTGCACGAGGTTGGGAGTAGCCTGAAGGCACAGGGAGGCAGGACCGTCCAGGGAGGCAGGACCGTCCAGGGTCCGTTCTAGAGAGGACTTCGAGTCAGGTTCAGGTTCAGGTTCAATTCCCGAGCACCTTCTTCCTCTGAAGAAGCGTGCGAGGAGGATCAGTGAGGACTACTTGGTCTCCGACTTGGAGGAGACTGTTTCTGAGGCACCTTCACCCGCTCTGCTTACACTTGACGACGGTTCTACTCTGAGGGTGGACGAGGCACTTGAGCTGGTTTTTGGTTCGGAGTCCGAGGAGGAGGACCCGGAGGAGGACCCAGAGGAGGGTTGTTAGGACTTTGCAGACTTTGGAGTAGTTTTTGGTTTTTTTCTGCAGTTCAGTTAGGTAGTGTTTCATAAACATGGGTAAATATCAGTAGTAGTGATAGCTTTTATCCTGTATAGAATCGGATCGGTAACTAGTTAGTTTGGTAGTACTCTAGCGGATACGAAATTTTATAAATCGTTTCCGTTCTATTACTCTAGTAGATACGGAGTGCAGTTTGTTAGTGCACCCAGTAGATAGTAGGCAGGCAGCCTAGTTTAGACTAATAGTAGTCTAACCCTTTTGTATAAGTCCTCGTCAGAGGCAAAAGTAATATTCTTTTTTGATGTATATATATATATGACCCGTAAAAGAGGGTTTTTAATCAAGTAAAATTTCTCATGAATCGAGTAATTAAAAATTAGAATGTTAAATGAATTCGTGTAACAAGGAAATGTGTTTAACCCGAAGGTTAAAAGATTAAAGAAATAATATCAAAGCTATGTTTGATATGTTGTTCCGTGAATTTGATTAAGTCAAGAACGAGCTAGTAAGTGCTAAGTGTAATTAATAAAAGGAAACTATTCAAATTCTTCTCTAGACTAAAGAAAATGCCGCCGAGAAATGTTAACAATAGGAGAGGTCGAAGAACTGGAAGGCCGAGAGGACATGGTGGACGTCAGCCAGAAAATAACCAAGAACATGAATATGAGCGGAATATCACTCCATCCCCATCTCCACCCCCGTCACCATCACCACCACCTTCACCACCGCCCCGTAGAGATATTGAGGACCTTTTCCTCAAAAGGAACCCTCCAATGTTCAATGGAACTGGAAGCCCTAGCGATGCTGAGCTATGGGTGAGGTCGACTGAGAAAATTTTCAAACTCCTCAGATGCACTGATGAGGAGAGAATGCTGTGTGTCGCATTCCAACTGACAGGATCGGCAGATTATTGGTGGGAAGCAAGACAGAAGGTGATACCTGCTGAGCATCTGGCTCGTTTTTCATGGGAAGAGTTTAAGGAGATTTTCTTTGACAAGTACGTTCCCAAGACGTATAGGGCACAGAAAGAGGCCGAGTTTTATAATTTGAAGCAAGGAAAGCTAACTGTGACGGAATATGACGTCAAGTTCTGCGAGTTGATGAGGTATGCACCGACATTGGTCGACACTGAGGAGAAGTTATCAAGGAAATTTCAGGGAGGTCTACGTCATGAATTGGGAATCGCTTTGGCTAGTCATGGAGGACTAGGTTATTCAGACATACTGGGAAGAGCACTGGAAATGGAGGCCGTCGTGCCTGATGAAAAGAAGATTGTACCAACTACGTCGGCACCAGCGCAGAGTCAGAATCGAGGCTACTACAACAATAACAGCAGCAACTACCAAGGGAAGAGAAAATGGAACGGAGGAGGTAGCGGAGGATACAATCAAGGCTACAACAATCAGGGAGGACAGAAAAGAGGCTATCAGCAACCTGCCAACAACAACAACAACAGTGGCAAGAGGCCGTGGCAGGGAAACAACCAATCGGGGTTGTTCATTCAGGGGAATAGGCAGAATTTGCCGTGGAAGAGCAATAATCAGCTGAACCAGCCGCAAGGGCAACAAAGGAATTTTAACCAGGGAGCAAATAACCCAAGGAGGGTTACCATCCCTGTCTGCCCGAAATGCAACCGAGCCCATCCTGGAGTCTGCCAGATAGGCACCCCTAACTGTTTCAACTGTGGACAGAAGGGACACATGAAAAAGGACTGCCCTAAACCGCTTCAAGCAGTACCTCTCCGAGCTATTCAAGCACAGCCGCAGCAGCCGCCTATGAACCAGCAACAGTTTCAGCAGCATGCACAGCAGCAACAAAATGCGAGGGCATGCGCTATCAAACAAAGCGGCCAGCGTAAAGGAAAAGGCAATCTAGCAGGTATGGGAAAACTCCATAACACCCCCATTAAGATACTGTTTGATACTGGCGCATCGCATTCTTTCATTGCTGGCTCATGTGCCGATAACTTAGACATCAGACCTGTAAGAGCTGCACAATCTATGAGAGTAGCCACACCTTCAGGAGAGATCACTACTTCCACGCATGTTTGCTCTAACCTAGAACTAGAAATCGGAACTCATAAGGTTATAGCAAACAACCTAAATGTTATGATAATGTGGGACGTAGATATAATCCTAGGAATGGATTGGTTGTCGGAGAATTACGCCACGATTCTCTGCAACGAAAGAAAAATTTCTTTTCAGCCGCCGGGCAAAGAACCGACCGAATTCCACGGAATTTCAATGGGTAGAGGCATACCAATCATATCGGCCCTTCAAGCCACGAGAATCATGAAGAAGAAAGGTACTACAGCCTATCTTGTGTACCTAGTTGGAGAACCAGGAGCCGAGAAGACCATTCAGGACGTAAAAGTCGTGAACGAATACGAAGATGTTTTTCCAGAAGTACTACCAGGATTGCCACCAGATCGTCACGTAGACTTTACAATCGATTTAGAACCACGAGCAGCTCCTAAGTCTAAAGCCCCTTACAGAATGGCACTGAAGGAACTGGAAGAGCTCAAAATCCAGTTACAGGAATTGCTAGACCTTGGTTTTATCAGGCCAAGCGTCTCACCTTGGGGAGCACCAGTGCTATTTGTTAGGAAAAAGGACGGATCGATGAGAATGTGCATCGATTACCGAGAACTGAAAAAGGTCGCTCTCAAGAACAAATATCTTTTGCCAAGGATCGAGAATCTGTTCGATCAGCTTAAGGGTGCAGGAGTCTTCTCCAAGATAGATTTGAGATCAGGATACCATCAGCTCAAGATCAAACCTGAAAATGTACCTAAGACCGCTTTTAGAACTCGATATGGCCATTACGAATTTTTAGTGATGCCATTTGGTTTAACCAACGCTCCAGCCGTATTCATGGACCTTATGAACAGAGTTTTCCACTCCTACTTGGACAAATTTGTTCTAGTATTCATTGACGACATCCTCATTTATTCTAAGAATGAGACGGAGCACGAGGAACATCTACGGATAGTTTTGAAAACACTAAGAGCTGAGAAACTCTACGCCAAATTCAGTAAATGCGAATTTTGGCTGAAGGAAGTAATGTTCCTTGGACACATAGTATCGACAGAAGGAATTAAGGTGGATCCAGCCAAAGTAGAAGCAGTGCAAAACTGGAAGGCACCAACAAGTCAGAATGAGATTAGAAGTTTCTTGGAATTAGCTGGTTACTACAGAAGGTTTATCGAGGGATTTTCTACAATCGCTCGCCCGATGACGCAGCTACTTAGGAAGGATACCAAGTTTAAGTGGACAGATGAGTGCGAGAAAAGTTTTCAAACTCTTAAGGAAAAGTTAACTACAGCGCTAGTACTAGCACTTCCAGACGCAAACAAAGAATATGTGGTTTATATTGACGCATCGAAGAATGGATTGGGTTGTGTCTTGATGCAAGATGGACGAGTGATAGCTTATGCTTCACGACAACTTCGACCCCACGAAGTTGAGTACCCAACCCATGATTTGGAACTTGCAGCCGTAGTGCATGCGCTAAAGATTTGGAGACACCATCTCTATGGTGTAAGAGTTGAGATATTCACCGATCACAAGAGTCTGAAGTACTTTTTCGAACAAAAAGAACTGAACATGAGACAAAGACGATGGCTCGAATTAGTCAAAGATTATGACTGTGGAATTAACTATCATCCAGGAAAGGCTAATGTGGTAGCAGATACATTGAGTCGCAAGGCTCCAACGAAGTTAGGATGTCTTTTCGTAGAAGAAGAAACATTAGTACGAGAATTCGAGAAGATGGATATCAGAGTGCTTGACACGCCAGCAACGATAACAAGTCAGATGGCAGCACTAGAAGCTACACCAGATTTGAGAGAAAGGATCATTAGTGCTCAGAGAAAAGATGAGTCAATGGAAAAGTTACGAGTAAGGATAAGGACAGATAAGCCGGAAGGATATTCTGAGGCTCCAGACAATGCAATACTTTACGAAGGCAGGATTTGTATTCCCGACAATGACAGTGAATTGAAGAACGAGATTTTGAGTGAGGCTCACGATACGCCTTACACAGCACATCCAGGAAGTACAAAAATGTACCAGGATTTGAGAAGAAACTTTTGGTGGAACGGAATGAAACGAGACGTTGTCTCGTTTATAAAAAGATGCCTAGCATGTCAACAAGTTAAAGCTTTACACCGACGACCATATGGATTGCTACAATCATTGGATGTCCCAGATTGGAAATGGGAAGGCATAGCTATGGACTTTGTCACAGGCTTGCCTAAGTCAAGAAAAGGAAACACAGCGATTTGGGTGATAATAGATAGACTTACGAAGTTAGCTCACTTCTTACCGATTAAGACTACATATGGATCAGAGAGACTAGGTCAGTTGTATGTCAGAGAAATTGTATGTCTGCATGGAATACCGAAGGTCATAATATCAGACGGAGATGCTAAGTTTACCTCGAGATTTTGGATTACGATGCAGAAAGAGTTGGGAACGGAGCTAAATTTCAGTACAGCTTTTCACCCACAGACAGATGGGCAATCAGAGAGAACGATTCAGATTTTGGTCGATATGTTAAGGACAATGGTTTTGGACAGAGGCACGAATTGGGAAGAAATTCTACACCTAGTCGAATTCGCCTACAACAACAGCTATCAGGCCACGATAGGAATGGCACCGTTTGAGGCTTTGTATGGGAGAAAGTGTAGATCACCGCTTTATTGGAACGAAGTAGGTGAGAGAAAAAACCTAGGCCCAGATGCGATCAATGAGATGATCGAAATAGTTCGACAGATTCGAGATAGAATGAAAAAGGCCCAAAGCCGACAGAAGTCGTATGCCGACGACCGTCGAACCAACCTTGAGTTTGAAATAGGAGATAAAGTCTTTCTTAAGATATCTCCAACCAAAGGAATCCTTAGGTTCAGAGTTAAGGGTAAGTTAAGACCCAGGTTTATAGGACCATATGAAATCCTCGAGAGAATAGGATCAGTCGCGTATACATTGGCCTTACCACCAAGTCTAGGAAGCGTTCATAACGTTTTTCACGTTTCCCAATTGAGAAAATATGTTTACGATCCTAAGCACGTTATTAGTCAGCAAGACGTAGTTCTTGAATCCGACCTAAGCTATGAAGAAAAGCCGATATCGATCTTGGATAGAAAAGTTCAAAGTGCTGTGGAACCATCACGGGCAAGAAGAAGCCACGTGGGAACTCGAGGAGAAGATGAAGGAGCAATATCCTCATCTTTTTGCAGAAGGTAAGCAAATTTCGGGACGAAATTTTTCGTAAGGGGGGTAGGATGTAATGCCCCGTAAAATCCTTACGTTCTTAATATTTAAAAGTTAATTAAATAAATGGCTTTGCACGCCTAAGTTTATAATTTTTGAATTCTAAGGCTAACGGTCGAATCCGTTATTAAAAAAATAAATTACAAAAGTCGGCTAGACGACTACTATATTAGGGGTTAGCGCGTACGAAAAGTTTTTAGTTTGTAAACTAAGAACGGAAAACCGTTTAATTTTTACGTTTACAAAATCGCAATACGAACACGCCGGGAAAGTTTGTTTTTATGTTTTTCCGGACGAAACTCGGACTATGTCGTCCCGAGTTTTAGTTAAAATAAATTTTGTAAATTTATTTTCTAATTAAGTTCATACGTTAGAATTTTTAAATCAAATCGAATCGCGAAGATTTTTGTACCGAGCACGTTTTTCGTTGTTCGTTTTCCCCTAACGTCGGATCGGGCCGGAAAAACCCGTACCCTCCTAATCCCATGCATGCAGCCGCCACCTCACCTTAATTAAGTGTAAGCTTGCATGTTGACCATGTTTAATTAGTGATTAGAATGAAAAGGGATTGAAAGCCTTATGTTGTTATGAAATTCAATTAGGGTTTTGAATTGAATTTGGGGATTTTTGTATGTTAATTGATAATAGAATTGCAATTGTTTAATTGATGATATAAGAGTATGTTTAGTAAATAAATGTTGTTAATTAGAGAAGAAAATCATCCCCTTAACATATGTATAAAACCAGAAATTTATAAGTAATTAGGGGTTTCCACATGATTGTTTAAAGTGATGAATTGTTAGTTGAATATTGTTGCAAATTATATTAGTTGATTATAGAAGTTAATTGGAAATTTTTTAAAAATGTTTAATGGGATGTAAGAGACTAAAATCACCATATAAACTGAGTTATAATGATGATAAGATATGTTAGCATGCATGAAAATGATTCATATTAGACGTAGATTAACGTCGTAAAATTTGAACAAAAACCGACAACTTTTAAAAATCGCATAAGAGACGAATATCTAGTTGTAACTAATAGTCGAGAAGTCGGATGGGAATTTTAAGTTGATATTATTGTTTATAATGAAATTTAGAACATCTTTCTAGTTGACGTCATAAGCATTCGAGTTGATATAATATGAGTTATAGTTATAATCGAGAACTAGAAGACGTTTGGAATTTCTTTGTTGGTTTAGTACTTGTTAGTTGAAATCCGACGTTAGAACGTCATGCTTTTGAGCGAGTTGGGAAGGAGTTTGTCACGTATGGAGGTACGTGATGACTGCCTTGATAGTCTTGTTTCTAAAAAAAATGAATACAAGAACTTTGAACGGACCTAAGACGTTATACGTCGAACCTTCAAGCAATTAGGGTTTTGTTCGGCAGTTTTGCGGCCCTTGCCGGAAACTGTAATATCTTCCAGCTCGTTTATCAGATTTGTGATCCATAAATTGGAGCGCGAACTAGACTTTCTAAGCTTTCTAGTGGTACAGGGCTCACCCCCTGTTTCCAACTCCGTTGTTCTGGACAGCCTCCAGAGTTACTGGACTGTGCAGTGAAATTTCAGTTCCTTGTTTTCTAAGTTGTTTAATTCACAACTTAGTTTCTTTCAAACGTTTAAGCCGTTTATAGCTAACGAACATCTCCCTACTGACCCTAGAGTCAAGTATAGGACCTTTAAATGATGAAAACCAGTCGAGATCGTATTTCTTATCCTTTCTTTAAAGAAGTAATAAACGAGAAATATTCATAAGTCGTGAAATGATCTAAAATATAAATCGCCTAAGTTGATTCTTTCCAACTTAGTTTCTTTTAATCTTGAAAGTCGTATTAAGATATCGACTATCTTCTCTTCTGACCCGAGAGTCGAGTATGAAATCTTCCGAGTTCTGAACAAGATTAGTACGAGTCTCGTTTCCCGTTTAAGTAAAACGAATCTAGTAAGCGTGCAAATGCCAAAAGAATAAAATAACTAAATCTTTCTTCGATTCTCTTTCTTCGAGTATCTTTTACGAACCGTTTTTAAGTATATTTTATTTTACGATGAAGCAGGAAGCCAACTGTAGAGAAAGGACGGAAGATCCCAAGTTGGAAGCTTTTGCTTATAAGTTCTGTATTTACAAGGTGGGCTTTTATGTACAAATAAAACGAGCAATGCTCGGAAAATCTTTCTTTATCACTTTGATATCTGTGTTTTCAAAGTGATATTATGGCATGAACTGTTTTATGTTTTCATGTGAGTTCTCTTGTACCTATCTGAGTCAACATTCGTGTTTTCCAGATTTAGAGTTAGTCTATTTTAGATTAACTAACGATCGGCTCTGAGTTAGCTGCTAAGTGCTTTCCAGAGTTAGTGCACTTTGTAACCTGTGGTGTATGTGGTATCCTGTTGAGGGGTAGCCAGCCACGGTGAATTAGTTTGGGTCAAGATTGAACATAGCATACCTGAAAATACTTGGACAAGTGATTTATGAGAAAAAGTCAGAAAATGTTTAGTAGACACGGATTCTTTCAATAAAACTCCGATGTACTACGTTTATAAAATGCCATATTTATCTATATTTATGATTATGTTTTCGGCATCGTGCCCACTAAGTACGTTTGTACTTAGCCCTGCATTGCTTTCTAAATGTGCAGGTTGAAGCGACGGTGAGCGGCGACGGTTGATGTTGAGTAAAGGATAGGATGCTTAGTTAGAACCCCTTCCGCTGCCAAACTTTGAATTCCTTTTGATGTACTTTTTAACAATACTCAGTAGTCTAAGTCTGTAATTATGAATTTAGTTTCTTTTTTTACTTTTGTCGGGTAATCCTTAGGGATTAACTCTTTCTTATTTATGTTAAAGTCTTGTTCATAGTTTAATAATGTCTTTTTCATGTATGTTTAGTCAGTTAGCCCCCTTCTTCCCCGCTTCTTTAATCCAACCCCAGTCGCACCCCGGCATCTGCCGTCCCTCGGGATTTGGGGCTGTGACACTGTTGATCTCTGATCGTTGAAAGCGATGGCTTGTCTCTCATCTCTGCAGACTTTCCCGATATGGCATCTGTGCTCTTCTGCTTTCCATCTGAGACAGCCTTGTTGGGCCAAATGGGGTAATGACTGAACGGTCAAACCCTCACGTGACTTCCTTTTTGAAATTTGAATCTTAACAACAGACTTCCAACAAGGAGTGGTCGGTTAAGACTTTCGATCTTCAACTAGCTTGTTCTTCAGCCGATGTTCTATCTGACAACTAACAGTTGAACTCTCAGCTGACTTCGTCTTCAAGCTGTTGATCTTCTTGGTTGAGTTCTACAGCTGATGTTCTGAAACTGAACACTCAGTTGTCTTCCTTGTATCTGGCCAGTTGGGTTCGAACGCTCAGATGACTTTCTTTTTATCTGATGTTCTCTTCCCCTTTACTGCTTCTCATCTGATGAACGCTCAGTTGTTTTCCTTCACAACTGATGTTCTGAAGACTTCCCCCTCTTTGCATCTGATAATATGAGCTCTCAGTTGAATTTCTTGACAACTGATGTTTAGTCTGAGTGACGCCTTGTTGCCATCTTCAGCTGGAGACCTGTAAAGATAAAATCTTAACTTTGCTCAAACAGCGAGCCTAACTTCTAATATTAGGTTCTGGCAACATTTACTCGGTTGGGGTCAGTCGGTTTTGGAATTCATCAAAACTTTTATTAATAAATTTCCCAACAATTTTCCCCTTTTTGATGATGCCAAAACCACTTACAACTTTAAACCACTACTGATCTAAAACTTACTAACTGACCTAAAATCTCAGCTGAAATTCTAGACAGTCTATAAGATAAAACATCAAAGGGTTAGCACAGTTATAACATGGTATTAGAAATACTGCGATTCATAGCTTGGACAATGAGATATTGTACGTCAAGTTGAATCGTATATATACTTGAAGTTTTCATTACAACTGATGATTATAGGAATAAGTACAAAACAATTAAAAGATACATCAGTTGCTCCAAAAACTACATCAGCTCAAAAATACTCTTGACCGTACTTGCTGAAGATACGGTCAAAGATCTCTTTCTTCGCAGCTGACTCGATCCCAGTGTTGACACCATGTTCCTTGCAAACTTGTCTCGCCTCAGCCATGATCGCATTTCTGTTTGGAGTGCTTGTGCCTTTGATCATCTGAGGGCGATATCTGAGCTTCTGCGGAACTGGAACGATGTTGGGATCGAGCTGAGCCTTCACCATGGCTCGCTGGAACTGCCTGAACATTTCAGGGTCTCCAGATCTGAGTTCCCACAAGGCTTCCTTGAAGGCTTGCCTTGGGTCTTCAGTTGAGTAGACCTTCCTGTAGTAAAAATCATTGATGAATTCATGCTTGAACTGCTCCCAGTCATCGTTCCACTCAGCGTTCATCCACTTGTCAGTATGTGGGAACCGTGATGGGAGCGGGGCGTTTCTCTGCAGCTACTGAGTCTTCTTCCTAGCCTCAGCCTTCATCTGATGTTTGTTTATTCTTCGGACACTCCGGCTGGCTTTATTTCTGTCAATATTTTTCTATATTTTGGCCAGTTCCTTCTCAAACTTAGCCACCTTCTTAGCTTGATCAGCAGCGAACTTTTTAATCCAAAAGGGATTCAAGTATTTCTCCTTCGACTCCCCCATAGCTTTTGCAGCTTCGGTGCAATCTTCAACAGAGATCCCGTCAATATCGACATCGAACTCGGCTGTAAGCTCGACTACGAGGTCGTAGGAGACTTCAAGTTCCTGCTCTTCCGACTCCTTCAGCTGCGATCCTTCAGCTCTTTCTTCTTGAGTTTCAGCTGGCACTCCTTCTTCCTCCTGCTGTTGGTGAACACCTTTTCCAGCAACTGCTGCTGGCTCCTTTCCTTCCCCTTTTTTGGCATCATCCAAAAGGGTGGCAACTGAGCCATCCAGGGAGGTTAGCTTGGTCTCAGCTTGTTGAACTCGGGAAAAGAGTTCGTCCACAGCATCCTTCTCTTCCACCTTCTTCGCCAGCTCCAGGTCCTAGCGTTCCTGCTCAGTTTTCTTCAAGGCGGCAAAGGTCGCAGAGACATCTTTGTGAAGGGTGACGAACTCAGCTCTAAAATTTTCGAACTGAGACATCCACTCCTGGTCTTGTGTTTGCTGGGACTTTGCCAGATCAGATTCAGCAACTGACTTGAAGACGTTGAAGTCCGAGCTGAGTCCTTGAACCGTCTTTTTTAAATCTTTGACGTCCGAGCTGGTAGAAGTGGTGAGGCCTTCCAGTTTTTGCTGTAGGGAGCAGGAGAGTTGTTCCAGCTGATTCTTCAAGGAAGCATTCTCCTCCATCAGCTGATTGATCTTGTCAGCTTCCTCGTCTTTGTTGAGCTTGATCTTGGACAACAGCTCATGCCTCAGCTGGTTGACCCTCTCAGTGATCAGCTCACAGATAGCATCGGTTGAGTGTGCTGGCTGATCAGAGGGTCCAGGCAGTTGTTGCTGTTGTGCCTGGACTGTTGGATCCACTGCAACCAGGGCTGTTCGGCTGGCCAGGTAATCCTTAAGCTTTGCTTCTTCTCTCTTGGCAGCCTCTTCAGCTTCATCGACATCCTCCATGTGATCGGCATTCTTGGCCAACATAGTGTCAAGAAACTGTACAGCACCAGGATTGTTGCACAGCTCTCTGGTGTCTGTCCCTTCTTGTTGACTCAGATCCAGGCAACGACGGAGCAAAGCCACCTTCTGGTTGTAGGCCACCTCCAGGTTCTGGTAGTCGAAGTACACCCTCAGGTTGGATTCATCAATCTTCAACCTGTCCCAACCGTGGATCCTGAGGGTTTCCTCCTTAACGTACCAGTAGCTGAATATCACGCTGAACTGATAGAGCAGTTCCGTCCCGAACATGGCAAAGATGGGCATCGAGCTTGCCTCTGGGAACATGCCGATTAGTTTGCGAAAGCAGTAGTCCAACCTGCCTTCATACTCAGCCAAGATCGCCTGGCGGTTGGCTTCTTCATCAATTTGTGGTGGGTCTATATCGAAGGCAATGGGTTCGATGGTGTCATCAACGTTGGCCAAAGGAACGGTCTCAACGTTGGCATCGAGCGAGAGGCTCGGAATGTCTAACTGAGGATCAGTTGAGAGAATTGAATCCTCTTTGGGGAGAGAGTGGGTTGGCTCAATTGTTTCCTCAGACGCAGGTGGGATTTCCTGGCTGGCATCAGCTCCAGTTGTTGGAGAGGGTGGATTGTCGTGGGACTCCTCAGATGAAGAAGAGTCATCTGAGGACGAGCTGGAATCCTCCACGTTGATCTCCTTTTCTTCCACCAGTGCATCCTGTTGGCGGGGTTGAAGCATAAACCCAGCTGGATCAACCGACTGGCTTGACTCAGTTGATTCCTTTTCCTCAGCTATTTTCTCAGCTGGTACCACCACCACGGGGCCCGATGCAGCCGGTTGAGCTGCTGGCTGGATGATTCTGATTCTGGGCTTTTTCTTGAGGGGTTCCACCTCTTCTTCTTCTTCTTCTTCTTCTTCTTCTTCCTCTTCCTCAGCCACTTCCTCCAGCTGGCGTTTGGCAGGTTTGGACCTTGATGGGCGGCGAGCTGCTGGGGCCGTCTCCACAGCTGGTTTCGTTGCTCCCTTGGGAGTGTACACCGCTTCCACCACATCCCTAGCCTTCTTGGCTGTTGGGAATAGCATTAGCTTGTTGAACGGAGGGTCCTCACTCCCTTCCCAAGTCAGCTTCTGACCCTTGGTTGCTTGGAGGATCAGTGCTGAAATCTTGGTGCCGAAGTTGAGTGTGCCCTTGACACTCAACAGCTGCTCTCCGGACTCAGCTACCGTCTCGGAGATCTTCAGCTTCTCCGCCCACAGCTGGCTTTCAAGATAGCCCAGCCATTCTATCTTGTGTTGTTCTTCCAATGCCTTCTGTTGTTTGAGCTTCGGTCTGATGATATCACCGAAAGCTCCTCCGTATGCGAAAGCGCATTTTGATATGACATCAAACAGAAGTCAGTGCTCCGGCTTCAGTTTGGTCCTCTGCATACTCCCCTTCAGAGTTCGGAGACAAGGAGGATAGTTTGCAGAAATGCATCTGCATCCTTGTCTGAGAAGTTCCCCATCACGTCTATGGCCTCCCGATTTCTGGGGATGATCTTCTCCAGTTCTTTGGACACCTCGATCTCGACGGCAGTTTCTTCCATCGATCGGGAAGAGCTGATTCGTTGCTTGCACGGAATGGTCGTGACAAGCCCGAGTTTAGCATCTCGTTGCAGATTCCAGTAGAAGTGGGCAACCTGCTTTCTGAGCAGCTTGGATGGAGAGAGGGTTGCCCAGTTGAGCAGACCGTGGTCGGAAAGAATGGTGGCGACGGGAGCGATTTCCGGTGAGGTCAGAGCTTCCCTGGAAAGAATCTGTTCGAAGTGAATCTTCGACAGCATCATGTCGAAGGATTCCTGGAACGTGGCTGGTTCTGCAGAGACCATCTTCTTTGATGCTTTAGATTTAGGTGCCATCTCAGAGGAGTATATATATGCAAAGAAGGAAGAAATATGTTACTGAAAATGGTGAGACAATTTCGGAGGGGATGATGAACAGTTAATAAAGATATGCACGAATAGAGAAGGTAAGGATCACTTCCTGATTTGCCGCCTTATATAGGTCTTTGACTCGGATGAGATCAACGGCTGGGGATAAATGGCGCGAATCCATCAACGGCTGAGATTACGCGACTGTTGACTAACTTTGACTTGACGTTTTGATCCGAGTTCCAACCAGCGCATGAGAAGGTGTACAGTTTCTTGTCAGCCCAGTCACACTATAAAGTAGGCTATGGATGTTCAGCCGTACTTTACATTTAATGCGACATGATGGCTATTTTAATGTAACTGACTAGCTCAGGAATGTTTGAATTTATTTCAAACATTCTCATTTAAGAACATAACACCTTCAGTCATAAATGATACCTGCCAGCTGATGTCGAGATCAGCTGTATACCTCAGTTGAGTTCCTCAGTTGCCGCATACCATCAGCTGACTCGAGTTCGTCTGTTCAGCTGACGTCTGATCCATTGTTGCAGCATACCATCAGCTGACTCAAGTTCGTCTGTTCAGCAGATGTTTGATGTCTTCAGTTGGCGCTCCGTATTTGACATTCCCCCTTCATCTGAGCTTCCCCCTCAGATAGATGTCTGTCTTTTTATCTCAGCTGGTTCCTTATCAGGTGGATCTAATAATCCAAGTAAATCACATAGCATTTTGAACCGCGCTTCGGCTAGAGGTTTAGTGAAGATATCAGCCCTCTGAATCTCAGTTGGGATCTTCTCCATGGATACATCCTTCTTCTCAATATGATCTCGGATGAAATGATGACGAATATCGATATGCTTTGTCCGAGAGTGGTGAACAGGATTCAAAGAGATAGCTATGGCACTCGAGCTATCGCAATGAATGGGAACCTGTCCAGTTGCAACTTCATAATCTCTCAGTTGTTGCTTGAGCCACAACACTTGCATGCAACAGCTTCCAGCAGCCATATATTCTGATTCGGTTGTAGAAGTAGCAACACATGCTTGTTTCTTGGAGAACCATGAAACTAGCTTGCTTCCCATGAACTGACAGTGTCCAGAGGTAGATTTTCTGTCCAACCGATCTCCGGCTAGGTCCGGATCTGAGTATCCGGTCAGCTGGATATTGTCGTCAGTTGGATACCACAACCCAACATTGACAGTACCCTTCAGATACTTGATGATGTTCTTTGCTGCCAACATGTGAGCTTCTCTTGGTTGGACTTGAAATCGAGCACACACTCCAACTGCGTATGATATGTCGGGCCGGCTGGCAGTTAGATATAGCAAAGAACCGATGATCCCTCTATACTTGCTGGCATCCACGAGCTTTCCTTCAGATCCAGGTTCAATCTTCCAGTTAGTATTCATTGGGATCCTTGTTGTCTTACTTTTCTGCAATCCGAACTTGGTGATGAGCTCCTTTGTATACTTAGACTGATTGATGAAAATCCCTTCTGGTGACTGCTTCACTTGTAATCCAAGGAAATAATTCATCTCGCCCATCATTGACATCTCGAACTTCTTCTTCATGAGATCTGAAAACTTTTTGCACAGCTCCTCCGACTTGGAACCGAATATGATGTCATCCACGTAGATTTGTACTACAAGTATATCATCTCCAACTTTGATAGTGAATAGGGTTTTGTCAACTGATCCGCGTTTGAATCCCGAGTTCAGAAGAAAACCACAAAGAGTGTCATACCAGGCCCTTGGCGCTTGCTTTAGTCCATAGATAGCTTTCTTCAACTTGTACACTCTTCCATCTCCAGTTTCAAAACCAGGAGGCTGTTTAACATATACATCTTCCTTGATATCACCGTTGAGGAATGCACACTTCACATCCATCTGATACACTTTGAACTTGTGATGTGCGGCATAAGCTAGAAAGATTCGAATGGCTTCCAGCCTTGCAACTGGCGCGAAAGAGTCTTCAAAGTCGATTCCTTCTTGTTGGCAATATCCTTGAGCTACCAACCTTGCTTTATTCCTCACAATGAATCCAATGGCGTCTCTCTTATTTTTGAAAATCCACTTCAATCCAATCACCTTGACACCATTTGGTCTTTCTACCAACTCCCATACACAGTTGCGTAGAAACTCATTCAGTTCTTCTTGCATGGCTGTTGTCCAGTGGACACAGTTGAGAGCTTCCCCAACATTCTTCGGTTCTGGCACATCAGCTACAAAGCAAGAAATCATGGCAACATCTCCAGCTTGCTCGAACTCCTCTAGAACTGCCAACTCCTCAGCATATTGGGCATAAGTGTTGGAATTTTCTTCAGTTGATTCTGGATTTGCAACTTGGCTCCTTGTAAACACACCCTCAGTTGGATCGTCGATGATGTTGTCAGTGGAATGAACTTCATACCATCTTCGGTTGTGTGTTCCTTCTTCTTCCAACTGTGGCTGTTCCGTAATCTGAGTTGGAGTCTTCAGAGCTGGTGATTGATCAGCTGTTGAGTCTGGATCCTCAACATTGATGTTGGTTTCAACCGGACTCGGTTGGGCTTCCGATGCTGATGCAGTTGGAGGAGCATCAGCTGAAGTTCCCCCTTGGGATGAGCTGGGGTCTTCGCATTCATCTTCAGAGGAGTATGGATCCTCATCCTCAGTTGCCCAAACCAGTGGTTCAGCTAGGTTCTTTTCCCTTAGAGCTTGCGATCTGGTGAGAACAGGTGGAGCTTGTATATCTGCCTGTTGTTCTTTGACCTGTTCCCTGTACTCAAAAGAAGATTCATCAAAACTAACATGAGGTGTTATTTCCACAACACGAGAACTGTTGTTGAAAACTCTATATGCCTTAATCCGAGCAGCATATCCAAGAAATATGCCCTTCGAAGCTTTGGCATCAAAAGTTTTCAACTGAGTCTTCCCATTGTTGTGAATATAACACTTAGAACCAAAAACGCGTAAATAAGAAATATCTGGCTTTCTGCGTCTCCATAGCTCATATGGTGTCTTTCCCAACCGCTTGGTTAGAAGAGACCAGTTCTGAGTGTAGCAGGTTGTGTTGATTGCCTCAGCCCAAAATCTCTTTGGCAGAGCTGAGCTGGCTAACATGGATGTGGCTGCATCCTTCAGCGTTCGGTTCCTTCTCTCAGCTACTCCATTCTGTTGCGGAGTTCGCGCAGCTGAGGTTTGATGAGTGATTCCGTGCTTCTCGCAGTACTCAATGATGGTTTCATTGAGGAACTCGGTTCCACGGTCTGATCGGATAGAAATGATTTTCATCTCTTGTTGGTTCGAAATCTGATCCATCAGCTTGGGCAGCTCATCTCGGGTTTCACTCTTGTGGCGCATGAAGATGGTCCACGTATATCTTGAGTAGTCATCAGTTACAACCAGGGTATACTCGTTCCCGTTCATGCTCTTTGGTGTAACTGGCCCGAAGAGATCCATATGGATCAGCTGTAACACTCGGTCGGTTGAGGAAGTTGACTTCAACCGAAAGGAGGATCCAGAGAGCTTTCCCAGCTGGCATGCACTGCAGATGTGTGTTGTTGAAAACACTCGGTTTGGTATGCCTCTTGCATGTTCTTGTCTGGCGAGTCGGTTCATTGTCTTGAAGTTCAGATGGTTGAGCCTTTTGTGCCACAACCAGCTCACATCAAAACTGCTCTTTGATAACAGGCAGGTGTCAGGGAGGCTGCTGTTCCAATCAGCGTAGTAGACATTCCCTGTTGGTGATCGATTTCCCAACAATATCACCTGCTTTGATCCGACATCTTTAACTCTGCAACCCTGTGCATCAAACTTGACAGAGAAACCATTATCACAGAATTGGCTGATGGAGAGCAAGTTATGCATCAATCCATCAACATAAGAGACATTAGAGATTGAAACATGATTGGTTTCAAGTGTACCGTAACCTCTGGTGTAACCTTTTGAGTTGTCACCAAAGGTAACTGATGGACCTTCTTTCTCCACGAAACTTCCAAGCAAATCCTTCAGATTCGTCATATGTTTCGAGCATCCACTGTCCATCACCCACATTGTTGCAGACGCCTTTTTCTTCCTCAGCTGTTTCTCCTGTACCTGCAAAGAGAAACTCGCTTAGGTCCCCAATTTCAGTTGGGTCCTGGAGGGTTACAACCAGTTCCCCCTGGAACTGTGCGTCGCTTTTCCCTGTATACTCGGATGGATTTATCATTCCAGATCACTTTTCCTTGATCATCAACTATAACAACACCTCGGTTATCCTTAGGCTTGTTGTTAATAGAGATGTTCTGTTTCTTGGGAGGAGTTGGATTTCTCCCATTCTGAGCTTTCGGAGGAGAGGCTTTCCCCCTGTTTTGATGACGATTCTTATCCTGTTGAATTTGTCTGTGAGGTCGGACGCCATGTTGGAATCTTTGTGGTTGATTCTGATTCCAACTTCTTGAGTGTTGTTGATAGGTGTTCATGCCCTGTTGATGATTCATGTTGTGGCATGAGTATCTCCAACTGTTCGACCTATTCCTTATCGGTTGACTCGGTTGGAACCTTTGGTTGAACTGGGGATGGAACCGCTGTTGATTCAGATGATTGAACCCTTGTCGGTTCTGAGGTCGGTTCCATTCTTTCTGTTGTTGACTATGAGGTTGATGCAGAGGTCGGTTTTGATTCTGAGTTCGGTTGCGATTATGTCTTCGACGCCTCTGATTCCTCTTCTGACTTTTGGAACATTCTCCCTCGGTTGATGTCCCAACCGATGGAACATTCTGTCCTTCATCTACTGTTCCTTTTCCCTTCTCAGTTGTGGTTGCATTGGTTAGTTGAGCTTGTTGAGAAGCGGAGGTTGAAATATTTTGTGGTGACTCAAGTTCCACTGTGTTCGGTTCAACAGCTCTAACCTCGACAGCTTTGATGAAGGTTGCTAGAGGAATTCCACTATCTTTAATCACATCATAACCGAGTCCTGACACGTCATCCATCTGTCTGTTGTAACTGATAAGATTCTCTATGATCTTGGATGACTGATACAGTTTGATTAGATTGTCCTTCTCAGTTTGCAACTCCTTGACGAGGACAGTTATCTGCTTGGTTTGTCCATCTGACTTCTTTATCAGCTGCTCGATCTGAGCCTCTTGATTTTTCAACTGATCTTGTTGTTCCTTGATCTGCTTTGTCAACTCTTTATCAGTTGGAGCCTTAGCCTCGTTCAGTTGACTCTTGAGATTCTCAATCTCCTTGGTTTGGCTATTGATCAGATCATCCTTTTCGGTTAAGGAATCTTCAAGTTTGGCGAACTGAGCTTGAAGACTCTTAAACTCAACCGATTGGTGATACAGTTCCTCACTGAGTTCTTGAAAATCACTCCAGGAGGGTTCCAACTCTTCGTCCAGTGATTCCTGCATGTTAGAAATATTTGAAGAATTTAACTCAGTAGGATTAGAGTGTACCTCAGTATCATCCTGGTCGGTTCCAAGAGCCATGAGGCATTGATCCTGACCGGTAGCATTGTTGGTGGAAGTCAGCTCATCCTCATCTTCAGTGTCAGTGAAGATGTCCATGTCGTCAGCTGCTTCTTCTGAAAACCATGGCCTTGTTCTTTCCAGCTTGTTTGGCCCTTAACGCATCTCTTTCTTTCTTCGATAGATCTGGGCAGTCAGCCTTGAAATGACCTTCCTTTCCGCATTCAAAGCAACCGCTGGTGACAGGCTTTGAACTGTCTCGAGTTCGGTTTGATTTGTAGAATCGTTTGTATTTCCCGAACCGAGTGTCAATGTCGGCTAGTTTCTTTGACAGGGCTGCAATGTTCTGTTGCAGTTCCTCTCTGCTTGGCTCCTTTGCAGTCGTGTCAGCCGATCTGGTTGGCCTCGATGTTCTCGATTTTGAGTAGTCAGCTCGGAGAGCAACTGACTTTGAGGCTGGACCAACATCCTCAAGTCGACTCGTCGAACCGAGGACTGAGATCTTCTTCGGTTCACCTTATACTCATTTCCCTTTAAGATTGAGAACAGTCTTTCAATTCCCATTTCACCAAGGTCAGCTCGGCTCTCGTGGATATTGGTGAAAGTATCCCACTCAGCTGGTAGAGCTTGTAACACTTTGAGATTGATTTCTCTTAGTGTGTATTTTCCTCTTCGGATGGACTGAATTCTTCTGAGGATGTCCATAAACCGGAGCTCTAGTTGATCAATTGTTTCATCTGTCTTCAGACAAAAATTGTCGAAGTCTTGGCATGCATGTGAGAATTTTTTCTCCTTCGTCTCATCACTTCCTTCACTCAGCGATGCCAGGATGTCCCACATCTCTTTTGCAGTCTCACACTCCTCTATCCAAGGCAGATAATCTTGTCCAACTGTGGATATTATTGTGCTCTGAGCCCATATGTCTAACTGGCTCACCTTGGCTTCCTCTGGAGTGTAGTCTTCCGGCTGCTTCTCCACAAACTCCACAACTGTATCCCCATCGTTGGGATTTGTAGGAGTCCGAGCTATTCTTTCTTTGATGATGATCGGTCCGGAAGAAAGAACTTGTTGCATCCTATGATGCTTCGACAGTAAAATCTTCTTCATCCGTGTCCTCCAGGATGTATAATTTACAACTGAGAACATTACCACGATCTTATCCTTGACGTCTATCTGCACACAACAACAGAGCAAATATGCACTAGCGTGAAAATGATCTGTTCAGTTGACCACTGAAGAAACTTTCTCGAATTCACACCTTGTGAAACAGAGTCAGTAGTCTTTTGAACCACCGCTCTGATACCACTTGATGGTCCCGATACGAGTTACTGGTGTATGGGGGGGGAATACACCAGTTAGGATTTTTTAACTTTGAAAGCTTAATCCCCAAAAACTTCAGCTGAGTAAAGAAAGTCTCAGCTGAGATCCCAACTGAGTAAGAGAACTCAGCTGTGATAGTGGTGCTGTGCGGAAAGTGGTGGAAATTATACTCGTAAAAAATAACTCACGCTTTAGTGCAGGGATGGTCAAAAACCAAAACAGTTGAATATGCAAATATGCAGTTTGTATGCCGGTTAGTTTGGTCAGTTGAACATGCAATAAGTAACTGAACAGAAATAAACACAGACACACAGAATTTAACATGGTTCGGAGATAACCCTCCTACGTCCACGGGGAGTTGTGAATCCACACAACTCTGTCCAAGTTCTTCTGGACAAACCACTCAGCTTACGCAGGCTGAGCAACCGTTATGGATAAGTTTGCGGGTACTTATCAACCTTACAGTTTAGTTAACGGGTACTAAACAACCTAACTACTCAGTTGCAGGAAGAGTAGGATCCTAAACCTTTGCAGGTGAAAGAAGAAATATGTTTCCAACTAAAAGCTCGAACATAAGGTGAGCTATGATCTAACTCTCTATGAACTCTCACTAAGTGATGTTCTCAAGGTTCGATCTAAAGACACAAAACTAACTACCTCTTAGAACTCTCAACAAGTGATGTTCTAAAGAGATTAACTTCAATTTAGCTCGTGAAGAATATTGCTCTTTCTTTTGCTCTCTGATTTCTTCTCGCGTGTGTGTCTTGTATCTTCTTCGAATGAAAGAAGGCCTCTATTTATAGGCGGAGAGTATCAACTAGCCGTTGGAGGAGCTGTTGATCTCTTATCGTTGAAACCGATGGTTTGTCTCTCATCTCTGCAGACTTTCCCGATATGGCATCTGTGCTCTTCTGCTTTCCATCTGAGACAGCCTTGTGTTGGGCCAAATGGGGTGATGACTGAACGGTCAAACCCTCACGTGACTTCCTTTTTGAAATTTGAATCTTAACAACAGACTTCCAACAAGGAGTGGTCGGTTAAGACTTTCGATCTTCAGCTAGCTTGTTCTTCAGCCGATGTTCTATCTGACAACTAACAGTTGAACTCTCAGCTGACTTCGTCTTCAAGCTGTTGATCTTCTTGGTTGAGTTCTACAGCTGATGTTCTGAAACTGAACACTCAGTTGTCTTCCTTGTATCTGGTCAGTTGGGTTCGAACGCTCAGATGACTTTCTTTTTATCTGATGTTCTCTTCCCCTTTACTGCTTCTCATCTGATGAACGCTCAGTTATTTTCCTTCACAACTGATGTTCTGAAGACTTCCCCCTCTTTGCATCTGATCATATGAGCTCTCAGTTGAATTTCTTGACAACTGATGTTCTGTTTGAGTGACGCCTTGTTGCCATCTTCAGCTGGAGACATGTAAAGATAAAATCTTAACTTTGCTCAAACAGCGAGCCTAACTTCTAACATTAGGTTCTGGCAACATCTACTCAGTTGGGGTCAATCGGTTTTGGAATTCATCAAAACTTTTACTAATAAATTTCCCAACAACTTACGTAGCATTGCTCTTTTTGAACAAGAAGTAATCGCCTCCACGCTTATCATTCTCCAGGAATGGGCTGCATAAAACAGCTGCTTTTCTTCGAGTACGCACCAAAGTCCAGTCCATCTTCTCCGGCCTTTCGATTTCTTCATCAAATTCCATTGCAGAAGGACGAAGCTTCTTCAATGCTGGCACATTTTCTCCCATTTTCTCTTCAACTACCCCTTTTCATTTCCTTCTTTTACTCTCTTCCAACTTATTATCCTTATCCAACTGTGTTACTTCATGGGTTGATTTCTCCAATTCATTCAAGAAGTCAGGGTCATCATCTTCGAAATCTTTATTTTGAATTGGAGTTTTAAAAGATTGCTCAATATCCTATCATACCAAATTAAAAAAAAATACAAAATAGTAAGATCAAATCATAATATAGTATTTTTAAGTGCACTAACATGAAGTAACTGAACATCTTATTACATGACTGATTCTGTTATTTCTCTAATTTTGTTACTTCACAGATTATGTTAAGTGACTGATTTTTACTAGTTAACTTATTTTGTTCTATCACTAATTTTCTTAATTCACTAAATTAGTTACTTATTTTTTTTTGGCTGCACACCTTATTTTTAATAAAACCAAATTAGTAACTACACACCTTATTACTTAGCAAATTTTGATACTTCACTTATCTACTGACTTCTCTAATTTTGTGAAGTAACTAATTTTGTTACTTCACTAAATTTAGTGACTTCTATAATTTTGTGAAGTAACTAATTTTGTTACTTCACTAATTTTCATACTTCAATTATTTAGTGACTTCAATTATTTTGGGAAGTAACTCAATTTGTTACTTCACTTATTTAGTGATTGCACTAATTTTGTGAAGTAACTAATTTTGTTACTTCACTTATTTACTGACTTCACTACTTTTGCGAAGTAACAAAATTTGTTACATTTATTTAGTGACTTCACTAATGATGTTTCTTTAAATATTTAGTTACTTCACTAATTTTTTTACTTCAATTATTTAGTTAGTTCACTAATTTTGTAAATTCGTTTATTTAGCTACTTCCTTTATTTTGTGAACTAACTAATTTATTTTCTTCAAATATTTAGTTACTTCACTAATTTTGATACTTCAATTATTTTGGAAAGTAACTAAATTTGTTACTCCACTTATTTAGTGATTGCACTAATTTTGTGAAGTAACTAATTTTGTTACTTCACTTATTTAGTGACTTCGCTAATTTTGTTAAGTAACAAACTTTGTTACTTCCTTTATTTAGTGACTTCACTAATGATGTCTCTTCAGATCTTTAGTTACTTCACTAATTTTTTTACTTGACTTATTTATTTAGTTCACTAATTTTGTAAATTCAGTTATTTAGTTACTTCTATTATTTTGTGCACTAAATAATTTTGTTAATTTCACTTATTCAGTTTTTTCACTAATTTTGTTACTTCAATTTTAATATTAAGCAATTGACTTTGATACTTCATAATTAATTTTTCAACAAATTACTGATCAAAAACATATATATGAATCTAAAATTAAGTCACAAATATTGTATTTTAAGTCACAAGCAAATACCTTGTCACTAATTGTTGTTTGTCACCAATTTTATTATTTAGTAACTGACTTTGATACTTCATAATTAATTTTTCAACAAATTACTGATCAAAAACATATACATGAATCTAAAATTAAGTCACAAATATTGTATTTTAAGTCACAAACAAATACCTTGTCACCAATTGTTGTTTGCACTGCTCTTTCAATCGTTTTTTGATCATCTGGAGCCTCAACCACATGCTTACGAGTATGAACTGGACCATCTACATTTACTTGTGCCATAAGTCATAACAGATACTTTTTATTAATCATTTTCACCACAAAAGCATTTTAGGACAGATGAACAAAATAATGAAAGTTCTCATGTAGACCTTTTCCGGAAGATCAGGAGTCTTTTCCCTTTCACAGTTTTCCTTCTCTTTTTCACAAGACTTCTTTTGAATAACATTTTCAGATGAACCACATTCAACAGACTCTTTCACAACCTATATAACAAAAACTTCTATATTACATATTATTCTATGTCATTCAGATATAGATTAACAAAATGAATCTTTCTCACTAGTTTTACCCTTTCTGCTTCTTCCATAATTCTGCTGAAGAAATTTGTTTGTGTTTTTGCAAGGCCATTTCTTCTCTATTTTTCATCTAAGATATACAAAAATACACTCATTTAATTACTTGTAAAACAAACACCTTAAAAAAACAAACTAAATTAATACTATATTATTAATACCGTTTCTTCATGATTGTCCACAATTGCTCCATCTCCCAAAGTCTAGTTCTCTTCCGATCTTCTGCTCACTTCTCCTGCATCATTGCTTTACCATGCACTGTTTGTGCTTCTTGGTTCCTGTAATATACGAAGGCCAAATATTATGTCAGTTTCTAAATTTGATATCATTTTAAATACTTTCAAAACCATTCTTACCATTGCAAGTGGTGCTGAACCCATTCTATCAATTAGTAAAGTGACTGTGGCATTGGCAAAGTGCTTCACTACTTGATCACTCATCGGAATTGTTGTTATCAAATTTGTTGCGTCTTCAAGCGATAGACATTCTCGACCCCCCCGCCCCTCGTTCACTCGAACTCGAACTACTCTATCATGTTGCCCCCCATTACCTTGTTCTTCATTGTCAGATGGTACAAGTTCCGGCACCACAACCGCATACTTCGGAAAGTATACTTTGAATTGTTCATTATCCCCTTCAAGTGTCCCCCAGTACAATGCATCCAACTCGTCATCTGATGATTTCAATGTTTCTTTTACCTATTTATCACATGAGATAAGATGTGATTAGTAACAATATTTCAAGAACAATTATGTAATGAACATCTTACTGAGATTATCAAATCCATCAGTTCTCGAAGCTTTGACATGTATTCATATCTTAGCATCTGTGGTATACACCCCTCGTTTCTCAAACCTGACTCAATGCCTACTTCAGGAAATGCACAGAATATCCTTCCCTTCCACAAAAAAATATATTGTAATTAAAATAGGGCAGTTTAAAATGAAAATAAGACAGGTTGTATTGCAAGTATACGTACCAGGAAGGCAGTGACAAAGCCATTAAGATGATAACATCGATTCTTCGTTTCACCCTTTCGATTTGTCTTTATGGCATTAAGATTGTGGATCAAGAATTGGAAAGAGAAACTGCCTCAAGGGAATGATTCCCATGCTTCTTCATCTTCAGCCAAAAGTCATATCCAGTCAGATATCTTTTGTGTCTTTGGTACTCCTAGAATAACATATACACAAACAATATCTTTGTTGCTTTGAAGTACTCATCAGCAGTGTCAAACCTGTTATTCTTGAAGTCATCAAACAACTGAGAATGGCTTACGCTGTCATTAACGTACCAATTGGTATACATTGAATCATGTGGGATAACCAGTGGATCCTTATGGGGATCAAAATCTGAGGCTCCAAAATTCAAACATGTCACTAATGAAAATTCTTCTTTCCTGAATTTAACCATTTTACCCTTCACCCAAAAAGTTAGCTCTCGAACTTTGTATGCCTGCTCCTTTCTACACTCTACTTAATAGGTTATAAGTTCATGGATGGTGCTCATTGATTTTCCTATATTCCCAGGAAAATCATAAAATTTTCCAAAGCAGCAGTTCTCAAATCTAGGAAACAACTCTGCCCCATGTTGATTCAAAGTTATTCTAATACTTGCTAACACCTCCTCTTTACAATAATGGTTAATTTTGTAACTTACACCTTGTAATGTTGGTCTTTTATACTTCCATCCGGGCTGCATAAGGTTAAAATTTAAATGTTAAAAAAAGAACAAAATAATGGTGTTAATTAGTAAAATAACAAAATCTTATTAGTAAACAAATAAGCAGCACCAGGATATGGAAACCTTACCAAATTTTCAAACTCACTAAGTATACTAAATAAGTGATTTCACTAATTATGTGACTTAACTAATTTTGCTACTTCACTCATTTACTGACTTCACTAATTTAGTTTCTTCAAAAATTTAGTTAATTTCACTAATTTTGTTAATTCAGTTATTTTGTTCCTTCAATTATTTTGTGAAGTAACTAAATATTTGAAGTCGGAAATTTTGTTACTTCACTTATATTATGAATTAAACACTAAACTTGAACTTCATTAATTTTATTACTTCACTCATTTAGTTACTTCAATTATTTTGGGAAATTACTAAATTTATTACTTCACTTAATTAGTGACTTCACTAACTTTGTCAAGTAACTAATTTTATTACTTCACTCATTTAGTGATTTCAATCAATTATTTTGGGAAGTACCCAAATTTGTTACTTCACTTATTTACTGTATTCACTAATTCTATGAAGTAACTACTTTTGTTACTTCACTAATTTTGTGAAGTAACTAATTTAGTGAAGTAACTAAATTTTTTACTTCACTTATTCACTTATTCAGTGACTTCACTAATTCAATTTCTTAAAATATTTTGTTACTTCACTACTTTTTTTACTTCAGTTTTTTAGTTACTTCAACTATATTGTCAACTAACTAATTTTGTTACTTCAATTATTTTGTGAAGTAACAAAATTTTTTACTTCACTCATTTAGTGACTTCAATTATTTTGTGAAATAACTAAATTTGTTACTTTACTTAATTACTGACTTCACTAACAGCATAAAGTAATTATTTTTGTTACTTCACTCATTTAGTAATTTCATTCAATTATTTTGGGAAGTAACTAAATGTCTTACTTCACTTATTTACTGTCTTCACTAATTTAGTTACATCACTAATTTAGTTAATTCACTCATTTAGTTACTTCACTAATTTAGTGAGCAACTAAATTTGTTACTTCAGTTATTTACTGTCTTCACTAATTTTGTGAAGTAACTAATTTAGTTACTTCACTAATTTAGTTATTAACTAAATTTGTTACTTTACTTATTTAGTTACCTAACTAATTTTTTATTTACAGACAAACACATGGTAAAACACTCTCACAAATTCAATACAGAATTAAGAGCAGTCACCAAAACTAATAAAATGCAGACACAACAAAGAAAAAAAAATTGAAGTAACTAACATATGCCCATTTTGTTCTTTCACAAAAAGAATGATCATCCTTTTGTTACTAAACAAAAGTCTTGACATTATTGTTCTTTCACAAAAAAATCAACATCATTTAGTCAATCAGCTAAACTACTTTGTTACTTCAGGATGTATGGTACAACACAAATTTGTTATTTCACTAAATTCTTCAATTTTCACATCGAATAAATATCACTAAAAGAAGCTTCCAAATCTCGAACATAAAAAACCGCAAAATGTATACAACTACATACCGACAAATCCAATTCTTGTGTACTTTAACTTGGTCGCCCAATTTCAGTTGTCTCTGTCGATAGCAACAAAGTCGAAGGATCTTGACTTACATCATTCATATCTATATAAGTGAGATACACGGAGCTAAGTGGAACCATCAATTGTAAGATAGCAAAACACGAAAACCACTCCAAACCAAATTTATGATGGTAAATAGGGGTAATCGAAGTTAAAACAACAGATCTGAAAATAAAATCGAACAGATCACGAAAATAGGTAAAAAAAATCGAACACACCAAGTCGGAGCACAGATAGGAACACAGATCGAAAATAAAATCGAACACCAAATCGAACACAGATCTACCGAAGATGTTTGGAAAAGAAACCAAAAAAATTCAATCAAACAGATCTGCAAACAAATCCACCAGAAATCGAAATCAAAAAATGGAAATCAAAACCCTATACTATCGCGACAGATGAATCGCAACCACAGCAAAAACTAATTAAGTTAAACCCTAGTCGGGATTTGAAGCCACGACGATACCTCTCGATAGATGTAATTACCTTGGAATATGGCGGTGACTATCGCAGAAGAAGAAATTGGAAGATATAATGGAGAGAGAATTTTTACCCCTAGATGAATTAGGATGAAATGATGTTGGTAACATTTACATCTTTTTGTTACTGGATTACAATTCTAGATAGTAGTCTAAAGGAAGGGTATAAAAGTCATAAATGGCTAAAATTTAAAGAAATAAAGGGAAGGGCTAAAATTTACAATCTTAAGGAGAGAATGGCTACTTCTAAATTTGCCTCTATTTATATTAACATGTGCCGCTCTTTTTTTTTAATTTTAGTGCGCGGGTCAAACCGACCTGTAATGCCCCAGACTATTTCTACAGTCTTTAAAAATAAAAGTTAATAATAATTATGACTTTGCACGCCTAAGATCATGAAATTAAATTCTAAGATTTACGGTGAAATCCGTTTCCAAAAATAATTTCTAGAAATCGGACGAACGACTACTGTATTAGGATGGCACCGAAAGAACTAGAAGAAATTAAAATCCAATTGCAAGAATTGCTAGACCTTGGTTTCATCAGACCAAGTGTCTCACCTTGGGGAGCGCCAGTGTTGTTTGTCAGAAAGAAGGATGGGTCAATGAGGATGTGTATAGATTATCGAGAGCTGAACAAGATCACCCTCAAGAACAAATATTCTTTGCCAAGGATAGAGGACCTTTTCGATCAGTTCAAGGGTGCAGGAGTGTTTTCAAAGATAGATTTAAGATCGGGGTACCATCAGCTGAAGATTAAACCCGAGGACGTACCTAAGACTGCTTTTCGAACCAGATATGGCCACTACGAATTCTTAGTTATGCCATTTGGATTGACCAACGCCCCTGCTGTATTCATGGACCTCATGAATAGAGTTTTCCACCCATACTTAGACAAATTCGTCTTAGTATTCATCGACGATATTCTTATTTACTCTAAGAATGAGAAAGAACACGAACAACATCTGCGGATAGTGTTGGAAACACTTAGAACTGAGAAACTGTATGCCAAGTTTAGTAAGTGCAAATTTTGATTGAAGGAAGTAATGTTTCTCGGACACATAGTTTCAGCCGAAGGAATCAAAGTAGATCCTGTCAAGGTGGAGGCAGTGCATAATTGGAAGTCACCGACAAGTCCGAACGAGATCAGAAGTTTCTTAGGATTAGCAGGCTACTACAGAAGATTCATCGAAGGATTCTCCACGATTGCTAGACCCCTGACGCAGCTACTTCGGAAAGAAAACAAGTTTAAATGGACGGACAAGTGTGAAAGGAGTTTCCAAACGCTCAAAGAAAAGTTGACCACAGCACCAGTATTGGCTCTTCCAGACGTAAACAAAGAATATGTGGTGTATACCGATGCTTCGAAGAACGGGTTAGGTTGTGTTCTAATGCAAGACGGAAAGGTAATAGCCTATGCCTCACGACAACTTCGACCTCACGAAATTGAGTACCCAACCCACGATTTAGAACTCGCAGCAGTTGTGCATGCATTAAAGATTTGAAGACACCATCTTTATGGTGTAAGGGTTGATATCTTCACAGATCACAAGAGTCTGAAGTACTTTTTCGAGCAGAAAGAACTGAATATGCGACAAAGGAGATGGCTCAAATTGGTCAAAGATTATGATTGCGGAATCAACTACCACCCAGCAAAGGCAAATGTAGTAGCAGATGCGCTGAGTCGCAAGGCTCCAACCAAGTTAGGATGTCTGTTTGTCCAAGAAGAAGCGCTAGTACGAGAATTTGAAAAGATGGAAGTAGAAGTGCTCGACACACCAGCAACGATCACAAATCAGATAGCAGCACTAGAAGCTACGTCAGACTTAAGAGAAAGAATCATAAGTGCTCAGAGGAAAGACGAGTTAATGGAGAAGCTTCGCCTAAAGATAAGAACAGATAAACCAGACGGATTTTTCGAAGCACCAGATAATGCGATATTATTTGAAGGCAGGCTTTGTATTCCCGACAGTGACGAAGAATTAAAGAATGATATCATGAGTGAGGCTCACGATACGCCGTATACAGCACACCCAGGGAGTACGAAGATGTATCAAGACTTAAGAAAGAATTTCTGGTGGAATGGATTAAAACGAGACGTTGCCTCGTTTGTAGAAAGATGCTTGGCATGCCAGCAAGTGAAAGCCTTACATAGACGACCGTATGGATTGTTACAGCCTCTAGATATCCCAGAATGGAAATGGGAAGGAGTAGCCATGGATTTCGTGACAGGATTGCCTAAGTCAAGAAGAGGAAATACTGCCATTTGGGTGATTATTGATAGACTCACGAAGTCAGCTCACTTTTTACCGATTAAGACTACCTACGGATCAGAGAAGCTAGCGCAGTTGTACGTTCGAGAAATTGTACGTCTGCACGAAGTGCCGAAGTCTATAATATCAGATAGAGATGCTAAGTTCACTTCAAGATTTTGGATCACCATGCAGAAAGAATTAGGAACCGAACTAAACTTCAGTACAGCTTTTCACCCTCAGACGGACGGCCAATCCGAAAGGACGATTCAGATTCTAGTTGATATGCTAAGGACAGTAGTTTTGGATCGAAGCGCAAATTGGGAAGATATCTTACACTTAGTCGAATTCGCATATAATAACAGTTATCGGGCGACGATAGGAATGGCGCCTTATGAGGCATTGTATGGAAGAAAATGCAAGTCACCACTTTATTGGGATGAAGTGGGTGAAAGAAAGAACTTAGGACCAGACTCGATTAATGAAATGATCGAGATCGTTCGACAGATTCGAGATAGGATGAAAGAAGCCTAGAGCCGACAGAAGTCTTACGCCGATGATCGACTAACCAATCTTAGTTTCGAAGTTGGTGATAAGGTTTTCCTTAAGATTTCACCATCGAAAGGAATCATTAGATTCGGTTTTAAGGGTAAGCTTAGACCAAGGTTCATAGGACCTTACGAAATTCTCGAGAAAATAGGACCCGTTGCTTATAGATTGGCTTTACCGCCAAGTTTAGGAAGTGTCCATAACGTGTTTCACGTTTCGCAGTTAAGAAAGTATGTCTATGACCCTAAGCACGTTATAAGTCAGCAAGACGTCGTTCTTGAATCTGACCTAAGTTATGAAGAAAAGCCGATATCGATTTTGGATAGAAAAGTTCAAAAATTAAGAACCAAGTCGATACCAGTAGTAAAAGTATTATGGAATCACCACGGGCAAGAAGAAGCCATGTGGGAGCTCGAGGAAAAGATGAAGGAGAGATATCCTTATCTTTTTGAAGAAGGTATGCAAATTTCGGGACGAAATTTTTCGTAAGGGGGGTAGGATGTAATGCCCCAGACTATTTCTACAGTCTTTAAAAATAAAAGTTAATAATAATTATGGCGTTGCACGCCTAAGATCATGAAATTAAATTCTAAGATTTACGGTGAAATCCGTTTCCAAAAATAATTTCCAAAAATCGGACGAACGACTACTGTATTAGGGTTTTTTGCGTCCGTTAAGTTTTTCGCACGGAAACTCGGAATCAAATTCCGTCAGAATTTACATTCACTTTTTCTTCGAGACAAGTTCACCGGAGAAAGTTAATTTTTGTGATTTTCCGGACGAAATTTGGTCTGTGACGTCCCGACTTTTTCTCGGATTTTGAAAAACGATTTAGGTTTTCCGAGTACGTTAATTATTTCCAATCTAACAGACGAATTAGATTTCGTCAATTCCGTAACTAACTAGAAAAGTATTTCTCGACTTTTAAAACGGCGTTTAAGAGCCAGAATCGAGATTTTTCGTATAAAATTTCCTCGCCAAACGAAACCTTAACGACTCACTATGTTTGCTAGATATTTCTTTCCACTTTATGAGTCACCATTGTGACTCATCACCCCTTCCCCTTATCACCCCTTGTCCGCCATCTCCCCACCTCATTTCTCTCTCATTTCTTCTCCAATTTCCTCCATTGAAGCACCAAGTTCAATCTCTTCCAAGATCGATAACTCTTGCATCTACCGATCAAATTCCAATCCGAGTTCATATATCGAAAGGTAAGAGCTTCGTCTCTAGTTTGATCCAAACAAATCTCCTTTTTCCTCTCTTCTATTTTTTCGAAAACTTTTGAGGATGATAGCATGTGATTTCTTTGATCGATACATGTTCTAGGATGCTTAGAATCGAGTTCTACGGATCAAATCATGAAGGAAAAATCAAGAACCCTAACCCCTATTAATACCAAAATTTTTCAGATTTTAGGGCTTTCTTTCGTATTCGATTTCTTTGTCGAATTGATGATAGATTAGTGTTTCTTATGATGTTAATTGATCGTATGAATTGTTTTAGATTTTTCTAAAAATAAAATCCAAAACCTAAGAGACGAACAAGGCTAGATTTAGGTTAGTAAATGTTAAGATATGCTCGATTGTTTAATGGAAATGAGATATACGATGCATGAGGACGAATATATATTTATTTGAGAATTTTAAAAATAAAACGAAAAGTGTAAGAGACGAAGATGTGGTGATAAGTCGAGGCTCGATAACATTTTGAAAATATGATTTACATGTTAGTAATGCTTGATAGATGATAATCGTTGTCGTAAAATTTGAATGAAAACAGAGAATGTAAAATTTTACGTAAGAGACGAACGACGGTCGATAAGTCGGGAATAAATGATGATATGAGGTTGTGAATTGCGTATTTATGATTATTGATAGATGATGAATAATGTTGTAAAGTTTGAACGAATTTTAATACCGTTTGGAATTTGGTAAGAGACGAAACGTCGAGAATAAGTAACGATAGAAAAGTCGATTAATGATTCTAATTAGATATTGTTGATTATTAATGATTAAGGAACGAGTTTGTAGTTGACGACATGTTCGTACGAGCTATGAAAAGATAAGTTGTAGTTATAATCGAGAAGTAGAGACAAGAAGTTAGGATTTTTGAACGAGAAGTTGAACTTGAAATGGTTTAGTAATTGTATAGTTGAACGACGAGGTTTTGATCGTCGTGTTTTTAATCGAGAAATGAAAAGGGGACTATCACGTATAATATCATGAGGTGACTGTCTTGGGTCAGTTTTTGTGCGAAATTAAAAGTGTTTAAGCTTTAATCGAACCTAGAAAAGCGTGCGTAGATTTTATCGAGCATTAGGGTTCACTCGGCAGTTTTTGCGACCTTTCATGGAAACTGCGATATCTCCTAGCTCGTTTATCGGAATCAAGATCCGCAAATTGGAGAGTAAACTAGACACCCGAGGCTATCTTTTGGTATAGGGCACGACCCCTGTTTCGCAATCCCCTATTCTGGGCGAACTCACTGACCTCGTGCAGTGTATGTTCAAAATGTAGTTTCTTAAGTTGAATTCTTCTCAACTTAGTTTCTTCGATCTTTAAGGTCGTTATGAGTTAACGAGTGCCTTTTTCTTACTGACCTCAGTGTCAAGTTTAGAACCAAGTGAGCGACAAAAGAGATGCGTTTATGTCTCGTTTCTTTTTAACTAAAGAGTTTAGTTAGCGTGCAAATGCCTAAAATGTCTAAAGAACTAAAACTTAATCCGATTCTTTTCGTATTCGTTTATCATTTGCGACCGAGTTTTAAAGTATGATTTTCACGATGAAGGAGGAAGTTGACACCAAGGTTAGGACGGAAGATTAGAAGACGGAAGCATGTGTCTTGTTCTGTAATCTATAAGGTGGGCTTTTATATATATGAAATAAAACGAGCAATGCTCGAAAACCTTTTCTTTATCGCTTTGATAATCGTGTTTTCAAAATGATAATCTTGGCATGAACTGTTTTGTGTTTTATGTGAGTTCTCTTGTACCTTATGAGTTAATCAAAAGGGGTTAACTAACGATCGGCTTTGAGTTAGTCAAAAGGGACTTTCCAGAGTTAGTGCACTTGTAGCCTGTGGTGTATGTGGTATCCTGTTGAGGGGTAGCCAGCCACGGTGAATTATGACTGGTCAAGATTCGAACGTAACATCTATGAAAAATGCTGATCAGCTACTTTATGAATGAAATGAAAATGTTTAATAGGCACGGGCTCTTTTAAATGAAAATCTCGATGCGCTATAAAATGATATGCCTGTTTATCCATACTCATGATTATGTTTTCGGCAATGTGCCCACTGAGTACTTTTGTACTTAGCCCTGCATATGTTTTCTAAATGTGCAGGTTGAAGCGACGAAGCGGCGTTGGTTGAGTTAGAGTTGAATAAGAATTAAGGAAGACTTTGTATATAGTTCACAATTCCGCTGCTAGACTCTAAACTCTTCTTTTTGATGTTGTGTATTAACACTGTAGCCTAAATTTTGTAATATAACTTAGACACTTTTGAAATGCTTTGTCGAGTAATCTTTCGAGATCAACCCTTTCCTTCGTCAATAAAGTCTCGTTCATTGAAGATAAGATGTTATGTATGTATGTTCATTCTTTCATTCCCCCTTCTTCCCCGCTTCTTTAATCCAACCCAGTCGCACCTCGGCTTCTGCCGTCCCTCGGGATTTGGGGCTGTGACACGACCCACCTAATTGTACTAGGTACAACTGTTGTGCCAGAGTGTGCCTCTATTACAAAAATACCACTAGTGGTTGTGGCTCGCTACCTGTGGCCAAAAACTTTTAGGGTGCGTTAATTTGATGAAAAAGGTGGAAAACAAATACTTTCACTTTTTTCCATCCTTTTCTCTCTAATTATAGAAAATATAACATGGGGAGGGTGTGATAATATTTTTCATATGACAAAAGGTATAAAAATGAGGAGAGGGAGAAGGACCATGTGAAATAATATTCTTTTGCAATTTAGTAAACATGTGATAACATAATGTGAAAATGATGATATAATTTTATCTTTTCTTATCCATCATTTTCTAATGAAAACTTTAGCACCAAGGTAAACAGACCCTTATTGTTGAAAAAATTATAAATTATGGCCAGGACATATGTTCTAAATTTTGAAATTTTCACATTATTGTTGTTTTCATTAATGTAATCCGTTTCTTTTGTGTTTCTCTTGCCACATTTTGTTAGTCTTCACATGAATGTAAATGATTCATGTCCTTTTAAAGCCTGAATGTTTTAGACGTTTCCAACTTCCCATTTCACAGAACTATTTTTACTCACTCGTTCATAAGAAACTTATTATTATTTATTTTTTTTTATAAATAGAATGTTTTATTTAAACAATAGAGAAATTACAAATCAACTGCTCCAACCAAACAAACCAGCAAACATCCTAACACAAAATCAAGGAAGATATTTAGCTATTTTCACATCCCTTCCAAATGCAATAGCAATTTGAACTATACATTGTCTTTGGATGTCATGAGTGTCACGCCCCGACTCTCGAGGTGCGACTTACGAATAACAACAAAACCTAAACAACTAACAATCAACTCAAATAAGGGGAAACATGCTCGGGGAAAACAAGGATGGAAGTTAAGGCAATCGAATTGGGCTTCCAAAAACACAATGAAGTAATATCCGAGCATCTCAAAACTACATGTAACAAGAATATGAATAAGTATTTCATGCTGACGAGGATAGGATTTCAAAAAAAGAAGAGAATTGCATACAATCATATATATAAACCATGTTAAGAGGGTCAAGTTCAAGCAACAATTCAAGTCAACGAGCCCATCGCTCGGGAGTACAAATCAAGTAGTTTAAGAAGTTAACAAGTTTTCAAAATCATCGAGTACAATACTCGGAAACAAAAACATAAGTATCAAAGTATTTGCATCAACAGACATCAATTCAAAAGGGTTGCAGCGGAAATTAGCATCAATACCCAACACTTGCACGTATGAAGACGTACAAATGCCAGTCTGAAATTCGACTAAACTCAACCAACAAAACCAAACCACACCACCAAGTATCCATGTCATCGTCATCCAGTCAACCTGCATGTTTAGAAACACACGCAGGACTGAGTACTTCGTACTCAGTGAACACAAGCCAAAACATTTGAATAAAGATGCTTCTTAAAGCTATAATAATTGAACTTGCCTTGCCGAACATCACAAGTATTTAAGCAGTTAAAAACGATTTTACTTGTGTATGTTAAAACATTTTCTTTTAAACAGACTGCGCAGTCAAATATCATATAATATAACAGTATGTATCATCTATCACAAACAATATCATTGTGCCGAGAAGTAGGCCTCCTTCTCGAGCACTGTGACCGGCCTAACCGAAGCAAGGCTCACAGTCACCTCAACATATACCACACGTGGGTTCCTGCTTTTCACAGGATAATAACATCTCCATATAAATAGATGATAACACATACCAAACTTCAGTAAAACGGCAAGTCAAACATATTTGAAAACATATCATAATACTTAATAGCATGAATAATTTTCATCGATAGTTTTGGTTCAGAAAAGCCCACCTGACTTCCGAAGAACTAGCTAGGTGGTTTTAGGGCTATTTGTCCTCGCTTAATGATCCGTTCGGCTCGATCCTTCACAGTTCGACATCGATAGGAAAAATAAGATATATGAACGACGGACACAAAGGCGTTGGACTTTAACTGAAGGACTTCTATTTGAGTCGTCTCTCTCTTCGCTTCAACTTTTCTAAAGGATCTCGCGTTCTTGTTTTTAAACCTTAACTCTACTCGAATTGGTTAAAACTATTTATCGATGGCTTAACACTTTTCTCGTTCTAATTAAAAACGTCATCGTCTACATTCTATTACTCGAGTTTTCTTTCAAAGATTTTATTTGTTTCTCGACTTATCAATCAATCATTCAACCATTTGCATACAAGATAATTTAATTAACTTTAACATCATCACAGATATCATGCATATAAACATTTATTCAATCATAAAATCAAATAAATCAAACATATTTCAAGACACATTAACATTCATTCAATTTTAGATCTTAAGACTTAATTCGATTATGCGTTTCTTTTTATGAAGGCTCAACTATTTACTCTATCTTTCTTATTTATTTTTAAAACGATTCTCATTTTTTTAACTCGATTATTATTTTTCTAATTAACTACTCGGTGATTTATCTCGGTTTATTCTTAATTTGTTTGGTTGAAAACAACGTACTCAATTAATTATTTATTTAACTTCTTTCGACTTATTACTCGATATTTTATGCTATCATTATCATTTTCTTGATTAGCTTATATGAGTATCTATCTTTATTCGTCTAGCATCTTTTCTTTACTCGATTTAAAACTTCCTTTTTGTTTCTTTTCGATTCATTCTTTTTAAACTCGGTTTTCTTTATTCTTTCTTATCTTTTTAATAATTTCTTCTTTTCTTGTCTTTAATCTTTAAGCCATTTCTTACTTAATAATTCTTTTATCTTTTAACAAACATTTTCATTAACTAGTTTATCTTATTAGTCAATTTATCAAAGATCTTTTTGTTGTAGTTTTAGTAAAAAATTCAAGTCTTTAATTTTTAATACAAGAAAATTTATTAACATATCTTTTATGCATTTTTCATCTTTTAATCAATTAAAAGCTTTTAAAAATTCTAATCTTTTGTTACAAAACTTCTATCTTTATTTATGAATCAACTAATAATCATACATACATTGTAACATTTAAACATTCAATCTTTTCTATATTTTCACAATTAATTTCTTTAAAAACTTCAACATGCAATCTCATTTTCTTAACTTAAACACATGTACAAATATACTAACATAACATACAATCACCTCATTGATCAAAACATCACTCAATTCATCAACAAAATCAACAAAATAATTTCTCCATTTTTCTTTAAAACACACGGCACACATGCACATTCTTTGTGAAATTTATTTCTCAAATTTTCATGCATAATATCTCATTCTCAACATAATAAAAATAATAAATCAAGCATCAAAATAACAATAACTCAAAGATTTCATATTTTCCCTATTTTTCTCAATATTTTCGGCATTTATCAATCTTTTAGGGTTTTAATTTCTTTTTCTTTCCTTAATTCACCGATTAAAACTATTGCTCAATTCTCCTAACGATTTCTTCTCACTCGATTATCACATGCACATCCTAAGTTTGCCTAAACATAATTTAAATAGCATGCATGCATAGTTTCTTTCTTTTAGGACATAGAGATATACATATTTACAACTAAACAAATGAATATCATACTTTAATTTAAATGGAATTCTTCTCCTTGGCTCTTGGGATTGGAATGGATGGAAAATGAAGCTTCAAAGCTTGGATTTGAAGGAAGAAAGAAGTCTTCTTGAATCCTCAAAGAAAAAGAATAATATGGGATTAATCATCCATTCTTTTTAGGGTTTAAGAATCAAAATAAAGAAATTGTTGGATGAATATTGAATTTATCTCAAGAACTTGGAAGATTATTACCTTTTCTTGAGAATATGGATGAAATGAATGGAGGATGACACTTTCTACTTCATTTTCATGGATGAGGAGCTTGAATACATGGTTGCATGTAAAGAAAAATCAAAGTATGAGGGAGAGAGAGAGAATGCCGAGAGTGAGAGAGAGCTTGGAGAGTTTGAGAGTTTTTCTTTTGTTGTCTTGAGAGAGGGAGAGATCGAATGAGAGAGAGATGGAGTGTAGATGACTAAGTTTTCTTTTTTTGTCTTAGATGTAGGAATTTGAAATCCAACAAAAGGAATAAAGTGAAATGTTGGAAGTTGTATTTGTTAAAGTGATTGATGGATGAATGATGTGATGTTAGTTTGCATGCAACATTTTGGTAAGATTTTGTTGAAGACATAATCATGATAATTGACATTGGAAATTGAGGAGTGATGTGAGGGAAGGAGTGAGGTGGCGTGAGAGGGAGAGAGGTGAGTGACACGTGTCTTCGTCATGTCGCTACGGGTGTTAATTATCCGGTCGTAAAGGTTTTCCGGATGAAACGATTCGTATTAATTCTTTTTTTTTATGCTATTAACGGGTCTAACCTCTTCTCGTCTCACTATTGACACTAAGCATCTCAATCCTATTTTACGCCTCAATTAAAAAGATTAACGAGTTCGATTATTTAGTCTTTTAAAACTTAAAGGAATTTAGTCGGCTTCTCAATCCGTTTATTAACCCTTTAAAAATTAACTCCTCATTACTCTTCTCAATTCTCGGATAAGCTCTTACCCTATCTCAGTGACCTTAAAAGCAATTCTAAGTTAGAAGATTCTAATTCAATTCTATTCTAAGTTCATCGGTATAAAAATATTTCTCGGTGATTAAAAATTATGCTATTTTAATTAAGCAAACTTCTCGGGATTATTTTAGAAATAAATCTCATACTCATCTTCATACAAATAATTCAACAAGCATATCACATCATTATCATCTCAGATAAATAAAGCAGACAATTTCACACAAAACTCACAAAGCAATTTAAACGTTTTACTCGATTCTCTTCAATTAGAAAAGAAAAATTTTACTCCTAATTTCTCATCTTTTAACTCACTCGGTTAAATAAACGCTTTCTAAAGGTTTAAAAACTCGGGGTATCACAATGAGCCTCCCTTCTCATTTGTTGAAACTTTCTGAAATTTCTCTCTCACCATATCCAGTAACACACCACAACAAGAGTAATGCAATAAAGGTGTGGTTTTCCTTTATTCGCATGGCTTGACTGAGCATATAATCCTTCTCACGCTCCCATGGTTGTTTCCTTCGTGGGATTCCAACGTCCAGAGTTACTACTTCGCAGATTTTCCCAACAAATTCACAATCGAAGAACGGATGATTTAAATTCTCATCGTCTCTATCACACAAACAACACTTTAGACTATCCGCAGTGGTAGTGTCTCTATGATGTGCCTCTATGGGGTGTGATGGAGATAGAAACAGTCAGCTGTAGTGGGACTATCTTTATGGGATGTCTCCATCTAATTACTTTATTAAATTTGAATATTAATTTTGTATTAATTTAAATCATAAAATTCAAAATTTTTATTAATTAAAATACAAATAAAAAATTGTATTAATTCGAAAATAAAAAACTATTACATTTTTATTAAGAAACATATTAAAAATGAAAACTAAAAAAGAAAAGAAAAAAAATTGATGAAGAAGAAAAATCAAAAAAGAAAAAAATTAAAAAATGAAAGAAAAAAAAAAGAAGAAGAAAAAAAACTAAAAAAATGAAGAAAAAAAAGAAGAAAATGATCGGAACTGTCTCTATGGGACGAGACAGTCGGTGTTGCACTGGGTTGTCTCCATGGATTGGGTGTTTCGAGACACCCATGGAGACAGCCACCATAGATAGCCTTAAGTCCACAGATAGACCAATCTTTGCCAAGTTCTCACATGTTGCAAGTCTTCCCATTACAATCAATCAAAGAATGAATATTGTCTTAGGAGGAACAATATTATTACATAACAGCTTCTTCCATGCAACAGGGGAGTTCTACCTCTCATCTCTTGATAAACTGTTCTAACTAAGTAGGAGGGAAGAGATAAGAAATTCAAACATGTGGTAAGTATTCCCTGGCTCCAATAATTTTCATGATCATCCACGTGGCTTGCATGGCTCCGATTTTACAGCTCCATCTTCGCTTTGATTATTAATATAAGGATAATCGTCGGGCAATAATTTGGACTTTTTCGGCTCGCTCTGAGGCCTTCGGCTCCCCTCGCTCGAATCTTGACCAAAGAAGAAGCGACAAACAAAAAACGAAGCGGCAAATCAAAAAAAAAAAGAGAAAAAAGTTTGAAAATTAAAAATAAATAAAAAATAAAAAAATACGGGCGCGTGCACAACACGCACTGCGCATGGAAAGCGTGCGCGTGTTGTCCATGCGCCACGCGCGGTTGTAAATAGTGTGACCTGCATGGGAGTTTTTGTCACTTTTTTAATTGACAATTTATTTTCTAGAAATGATCGACGACCAAGATCACACTTAGGATTTGACTTTTTTTTATATATATAGGATAAGAAAATAAGTGTCACAATCGTTTTAGAATTTGAATAGTTGATATTTTGGCCTCAAACGTGAACGATAACTCAGAATTTGGAGCTATCATTGATAGTTGTCGGCTACTTTTTCGTTCTTGTTCTAACTTTAGTGTCGTTCATATTAGACGTAATGCAAATGCAGTAGCCCATAATCTAGCTAAATAAATGCAAATGCAGTAGCCCATAGTCTAGCTAAATAATCGAAGGATTAACCTTCTACGTATGTTTGGGATGAACCACAAGTTGTTGTGGTGGGTCTTCTCGTTACTCCATGCAATTGTAATTGAAAAAAAAATAGTATTTTCTCTAAAAAAAGGTTATTCAAAAAAATAAAAAATAAAAAATAATCTGAAAAATGAGGATTATGTATGCATATCGGGGTGCAATTCAGTATTTTATTTGGCAAACAAATGTTGAAATTTAAATCCAAAATAGTTCTATTTTTAAAGGGAAAGTTCTAATTTTTTTCTTTTCTCTATATTAAAAAGACCAAACTAATGTCAACCTTTGTTGGATAAAATCTTTGCTCAGATAAATTGTTGGTCATCAAAGGTGTTTTCATATGCTGGAAGGATCCAGCTCATTAAGTCTGTGTTATTAATTGGGATCCAAATCTACTGGAGCCAAATCTTCTTGATACCCCAAACAGTTATGAAGGCAATGCAAGCAGCATGCAGAGCTTTCTTATGGTCGGGTTCAGCTATTTCTAACATGAATCTTGTGTTTGAGAGCAGTTGCGCCAACCTAAGACCAATGGTGGATGAAGCATCACTGATATGAACAGGTGGAACAAAGCAGCATTGTGTAAACTCCTGTGGTGTATTGCCAAAAAGAAAAACAGGCTTTGAGTTCAATAGATTGATGGATACTATGTGAAAGGAAGAGATGTATTCAATATGCCAACTCCTAATCAAGCCTCATGCACGCAATTTTGTGGGGCCCAGAATTTTGTGGGGCCCAATTTTTTTTTTTTACGTATGCTATATAAAAAAATTAAGAAATGGAATAGATAGAACTCGAAGAGTGTGAGAGAGAGAGTCAGCGAGCCCGCTCAATGTTCCCAGGGCCGGCAATTTTGGGGGCCCAAATATATATATTTTTTATATTACATAAAAAAAAACAATAAGAAAAGGAATAGACAGGACTTGGTGTCTGAGAGAGAGAGAGTCAGAGAGAGTCAGCGGTGAGGGAGGACTGAGGAGGTGAGGTGTACGTGAAGGTGAAGAATTCAGAATTCTCACACAATTTTGCGAGATGTTGGATAGGTATTTCGCTTTTCTTCTTTTCTTTTTTATTTTTTTTGATGGTTTTTACTTGATGATATTGTTGTTTTGGAAGAAACTTTGATTGTAATTTTTGATAAATGGTAAAAATTGTTTTAAATTCAACTTTTAAGACTTTATCAAATACTCCCTCCGTCCCTGATATATCTTCCTAGGAGGGAGTGGCACGGGGATTAAGAAAAAAGTTGTTGAGTTGGTTGTGAATGAATAAAAGGTGGTTTAGTTTGTTGTGAGTGGAGAAATGGTCCCACATTCAATAAGTGATATATTAATTAATTGAGATAGTTGTGGACCATTTGTGGTATTTTAGGTAAATAAGTTGATAAAATAAGGGTAGGGAGAAATAATTTGTTGTGGGATAATGTCCAAAAATACGTAGGAAGATATATGAGGGACACCCCGAAAAGGAAAGATAGGAAGATATATCAGGGACGGAGGGAGTACTATATAAGGGCCCATTTTTTTCTTTCGCCTAGGGCGTTGTCAAACACAGGACCGCCCCTGGCCTCATGGATAATAAAGAAAAATCATAGGAGCAAGAGCATATTTGGAGGAGCTGGAAATATCTGAGCAAATAATGAGTAAAGATAGATTTTCCATTAAGCAAGTTCACCAGAGAATGTTGGGCCAGAAGGAAAAAGTAGGATGGGGATTCAAAACATGGCCACTCCAAAATGCTTGTTTATTACTTGGTTAGCTATTTTGGGTAGACTAGCCACATGTGATTGACCCGGAAAGATTTGGGATTGAAAGAGATAAAATTTGCTTTCTTTGTCAAAGAGAAGAGAAGAGGTTAAGCCATCTATTCTTCCAATGCTCCTTCTCCTCATAAGTTTGGAAGATTATTGCGGAATAGAGGGACATGCATGCAGATAATAATGACTGGGAAGGTGAGAAAACTATAATGCTAAGACATTGTGGCTCGAAAAGGGGGAAGCAGCTCACTTATCGCCTTGTACTTGCTACGTTAGTCTACCATGTATGAAAGGAGAGAAACCAAAGAAGATTCCAAAGTAAATTCAGCAACAGTGAAGATGTTGTATAAGAGTGTCAAACTCATATTGTGGTGAGAGGAAGTAAAGATGCCACAATAGCTCGTCACCTTCGAGATTAGGGTTTTAAACCGTTGTTGGCTTGGTTTGCTTGTTTCTGTACTTCATTGACTATTTTGGTAATAAATTAATCTATTTTACCAAAAAAAAAACCAATCTAATTTACTCGTCATTAATTCATTTCAATATTTCTTCAGGAAACTCATTTCAGCGTTATATAATACATGTAACTTGTAAGTAATAACATTGTGTCGTTTTCAAATAATTAATATTATTATCATCTAACTAATTTTTGTATGAACTGTATTATATTCTATCTCAACCTTTAACATTTTTGTCAAATGTATTTGAATTATAAAAAGTATTACACTATCTGTGTCTATTATTGAATGACAACCGAAAAGTGACATGACATGCCAGATTTCAGCGTGGTATTTTTGCTCAGAAAAATACTACGATAAGAACATGGTATGATTTTTTAATTTTTTTTTAAAGGATGGTATGATTTGATATGCCGTATCACTTTTTGGCCATTGAGACTATTCCTTCTATGGAAATGGGGAAAAATGCATGATACCCCCTTGTGTTTTATATAACCTACATAAAACACCCTTGTATTTTAATAAACCCTGCAAGGAAAACCCATCCTATGAAAACTTAACGAGAGTGAATTGCACTCGCCCTCATTGCATGTGATTCATCCATTTATGATTTTTAGAGATGCAAAAAAGTGAAAAATACCCCCAAATATTCCAAAAAATAACATATTGCTCTTTGATAGTCTTTTATACAATTGAGAAAATGTTCAAAATATTTTGCTTCCCTTCATTCCAAATGTCATATAAAAGCAGTTAATTAAAAAAAAAAATCTCCACAACTGTGCTTGTAACAATAAAAATTCAAAGAAACATTTCAATAGAGTTTGTTGCCCAACAACCAATAAAACCATATTAAAATCTCCACAACTGTGCTTGTAGAATTTTGCACCGTAACTGAATCAAAATCCATTAAAAGACACGTTACTGAATCAAAATCCATTAGCACGACACACAAATTCACTTAATAAAATATTAAATAATAGGTATTATAGAAAAACTGAATTTTATGTTTCTCATTTAGGACTTCTGACAAACACGTTAAATGCATATCATCTAATACCCCTACTCAAATATACAGGAATAGATTGGCAATCTTTTCGTTTTATAAAGTGACTTAGCTTTTCGTAATGGAAAGATTATATTTGAGTGAAATTGAAGTCATGCAATTTGCTCGAGAGAAAAATCTAACACAAAGCCTCTCATGCGAGCAGTCTCACGGTGTGATAATCGTTCGCACATGTTTGATGCGTGCTTCAAAACACGTGCATCTCACTACCACATTCAACGACTAAGCTGGATGTGTGCGGTGCACAACGCGTGCACCTCACACACCCACCCTTTTAAATTTTATTTTCATTTTTATTTTTTTCTTAATTAGAATTTTTTTAATTTAAATCAGGATTTATTAATTTCCAATTAATATTATTAATTCATAATTAGAATTTCCTAATTTTAATTAACTTTGACATTAATTAATTAAAAAGAAAAATGATAATCGGTCGTAGTGTACGAACCGTCGCTTGGGAGCGTGCCGCGAAATAAATATGTATGAATAAATCCCCATAATTAAAAGTTTGTTATAGACTAGATAGACTAGAGAGATAAGAGAAGAGAGTACAAAGAAGATTGTGAGAATTGTGTGTAAGACTTGTATATTTCATTTGAGGACTAAGCCTCTATTTATAGGGATACAAGGAGTATGTTTATGGTATGTTGCTTGCACGACAAGCAACTCAAGTCTTGGCCATCAAGTAATTAATTACTTGGTCACCAAGCAACTATTGCTTGGGTGTCACTCATATATTTATAATACTCCCCCTTGAGTGACACATACCCTAAACAGATGTTGCTTCATTAAAACCTTCCTAGTAAAATTCAGTGGGACAAAACCTAGTCGAAGGAAAAAGAGTACAACTGCTCCCCCTGATTTTGACATCACTGTAGATCTTTGAGTCGGCGCATGTCGATCTTGTGTATCAATTTTCTGAATGTTGATGTTGGTAATGCCTTCGTGAATAAGTCCGCCAAATTGTCACTTGAGCGAATTTGTTGAACGTTGATATCACCACTCTTTTGGAGATCGTGAGTGTAGAAAAACTTGGGAGAAATGTGCTTTGTTTTATCGCCTTTGATGTAACCTTCCTTGAGTTGTGCGATGCAAGCAGCATTGTCTTCATACAAAATGGTTGGGTTGGTCTTTGAGGAAGCTAGCCCGCACGACTCTTGGATATGACTTGTCATATTTCTCAACCATACACACTCTCGACTTGCTTCGTGGATTGCAATAATTTCATAATGATTTGAGGATGTTGCTGTCAAGGTTTGCTTCACAGACTTCCATGATATAGCAGTTCCACCAATGGTGAAAACGTAGCCAGTTTGAGACTTAGCGTGATGTGGATCATATAGATAACCTGCATCTGAATACCCTACAAGAGATTGATCTGAACTTTCCAAATAAAATTATCCAAAGTCAATCGTACCTTTTAGATACTGTAGAATGTGCTTAACACCATTCCAATGTCTCAAAGTGGGCGCAGAGCTATATCTTATGAGAAGATTTACAGAAAAAGCTATATCATGTCTAGTGTTATTAGTCAGATAAGTTAATGCTCCAATCGCGCTTAGATACGGTACTTCAGAACCAAGTATCTTTTCACCATCTTCAACAGGTCGAAATGGATCTTTCTTTATATCAGGAGATCTAACGACCATTGGTGATGCTAATGGATGGGCATTATCCATGTAAAAGCGCTTTAACACTTTTTCTGTATATGTGGATTGATGAATAAACGTTCCTCCTCCGACACGTTCAATTTGCAATCCAAGACAAAATTTTGTCTTTCCCAAATCTTTCATCTCAAATTCTTTCTTTAAATACTCAGCAGTTTTATTGAGCTCTTCAGGAGTCCCAATTAAATTTAAATCATCAACATAAACTGCTATGATTGCAAATCCATTTTCGGTTTTCTTTATGAAAACACAAGGGCATATATCATCATTCTTGTATCCATCTTTCAAAAAATACTCACTCAGTCTATTATACCACATACGCCCAGACTGTTTCAACCCATATAACAATTTTTGCAGTTTAATCGAAAACATGCTTTTGAGTTGTGATTTTAATGCTTCAGGCATTTTAAATCCTTCAGGGATTTTCATGTATATGTCATTATCCAATGACCCATATAAATATGCAGTTACTACATCCATAAGGCGCATATCAAGCCTTTGTGATACAGTCAGACTAATCAAAAATCTGAAAGCAATTGCATCCATTACTGGTCTGAAAGTATGTTTCCTCGTAATCAATTTCTGGTCTTTGAGAGAAACCTTGTGCTACGAGTCTTGCTCTATATCTCGTAGCTTCATTTTTCTCGTTTCTCTTTCTAACAAAGACCCATCTGTATCCAACAGGGATTTCAGATACCGGAGTTAGGACTATAGGTCCAAATACTTTCCGGTTATCACAGGAATTCAATTCCCTTTCTATAGCTCATTTCCACATTGGTCAATCATTTCTTTGTTTACATCCAGTAACATATTGTGGTTCAGGATCTGGATCCTCATTTAAAATTTGATGAGCTATATGAAAGGCGAATATATCATCCACGATGATATTTTCTCTCTCCAGTATCTGATTAGAGGATGCATAATTTATTGCGATCTCATGATTTTCACATACTTGTAATTCTTCAGGAATTACATCACTTTCATGTGATTGATTAGTCACTTGTAATTCTTCAGGAATTACATTGCTTTGATGAGTCACTTGTAATTCTTCAGGAATTACATTGGTCATTTTCGTCATTGCTTGATTTCCATCTTGCCCCTTTCTTTTTCTGGGCACAGAATTTTTGGAACCAAGTGGTCGACCACGTTTTTGACGAATTTTAGACTCATTTGCTACCAAAGCTATTTGTCCTTCAGGGACATCAATTTTAGCTGGAGTATTTGCAGCATGTATATAAGATTGTGTCACTTTTCTTGTATCTACAAAGGCATCAAGGATTTGATTTGCAATTCTTTGCAAATGAATGATCTTTTCAACTTCTTGTTCACATTTATTACTTCTGGAATCAAAATGTGACAAGCTTTTCTCATTCCATAATATTTTCCTGTGCTTTTCAGGATGTAGATTGTTCCCCCTAATGTTGGAAATGTCATTTCATCAAAATGACAATCTGCAAACCGTGCAGTAAATAAATAACCCGTCAAAGGTTCAATATACCTTATAGTTGAAGGTGAATCAAATCCAACATATATCCCAAGCCTTCGTTGGGGACCCATTTTTGTTCTTTGTGGGGGTGCAATTGGGACATAAACCGCGCAACCAAAAGTTCGTAAGTGAGAAACATCAGGTTCTCGACCAAGAATAATTTGCATCGGGGAGTAATCATGATTACCCGATGGTCTTATTCGAACTAATGTTGCAGCATGTAATATGGCATGACCCCAAGCAGTAGTTGGGAGTTTCGACTTCATAAGCAATGGTCTAGCAATTAATTGAAGTCGTTTAATAAATGACTCAGCCAAGCCATTTTGAGTATGGACATGAGCTACTGAATGTTCAATCTCAATTCCAATTGCCATACAATAATTTTCAAATGCTTGAGACCTGAACTCACTAGCATTATCAAGACGAATTCTCTTAATAGAATTGTCTTGGAATTGAGCTCTTAACTTTATAATTTGGGCAAGTAGTCTAGCAAATGCTGCATTGCTCGTAGAAAGCAAGCATACATGTGACCATCTAGAAGAAGCATCAATCAATACCATAAAGTATCGAAATGGTCCACATGGTGGATGTATAGATCCACAAATATCTCCTTGAATTCTTTCCAAGAAAGATGGAGATTCCACATTAACCTTCGTATATGAAGGTCTAATGACTAACTTGCCTTATGCACAAGCATCACATGGCAATTCATTTGTCATAAGAATCCTTTGATTCTTTATATTGTGTCCATGTGAATTATTAATTATCCGGCGCATCATAGTAGCTCCAGGATGTCCAAATCTATCATGTCAAAGCATAAAACTTTTTATGTCAATGAACTTCAGGTTCATGACATGATTTGTCTCAATTGCCTTTATGAATGTATAATACATTCCAGAAGGTAGCGTTGGCAATTTTTCTTTTGTCTGCTTACCGCTAGACGCAAAAGAATTTATACAAATATTCATTGCCACCTTCTGCTATAGTTTCAATGTGGTATCCATTACCGCGGATATCTTTGAAACTTAGTAAGTTCCTCTTAAACTTACTAGAATACAGGGCATTTTTAATATCTAATTTAGTATCATTTGGCAAAATGATACAAGCTCTTCCGGAGCCTTCAATAATATTTGATGCACCTGTTATTGTGTTAATATTATCCTCAGCTAATGTTAACTTAATGAAATACTTCTTCTTTTGAAGAATGGTGTATGTGGTGGCACTATCAGCAAGACAAATATCACAAGATTCCATTTGAATTTCTGAAAATATTTTAAAGGAAGATCAATTATTTTGAAATAAGCAATTGATTTAAAAAATAATGACTGAAATAAACAAAATATTTTTATTAACTTGAAATTCATGATAAAGGACTAAACAATGTCCATATTATTGTCTTTAATACACCACCAGACACATCCAAATTATTTATTATTGGATCAACAAAGAAGTCGGAGACATCTAAATGAGTAGTATCAATTGAACTGTCAAAGTCAACGACATTGGTTTCCTTGTCTTTTCCCTTAATTGAATCTTGATATAGATTCACAAGGTGTTTTGTCGTACGACAGGTACGTGCTCAATGTCCGATCATGCCACATCTATGACATGCACCTTCCTTTTTAGATGAATTAAGCTCGTAGGATGTTCTCTACCTTTTGTTGCTAGAGGTTGCATCATTTGATTTACCGCGTCCACGACCGCGACCATATCCACGCCCTTTTCCACGTTGGTTCCCACGACCATTTTCATGGTGAAAAGTTGTATTGGCTTCGGGCAATGCAGCGGAATCAGTGGGGCGGAGCTCGTGATTTTTCATGAGCAACTCATTATTTTGCTTGGCAACCAACAAGCAAGATATTAATTCAGAGTACTTTTTGAAACCTCGCTCTCTATATTGTTGTTGCAACAACACATTAGAGGCGTGAAAAATGGAGAATGTTTTCTCAAGCATACCAGCATCAGTGATATGTTCTCCACATAATTTCAACTTTGAAACAATTCTGAACAAGTCAGATATAAGTACTCACAGACTTAAAGTCTTGCAGTTTAAGATGCATCCACTCATAACGAGCTTTAGGAAGGACAACCGTCCTTTGATGATCAAACCTTTCTTTCAGGTTTGTCCACAATTCTTTTGAATCTTTGACAGTCAGATACTAAATCTTTAAGTCATCATGAAGATGATGACGAAGGAAAATTAATGTCTTAGCGCGATCCTGTTCGGATGCGTTATTTCCTTCTTTTATTGTCTCCCCCAGACCCTTTGAGATCAGGTGAACATCAGCATCAAGAGCCCATGACATATAATTCTTGCCCGAGATATCAAGAACAATGAACTCAAGTTTGGTTATATTTGCCATCCGTACAACTCTGCACAAAAGAATCAAGGATTAATACATTATCCAAATATTTGCTCTTCGGGGCTTGTAATATTCTTCAGGAATATTACTTGGACTATTTTGAGCGTAATATTCTTCAGGAATATTACTTGTGCTATTTCCATAGCATCAATAAGATTGAGTGTAAAATATTCTTCAGGAATATTACTTGTGCTACTCAAATAGCATCAATAAATTTTCAAGATTATTCGTGTTTCCTCATGGAATCACGATTCAAGATTAAAAACGAATCATATATAAATGAAAAGTAATTGAGATTTTCAAACTGATTAAAATAAATTTGTACAAAAGACACGATTCTTTCCTATGGCATACCTTCAATTTAGTCGGTTAGAATCTCGTGGCTAAGGACCGTGATTCAACGATCGAAGGGGATGATCGAGAGAAGTAGAACTTCGGACTTCTAGGATTTGAAGAACTTCTATCGGTGAAGGAGAGGTTCGATAGCTTCGTGTTGATAACGTGTTATAGACTAGATAGACTAGAGAGATAAGAGAAGAGAGTAGAGAGAAGATTGTGAGAATTGTGTGTAAGACTTGTATATTTCATTTGAGGACTAAACCTCTATTTACAGGATACAAGGAGCATGTTTAGGATATGGTTCTTACACGACAAACAACTCGAATCTTGGCCATCAAGTAATTAATTACTTGGTCACCAAGCAAGTATTGCTTGGGTGTCACTCATATATTTATAACAAAGTTGATACTACCTCCGGTCTCCAAATCTTTTCCTATCTTTCCTTTTTTGGATGGTCCCCAAGTTTCTTCCTAGCTACTTTTGGACACTACCCCACAACAAATTGTTATCTCTTATTCTTATTTTATCAACTTATTTACCTAAAATACTACATATGACCCATCACTATCTCAATTAATTAATATATCACTACCCTTTATGTGGGACATTTTCTCCACTCACAACAAATTCACTCATTTTTTCTCTACTCATAACTTTTTCTTAATACCGTGCCACTCTCAAAAAGACTTGGGACCGGGTAGTATAAATTATCGAATCAATCGTTCGACCGTTGTAACTGTCGATCAATTTAGTAAAGAGAAGCAATTTTGGAGCTGTATTCGATCATTTTCTTCGATCCTCTCTCTAGCTCGCTCGCTCGCTCGCTCGCAACTGACAATATTTTGAAATTTGATGGACAAATGCTTCAATGGTGGTGTTGAACTGGCAGAATTTCGAATCGATTACGTTAAGCTCGTAACGCCCCGCATTGGAAACCTAAACTCAAAATTCAGTCGAGTGTCGTTTCCCTCTTTTCTATCCGAGTGAGTCTGAATCGAAATGTGAGTTGAAATTCTCTGAATTGAGTAATTTGTCAAGACATTTTCATGGAATTTGATTGATTTTGAGTAATTATTGTAGATAGAAGGATAGCAAAGATGATGGCCGAGGATTTAGGGGTGGAGGCGAAGGAGGCGTCCGTGAGAGAGGTGGCGAAGCTTCTGCCGCTGCCGGAGCTCTTGCAGTCCATCGCTTCGATTAAAGCTGACTACATTGCCCGCCAACAGGTTGATTTCAGTGATTATTTGATGGATTGTGCGGTTTTTACTACGACATTGTGTTCATTTTTGCTGGTAAATTTCGTGTTATTGTAATAATCGCTTATGTGATTAGGTAATTTTGCTTTGAGATTTCTGAATTCACGGTTGTAAGTGGATTCCGTTCATTCTGCAGGATTTTCTCTCGGAAACACTGATATATTTGAACTTTGTTTGTTGTAGAATAAAGACTGTATTTCTCATTTGTCATCAGTTTTTGCCAGAGAACTACTTTTTCGAGATTTTGTTTATAGTTAATTCTGGTCCTTTTAGTATCCATGATACAAGTCGAGTCCTTGCCTGTTTACTATTTCCTTAGATTTTACTTTTAGGAAATTTGGCTTCCTTCTGAGGGAGGGAAATAATTAGCACATTCATGGTAAGGACTAGAAATTAAGATCATTGTGTTAGGCGTGTGGTTTTTGGTGTATACGGGGTATCTTTTAGGTTACAATTAGTGAATGATATGTGAGAGAAAATACATTGAAGGTTAATATGGGGGAATCAATACATTGTAGAGTTTGTCTTGCCAATAGATTTTTGTGTTCATAGAAGTTATCATGTTTTAATAGGGTCGGGCATTTTGATTCCTTCTTGACTTTTTATCCATTTCCCCGCATTACTAAATAGACAATATTTAGCTGAATGTTTTTACTATTGTTTGGTGTCAGGCAAATGATGCACAACTTAGTACAATGGTTGCTGAACAGGTACTCCTATACTGAAATCTAACTTCTTTCATTTTAGCTTTCTGTTTCCTGTTCGTTGTATTACGATCAAGTGTATCTTTGATATACTAACCTTTTTTGGGTGACGACTTGATTCAGGTTGAGCAGGCACAGGCGGGCCTAAAATCACTGAACTGGTCCCAAAAGACAATAAATCAACTCAGAGAAAATTTCTCAAATATTGAAAAGTATGAAAATGATTTAATGGAACTCTCTTTTTCCTGAGCAATTGATGGCATTCCATGACTTGGATTATTGAATTTTAAGGCTGATGATAAGTCATCTTTATAACAGGTTATGTCAGCAATGTCAAACATTGATTGAAAATCATGACCAAATAAAGATCCTTAGTAATGTGAGGAACAACCTAAATACAACTTTGAAGGTAAAGGGCAGCATTAAAGTGAAATAATCAGAGTATTAAAGTGAACCTGTTGGTCTAAATAACTTCTTTTCGTGCTTTTAGAGCTTATGCTTATATTGTCTATGTTCAAATTTGAAATGTCTCATATTATGCCATATTATTGTGTTGTGCTTTTTCAGGATGTGGAGGGTATGATGTCAATCTCTTCCGAAGCTGCTGCCGCTCGCAGTTCGTTGAATGATAACAAGGAACTTATCAACACCTATGAGGTTGAAATTTCTGTGTGCTTGGATATTTTTTGCTAATTAGTCAGAATATCATAAGCTATGCTACTGAATTGTTCTGTCACAAGTATAGAGGTTAACTAAACTGGATGGGAAACGAAGGTTTGCATTAGCAGCTGTATCATCACATGAAGAAGAGGTTGGTCGCCTGAGGTCAGAAAGTCTACTTGCATTTATATGATAAGATTTTTGTGTAAAAAATTAATATGTTTTAACTATCATAACTGAATATATTTCTATCAATATATATATGACTAGTCAAACATGAAAAGGACTAACTGGCAATACATGCATCTTTTGTCAGAAACTCGACTTGTAACCTTCACCTGAAACGGTTTTAGACTCCATTGAATGGTGTTGATAATGTGTTAATTTTTCGTTTCTATTTATGGCCCTAGGGTTGAGAGTGTTATCTGTTTTTGGAATAGAAATATAAAACATCAAATAACAAGATAATGTTGAGGCTCAAATGATAGAATGCATTCATGTAGTGCCTTATACCAAAAACCGAATTTGAAATAAGCATAGAAAATTTCACTCATTTGTGTGTTTTTATGCCTATATGATTTTCTTCATATCTGTGAAATTGAGTACTTTTACTTCTTTATGATGGACTTATGACAAAATTCAACAGTGAGTACTTTGAAGATATTGATCGCACATGGGAGACATTCGAGAAGACATTATGGGGTCATATTTCAAATTTTATTAATCTTGCCAAAGAAAGGTATGCCTGTCTTTTGCTGTTATTGGAACTCTCTTTTCTTGTTACTTAGGTGTCTATATTTCTGGGTGAAAAAGTGCAGCGAAATTCCACTAATCGGCTCTCACAATTTTAAAATGAATTGTCTCAGGAACACTTCAAATTCGTAAATGACCGGGCTTAAAGCCAAAACTTGCTTGCTTGTCTAAACTTTGGGTTGCCAGTTTACAAAAAACTGCTTTATACTGAACAAATATCAAGCCTGTTCACAAAAATTAGTTTTAGATCTCCGACAAAGAATGATAATATCTTTTACGAAACTCATAAAATATTGGAAGATGGAGATATTTATTTAAAGGTATAAACTAGTTTCCGCTGAAGAGACCTTTCTGCACTTTAATGTTCATATTGTGTGAGTTTCGAGGAGTAATTCTATTTATTCTTACTTTCGGCTTTTAAGATGTCAATATAATTCTACTAGACAAATTATATTATGAAAATAATATATATCTAAATAGTTTTGGCATGGAGATACTTATTTAAAGGTCTAAACTAGTTTCCGCTGAAGAGACCTTTCTGCACTTTAATGTTCATATTGGGTGAATTTCGAGGACTAATTCTATATATTCTTAATTTTGGCTTTTAAGATGTCAATATAATTCTACTAGACAAATTATATTATGAAAATAATGTATATCTAAATAGTTTTGGCGCTCCATGTATTGGCCACTTGGTTTCTATTTTCATATGCTGTCTATGACATTTGTTTTTTTAGGGGAAAATTGTAGCTATCTGTCTAAGAAATGAAAAGAATGAGTTTAAACTTCATGAACATGTATGGAATGTGGAGGGAACAAAATGCTGATTATTCAATGGCCTAGAAAGTAATCTCAGTAGTACAATAGCTATCATGAATTGTCTAAACTTGCATGAGTTCTGTGGAGAAATAAAGTAATAGTAGATTGTGTGTATAAATCAGTAGAGAGACCCCATATATATATAGGGGTAGAAACTAGGTTACAATATAGTCCTATAAGGAAAACTAGATAAACAAGGAAAACCTAAATAAATTAGGAAACTAAATATTCAGTAATTATAACACTGATATTACTAGAAACCCTAGGTACATAGTCAAGATACTCTAACAAGTTCTATTTCAACATATTTTCTTTACAGAGGAGCAAAATAATTAAAAAGGAAAAGAGGGTATCATGAATCTCACGCTTCTTATTGGACATGCACACGCTTAACAAATTGAAAACTGAAGTGAAACAGAATGCATCACTTATTTATAAATTCTTCAAATCATGTACTATGATCGTTTGAAATAAAGAGCTGACATATGCACAGTACAGCCACAAGCATACTGGAGTATACATCAAACATTCAATCTGAACAACTATCTTAAAAAATTTAGGCTTGTAAGGCAGTTCTGCTCGACCAATCACTTCATGCTGTAATACTTCAAAAAATGTGCCAATATAGTTCACATTCTATTCCACATCTTTCACTTGAGTTTAACCACTCTCCTGTTCATATCTTTGTGTTGATCATCACTGGAGTTATTTTGATTTGCAGCCCCAAAACACTAGTTCGGGCGTTGAGGTGTGTATAATCTTAATGAAACAATTGCCACTATAACTTTTCTGCCGGGATCATCTATGTATTAATGCGTCTCTTTCATGATGCTTAAAATGCAAAGGGTTGTGGAAATGCAAGAAATCTTGGATCAACAACTAGCAACTGAAGCAGCTGAGGCTGAAGGTGATGGTGATATGGAGTCTATAGCAAATGCTCAAAGAAATAACAAGTATTTATCGTTGACCTCGAAATTTATTTTAAAACATACATATTGTGCATATCAATGCTTAAGAACTACTCAATTTGTTAATCTAAGTGTTTATTCTTTATTGTATTAAAATTTGGTAAACCTGCATATTCTTGCATATAGGAGATCCAGTAAAGATAAAGGCTACAAGGACAGATGTTATGAGGAAATAAGGAAGTCTATTGAATCACGTTTCGAGCGATTGCTCTCCGAGGTTCATGTTTTCTTTGCTTCTATGAACTAGTCTAGAATCTATATATTAGCTCTCTTGCAACTGATTATTAAATATCTTTCAGCTTTTATTTGAGGATGTGAAAGGAGCTATAGAGGAGGCTAAAACGGTATTTGTTCACTTCTTATCATTATTTGTCTTGGTAGTCAATAGGACTCGATTGAGATGTTGAAACAAATGCCAGAAAGAATAGCTTCTATTTTCTTTCCTTTATCAATGTATTTTTATTAAGATTTTAAACTATTCTACGCATCTCATCAACAATCTTTCTCATTTATACTGTATTTGCTTAAACACTTGGACACATTAATGAAGTACATTTTCATCATGTAAGTTTATGTCTCACTTGTCCAGATTACTTGAGTAAATCAATGAAATCTAGCTGCTAATTCCTTACTAGTGAATGTTAGAAGTTCTACAATTTAACTTTGTTGTATTCCTATCATTGTAGTTTCACTAGCACTTTTATCGATATATTGTTTGTAGTATGCTGCACAAAACTTCAAGTCATACAGGAATGACCTCTAAATTGGTAACTGAAATGGATGGAACCGTGCATCTGTTTTCTGCAGTATGATTCAAACCTTATGGTCGACATGTAGCCATTATTTGGGCTATGAGAGCTCTCAAATTTAAATTATGTGAACTAAATTACTGATTGCACGTTCAAGTTAGATGCAAATCTTATTTTCACGTGCATTTGCTTCGTCATATTTTATAAGTTTAGGTTATTTTTCTGATGCTGTGAACTTTTCTAATTAATGTCAGATTGGTGATCAACTTGGAGACATATACGACTACGTCGCCCCTTGTTTTCCCCCTAGGTGTGCTAGACTTTGTTTATTGGAATTTTATTTAGTCATCCCCCTGAAGGGTTTGGCTAATCCTCTCATTTCTTCTCAATGAGACATATCTTAGTTATTGAAATTTCCATTATTCAGATTTGAAATCTTCCAGCTCGCTGTAAATCTTTACACTGAGAGGTTTGTTCAGTGGCTGAGGTTACTCAGTGACAGAGCCAATGACCTGACAAATATAGAAATTTTAAAGGTATCTCATCCGAATCCACAAATATTGGTACAGAAGTTAATATGAGAGTATCATATATTGAATTATTTCATAATATGTGCTATACTTTGAATGCATACTTGTGTAAGGTAACTGGCTGGATCGTTCGGTACCAAAATAATCTAGTTGAGCTTGGTGTTGACGAGACTCTTGCACAAGTTTGTTCTGAAAGTGGTGCAATGGACCCCCTTATGAATGCTTATGTTGAACGAATGCAAGCCACAACAAAGGTAACTATACGAGAGAGCATTTCTGTTGCTTTCCATCATATCGGATCACCCTTATCTGACCAAGCTAATCAATTGAAGGCCTCATGTGTTTTGTAGAAATGGTACATGAACATACTAGAGGCTGACAAGGTACAGGCACCGAAAAAGACAGAGAGTGGAAAGCTGTACACCCCAGCTGCTGTTGATTTGTTTCGTATTCTTGGAGAACAAGTACAGATAGTACGAGAAAATAGCACTACCCTCATGTTATACAGAATTGCTTTATCCATAATCCAGGTACATTCAACATGAGTAGTTTAACCTTGACTGTGCTGCTATTTGTCGCACTGGCTATACTGATTTTGTCCGTTATGACCTGCTGTTCTGGTTGTTCGTTTAGCAGTATAAGATTAGAATTGAGATTTGAAAAATTTTACCTTAAGTGTGTGTTTCCATCCAGATTGATGAATCAAAAGATCTGGTTAGTAAACCATTAAAATTATCAATTTTCCTCATATGAAAGGCAAAGATACATTTCGGCTTTTCTTCTCCTTTCAGGTAATGATTGATTTTCAAGCAGCTGAAATGAAGAGCTTGGAGGAACCTCCTTCTGAAGTTGGTCTGGAAGTTTTGTGTGCCATGGTATGTGAAATATGCAGACTAAGTGTGAATTTCACATTAAACACTTACCTGAGCATTTTGTTCTCTATCATGTTATGACAGATAAATAACAATCTCCGCTGCTATGATCTCGCCTTAGAGCTAAGTTCTACCACACTTGAAGCTCTCCCAGAGAATTATGCCGAGCAGGTGAATACATGATAATGAATTTTTACCTTCATATTCTTGGGGGCCAGAGCTCAGTTGCAAAGTTGCAGCAAAACTCAAAATTAACTATATATGCCTCTGTAAACTATCCTATATTTTATATCATGGTCTGCAATTCAAGCATTCTAAGGTCTTAATCACAAGATAATTTTACTAATAAGTCACTCGTTCTGTATACTATAAGCTTTTCTGCATTTCACTCATAAAATGTCTTGCTCAAGATGACTTGACTAGTTTACTTATCAAATTATTTAGCAACTATTTCTATATGATGAATTGGGAAATAATGCAATACGTGAGTGCTGGAGAAAAGGCACAGTTGCCTCCAGCTCGTACATATTTAAGTTCAAAAACACTATTTATGCTTTTCTAGTATTTTTTAGTGAGGTTTTCTTCGCAATTTTTTACTAAACCCAGGAACTATTTCCATGGAATTACTGTCAGATTTATTCTTCTTATTATTGTTACACTTCTGATGCATTTGTTGAATGCCTCGTCTCTTAGCAAACATCAGGAAGTAACACAGTGCTCCTTCATTTCTACATTTGATATTTACGCATCCATCCTTTAGGCGTGATACTAACACCAGAAAAGAAACAAGCATGGTCTAATATAATAAAGGAAGATAAAAGTGGACCATAGCAAAACGAGTGGAGAGTGATATTTTCCTTCTAATTGTTAATTGATTTGACAAATATCTGGTCACTCCTCCCAGCACATAAGACAAGGATGTGCAATATATACACCTGAATTTATACATACATTATACTTCAGAATCCAACTTTCAATCTGTTAGTTAACCTTCTTTTGTCTGCATCCAGTATTAACTAATATTTACATGATCTTACCTTATTTGAAAATATGTCTTGATGTTCCTTTGAACTGATTCTTGATCACTTGTACAGGTAAATTTTGATGAATCTTGCAAAGGCTTCCTGGAGGTTGCAAAGGTTTGTTGGTAGTTATTTTATTTATTTTTTTACTTTAAGACTACCTTCTGGTCTTTTTATTGTCGGTTTAGCATCATAAAATTTACTATTTTTTTGGTAACAAACATTTATCGAGCCTTACTTTTCTTAATCCGCTGTGGTTGGACAATGAAGATAAATTGAGAATACTATTTCTCTCCAAGTCTACAGCACACTTCTTTATTTAGTATCATCTATTTTTCAGTAATCAACTGGCTAGTTAATGACAATTGAATATGTCCATTTTCTAAGCTTGGACTATCTTGTTTAATAGCCATTTTCTCCACTGCCGGTATACACTTTTCATCTGCATAAATAATATGAAGTCTTCTTTTTAATGATCATAAAGTGATATCAATGTATAAATTACTAGGAAGCTGTACGCCAAACGGTTACTGTCATATTTGAAGACCCAGGAGTTCAGGAACTACTTGTAAAGCTGTATCATAAAGGTATGGCTCACAGAAAACTAATACATGAATTCAGAGGATTCTCTGTTGCTGGCGAGTCATCAAAATTGCTCATATCATATTCTGCTCTTTTTGTTCTTATGCTTATTTTGTCACTTACCTTAAATCAGATAAAATTTGCCCTAAGAGAATCTGCTTCAAGAATGGAATATACAATTATTGGCTTATTGTCTTAAGAACTGGCATATCATTATTGTTCGAACTTCAAGAAAGTAAAATTTGAGAGCATTCATTCTGAACTGTAATGTGCTGGTGATCGCATGAAACCAGAAACTTTGGACTTGAAGCACCCTTTGGCTCATCTCTAAGTCACCCAGAAGAAGTTATGAATTTATACGACATTTTGGATGAGTAAATTTGCTGGTTGTTGGATAAAGGATAATCTCAATAGGCGTAATCTGTAGCAAGTAATTAAATCAAATTGTCTCTCTCCCTTTTTTTTCATTTGCAGATTGGATGGAAGGGCAGGTAACTGAATACCTAATTGCAACATTCCGTGATTACTTTACTGACGTCAAGATGTGAGTATTTTACTTGGTTTGGGTAGTCCACTTATCTTTTCTTGGGTGACTAAATTTATTCATTATTTCCTTGTGTTATCACATATAAGGTACATTGAAGAAAGATCATTTAGGCGATTTCTTGAGGCCTGCCTTGAAGAAACTGTCATTGTCTATGTTGATCGTCTGCTTGTTCAGGTTCCAATCATTTTATGATTGCCTTTCAACAATCTTGATCTATCATCACGTGAATCCCCTTGATTCTGTTGCGGTCTTTCCTGTAGAAAAACTATATCAAAGAAGATACAGTTGAACGGATGAAGCTCGATGAAGATGTCATCATGGAATTTTTCTTGGAGTATATGACTAATACTGTAAGCACTATGAACTTCATCCAGATTCATCAGAGATGAAAAACTATTGCAATACGCTCGTGCTCGTGTCTAGTCACTTAGTTCGCTATGCATGCAATATAAAGTTATGAATGTTGGATTTACATGTGGATTTCTACTTTTCACTTGTGATGTAACATACAATAATGTGTTGCAGAAAGTCGAAAATCGGGTAAAGGTACTTGCTGAATTAAGAGAACTTGCTTCAGCAGAAAGCCCGGATACGTTCACCCTTGTATACACGAATATTCTTGAACACCAACCAGACTGCCCAGTAAGTGATGTTTAGCAGTAATTTATTATATTTTCCTATTCATTTTATTCTGTTGAAATTCACTCAAAATGGGATTATTGTATTTTTGTTACAATGGGATTATTGTATTTTTGTTACTATATTATGGCTAAATTGCTTTTGTTAATGCAGCCGGAAGTTGTTGAAAAATTGGTGAGCTTAAGAGAAGGCATACCTCGGAAGGATGCTAAAGAGGTACATTGTCTCCCCCCCACCCCACCACACACACCCACATGGGTGTGTGTGTTAATTAGCTTACAAATTTGAATCATGCTTGCATTTTTTTAGTTGTCATTCTATCTATTTAAAATTTTCTTGTTTCTTTTCATTTTCTTTCCGCCCCCTTATATCAAGTTTGGTTAAGAAATTATTTGTTATATTTATCGAATCAAGTTAGAATGAATGTATATATCAAGAATGGAAGAAGTATACATGTTCAAAAATATTTGTTACACTTATCTAATCGAGTTCAAACGAGCTTATAATGAGAAATACTTAGGTTGTTTGATGATGGTGGGGTATTTTGTGAAACAGGTTATTCAAGAATGCAAAGAAATATATGAAAATTCTCTTGTGGATGGAAATCCTCCCAAGCGAGGTTTCGTCTTCTCTAAAGTGAAGTCTTTGCAAGCTTCCAACAAAGGAGGCATATGGCGAAAACTCGCGTAGTTCAGTAATGATTTTTTTTTGTTTTCATGATCACAAAATGATTAGTGAACTTTTATTTTTTTTTTTAAGGAAAAACAATGAGATATATATGTAAATATCAATAAATTGCTATATGGGCCAACCTAGCCTAACCCGGCCCAAGCCCTATGTGCCGGCCTAGGCCTAGCCTGGTTCAGCAAGGGTAATTCTAAATGTAGCCCCTAAATTACTCTTTGTAGCCCCTATAAAAAATAATGATTATAATTAATACTAGTTTTACTATTTCACCCTTATAGCCCCACTAATAATGAACTCAAAACCCTAACAATCCATGGATAATAGACTCCCCAAATCATAGCCCCCAACATAGAAATTAATTATTGATTAACCCGTAGTTTTACAGATGAACATGGAAAAACATCTTGCTTCAAAGATGAGAAAATGTATATTCAAATCTTCAATGTTCACTCTTATAATCTACGTTTCATCATTTTTTTCCCTTTTGCTTCTTTGGGTATTATTTCCATATTGTTGATACACGATTTTGTTTTTCAAAGTGCTCTTTCATGACAATAATGAGGCAAGAGTTCATTAAGATTTGCAGAGATTCTAATTATTTCCAACCCTTAATTAGATGATAGATTTTTAAGACTCTATTTTCTGGGCAATGAATAAGAGAAAATACATATAAATTCAACAATCAAACTCGAGATAATTAATTTCTTCATCAATTTAAGCTTAGATCGATTCTTTTCAATAGATAAGCTCTGAATCGATTGAGACCACAAATCAATTTAAATTGGAAAGACATATTATCAATGCTATGAACATTAGTTTCACAAACAAACATAAAGAATTGCAAGAATCCTCATCAGAGAAACAAACGTTTTTGTCCTACTTCTCGTCGGTGGTACACCTCCAACTCCAAAGCTCCAAATAGTAGTCGATCTTCATTCTTAAAATTTCTGGGTTTGAGAATTGGGGTTATGTTATGCAAAAAAGCATCAGGTGTATAGTTGGGGCTATGCATTAATTAATATTGAAGTAATTGTTTGTGATTATAGGGATAAAATAGTAAACTTATATTAATTATAACTTTTTTTTATATTTTAGGGACTACAAAGAGTAATTTGGGGGCTACGTTTAGAATTAGCCTTATGTGCAGGCCTAGTCCTGAGCCAAGCATTGAAATGGCCCCTTATGGGCCTAATTCCGGCCCAATTGACAACTCTATTCCGACTATTCGTGATTTTTGATATAATACTTTTGACTTTATTTAAAATTAAATATAATCCTTTGGTTAAAAAACACATACAATCTTTAGGAGAGTTGAGTTGAGAACGATAGCATTCTCAGAGTTATTTAAAGAGTATGCACTACCTGCTAAAAAAAATGCACTACTTTCTCTCTAAAAAATAAGTATGTATGCACTACTTGAGCTACATGCTTAGTAAAGCTTTCACTCCTAAAAAATACTACTCTCTCTGTCCCGTTCAAGAAGTCTCATTTTGCTATTTCGGGTATCTCGTTCAAGAAGTACCATTTCTTTTTTTGGCAAAAATTAACACACTAATTCAACCCATTTCCTTTATTTTATTCATTTAGTACCTAGGTGAATAGTGTAGTTTACTTTAGTCTACAGTGTTTTTCCACTCAACCTACTTTACATTAATAATAAAATATTACCCTAATTACATTTTTTATCATCTAACTCTCTTTTTCTTAATCTACGTGTGATTCTCAAATGGAACTTCTTCACCTGAACGGAGGGAGTACTATAAATTACAAAAGACGAAAGGAGAGAGAAATCTCATATGAAGAAAACTTAGGGGGGTGTATTCAATCAAGACTTTGTGGGAGTTTTAAAGAGTTTAAAAAGTCCGTAGAATTTTGAAGTTGATTGACTCCGTATGGAGTTTTGAGGAATTTTTGATAGAGTTTGCGTGGAATTTGCACGACTCCGCTGGAGAAAAAGTCGACGGAGTCCAGCGCCGGTTGGACTCCAGCGGCAGCTGATTTTAAAGCCAACGTTGGTTGGACTCTAGCGGCCGCTGATTTTAAAGCCAGCGATGGCTGGCTTCCCACGGTCGCTGGAAATAAGTGGGATAAATACCCAAATCATTGACGCGCAAATCAGAATTTGAGCAATTTGGGCTTGACCAGCCGATCTCCCCACCGCCAGCCCCCATCGCCATGCCGCTGCCGACCGTCCCACACCCACCTATCGCCGCTTCGACCTCGGCCATCCTCACTCCGGCACTCCATTCACCTCCACTCCCACGACCGTTGATTAGCCGCCGTCGCTTCCACGATAATGGTGCGCACAAAAAATGCAAGCACCGCGTCTGTCCAATTCGAAGAAGAAGAAGAAGAGGATGTCCAAGTCGAAGAAGAAGAAGAGGATTTGATGGAAAGGTATTCCTGTCCTTTTTTATTGAAATGTGAATGGGAAGGTGATGTTTATAGCAAGTTTAATTCTACTGAAATCACACGGCCTCGTTATTTGGATTGGGATTTGATTAGAGATCTTAAAGTTCAGGCTAGAGTTGTGAAATATTTGAAGAATTTGGGTCTTGAAACTTTTGCTAGAACTGTCAATTTTTCTGGTTATGATCCTTTATGTTATGAGTTTTTATCTACTGTGAAGTTGAGTGGAGATAAGAAGAAGATTGGGGTTAGGATGAAGAATAAGGAATATCGAATATCAAATAGGATTAGCAAGAATGAAATCTGTGTTTGGGTTTAGTACTACAAGGGAACGAGAGAAGCCTAGGGGGTATAATGTTAATAAAGATTGGGAGGAATTGACTGGCTTTAATAATTGGAATTGTTCTGGTATGCCGAATGGGTACATTACAGACCCGGCATTGGCCATTGTGCACAAGTTTATTGTGTACAATGTTTCCGGGAAGGAGCAGGCAAACAAAGTTAATTCTACGGAAGTGTATCTGTTGAGTTGTGCTGTAAAAGGCAAAAAAGTTTGTATTTCAAACTTTATTTGGACGGCTATGACTAATATGCAGGCTCGTCCTTCTGCCCATGCCTCTCTTTGTCCCATTATTACGGGGTTGGCTTATAACTTAGGAGTTCTTAGTGCCACCACGGGTCCCTAGGAGGATTATGAGGAACGCATACCTTACTTCATTGACTTTAGTGAGCTCAAAGGAGCTCACATTATTTTTGATCGACACACTTTGCTTCCTCCCGCAAAGAGGCATTATGTTCGGGAGTTTGTAAACTCCGAAATTGCTAAGGGCAATCTTCCTCCCATAGTCAAAGATCCTGAAGCTGGTCCATCCAATATTGGTAACGAAGAGGAGGAGGAGGCATTGTCTCCCGAACAACAACCCATGTCGGGAGATATGTTTAAGCGATTACGGGATCACTTCAATACATCTTTTGGAGCTTTGAGACAGGAGGTGCAATCTAGGTTTGATGATCAAGCTCAACAAATTGCGGCTAGATTTGATGCTCAAGATGAACGAATTGCGGCTTTACAGAGGCAATGGGATGCATGGACAGCATTCTACCCGCCACCGCAACCACCACCTGAGCAGTGATTTGTCGTTATTGCGCATGGTATTACTATTTTTATGATTACTCATTTTTTTTGCTGTGTTGTTATTTTGGTTTGTATTTGATTTGTTGTTTGAAATATGTGTATAGGTTATTGTGGTGAGAAAATATGGAGGATGTGGGTCAGTACGAGGATCAAAAGTATTGCTTCTGTTTTCATTTTGCATCCGTCGCTGGGTGCCAGCCGCCGCTGGAATTTTCTCTGTTCTATATACCAGCTGGCACTGGCACCCAGCCGTCGCTGGTTTCATTTTAGTCGTACTGCAATTTCTTTTTTTTTCTGGATTTGTCTTGGAACAATTTATTTTGCTTATGTCGAACAATATGCTTGATATTTTCGTGCGTTTATTATTGAAAAATTTATTTTGCTTTATTTTCGTTTATATGATGGAATGTTATTGTTATGTCGAACAACATGCTTTATATTTTGAAAATTTTGGATTATCGTTTTTTGGTTGATGCAATAATGTTTTAATCGTGTAGATGTTTTGTTTTTTAGTACAATACAAATTGAAAACCAAAGTAACAATATTAGGTGAAAAATAATAACATTAGTGTCAAAACTGAAAACTAACAACATTCTTATAAGTGTTGGAATAACAACATTAGTCTTAACAATGAAAACTAACAAAAATTAAAACAACATATGCTACTCCGCATTTTCATCTTCGTTGTCATCATCTTCATTTCCATCACCATTATTAATCGGTCTCATTTCCCACATAGCATTAGCAATAGTCGATCTCCACGCATTTGCTTCCGTTCTTTGTTGTAGTTGGCTTTGAGATAGCCATTCCAAATTCTCTTCTTCCGTGTCAAGATGTTGGTCATCTTGAGCTTCTTCAGATTCGACTGAAAATTCATCAGAGCGGCACTCTCTCCGAAGAAAATTGTGTAATCCAGCACAAGCCAATACCAATTCTGCTTGTGTTTGAAATGGGAACGGAGGTGCCGTTTTGAAAATTACAAAAACGTGATTTGAAAATACCAAATATTCTCTCTATCACATTCCTTAATGATGCGTGACGAAGATTGAACAACTCACTAGCATTTCTAGGGTGACGACCTTGTCCACCAAAATCTTTAAGATGATATCAAACACCACGTAATGGAGCTAAAAATTGTCTCCGATTAGAAAATCCACAATCCACTAGATAATATTTACCTACCAATAAAACATATAACATAAGTTAGTTATCAAGAATAAAAAATTTAAAGACTAGAAAAAAAAATGGTACCTTAAGGTACATGAAGTCCATTTCTTCTTGACATTGCATCACTTAAAAGTTTCGAGTCATGTGCCGAGCTTTCCCATCCACTCAGCACATATATGAACTGTAAATCGAAATTGCAAGCCGCCAGAACATTTTGTGATTGAATCCCATGACGGTTACGATAACTACTTACATCTCGGCCTGTTACGGTTGCCGGGATATAAGTCCCATCTATAGCTCCCAATGCAATCCTAATAAAAAGTCCACAATAACACAAAAAGACTTAAATCGTGTACAAAAAGGGCAAAAAACTACAATATATATATTAATACAAAAAAAGGCACAATACCTTAAAAAAAAGGGTTAAATCTTGTACTTTCCTGGATTTTAGCAGGTATTACTGTAGATGGCCTAACCATCAGGTCCGGTGCTATGGTGTTCAACGCCTTCAGTATTTTGTTGAAATTTCGGCTAGTAGCAAAATGCGAACGGCCGAACCTTTGACGAACATTACAAAACTGATCATTGTGTCCTACAATTAGCAAGAATGTTGCCACCATTTCTTCAACACATATATATCGTGTATCCTCTAAATGAGTTTTCTCTCTTAGAATCGAGCATAACTTTAAAAAAGCATTAGGATACATCCTATATAACTGTCGAAAATTGTGTGGATCACATTGAATCATGTTACGTATAAAAAAAGTACCCTGTTTAGTAATTGGTCGTCGCCTCAAAAGGTTGAATACGTCGAGGCATATTTCTAATCTTTCCTATTACAATTATCACGATCTTAATTGCCAACATCAACTGCTTCACCGTTTCATAATAGTTAATTTCCTCTTCTTCATCTATTTCTTCATCCATTTCTTCTTCTCCCATTTCTTCTTTCATTATATCAAAATTTTCATGACTGCATATATTAGAACATTGTAAATAATTAACAAAGTCATTTCACCAACAACATAATAATCCGTTCAAAACAAAACAAAACAAAACAAAACAAAACATCCAACGATCTCATGACAAAAAATACCATGTCCAATCTAAAACATAAGTCATATCACCAACAAAGTCATGACAAAATATAAAATAACCATTACAAGACTCAAATGATCACTAATTTTTAATCTTGTAAGCTATCCAACGAGCTCGTTCTTCAATGGTCATCTTCAAAAAACTATCTTTTTTTGACTTTGTGTCAAGCAAGTCAAGTGCCTTAAGGCGAACTTCATCATCCAAATCTGGGATCTCTTTGATAGCATCCCAAGCTATGAAAGATCGTTCCTTTTCTCTTTTCTCTAGTATAGTATCTCTTTTTTGTAGGAGGCTATGAACTCCATCAAATGTGTTTGTTAATTTTCTAAGCTCTTCAATGAGATCGGGATCACTAGAGCCAGAAGGTGCTTCGTAGTGTGTTCTACTCCTTTTGGGAGCTCTTCTTTGAGTTGAGAAATCAGACACTTCAGGGAACAGCGGTGGTGTGGAACCAGATGATGGTGGCTCATCCTGAGATAGTCCTACAAACATCTCCGTTTCAGGGTCGAAATTCAATTCTTCTATCCGAGGCTCTCTATTTTCATGATCTCTTAGTGTCCTTGCATCAGTAGAACTACCCAACCCAATGGAACTTTTTCCTACAGCAACACCATTTCCTATAGCTTTCCAAATCCTGATAATCAGGACATTCCCCGTAGCGCAAGTGAATGTCTTTTGGCCGCTCCTAGCATAAATAGAAAACAAAATGAAATAAACACTATATTATTATAAAAAAATTATTCGATAATATTATTGTAATGTAATGCTTAAGAAACTTACCGCTAAGTACGACTCCCATACTTCATCAGAAGCCGTGAACCTTTTAGTATTGTGGTTGTATCCAAAACCAGAGCTAAACCTCATAAGATTGGAATAAGATAACCAACGACTTTTAAACCATTTGAGGCGGCTTTGGTAATTGCTATATATCTTATTACAACTAAGTCTTTCGTTAAGAATGGGAAGTATTCGTTCTTCCACCGTTACTTTGGTAAAGATACCACTGTTATCACGCCATCCCCTACCCGCAGCATCAACCATAAGTTCTAACAACAAGTCGCTTTGATCCTTAGTCCATTGCTCATAGGATGGCTTTCTTTTCAAATCTTGTTGTGAATCCCCCATGATATAACTCTATTTCATATATTTTAAGCATATTAGATAATACAAATATTATATAATATATGCAAATTATATAATACAGAAACCAACGAAAATAATGTTTAATTACCAGCCGTGGCTGGCTTCCAGCGCCGGCTGGACCGCTCATCGGCAATGATTTCCAATCAGCGCTAGAAGTCAGCCGCCGTTGGTTTATTCATCACAGAGTATATTACGATGCATACATATGAACCAGAGATCAATCCAACCGAGCGTCAATCCAAACCAATACACGTGAATACAATCAAACGAATACGTGAATACAAACCATAATAATAATAACCAAAATCAATAACCAACTACCAAAAGATGGGAAAACCCCTAGTTTCATACCTTCAAACAATCATTATCACAAGAAACATAACATAAATCTATACACATACAGTACACAAACAAAATAAAGATAGAAAAATATTGGAAAACAAGTTGAAGAATAGTACCTTTGTTGGTGGAAGAAGAACGAAGGAACAACACCCAGCACGAAGAATAATACGTGAAGTCTGGAGATTTATAAGGCTTGGAAGCCTAAAAATTTCCAACCGTGGCTGGGCCCCAGCCGAGGGTGGAAAAGGGCCCAGCGGTTTCTGGACAGCCGCCTTCGCTTGTTTCTCGTGGACTCTCAAATTCTCGTGGTTGAAGGTCGGAATTCGTTCAGTACAAAAATTCCTTCAAATCACGTTAAGTTCCATAAGACTCAACAACACTAGAAAGTCAGTGAAGTTTTCAATACCACCAAATTTTTATGGAGTTTAAAAAGTTGTGATTGAATACCACCAGATTTTTAAGGAGTTTAAAAAGTCTGAATTGAATACACCCAGACTTCCAAACTCCTAAAAAATCCCACAGAGTCTTGATTGAATACACCCCTTAGAGTGACAGACTCTTCTATAAGTATTGATTTGCTTGGAACTTGATGCATTTGATCATAAGAATGTTCCCTTGACTCCAAATCCAACTTTCCTAAGTTCATGTTATTGCGACTTACGAGACAAGTTTGCATATGCATACATCAATCTTTATGGATTGTTACAAATCGTCATTATTTTTGTTATGATTTTATAGATTATTGATAGTTAGTTTTGTTTTCATGAAATTCGAGTATTTAACGAATTCTCTTTCATTAAAAGTTATACTCCCTCTGTCCCATTCAGTTTGGCTCACTTTCTTTTCTGAGCGCCCTATACAACTTGGCTCTTTTTTTTGGCAACGACACGATCACTTTATCATCAACGATTAAATACTCTATAAATAATACACCAAACACACCTTTTACATTTAATCCCTTTATTTTTAATCTCCATACCGAAAGAAGTGAGCCATGTTGAACGGGACGTAGAGAGTATTTTGTATTAGTTTATAAAAATAACTATTCCCCTATACTGTTCAATATAATATCTATTCTTTTTTGGATCGTCCCATTCAATATGATTTGTTTTCTTTCATGAAAAAAAAATTAGAGCTTACTTTAGGCTAAAAAAGTATTTTATTATAGCTTTATTATACCTAATTTTCCTAAGTCATATTGAATGAGAAAGGGGGGAGTATTTGTTTTATGCCTAGTTGCATAAGCTTAAACAAGTGTGTGTGTTTTTTGAAGGTCCATTTATTGATGTTCATATACGTAATTCATTACGAATATCATTCCTAAAATGAATAGCGCAAAATTGATTGTAGTACTATTATTTATCATTATGAAAACATATTTTCACCCCTTGATAAATATTTCTTTTTCAGCTTATTCTCTCTTTGCGATCTGCAGCAGGTTATAACTGGAGTATTTTACTTGTTTTCATTTACTTTTTTCTCCAGTTCGAATCCACTCACAGTTATAATTCGAACCTTTTGTATCCTCATATAACTATTTCTGTTTTATTTTTATTTTGCCTTTGTATTTAATGCAGCTACAGAAATGACGAGGAATGCGAAGACTGAATCACTAGGTGATTGCTGCTTGACTGTAGTAAATTTTGTTTAACTTCCCTTTTATTTTTTGTCGAATTACAGTTGAATGTTGTAGATTATCGATTATGTGTGGTTTAGTATGATGCTTGAAAAATTCATTTTGGAGATGGGTTTTAGTATTTTCAAAGGTAAGCCTCGAGTTAGCTACTAATCCTTTTAGTTGAATAAAATATTTGTGAATGGAAAAAGTATTCGAGAGATAATCAATCGAGTAAAATATTTCCGAGAATCATTGCATATCTCTGTATTTAATTTTATCTTAGAATATTTCAACTGGTGTATAAAATTATCCCTACTTTGTTTCTTTTGAGGAAGATGTTTCCATTAAGCCTTAACAATCTATGTTATTTAATTTATTAGAGGGGAAAGAGAGGTTTGGAATATTGTTTAATTATCTTTGAAATTCGGGGGGGGGTGGGGGGGGTTGGGGTTGGGGGTTAATTATACTAATTTTACATAAAGTGCGACTTTCACAAAAAATGTAATTGAAGATCACAGATCACAATACAAGTATCGATTGATTTAAATTTAATTAAAGGCTTACAATCCGAAATCCGTAAGAGGGCATCCGCTCATGACTAAATTCTTGTTGTGTCCATGTTAAAATGATAGACAACGGAAATGATGTAGGAAAGATGTACTATGAATCTATTATAGATTGAAGTCAATCCATATTAAAATAACTAGTAAGTAGCCCGTCAGTATTCATATTAAAATAACTAGTAAGTAGCCCGTCGAGACTGACGGAAAATAATTTTATATTTTTATTTATATAATATATTTTAAAAATAATTTTTTCATAAATAATACTATTTTATTTCACCAATGAGAGCAAGGGAAAAAGTACAAACATCTTGTAAACGATAAAAACCAATCCCACCATTATAACTTTGAAAAATTTTGTTTTTCTCTCTCAACACTTCCCCCTCATCCTCTCTAAAATTTTTCTCCAGAGACTGACTTATATTTAAAAATAGTTTTATATTTTATTTAGAAGTTGTTATGTTGTTTACGTTAATTATAAACCAAACTTAGTAAATTAATTATATTTCACGTATCAAAATTTATAATTATTAATGACAATAAATCAGATACTTATTCATCATATATTTTTCAAATCTAAATTTGTTTAGAATTTTTTTTACATCTCGATTAAAATAGTGACTTATTGTATATACTCGTCGCAAACCTGTTGGGTAATAGTACTCGATAAAAATCTGAACACTACAAAGTTAATATTAACTAAAATAATAAAAAATCTTCTTTTTATGTCTATTTGAATCGTCTCGTTAGTTTATAGTACATTGATATCTCTAATCTTAGCCCAAGTCCGAGATAAATATATTTGCATTTTCATTCTTTATTTTTCAAATCTTAATTTGTTTAGAATTTTTCTACATCTCCATTAAATTTGTGACTTTATTGTATATACCCGTCGCAGACCTGTTGGGGAGTACTCGATAAAAATCTGAACGCTACAAGGATAATATCAACCAAAATTAGTCAAAATAGTTCTTTTTATGTTTATTTGAATCATCTTGTTGGTTGACGATAAAGTGATATATCTGATCTTAGCCAAAGGCCGAGAAAGATATATTTACATTTGCAAAAAAGATAAAATTATTTCTATGTAAATTATCTTGCTGGTTTGAATCGTTTCGTTGGCTTGAATTTATGTATTATTAAATTTAAATTTGTTTAAAAATTTTCTACACTTTATTGTATATAATCGTCGCAAATCTGTTGGCTAATAGTACTCGACAAAAATCTGAAATTCACAAAGTTAATACTACTATTAACTAAAATTAGTAAAAAATATTCTTTATATATCTATTTGAAGCGTCTCGTTGGTTTGAATTGTCTCGTTGGTTTATGGTAAATTGATATCTCTAATCTTAGCTAAAGGTCGATAAAAATATATTTACATGTTTATGATTGTTTTTTTTTCTTTATTTAGTTATTTATTCATACATTAGATTTAATATGATATGAGTAGTATTTTTAGCAGGCATTAATCGAAGAGTTTAGGAAAATATAAATGAAAGATATATAGAATTTCATGTCGATATGTTGATTAGATATATTTATTTAATTTTCGTAGATATTTTCAGTTACAAAATTTCTATTGGCTTCTTAAATGCTAATTTGTTATTGTGTTGCTCTAAATTTAATTATCGTCGCTATTTGTAGACAAACTTAAAAAATAATTTATATTTTTTCATAATTATTAAACAAATAATTAAGAATGAAAATGAGTTATATAATTTGTATTTAAAAATTGAGGAATCTATTAAGAATTGAGACATAGTATGTAATATTAATATTATGAGTTAATAATACACAAAACTTTAAAAAAATATGAAGAATGAGATATAAAGATATATAATAATAATATTTGGTTAAAAAAAGATATATAATAATAATAATAGATACACATATGAGGCAAGAGAAATTATTATATAAATATAATAAGTAATATATGTGTATTATTATGAATGAATAATGGCAAAATTATCAGAATAAAAGAAAACTGAAACAGAGCACCATGAAGGGAGCACCGTTTATTTTTCTATTATTATTAACTAGCGTATAACCTGTCGAAAATCGACGGGAAATTATAAAAATTAATAAAATTATGAAATAGTACTAATATGTGATAGATTAAAATAAATATTATTTGTTAATTATTTTAGCGTTAAATAATTCGATTATGCAATCTACTAAACTCTCTTATAATTTATATCCCTTGAACACATCTCAAATTCAATCAAAAAATAATTTTACCACATGTTTACGTCTCAAACCCATATAGTTATTTTTGTTAAAAAATTATAACTAATATATTCTCATTACTTTCGATAATTGTTAAAGCTCTATTCTTCTACAAAACCGATGTGGGCAAAATATATTTCTCACTCAAAAGAAAGTGACTGTTAAGCTAAATTTTTTAGCTTTTTATTAAGAAAAAAAGACAAGAGAATGAGCGGGTAGTGATAGAGAGAGAAGAGATATATAGATAACGAATATACTATAGATGTTAAGATTGTCTATAAGATGAAAGTGACTCTAAATACCCCACATTATGAATTCAACACAATATTAAGATAAAAAAAATAAGTTAAATCACCGCTTCACAATCATCCCGTCTACCCTGACGGTTTTGACCTGGAACCGACCTATTGACTACAATACTGATTTTAAATTATATAAATAATCATCTTCCAAATATATTCACAAAAAAATTAATGATAACATTTGTTTTCTTTTTACCTGAAATTAATATTTTACATAACTATATTCCAAAAATATTCACACAATATTTAATAAATAAAAATTTAATTATAAATTGTAGTATTATATAAATAATCATCTTTCAAATATATTCATAGAAAAATAAATGATGACATTCGTTTTCTTTTTTACCAGCTTCGAAAATAACTTTTTTAACTGAGAATAGAACTTCAAGAATTGTTTCACTATGTACTCGGTAGTTTTTCCTTTTTACAAAACTTTATGTGGAATGATTATACTTTATAAAATTATTTAGTCAATGATATAAGATAAAAGTTGACCATGAATTTTCTTAATTTTATGAGTTCAAAATTATATATATTAAAAAAAAATTGTCCCGCAAGTACTGAATTGGTCCATCTACGCGCACGATTCTTGATTCTTGGTTGGAATTGACTCGTTGATAAATCGTTAATAATTTTTCTGCCAATTTTCCTACATATTCTACGTTTTCCAACGGAGACCATTAATAAAACAATTTGAGATGATGTGTTTAGGATTATTCAAACTTGTTTGAAATTTATATACTTGTACTTGTTTAAAATCCGATTAAAATATTAGTCATTTGTGTTCCTTTCTGAAAAAAAAAAATCCGCATATTAGTCTACCGCCACAATTCTGCATCGGAACTGGCCCGTTGACCACGACTATGATTTATAAGTACGTAATTTATAAAATTTATTTAGAATTTATATAGATCCAAAAATTTAATAAAAATAATGATTGTACTATTCGTTAATCGTCCTTAATCGTATAGTAATATTCGTTAATTAAAATTATAACTTATGCAAAGTTGGAAACCCAACTACAAATAACGTAAAAATTATTTCATGAATGACGATTATAGATTTTAGAAAATACATGAGAAAAAAAGCAAAAATTGAAAAATTTCTCGAGTGTCGGTTGGGAATTGGCTCGTCTACTGCCACGGTTCCAAGTCAGAATTGACCCGATGACAAGGATTTTGATTTATAAATGCACAATTTATGACGATTCTAAATTTTAGAAAATGCATAATGAATAAAATGAATAAAATGGAAATTTTAAAATTAATAAGAACAAAGAATGAAAATGTGTCACGTGGGATCCTGAGTTGAGGTATCCGTCAGTTGGGAATTGGTCTGTCTACCTAATTAATTGACAAATTATACTTATTTTTTTATCAAATTAAATAAAAAATATTAAACTATTTCCAAATTTAATTCGGTTAATCAATAAATTATCCAAACTATTTTGGAACTATTTATTCTGTCAACTGCTAAATTGGTTCCCTAATAAAGATAATTATCGATTCGGTGAATTAATAAATTAACCAAAATAAAATAACTTAAACTATAAAAAATATAGCAGTTATTTATTCGGCCGATTAATAAATAAATTGGTCAAATAAAATTCCTACAAAAAATAATTATCTATTCGGTAAATTAATAAATTGACCAAATTAAATTACATTAAACTATAAAATATAGTTTTTTATTCGGCCGATTAATAAATAAATTGGCGAAATAAAACTAGTAGAGCAAAAGATGAGAAAATACACATTGATTCTAGGTATTTATAGGCTTTTCAATAGGTGAAGTTTCATTGAGAAATCGATGTGGGACACAAGATTTTAGTATAGATATTTAAAATCTATTATTTTACATTTAAAAATTCAAAAATTTGAGAATTTAGATAAATATGAATGGAGGAATATAAGGGGTGCCACGTAGGATTTTTTCAAAAAAATAATCGTTTTCCTTTTAGTAATATAATATAATGATGATTTATAAGTGCGTAATTTATAAAATTTATTTAGAATTTATATAGATCCAAAAATTTAATAAAAATAATGATTGTCCTATTCATTATCGTCCTTAATCGTATAATAATATTCGTTAATTAAAATTATAAATTATGCAAAGTTGGAAATCCAACTACAAATAACGTAAAAATTGTTTCATGGATGACGATTATAGATATAAAATACATGGGAAAAAAAAGCAAAAAATGAAAAAAAATTCGAGTGTCGGTTGAGAATTGGCTCGTCTACCGCCACGGTTCTAGGTCAAAATTGACCCGTTGACTACGATTTTGATTTATAAATGCACAATTTATGATTATTCCAGATTTTAGAAAATGCATGAAAAAAAAATGAAAATTTTAAAATTAATAAGAATAAAGAATGAAAATGTGTCACGTGGGATCCCGAGTTGAGGTACCCGTCAGTTAGAAATTGGCTCATCTACCAATTAATTGACAATAGAAATTACCTTTTTTTAATCAAATTAAATAAAAAAATATTAGACTATTCACAATTTATGACTATTCTAGATCTTAGAAAATACATGAAAAAAATGAATAAAATGAAAATTTTAAAATTAATAAGTATAAAGAATGAAAATGTGTCATATGGGATCCCGAGTTGAGGTACCCGTCAGTTAGGAATTGGCCCATCTACCTAATTAATTGACAAATTAGAAATTACTTATTTTTTTTATCAAATTAAATAAAAAATATTAGACTATTTCCAAATTTAATTCGGCCAACCAATAAATTGTCCAAACTATTATGGAACCATTTATTCTGTCAACTAATAAATTGGTTCTTTAATCATAATAATTATTTATTTGACCAAATTAAATTAAATTAAACTATAAAAATATAGTAATTATTTATTCGGCCGATTAATAAATAAATTGGCCAAATAAAACTACTACAAAAAAATTTATCTATTCGGCCAATTAATAAATTGACCAAATTAAATTAAATTATAAAATATAGTTATTTATTCGGCCGATTGATAAATAAATTGGCCAAATAAAGCTGGTGGAGCAAAAGATGAGAAAATACACATTGATTCTAGGTATTTATAGGCTTTTCAATAGGTGAAGTTTCATTGAGAAACCGATGTGGGACACAAAATTTAAGTATAGATATTTAAAATCTATTATTTTATATTTAAAAATTCAAAAATTTGAAAATTAAGATAAATGTGAATAGAGAAATATAAGGGGTGCCATGTAAGATTTTTTCAAATCAATAATCGTTTTCCTTTTAGTAATATAATGATAATAATGATTAATAAGATAGTAGTTGGGTAATTACTTAGACCAATGGAAAGGTCGGAACATACTAACAACCATGAACAATCGTTGTAATAAACATATAAATATTTGAAAAATGGAGGTATTAATTTTTTCTCTACGACATTTACCCATGCAACCTTCTTGATCTTATTCTCTGTTTAAATGATTGAATGCTGACTTGGGCGCGTCCGAAGCTCGGCAGGTCGCCCTCCCTAGTTTTCTGGCAACACGATTTTGATGGAGAAGATGATCAATTGTTATGATGATTTCAACTCGCATTACAGAAAAATAATAATTCACTAAATAAGGATTTGTTGAAATTAAAATCATAAGTAAAAAGACTTATTATATCGAAAATATTATAAGGAGACTTGATGAGACAAAAATAAATAAAAAATAAAAATTATAGAAACCCGAGAAATGCATTTTGCCACATTTATTTTTAAAAATAGTTCAATTGTCTATCTTCTGAATATGAAAAAGAAATCAAACCTTTTTGTTCTTCTTTTATAAATAGGATTTGCTTTATGAAGAAAATAAATGTTTTAAATGGAAGTTGAGCTGGAGGTTGTTGACCCACCACCTATTTGCCTGCGAACCTGCATGTGTATCAATTTTCCTTTTTCCAGCTTAATCGCATCACGTATAAATGCCATTTTTCAGCATTTTAATTTAATTATTAGCTGTCACCCAGGGACACTCCAACAGTACGATTTTAGTTTATAAACAGTGAGGCATCAGATTCAAATCTCACCGCTCATTCTCCTTCATGTTATTTTTTTTTTTTATAATTAGCTATTCTCTCTCGTCTAGGAATAACAATGAGTCAGATATGCACCCATGAAACCTTTCTCAAATCCAAATTCATTAAAATTTCCTATATTCATACCCAATTCAAACCCGATTAAAAAAATACTTTTAAAAGTCATACTCGTCTCAAACTCGTGCAATTTCAGTTTATAAACAGTGGCATTGTAGGTGCGATTTCAACAGTTCACCGTTGGCGCTCGCTGTGTGATCTCATTTTTCCGTTGGCGCTGGCGCAACCGTTGTCGTTAGTGGGCTGGCTGTGCAAAATGGTAGAGTTCTGCCTTTCTCATGCGGCAGCCCGCCCATGAAGTGGCGATCGTTGATTGGCAAACGACTTAGTCGTTGAGATTCAAACGGCTATTTTCTTTTTAATTTATTCCTATTTTTACTCTATAAATACCACACTAATCTAATTCATTTTCATCACATTCTCTACACTTTCCTTTGAAATTTTCAATAATTGTGCCTTATTTTTGCTCAAAAGTTGTTCAATCATGTCGCACAACAACGATTCTGACAACGATGATTACGGCAATGACGGTTTCAACGACGACGAGTTCAACAAGGAACTAGATGAATATACTGCACTCGGTGAGGAAGCCTGGCAGTTGGCAGGAAATAAACAACGATCTCCACAAATTATTGGAATTGGAAGAAGAGCGTCGGGAAGCAAGGCGACACCGGCCAAGAAGTCCTTGGTGGAAAGGAACCGCGAGGATGCTGCAGTCCGCCTTCATGCCGGCTATTTTGTTAACAATCCAGTATATAGTCTCGATTATTTCCACAACCGAATTCATAAGAGGACATCTCTCTTTCACAAAATTGTTGCGACGCAAGAGGCGCGAGAGGAGTATTTTCAGCAGCGGGGCCGATGCAATAGGAAGAAAGGGCCTCACTGCGATTCAAAAAGCACCAATGCATTGTGGCAACTTGCGAACGGCGGCGCCGCAGACCAATACGATGAGTACTTGAGGATGGGTGACACTACGGGCCGGGAAACAATGAAGCATTTTTGCACCGTCTTGAATGTTGTCTATGGTGCAGAGTACTTGAGAATGCCAACGACAACCAATTGCGCTCGCCTACTTCATATGCATGAGGCGAGGCACGATTTTCCCGTGATGCTCGGAAGCATCGACTGCATGTATTGGTAGTGGAAGAATCGTCCGATGGTCTGAAAAAGAGCTTACACGAACCAGAAAAAGAGCAAAGCGATAATTGTGCTCGAGGCCATTGTTTCGCACAATCTATGGATCTGGCATTCATTCTTCGATGTGGCGGGCTCGCACAATGATATCAATGTCTTGAACCAATCGAATGTTTTTAGCGATCTTTTGAAGGGCAAAGTGTCGACAATCAGTTTCAACGCCAACGACAACCAACACAAGATGTGCTACTATCTCGCCGACGACATCTACCCGGATTGGCCCACCTTCGTGAAGACTCTCCCTTCTGCAACTGACCCGAAGAGAGCTCTTTATGCAAAGAAACAAAGAGTCTGCACGCAAGGACGTGGAAAGAGCATTCGAAGTTCTTCAAACTTGTTGGGGATAATAAATAGACCGCTACATCTATGGTTTAAAGAGCATATCACTGAAGCTATGTATGCTTGTATTTAGGGGTGAGCATTCGGATTATGAATTGGATTTTGCTCAATCCGATCCGAATCTGAAATCCGAACTTCTAAAAAAAAGAATTCGATCCAATTCGAAACCCAAACAAATCCGAACCGAAAAAATTCGGAATCCGAATACTAAATCCCATCTGATCCGAAAACCTGATATTCTAATTTTCTTTCGAAATATATTAAATTAAAAATATTTAATAATAAGTTGAAGAGATATATTAAATAATTAATAATAAAAATAATAATATACTATATACAATTCGGATTTCAGATTTGTTCCGATCCAAATTTAAAATCCGAATTTCTGAAAAGAAAAAAAAAATGAATCCAATCTGATCTGAAATCCGAAAAATCTGAACCAAATTTTATATTTTGCTTTGGTTCGATTTGGATTTTCGGATTTCAATAGTTTTGCTCACCCCTATTGTATTATTTTGCACGATTTGATTGTTGAAGGCGAAGGTGGCTATGTCACTCATTGGGCTTCCGAGGAAGATGCACCGAGCTCGTCAAATGGCCATGGTGGTAGGGGAGTGACGATCGATTTTCAAAAATATTTGCACAAGATAGCCGAGCTCCGTGATGCAAGAGCCCATGCAAGATTAATGGATGATTTGATCGAAGAAACTTGGGCACGTTTCGGTCCAAATTAAATTGTAATCGTTATTTTTTAATTAATGTAATATTTTTATTTGTTTAAATTGAATAAAAGTAGCATCTATCATTATTATTATTGTATAAAATAAACAAAAAAAATTAAGATGGCTGCTCGCGCCATTGTGAAATTTTTGAAAAGGGCTGGCGGAGCTCAAATTTTCGACGGCGCCTACTAATTTGATGGGCGTCGTTGTAAATGCTCTAAACATAGGAGGAAACAAAAAAGTAGGAGGAAACAATTTCAATATGAAATTATAATTATTGAAGGAGGAACTTGACATCAAAATAGTGGTATAAGTAGGATAAATGGATAATGACATCTATATACTCAATACTTTTTTCTTTGAAAGAAAATAAATTTCATTAATTACTTAGAATCGTCGTTAACAATAGGCAAAAGTCAAAAAGTTCAATTATCATCATGCCACATTATTATGGTATCTAAACTTCTAGTAAAAATAGTTAATTAATGAACCGTTTTATTAGCTTTCCTACGGACATGACTTACCGAGATCATATTAATCTTTTACACCTTATCAAAAAAATAAGCAAATCTTAGCTTCGTTTTCTTCTGCTATTGCCACCACTGCTAGCAAAGTCACAACACTTTATGTTTTTTTATTTTAACTTGGGAATTAGAAGCACTCCCAGCAGTTCAATAAATCAATCTTAACTTAAATTTAAGTTAAGATGACAAAAGTGAGAAACGAAGATTATCCGGCAGAAATTCCGAATTAGAGGGAATTATTTAAACCTCAACCTGAACTCTTCCTCAAATGTGCACCTCTCTGATTCTTTTTTTTTTTTTTTTCTATATTGTGGGAACCCGCAGTCACTATTTTCGGTGCGTACTGGATAAACCTCGTCCCTTATACAGTAACCTGCAAACCACACAGGACAGGTAAACCATACTTTACAAGTACAGGTATAGCGAGCTCGACCTATAAAGGCGCTTCATGCACCTATCTGATTCCACCTCCATCTACAATGAAAATCGAACCAAACATACAACCAAACCTTATTACACATAAAAGTTAATCCGAATTAATCTTGATAAAACTTAGTATTAGTATTTTAAAACGATTAGATTTTATGATTTATAATCGACACGTGGCAGAATACAAATAGCAGTGACGGACTACAGCCCACGAACAGATGAGATATAGACATCCACATTTTACGGGCCCCACCCCACATATTATTATTAGCTTTACCCAAACACCCCTTCCATCTCTGCTTTGACGCCGTTATCATTTATCAACGTCATATACGGCTTTTAATTATCCCCCCCTGGCGCCTGTCTCCCTCCGGTTCTGTGCAGTCACTTTTAAAATATTAAAATATTTACTTCAGTCGTCGACGAACTTGGTTGGTTGTTTGATTCGGGCACATAAATTAAAAATAATTAAATTTAATGGATAGGATGTATTCCAAGAAATGAAGGTTTCACTCAAAAGTGCTTCCAAGGTAGTAAATGTATTTCAAAAGTATAAAATTGTAAATAAAGGCGGTTAAAGTATAAAATAGTTAGTAAACATGTGTAGAACCTAAGTAAATTAATTGAATTAGAAACAAAATTTGTGAACATCTAAAATGGCAAATTTTGAACCAATTTTGTTGAAGGGGAGTACTAAATAATTGTCCTCTCTTTGCTACTCCCCCTTCCACTGCCATATTTAGGCTGCATGCAGTGGCGCGCTCGCATCGTGCATGCACCGTTGTCGACCGCATTCCTAGTGAGTGCAAGCTCGCTCTGTCAATCGCCGCTCGTCGCGCGCGCTGACAGGTTTAAGGGACACATGGCGATCACACAACGATCGTAAGAGCACCATTGGCGATCGCAACGGTTATAATTCGAATTTTTTTTTTAAATTCTCCATTTTACCCTTATAAATACTCTCTTCCACTCCCTCAAACATCACACTTCTCCTTCTCCTTCTCTTTCAATCTTTCTCATTAGGCGATCTCCGGCGATCTTCCTGACGATGCCTCATCATCCCTACACCGATGGCGAAACTTTGGAATTGGCACGGGCGTGGTTGTACGCCCGCAATGGCGGCGGCGGTAACGGAGCCATGTGGACGAGAGTGAAGACTCGCTACAACGCGAATCGCCCACAGTACTCGGCGGAGCGCAACTCGACAGAGTTGCGCCACCACTAGTCTCGAGTTAAGACCAATTGCGGGTTATTCAACGCGATGTACTGGTGTACCCGGAATCAAGCGCCGGCCGGCGTCACTGAGGAGATGTTGGTGAACTCGACGCTCAATGAATGGGCAGCCATACACGGCGAGGCGTTCAGGCAATTGGCGATTTGGAACCTCGTGAAGGACGTGGAGGGTTTTTTTAGCGCTTAGGGTTTTCTTTTTTTAATTATATCAATGTATTTCTTATTAGCGTTTTTTTTAATTATGTCATTGTATTAGAATTTTTTATAATTAATTATGTCATTGTATTAGGGTTTTTTATAATTAATTATGTTTATTTTAATTTATATTATGCAAGTTAATATAATTTATTATGAAAAAATAAAATTAACGTAGAAATAAAAATAAAATAGAAAAAAAAATAATAAAGAGCTCGCCGCTGTAACCCTAGCAAGCGCATGAGCTCGCTATGATGTGGCATGTGAGGGAGCGCGATCTCACATCCTTGTATCACATCGAATTTGGCACATTTTAATAAATGTTTGGTAACTTGAATAGAGTAATGGATCCAACATAATGAGTTGTTCGTCTATAAAAAACCATAATGAGTTGTTGTGAAAAGAATGTGGGTGGGTTATTCTTAAAAAAATAAAAAAAGTAGTTAATATTATTTTCGTGACAATAAAAAGAAAGAGTAATAATATTCGGACACATTATGATCAGCTATACGCGTGAAAAAAATGAAAGTTGACTTTAAAAGTAGAAATAATCACATTTTCTCCCTAGGGTTTATGCTCCTAATTAGGATATATTTCTATTTTCAAAACCTATATTAACATTTTTAACGTGTGTGGCTGGCCACAGTGTGTCCGAATATCATTAGTCTAAAAAAAATAAATTGTATAAATATGATGGACGGAAGAATGAGTATGTATTTTGGTTGAATGAATTAGGTGTTGGGATTCCAACATGAAACAAATGTTCAAATCGGTTTGTTTGAATGAATACGTGATTTCAATAATAAAATCGGTTGTTCAATTTGATCCAAGAATTAAGTGCACATCAAATGTATTGGGCTGCAGGTTCCCACGAATTAAAAAAAAAATAGAAAAAGAAAAAAAAAACAGTTTTGCAGGTTACTGTACAAGGACGTGAGTTTATCCATTGCGCACCAAAAATAACGGTTGCGGTTTCCACGAATTCAAAAAAAAAAAAAAAAAGTTTTGATAGCTTAATAACTACCATTAATCTACGAAGATACATGTTTTAAACTTTTTAATCTCCCTCCATCTTTCATAAATATGTCAAATTTAGAGAGATACAAAATTTATGAAATCTAGCAAAGTATATCGTGAGGGTAGAATTAATTCCACATTTTGGATAATGAGATGTTAATTAATTATGGATAAGGAGATAATGGCGGGTCATCGCAGGTATGAGAGTAAATAAGAAGAAAAGGTCAGTGTAATAGTAACAAAAAATTAACAGTGATGCTAATTGGACATATATATATGTCTAGACATAACCCAGCCCGTTTAGCAGCTTGGCCCTCTTACCTTATTTATTTAATTCATTAATTAAAAGGAAATAAGCAGAATTACCATTTTAACCTTTAACTGTTTTGGCTCCAATTAAGAATATATTAGGCGCCACTAATTTCTTCCCTCTCTAAATTCCCGCTCTCATGTTTCCCTCCATTTTAATGGCACCTTGATTAATTATTACTCAGTTTACTAATTTCATATTTCTTTTATTATCTTTCATTTCTTTTGTATTCTCCAAAAAGAAAAAATCGTATTCTTTTGTTTTCATATTCTTATTTTATTAGAACATTAGTCGCATGAAATTTTACATAATAATCATATGCAAACAAAATTGTTTGAATAATATTAATAAGATTAGTGACACTGATTACACATAAGTAGTCAAATGAAATTGTAATAGTATTCATTCATATTTCTTTTTTAATTGGTATAGTCAATTTATTAGGATATAGTTGACCGTCACTACACACTAGTTCCTGTCAAAGGGAACTACGCTCTTGCATCCAACGAAATCAACCAATCTCGACCAAATATACTCATAATAGTTTAATTAGATTAATTTCCAAATCAATTTCTTCAATTCATTCATATTTCTTTTTTAATTGATATAGTCAACTTATTAGGATATTGTAACAGCCCACATTTTATTAAGTTTAATTTTTATTATTTGTTTTAGGATTTCCGAAATTGCGCCGTAGAAAATTCAAATTAATTACAAGTTTTTGGTATAATTTGTTGTATTGGGCCTTAGGTAAAGTATACTTATTTATAAACTTTTGAATAAATGGTCAATTGGTGAGTTGGGCTTAAGATTTATAATGATCTCTATTTATTTTAATTATTATTATTATTATTATTATTATTATTATTATTATTATTATTTTAAAGGGATCAGCTTATTTTTTTTTAAATAAATAGGTAAAGATAATGTATTTGGATTAGATGAATAACTTTCCATCAGTTTTCTCTACGTTCCAACCGCATCAGAATTTTATGCCATGACTCCTACAGTTTCTCTTCAAAATATTTTATCCTTTGTATACTCATTAGAACCGTTCGCAGTTAGTTTCTAGTCTATCAAATTTTTCTCCCTAAAAACCTTATTTATAATCGTGTAGAAGACTTAAACTCATCATTTTCAAAGCATTGCAAAACCTTCCGTGATCGAGCAGGGAATTCTGTGGCATCAGTAAGTTTTCTTCCTACTGTTTATTCTTCAATTCGTATTAAATTTTTTTAACTTTGAAGGAATTAGAAACAACGTGTCTCCTTATTATGATCTTTCTAAATTTAATATGGGTTTCAGTGAAAGAGTAGCGGCAGAAAAATTAGTTTCGGAAAATGATATATAAATCAAGGATCAATTTGTATGAGTTTTAGTTATATAAACTTCTTCAACTTTTCGTCTTGAAATATTAATGAGATCAGATGATATGTTGTTTTATTATTATATTAGTCTTGAAGAATGGGAACAATAGGTTTTTATTGATGATTAATTGCTTTTACTTGTTCTTGTATATAAATTTCTTGCAGAGGAAATCATCTTTATTTTATTTTAGTTAAAGTACTCATATGATTATTTCGCTTAATTGTTTACAGAAGATTAAGGTTAATCATTATATAATAGATTAATTCTTATTGAAAATTTGAAACAAAACTAATATATATATATATATATATATATATATATATAAGTATATTAATTATATTGGAGCAGAATGAATATGATTTTAATGGATGATTAGTATATATAAGTGTGTGTTGTCGAGAATGTAGATAAAGGGAAAGAATGTTGCTTTTATCATTTCTTATGAGGTGTTTAACCACTGGTTCCCTGTTATTTATATATACTATGAATTAGTTGGAATTCATCCAGTATACATAGTTAATATATTATATATATATATATATATATATATATATATATATATTCTGCATACTTTATATAAAATAGGTTTTGTTAATTCGTAAGTTAATTTACTAAACTTAATAATTAATAATTCAAGAAAATAGTTTCGGCTCTTAATTTGTTTATTATATTATGTTTAAATTAGGTGCGGTGTAAGTAGGATCTCCGTCTTCTCGTTAAAGCTTTTGTCCAGTTTCTTTATTTCAAAGAATTCAAGGTGGGATAAAGTAACATATTTCTACTCTATACATTATTGCAAAAAATGTTTCAAGTTCTTATTTGAGAAAATGATTTATGTCCAACGTGTTTATTTGTACTTTGAGATATGGTTGAAGTTGATATGTTGAACATACTTATGTGTGCAAGTTATGTCCTATACATAGTTGAATGTGATTCCATAATTTCATACTTTGCTTTGTGCAATGAGATGATTTATGGTAGAAGTTATTATCCCACGAGATTGTGGTTGAAGTTTATGTCCCACAGGTTTGTGGTTGAAGTTTCCTATATCCTCATTTGCCTTGTTTACAATGTAGGACAATAAAAGAAGATTATATGCCATGAATTTCCCCCCCCCCCCACTGAGAATTTTTAAATGCTCACCCCATTTTTCTTAAAAATGTTTTCAGGTGATCAGGAAACTGCGTAAAGGAAATGTGGTGGTGGTTTATGGTCTTTCAGTTTAAGTAATAGTAGAATTTTTAAGTAATGTCGTACTTTCCCATTTAGTTTGGACTTATGACTCCTTTATTATTTTGAAAAATTTTTATTAAGATTTGCTACGTTTAACTCTGATAGCTATTATGGTAATTTGGATCGAAGTTTATATCATGAAGTATTGGGAACTTATTAAGTAATTTCGTTTATCGAGTAAATAGTTTCTTTATAACCATAGTTGCAAGAAATTTAACTTTACTCTCGTTGCTTGAGCTACATTTATATTTAGTGTCAATTCTTATTCCATGTCATATATTATTTAGAAAAAAAAAATTATTTCTTGATTTTCCGCATTAGTTTTTATTTAATTGAATAATATAATTTAGGGTGTTACAGATATAGTTGACCGTCACTACAAACTAGTTCCTGTCAAAGGGAACTACGCTCTTGCATCCAACGAAAGCAACCAATCTCGACCAAATATACTCATAATAGTTTAATTAGATTAATTTCCAAATCAATTTCATCAATTCATTCATAATTCTTTTTTAATTGGTATAGTCAACTTATTAGGATATAGTTGACCGTCACTATACACTAGTTCATGTCAAATGGAACTACGATCTTGTATCCAACGAAAGCAACCAATCTCGACCAAATATACTCATAATAGTTAATTAGATTAATTTCCAAATCAATTTCATCAATTCATTCATATTTCTTTTTTAATTGGTATAGTCAACTTATTAGGATATAGTTGACCATCACTAATTTCGATCAAAAATTGTAGAAAAAATTAATAAAAATCGTAGAAAAAAACAATTTCATACTACCTCCGGTCCCCAAGTCTCTTCCTAGGAGGAAGTGACACGAGTATTAAGAAAAAAGTTGTTGAGTTAGTTATGAATAGAGAAAAAATGATTGAATTTATGGTGAGTGGAGAAATGGTCCCACATTGAGGGTAGTAATATATTAATTAATTGAGATAGTGGTGAGTCATATGTGGTATTTTTGGTAAATAAGTTGATAAAGTAAGGGTAAGAGATAATAATTTGTTGTGAAGTAGTGTCCAAAAGTAATTAGGAAGAAACTTGGGGACCATCCCAAAAAGAAAAGATAGGAAAAAACTTGGGGACAAGAGGTAGTATATAATTGTAGCTATTTTTCATTATCAATTTAATTTCCTTCTTTTTAAATGGAAAATTTTATGTTCCGTGCAAATTTGCCTTGTACCTTTACTACGATGTATAGCTTGTAATTGGAGGTTTTTTACACTACAATTTTAATTCAAAATTTCCTCTACTCTTTATTCCATAAGCATGTATGAGTTGTCGGAAGAGAGAATGTGTAAAGACAAGGTGGATCATTAATACTAAAATTTTAAATTTGAGTAATTTTGATCTCAAAAATAGAAGAACAATAATTTAGAGTAATTTTGACTTATCAACTAATCCGTTAAATATTTTCTTTTCTTGAAATAAATAGTTAATATAAAATAATGACTTTCAGTAATTTATCACAGACCCTAATTTTGCCATAATTTTGTTCTCTATCAAGAATTAATTGAGATTTACCTAAGGCTATCCACAACCCTTAGAGCACCCTTAGGGTGCTCTAAGGGGTGCTCTAGCACTAGAGCACCCTTAGAGCACTCTATCCCTGCAATGCAAGGGTGTTCTAAGGGTGCTCTATCTTTAATATTAAAAAATTCCCCATTTTCATTTATTAAATTAATTCATCTATTTGTAAATAAATTAAAATACACTAATAAATAAATAATACGAATTTTCCATTAATATTTGAAAATTGAAAAATTACATGCCGTTGAAAATAAAAAAAAAACACTACATAATTAAAAAAATAATAATACATAAAACTAAAAATTACTTAAAAAAACTACGCCCACCCCCGACGTGCCTTCACCTCCTCCACCATCTTCCGGTGAACTTCCTGCTGCTCCGGCGTCATATATCTCGTGTCCCTGGAGACAATATCCAGGTCCATCTGATCACGTCGCTGCTGAAGATACTCGGACTTGAGGCGTGCACTTTCCATCTTCGCCCGAGCTGATTCCCGCATCGCCACCGCGATCTCATGCTTGGCCTCGGCGAACTGGCTAAGTCGGGAGCTAACTCGATCCATGACGGAATCGTACTGGGACGACCCTTCGACCGGCTTCTTTCCTTTGCCCCTTGCCCTGGCCCTTGCCGCATCTCGACCCTCCGGTCGGGAAGGGGCGCTTTCTCCTTCGGTGGACTGGGCCTCCTCTGCCGACGGCTGGGATTGAGAGGATGTGTAGTTGCCCTCCGCCGTAGTCTTCGTCCTCTTCATGGACTGTACGTCTGGGAAATTGGCTAGGTGGAACTTGGGGTTTTCCCTGAGGATCTCCCACGCCGTGAAATAGCGGAAGGCAGGCGCCTGAGCATTTGCCTGGTAGATCTGTTGGGCCTGGTTTTTTACAAACTCGTCATCGACGCCGCTTGGCCGGCGAGCATTTGCCTGCTGCCAAGCCGACATCCAGTGTTTCACGGCGGTCTGGATACGGCCGAAGAAGCTCCTCACGGCTTTCTTGTTGAGAGCCAAGTTGAACCTCCGGTTGAAGCGCTCTTGGATAGCCCCCCAATATCTCTCGCCGGACTGATCGCATCCGACGATGGAGTTGTTGGTCTCCTCCACCCAAATCTGTGCAATGTAGGTGGCTTGCTCGTCCGTATAGTTGTGTCGCTTGGACCGGATGGGTTCCTCGTCATCTTCGGCGGCAGCGGCGGCAAAGGTGTCAACGACTTTGCCCTTCCCCTTCTTCTTCCTTCCTCTGGCAGCGGGCTGGGACGGCGGCGGGGTCAAAATGATGCGATCCTCGGTGTTTGTCGCCGGACTGTTGGAGTCCGGGGAGAACGACGGGTAGGATTCGGCGGAGGCGGCGGTGTTGAGGTTGATTGAATCAAGCCCCGCCCCCGTGTAGAAATTCGCATCGTCGGACATGTCGGGATACCACGCCGACAAATATGGGTTGTTGGGATCCATAATTATATTTTGAGAAGGTTTGCTTGAAGAATTGTGGAAGAGGAAAGATTGTGAGAGATGAAAATATAATGACAGGTGTGAAAATGAGAGAGGTGAAGATAGTATTTATAGGTGGTAAAATGAAAAAAAAAAAAAAAAAAATTGGCTGTAATCTAGCCGTTGCCGGCTTCAAAATCAAACCGTTGGATTTTTAATTTTTTTTAACGTTGGCGCGTGCAATGCACGCGCCTGACGTTTTTTATTTTTATTTTTTTTAAAATCGTAAGCACGTGTAATGCACGCGCGTGCTCGAGCTGTGCTCGAGCTCGTCTCCTCCGCCACGCAGTGGTCTCGAGCACCCCCCTGCTCGAAATCGGCTCGAGCACCCTTGCTTGAGCCGCGATGTGGATAGCCTAAGAGCATGTACTATGGGTGTTTAGTTAGACCTAGGTTGAAGCACTGGGAAGCGTGATTTTAATGATTGGTGGTGTTGAGTTAGACATAGGTTGATTTTTCCACTATAATGGGGTTGAGTAAGACCTATGTCTAAGCACTGGGAAGCGTGATTTTAATGATTGAATAGATTTTATTTTGTTGTTTTTTTTATTTGTAATAAATAATATAAAAATAACTTAATTAAATTCTTGAGTTAAATAACTGACAATTTTATTGAATTTAAAAAAAAGACAATAACTAAAAAAAAAATACAATAATTAAGAAAAAAATAAAAATACAACAACTACTCGCGGAGTGGACCAAAACGTGCCCAAATCTCTTCAATCATATCCTCCATAAGGCGGTCGTGGGCACGTGCATCCTGAATCTGAGCTTGTCTCTCAATAACTTGGCGGAGTGGCACTGACGTCCCTTGATGGACTGGTGTCATGTTCACGTTTATATCGCTCCTTGCGCTCGATTTAACATTGAATTCAGTTGCTCTCGGTCCTTTATCTTCAATAAACATGTTATGCAGAATGATGCGGGCATACATGACATCACATAAATATTCTCGAAACCACAAGCGAGCAAGGCCCTTTATGATTGCCCAACGAGCTTGCAGGACGCTGAAAGCCCTTTCAACGTCTTTATGCGCAGCTTCTTGCATCCGAGCGAATCGATGTCTCTTCGGATCTGTTGGCGCATGGAGCATCTTCACGAAAGAGGCCCACTTCGGATAGATGGCGTCGGCGAGATAATATCCCATACGGTGCTGGTGGTGTGGTATGGATGAATTGATGTGGTGGGATATATATAGGAAAAAATTGGAGATATTACTGTTGCTCCTTCACATATACGTTGGACACAAAAAAAATATACCCGTTGCTTTCTTTATTTTTTAATCAGAAAATGAAAAAAAATAAAAATAAGAGAGGACCAATGGGAACACGCCACGTGTCCCCATATTTCAGCCGTGTGGAGTCGAAGGTTGGGTCGAAGTCTCGACACCGGCCTCGCCACCGCCATCGACACAGGGGGGTGTCGATCCCCCACTGTAAACTCGACACAGGATGTGTCGAGGGGGGGTGTGTCGAAGGCTTCAACACCGCCGATCGACACCCCCCTTCGAAGCTTGTAGTATATGCTCTAAGAAACCCTACCAGAAATATTCCCATGCGCGCGGCATTAATGATGTCTGTTTAACGAAGATTTTGTGGCAGCCCAACAATCATACTTAGCGGTATAAATATATGCAAAGATATTTATAAATATTTACTTAGAATCTGAAATTTGAATTCAAAACTGCTGACATTTTTCTATCTCTCGAAATAGGCCATTAAGGGTAATATAGTAAATTAGATTAGCTCACTAACCATCCCCATTAAATTAATGTGATAAACCTAATTTGATATTACTGATTTACTCTATGTCCACACGTATATGTCCAAAAAAAATTATTGAAAAACTAAATAAATTCAAGCATGTTTTTATGGAACAAAATAAATATACGACCATATAATGACTTTATTACGTGTATTATATTACAAATAAGCTACAATCAAATACATCCTAAATACAAAATCTAATACTCCCTCCTATCCAAAATGAACGTCGTTCTAAGTTTTCCAACTAATTACATTATGTTTGAAGTTTTGGATTTTTTGACAAATTTTACCCGTATTCAATCCCCTTTCATTAATAGTTCAAAATGTGATTATTCTTATTTCATATTTTTTTCATCAAATAAGGCTTGTGTTGTTCAAAATAAATTATCATTACATAAGGCTATGTTATTTTTTTTATTAATAAACTAATGTGTAATCCGTCGAAATTCAATGGGGTCACTTAACATTATAATTTTTTATTTTTAAAACACGACTACATAATTTGATTAAAGTTATAGTACGACGACGAATCACTAAAAGAATTGCTAAATTACATAAAATGATAAGAATTTAACTGAAAAGATGGGAAGAGTTAACTTCTTTTATATGCAAGAAACCAAAATAAATCAAACTAAACATAATAATATATACATAAAATAATACTCCTTCCGTCCTGTTACTCTTGTCTTATATCTTTCTTTGGATTGTCCCGTTACTCTTGTCTTGTATCCTCTTTGGTTGTCCCGTTACTCCTGTCGTATTTCCTTTTTTGAAAATAATTAGGGATTGATTAGGGCCCAATTAATTTGTTAAGCAACTCACCTTAAACTTTTCATCCTATTTTTCCCATCATTTTCTGTGTCATTAACTATTCACTCTGTCTACAACTTTATTTCACTATTAGTATCATTTTATTTCATTATTTACTATCTCTACCCACTTTATTTTACTTTAATAACTCCACTAACCCCACCTTTTACCACTTACTGGTTTCTCCACTCGTGCCTAAAACAAATTAGACAATTCTAATGGGATAGAACGAGTAATAGTAAATTTAAAAATAATTAATTTTGTAAATACCTCTCAATTTGTCAAATCACTCACATTTTAATTTTTAAGTATAAATTTTAAAAATAATTGTGTAAGTATTTTTTTTTTCAATTTGAAAATTATTGCGACAATTCATTGAAAGAGTGTTACACAATTATATCAAATTACAATAAACAATAAATTAAGGAGGGTAATCTTACTTGAGTAATTGTATATGTTTCTTTTTATCTGAAATTACCAAATTCGTACTTGTCTCAAACTCAAATCATTTATTTTTTGCATTTGTCCCATATCTAAGAATGTGAATAGGTACCGGCGAAGCATTTGGATCTCCAAACTGAACTCGTTTAGATTTTATTTAGCTATAACCGTCTTAAATCCGATTAAACTTTTATTCACTACCCTAACCACCCGATACCCGTCTCAAATTAAAAAATGAAACTTCACTACTCGTAACCGTCCTATTCCAAATTTTGCTAAAAATGGATTTTGTCGCTCATTTATCCAAACTCATATAATAATACCCGTTAAATATTCGAAATTAATTAAATATATAAAGTATCTAAATAATTAAATAAAAATTATTACAATAATTGATTATATGTGTCATAAAAGGCCGACCATTTAATAGTAATAATAATAATCAGTATACTTAATGTTGATTTTCTAGGAAAAAAAGAAGAAGATAATATTAATATCAAAGGTGATAAATTGAGTTTTCGGTCTTAGCCCTCTTTTTTTGATCTATATGGATCGGCTCGTCCATTTTCGCTAAATTGTCATCCCTACATATTAACTTCGATTATGAATGCAATGGATCGAATATCAATATTTGCAACCTTGATCAGAATTTCATATCTCAATTCTGAATAAAAAATAAACTTTACTATTTGTACTCATCTCAAACTTATTACGTAATATATGCTAATTACTAACTCACTCGGACACCCGTTCGGGATTCAAAAAATTTGGGTTCTAGCATTACTTTTTCTCGATCAGTTATGGCCGAGCCGTCGAATTCATGGCAAACTTGACATGTATATGTAGCGGGCTCAATTAGAAATCATAATGGGTCGAATACCCTCCTTTAAATATTTTCTACCAGGAATAATAATTTCTTTATTTGTAACCATCTCCATCTCAAATTTAATTAAAACAAAACTTTATCATTCGTACGCTATAAAGCACATTAACATCTCCTGAGCTTCTCAACCGCTTCAAAACAGTATATATGAGTCATAGGAGCCTTATTCCATATAATTATAAAACGTATTGATCATAGTTAGTTTATAATCATATTTAAAATTTATTATTTTGTCATTTCACAATGATTAAGTTTAATTAGTGTTAATCAAATATTAATTTTTAATTGTATTTAATACAAAACTCAATTTTTTATTAAGGAAAATCTATTAAGGGCAGCGATCATTATGTCCCGGTATACATGGCTTATTCAATTTATTGTTTCTGGAAATTATCATTTAAGGTAAATTAATTGCTTTAAAACATGGTTATATGTTTTAATTAAGTAATGTAGGTAATAAATTAAAGGATTAATTATCACTTATAGCCCAACCTTTTACCCCATAGTTAATTTATGGTCTGACTTTTCAAAAAATTTAAATTCGGCCCGACCTTTGCAATATTATAACACTTATGGCATGAGAGCAAAAATCCAGTGACGGAATGATGAATGGGATGATCGGATGCTGACATGGAAAATAAAAAATGAAAGTGACATGATTGCAAGAATTTTCGTTGAATTGAGATGCCAAAGGTAATGGAATCTGGTGGCAACGTACAATCTCGAGGTCAGAATCTTCCACCTGCGGAGGCATGGTCTTTCAGTGATTAATTTGGATTATTCTGCTGCCTCTATTTCAATCAATGCTTAATTTCTTCAAATAGCTTATATTATCAATGGGTTAATTGGAATGGATAATTTATTTGGTTCTGAGTGAGGGGAAAGATTAGAGAGCAACAATAATATTTCATCATTTTTTTTTCCAGATGACGAGGTTTGTTGTTTAAATTATTTTCTTCTACCTTTTGTGATATATTTTTTTCCCTGCGATTGTGAGCAGAGATGTTGATTAATCTACGTTCCAGTTTGCTGGTGGTAGTAGCAGGAAGAAAAGAGAGAGAATATCGATTTGACGTATCACAGGTTGAGAGAGAGGAAGGTACCAAGGGGGAGCTGTGGTGAAGAGAGAGAGAGAGAGAGAGAGAGAGAGAGAGAGAGAGAGACTTACACTTTTACTTTTTATTCTCCACATCAGCGTTCGATCATTCCGTTCATCACTCTGACACCTGATTTTTGCTCCCGTGCCATAAGTGTCACAATAATGTAAAGGTCGGATCGAATTTATATTATTTGAAAGGTCAAGCCATAAAGTAATTATGGTATGAAAGGTTGGGTCATAAGTGATAGTTAACCTTAAATTAAAAAAGGTTATGAAATTTTTGTTTATTTTAAAATAAATACCAAAATTACATTTTATATCATTTAAAGTTTAAATTTAACTTATTACTTAATTGATAATTGATTGAAAATTATTAATATAACCATTTAAAATATTCCATATTGTTTTGAGAGAAATCAAATCATTATATTACTAAAAGGAAAATGATTTTTGCTTTGAAAAAAATCTTACGTGGCACCCCTCTTAGTCCTCCATTCATATTTATCTAAATTCTCAAATTTTTGAATTTTTAAATGTAAAATAATAGATTTTAAATATCTACTAAAATCTTGTGTTCCACATCGGTTTTTCAATAAAACTTCACCTATTGAAAAGCCTATAAATATGTAGAATCAATATGTATTTTCTCATCTTTTGCTCCACCAGATTTATTTGGCCAATTTATATATTAGACGATCGAATAAATAACTATATTTTTATAATTTTTAATTTAATTTGGCCAATTTATTAGTTGGCCGAATGAATAATTAATTTTTGTAGGGAACTAATTTATTATTTGATCGAATAAATAATTCCAAAATAATTTAGCTAATTTATTGGTATATGTGTTTCAGATTGGCCAAGTTTACAATACAAAAATACGTACACAAACACGATTTGAAGCTTGGTCAACAACGAGTCGTAAGGTTATTCTATTGTAAACCTATCAGTATTATTTTTCGGAAAAACGTAACCAAAAGACATGCATGCTCATATACATAATTTAATTCAGAGTATTATTATATCAAATCAATATTTTCTGAACTTAATAGTTGCATGAATTGATTGGAATCTCAAATGTAAATCATAACTAAGTCAACCAACGTTAAACATAATGTTACTATATATATTTTTATAATTTATTTATTTTGACTAATTTATTAGTTGGCCGAATAAAAAAATTATTTTTTTGTAGGGAACTAATTTATTAGTTGGCCGAATAAATAGTTCCAAAATTATTTGGTTAATTTATTGGTTGAGAATTAAAATTTGAAATAGTCTAATAATTTTTATTTAATTTGTAAAAAAATTATTAATTTTTAATTTTCTAATTAATTAGGTAGACGAGCCAATTCCTAATTGACGGGTACCTCAACTTGGGATCCCATATGGCACATCTCCATTTCATTCTTTATTCTTATTTATTTTAAAGTTTTCATTTTATTCATTTTGTTCATGTATTTTCTAAAATCTATAATCGTCATCTATGAATTGATTTTTACGTTATTTGTAGTTGGGTTTTCAACTTTGCATAATTTATAATCGTAATTAGTGAATATTACTATACAGTTAATACAAGAACGAATAGTACAATCAATTATGTTTTATTAAGTTTTAGGTTTATATAAATTCTAAACGAGTATTATAAACTACAATTATAAATCAAAATCGTGGTCAACGACCCGATTCCGACTCGAAACCGTGGCGGTAGACGGGTCAATTCCCAACCAAAGGATATTGATATATGGATTTTTTTTAAAAGGAACACACATGACTAATTTTTTAATTGGGTTTGAAACAAGTACGAGTATATAAATTTCAAACATATTTGAATAATTCTAAACACACCATCTCAAATTATTTGGTTAATCGTCTATGTTGGAAAACATAAATATGTAGGAAAATTGGCAGAAAAATTACTAACGATTTCTCAACGATCCAATTCCAACCAAAAATTGCGAGCATAAAGGATCCAATTCAGTATTGGCCAGACATTTTTTTTTAAATAATTTTGAACTCATAAAATTAAGGATATTTAGGGTCAACTTTTATCGTATAATATTGGCTAAGTTAATATTTTAATAGACATAACTAATGAGTTTGAGACATGTGGTAAAATTACTTTTAAATTGAATTTGAGATATGTTCAAGGGCATATAAATTCTAAACGTGTTTAGTAGATTGCATAATCGAACGATTTAACTCTAAAATAATTAATAAGTTATATTTTTCTTAATCTCTAACATATTAGTACTATCTAATAATTTTATTAATTAAAGATAATTTTCCAATCATTTTTTTTTATTAAATTTTAGGTCTATAAAAATTTAAAACGAGTCCTAAATTAGGCACTTATAAATCAGAGTCGTAGTCAAAAGGGCCGATTTCGACTGCGAACCGTGGTGGTAGACAGGTCAATTCCGAACCAACGGGTGTTGCTATACTATTTTTTTTTAGGAACAGATGACTATTTTTTAATCTGGTTTGAAACAAGTACGAATATATGAATTTCAAACGGGTTTGAATAACCCTAAACAAAATTGTCTCGAATTGTTTGATTAATTGTTTCCGTTGGAAAACATCGAATGTGTAGGAAAATTGGTAGAAAAATTACTAACGATTTGTCAATGAGCCAGTTCCAATCCTGAATTGTGTGGTTACCGGTAGGACAACTTTTAATTTAATAATTTTATGTTGAACTCTAAAAGTAAGGATATTTATGGTCAACTTTCATTTTATATCATTGGCTAAATTATTTTTCAAATCCTATATATCATTCTACGTAAAATTTTGTAAAAAGGCAAAACTATCAAGTGCATAGTTAACCCAATTCCTGAAGTTCTATTCTTATTTAAATCAAAGTTCTTCTTGAAGCTGGTAAAAAAGAAAACGAACGTTTTCATTATTTCCTTGTGAATATATTTGGAAGATGATTATTTATATAATACTACAATTTATAATACGAATTTTTATTAATTAAATATTATGTGAATATTTTTGGAAGATAGTTACTTATATATATAATTTCAGGTAAAGATGAAAACAAATATCAACATTAATTTTTCTTTTGATATATTTGAAACATGATTATTTATATAATACAAAAATCAGTATTGTAGTCAATTGGCCGGTTCGGTTCCAGGTTGGAATCGTCGTGGTAAACTGGATGATTGCGAAGTGTTGGTTCAACTTTCTTTTTTCTTGCGAATATTACTGTACAGTTAACGACGAGAACAGATAGTACAATCAATTTTTTTATTAAGGGATATATACATTCTTACAAGTTTCATAAATTATGCAATTATAAATCAAAACCATGGTCAACAAGTCGATTACGACTCGAAATCGCAGACATATAAATTCTACACGAATTTAGTAGATTATATAATCGAATGATTAAACTCTAAAATAATTAATAAATATTTTTTTTCTTAATATATTACATTTTATTCTTAATAATTTTATTAAATATAATTTTCCGTCGATTTTCGATTTCGAATACATATATAAGTTGAGATTTTAGATAAATATGAAGCAAAAAATCTAGAAATTCACAAACATAAATGTGAAAACATAAGGATGAATGTAGTGCTTAGAGCATGTTTTGCTGATTTAAAAAAGGAAAAAAATAAAAACATGTTTTTCTCTATCCGATCACCTTACATCATGAGATACGTCAATAAATGATTAATAAATTTTTAGTGTACACACACATATATATATAATATTTCATCTGTCCACGAAATGGTTGTCACTTTTGCCATTTAAGTCTATCCACTAAATGATTGTCACATCCATTTATAGTAGCAACTAGTAAGACCCACATAATACATTATATTTAATCTTATATTTCTCATTACTTCACTCATATTTATTGTGGGACCATTACTCCACTCACAATAATACCATAATTATTCACTACTACCTACCATTTTTCTTAAAACATGTGTTGTCCGCAATGTGACAACCATTTCGTAGACGGAGGGAGCATGTCAACAAATACAAAAGTGGAAATGGATCATCTGCAATATCAATCGGTGTGGTTGTGCATCTAAACGCCACCATTTAAAGAATAATATGCTGGTATATCTACTCTCTAAACAATGAGATTTAGCATAGTTTGTTTACACAAATTAAATTAATTATACATTAATTTTCATGCATTTTGTAAAATTAGGAATTGATTGATTGGGATGTATGGTGATTTGTTTGTTAATAGTAGAATATTCCATATTTACATGCATTTTATCATAACACTAATTGTTGGCTGATTGATGAATTAAATAATTAATATGAAAAATAACATATAGAAGATGAATGCATATATAATTGAGATTTTTAGATAAATCTAATTAATTTTTTTTTACAAAATTCCACCTAGAATAGAGAATAAATGTGTTTGCTTTAATAAACATGGCTATTAATAATAGGATTGATATTGATTTGATTGATCATACAATATCTTTTAGCAAAAAAATAAATGGAACCCTAAAACTTAGACGCATTTTTTCCTCATTTTCTTCTTTCCCTATTAGAGCACTCACAGCGGCAAGGGCGAAGGTCGGGCGAAGGAGGAGGCGCCCGCCCTCGACGAGGGCGATCGGCGTTGGAGCAGCGGCGGGCGGGCGCGGCGACTGGCGCCCTGGCGCTGTGAAGCTCGGGGGCGAGCGGCTTTCAACGAGGGGAGGAGGGACACGCGTCGCCTCCTCCCATTTTCTGTAATAATTTTTTTTTTAAATTTGAAACAAAAATAATAATAAAAAAATGCAGTAACGGTAATAATATACAAACGGCTATTTTTTTTTACCTATAAATATATCTCATTCATCCCTCAAACATCCACACCTTCCCTATTTCTTCATTCTCATTTCTACATTCCAAATAAATTCTCTTATAATTTTATTTATTCTTAAAAAAAAACCCTCGTCCATCTTCCCAATCGCCTAATCTAATTCCCTCACGACAATTATTCACCGATAACAGTCCGTCGTTTTCATCCCAGCAAGGTACTGGATTTCGGCCATACTCCTCGCCTTATAGATTTGGGCAGTACTCGCAATCACCGGGCTTCAGCCACTTCAGTGCTTCGCCGCCGCCGTCGGGTCCATTTCAGCAATTCTCGTCGCCGCCTGGTGGCTACCAATCTTTCCAGACACCGCCTTCTGCATATCGCCAGTTTAGAGGAATCAACCTCAATGACGACGACGATGACGATGTCCCTGATGACGAAGAAGAGGGCGAGGAAAATGAGGAGGCCGAGGAGGAGCCGGAGCCAGAGCCGGAACCACGTCGCAGAAAGGGAAAGGCACCGGCTAAGGAAAAGGTACCGGCCAAGGGCAAGGGCAAGGGAAAGGCCTCGGCAATGAACCACGGAGTTCGAAGCGGCAACTACACGCCGAATGAAGTTGAGTGGATTGCCAAGTGCTATGTTGATATCGGGCTTGATGCGGTAAATTCAAACTATCAAAGCTCGATAAATTTTGGGAGAGAATTGCCGAGAAATTCAACGAGTTCATAGCTCCTCAACAACCTCGTGGTGTAGAAGCCATTCGGTCAGCGTGGAAACGCGCCAAGACCGAAATTACTAAATTCAACGCGGAACACATCAACTTTGAGAGAGAAAATGCTAGTGGGCGGAGCGACCTCGACCTCTACAAGCTAGCCGTCGATGCTTATCATACAACCCGTGGGAAACATTTCATCCATCGGAAGGCGTGGGAGGTCGTGAAGGATATTCCCATTTTCTGCAATCCGGATGCCAAGACCCAATCGAAGCGCTCCAAGACTAGTGCAGATGGTAGCTACACAAGTCATTCCAGTAACTCCACATCTGCAAACGAGGCCTCGTCGATTCTGACCCGCCCGACCGGCATAAAGACGACGAAGAAGGGAAAGGGAAAAGTCAATCCGAAGGTATCGGCCGCGCAAAAAATCGGCGGCATCGAGCAACGTATGGGCCAAATTGTGGCTACTCACGATTTTAAACAGGCCTACGACATCTACTCGAGGAAAACAAGCGAAATGGAGCCGGAACAATTGAGGCGCCACCATGAAGTGTGCGCATTTCTCAAGCAAAAATACGGGTTTCCGAATATTGATATGTAAACTTTTTACTTTTCAGTTTTTAATTATCAGTATTTAATTTTTAGTTTTTAATTTGTATCAATTGTATTGTAATTTTTCAATGTTTTAATACAATTTCGTATTTTATTATTCTTATTGCTATTTTAAAATAAAAAAGTAAAATTTCACCATAAGGCTATCAATCATTAGAATCCCACCAAAATACCCATAGCCCTAGAGCTTCGGAGCCCATTGCTGTGAATGCTCTTATGTAAACGAATAACATTCAATTTAAGAATCTGTCAACCGATTGGGAATAAGGTTATCCGTCGAGTCTGTCACCATTTTTCTCGAGACCGATTCAATTGCTGAGATTCTTCATCACTCTAGCATATTTTATATCATATGAGCTAGCAGTTGTAGGTGTTTTATGGTGAGCATCACATTTTTTAATTAATTATTGATTACATTTTCCCGTGATTCCAATTTTTTATTTAATGCAAATTGATTGCATGATTGTAACGGAATAGTTTTTAATTATTTTTGTGTATGTTCAAAGTTTGGAATATTAAAATTTTATTTCCTGAAAGGAAATCAACGGAAATTTTATCATACAGAAGGTTCACTCTTCTCCCACGATCGTGATTGCAGGGGTAGGTGTACGGCGTGTGACCGAAATTTTTCGCCACCCAAGTCAGTTTTTAATGTATGATGTCATGCTATTATTCTCTATGAAATTATTCTTTGTCAATACTCAAGATCAAACCTATTTATTTATTTACGGATTACATTCTCACCATCGAAGAAATGTGCTAGAATATATATAATCAAAAATATATTATGTATGTGTGGTGATGTAAACATAACCACGTATTTGAATATGTGCATATAGTAGTAAATTAACATAGATGCCTGCAATTTTGTGCATAATTATTATTGCCAATATAAGATTTTCTAGACTAAAAAATTTAAATAATTGAGAAATCTATTCATAATAATTGCATTCATAATATTAACAATACATAATCATGTTGGTTAAATAATAGAGTCCGAGCTTTTAGTCGTCTAATTTTGAGAGTTAAGAATATTACATTTTATCTGTAACACGACAACAGAAATAATGTTTGACAGAATCATTTACAACTGCAATTTGACACGAACCACCTCTTAATGCTCTTAGAGTTTTATCCGAGGATGCTAGCGTCTTAATCGAATAGTTGCTGCAACATCATCTTTTTAACAAATTAATTTTGTTGATTTTTCATCAGCTTCTGTAACCCATTGATTAATAATGTATTTTGATGGTGCAATCACTCTCTCTCCATTTCGGGAAACCTTGATTACAATGTGCTTAGTTGGTAACCTCTTCATATCAACTGTGGTTCATTTGGTCAGGAAAGACAATGAAGGAGAGCGATACAAGTAAGAAGTGTGTGGGATATGCTTATATAGTGATTAGAGAAGTGAATATGCTACAATGCAATAATTGTAGTTGCTTAATTTTTCCCAATTACAAATTAGTTTATTGCAATTATATCAATTTAAATAATGAATGTTTGACATTAGGCCAATTTTAATAAATATCAACATATAATTTCTGAGTAGTTTCAAGTCACTACATTCATTTGCAATCCTAGGTGGCATTTCTAGGAATTTTCATTCTTCTTTTTCTAAACATCCTATTTCCAAAGCAAATCATCACTCTTGCAAATAACGTTACAACTTTCCTACATGATTCATTCAATATATAATTGATGGCTGTTACTAGGGGTGAAAGTATGGAAAGCGGGTTTCTGGGTTACCCATACCCTATTCGTACCCGGTTGGGTATTGAATATCCAATACCCGTAATTTGCAGGTATTGGATGTGTATGGGTATGAGACTTTTAGAAAATACCCTAACGAGTATATCCATTAGGGTATTGGGTACCCGGTCAAACACCCCAATCAACAATAAACAATTATTTATTATACATAATTACTAATTTTATATAAATTATAAATATATTAATAATGTATGTATATTTATTTTTAAGCTAAAATCTAAAACTAAACATAACTCTACAGACCCTTCCATCTTTATCTTACACCTATTCTATTGCTCTAACTTTTATCTATATCCTTATTTCTTAACATCCCAGTTTCCTATTCCGAATTAAGGGAATAATATTTAGTGCTTAAATTTTTATATTTAAGGATTTGCAAAATTTTGAAACAGAATGTAGATTGGAGTTGGAATCCACAAATTATCTCTACGAACCTTTAAAAATTAGTAGAAAGTGGATTCATCCAATTAATTAATTAATCTTCAACATGTTGATGAACGCTTTACATATTTGATGTAACAGATCATTATTAATATAGTTAATTAGAACATGATGCAGTATAATCATTAATCACCATTAACTTAAATATTGGCAGCCACCTAGTTACTATCTCCATCTCAACTTTGTATACTTTGTTTGTTGAACTTAAATGTTTAAACTACATTTAGTATTGATTTGTTGTTGTCGTTTAGTTGTTGTTACATAGTTGGTTATTAATTTATCGTTGAAAATTATTGAAAATTGAGCGAGTGGAAAATTACCATATTTTTATCTTTTTTTTTAAATTTATCTTCTAAACGGGTACACCAGGTATCCTATACCCGGATCAGGTATACCCGGTCGGGTATTGGATACCCATTCGACTAAAATGAAAAGGGTATAAGAATTTATTTTTTGCATATTTGGGTACGATACTCGTAAATACGAGTATGAATATCCACAAGTACCCGTTTATTCAGTCCTAGCGGTTACATTTTTTTTTTTAATATTTATCAATGAGAAACAAAAGTATAAAATACTACAAAATAGAAGTTTGAGAAAAAAAGCTATATTTGAATATTGTCATAAACTAAGACACTCAAGATTATACAAAAAAATAATCTGTTTTCAATATTGAATATATATATAAGTTGAAATTGTAAAATCTTAATATATATATATAAGTAGAAATTGTAAAATGGCCAATTTTAAATAATGAAAATTCCTAGAAATGCCACTTAGGATTGCAAATGAAGTGGTGACTTGAAACTACTCATCAATTATATATTAACTAGCGTATAACCCGTCGAAAATTAATGAAAAATTATAAAAATTAATAAAATTATTAAATAGTACTAATATGTGATAGATTAAAAAAAATATTATTTGTTAATTATTTTAGCGTTAAATAATTCGATCATGCAATCTACTAAATTCGCTTAGAATTTATATCCCTTGAACACATCTCAAATTCAATTAAAAAGTAATTTTACCACATGTTTACGTCTCAAATTCATATAGTTATGTTTGTTAAAAATTATAACTAATATATTCTCATTACTTTCGATAATTGTAAAAGCTCTGTTCTTCTACAAAACCGATGTGGGCAAAAATATATTTCTCTCTCAAAGGAAAACGACTCTTAAGCTGAATTTTTTAGCTTTTTATGAAGAAAAAGAGGGAAGGGAAGGAGCGGGTAGTGATAGAGAGAGAGAAGAGATATATAGATAACGAATAATACTATAGATGTTAAGATTGTTTATAAGATGAAAGTGACTCTAAATACCCCACATTATAAATTCAACACAAGATTAAGAAAAAAAAGATAAGTTAAACCACCGCTTCACAATCAGCCCGTCTACCCCGACGGTTCCGACCTGGAACCGATCTATTGACTATAATACTGATTTTAAATTATATAAAAATAATTATCTTCCAAATATATTCACAAAAAAATTAATGATGACATTTGTTTTCTTTATACCTGAAATTAATATTTAATTATATACATGACTATATTCTAAAAATATTCACACAATATTTAATAAATAAAATTTAATTATAAATTGTACTATTATATAAATAATCATCTTCCAAATATATTCATAGAAAATAATGACATTCATTTTAATTTTTACCATTCGAGAATAACTTTTTTAATTGAGAATAGAATTTTAAGAATTATTTCACTATGTACTTGGTAGTTTTTTCTTTTTACAAAACTTTATGTGGAATGATTGTGATTCATAAAATTATTTAATTAATGATATAAGATAAAAGTTTAATTTTATGAGTTCAAAATTATATACATATTAAAAAAAAATTGTCCCGCAAGTATTGAATTGGCCCATCTACGCGCACGATTATTGGTCGGAATTGACTCGTTGATAAATCGTTAGTAATTTTTCTGTCAATTTTCCTACATATTCTACGTTTTTCAACGGAGACGATTAATCAAACAATTTGAGATGATGTGTTTAGGATTATTCAAAATTGTTTGAAATTTATATACTCGTATTTGTTTAAAATCAGATTAAAAAATTAGTTATTCGTGTTCCTTTCTAAAAAAAAATTCGTATATTAGTCTACCGCCACAGTTCTGCGTCGGAACTGGCCCGTTGACCATGACTCTAATTTTTAAGTGCGTAATTTATAAAATTTATTTAGAATTTATATATATCCAAAAATTCAATAAAAATATTGATTGTACTATTCGTTATCGTCCTTAATCGTATAGTAATATTCGTTAATTAAAATTATAAATTATGCAAAGCTGGAAACCTAACTACAAATAACGTAAAATTTATTTCATGGATGGCGATTATAGATTTTAGAAAATATATGGGAAAAAAGCATAAAATGAAAAATTTATCGAGTGTCGGTTGGGAATTGGCTCGTCTACCGCCACGGTTTCGGGTCAGAATTGACCCGTTGACCACGATTTTTATTTATAAATGCACAATTTATGACGATTCTAGATTTTAGAAAATACATGAAAAAAATGAATAAAATGAAAATTTTAAAATTAATAAGAATAAAGAATGATAATGTGTCACGTGGGATCCCGAGTTGAGGTACCCGTCAGTTGAAAATTGGCCTCGTACCTAATTAAATGATAAATTATAAATTACTTATTTTTTTTAATCAAATTAAATAAAAAAATATTAGACTATTTTCAAATATAATTCGGTCAACCAATAAATTATCCAAACTATTTTGGAACAATTTATTTTGTCAACTAATAAATTGGTTCTCTAATAAAAAATAATTATCTATTCGGCCAATTAATAAATTGAACAAATTAAATTAAATTAAACTATAAAAATATAGCAGTTTTTTATTCGGCCGATTAATAAATAAATTAGCCAAATAAAACTCATACAAAAAATAATCATCTATTCGGCCAATTAATAAATTGACCAAATTAAATAAATTAAATTAAACTATTAAATATAGTTATTTATTCGGCCGATTAATAAATAAATTGGCCAAATAAAACTGGTGGAGCAAAAGATGAGAAAATATACATTGATTCTAGGTATTTATAGGCTTTTCAATAGGTGAAATTTCATTGAGAAACCGATGTGGGACACAAGATTTTAGTATAGATAATTAAAATCATTATTTTACATTTAAAAAAATTCAAAAATTTGAGAATTTAGATAAATATGAATGGAGGAATATAAGGGGTGCCACGTAGGATTTTTTCAAAGTAAGAATCGTTTTCCTTTTAGTAATATAATGATTTGGTGGAACTTAGGATGATATATAAAATGAATAGGAGAGGGTAATATATTTTAGAGTAAGACTCATGTGCAGCAGGTGAGACCGGGGCGTGGCACATGCATTGTGCACGCGCCCCTTTTTTTTGTTTTAGGTCAGCTCATATGCACTATATGTATTTATATGCACTATACTGTATAATTAGATGCACAACTAAGAGTATTGAGATGCGTCCTTTTTTTTTTATTTCCAGATTTCTTTTTCGGCTCCGCCTTTGGCTCCAATTTTACGGCGTCGCCTTGGCTCCGATTATAATTTATAGATAATCATAGTGACAATAATTTAGATCGTTCGGCTTGCTCCGAGGCCTTTGGCTCCATTCGCTCGATCTCTTAACAAAAAGGAAGAGACAAACACGGTACATCTTGGTACACATGATTGTGCATCTTATTATATATGATGGTGCATATGGATACACTATGTGGTGCATCTAAAAAAAATAGGGGAACAAATATTACTCCCTCCGTCCAATTTATATGTACCCAATTGGATGTTGACACGTGTTTTAAGAAAGCTGATAAAGTGATAGTTAGTAGAATAAAGATATAATTGAATGGTAGTAATAATGATACAATTAGTTTGTTAATTTTTCATTAACAAAAGCCCTTTCTCTCTCCTTCTCATCATCAAAGCCCTTTCTCTCTCCTTCTGCGTCCTCTCTATCTTCATCCTCTCCTCTCTCAACTCCACCAAATTTTTCTTACCACCACTCTCTCAACTTCCGTTTACATCATTAGAATCCTCATCATCGTCTTCATAATCACCATTTTTATTAGCAATTTTCTTCTCCATATCCCAAGGCAATTGTTAGGAATCGGGTATTTGCTCGTGTAGATAACAATGGACAATACTTCTTTATTGATTGACTTGAATACGAACAAACTTATAGTATTACAATGAAACTGAAGAACTAAGTTTAGAATAAACCAAAGATCGTCCGAAGTAAAACTTCTGCCCGCAAGACGAGAATACGCCCCGGTAGTGCTCACGGTAAGGCGGCTCGTCCCCAAAGGTTAAAACGATCTTGACGTCTCGGTTGTAGTAGCACCACAAACAGAACCGAGCTCCGGCGAACTGAACAGGAACGAAGACTGAACTAGTGTATGATATGCTATGAAATGCTATAGAGGAGTGCAGATTGCTTGGAATCAGTGAAAACTGCAAATGAGGATGCTCCTATATATAGCAGCTCTCGATCAAGTGAAGGGACTCGTCGCCATCAATTCAGCCATGATGGCTGGCGGTTTCAGACACCAAAGGTTGCCGGATGTGAAGAGTCTCCGGCAGTTACAGCAGCCAAGAGTCTCTCTGCCGATGGGCTTTTCACACACTAGGCTCAACAATTAATCAAATTGGGCTTGTAATGTTGGTCCAAAAAGATAAGGCCCAAACACCAGCCCAAAGCACCAATGATCATCGTCGTCGGCGGCGGCGGCGCGCGCGCGCGCGTGTGCGCGCGCGTAGGCACCCATACACACCAACCCAACAAGTTATTAAGCCCATACAAACATAGCCTTAAATACTAGTCAAATCATCCACATATAACCGATGTGGGACAACTAACATTTATTATAATTAATAACATGTTAATTACTACTTCAACATCCAACCTTTAGCATACAATATCTCACTCACCAGAAATCGGTTTAGAGATATTAAATATACCACGTTCATCTACTCACGGCGTAGATTAACATCCAATAAATATTTTAATTAAATAACAAGTATTTAATCAACAATATTTATCCTCAATCATGGTTAACATTTAAACCATTTCCAACAATCCCCCACATGAGTGAGAATGCCAATGCAAAATGAATGCAAATGCAAAGTTCAGTCCTCAAGAGACAATACTGCATTTGGCTAGGTAGCTTGTGACCTTGAACCTATCCATAGTCAACATTATCGAGTATACCGGCGGCATAGTGGTTATGAAAACCTTGAACTAGTCCTCCATGGTGTATAACAATATTGACACAATATCATCTCAATTCCGTTCGTTCTAACGTTTTGTGTCCTTTTCGGCCTTGGACACCCCTTTGGATTCATAAGTGTATCAATTGAAGCGGCCCTCACTTCACACTTATATAGGTGATTCTTATTTCCAAGTATCCTACTATACTTGACCTCTCCGAGATATCCAAGAATCATTAAAAGTCATAAGACTTAACCTCACCACTTGTAGGTAAACAAACACTCACTGTTCTCAAAGAATAGGTATGTTCGAGTGTTTAACACACGGATTCTTATAACTTCGTTGTCCCATTGAACCAAGCTCTTGGGATCCTCCAATCTGCAAGGTTGGGTATCCGCTATAATCATCCTTAAGATGTGGATTTAACACCCATTCCCTCTAACAGTTTATACATTTGATCTCGATTAATGCTCTTAGTCAGCGGATCCGCTAAATTATCTATTGACCTCACATAGTCAATTGAGATAACCCCACTCAAGATCAAATGTCTTACGGTATTATGTCGTCGACGAATATGTCGAGACTTACCGTTATAAAACATATTCTGTGCTCGTCCAATAGCTGATTGGCTATCACAGTGTATCAACACAGACGACACAGGCCTCGTCCAACATGGAATATCCTCGAGGAAATTTTTAAGCCATTCGGCTTCTTCACCAGCTTTATCCAAAGCTATGAATTCAGATTCCATGGTAGACCTGGCAATACAAGTTTGTTTCTTAGACTTCCAAGATACTGCACCACCCCCAATAGTGAACACGTATCCACTCGTAGAAAACGAGTCTTTGGAGTCAGATATCCAATTAGCATCACTATACCCTTCAAGTACAGCAGACTCTCTTGAATAGTGAATCGCAAAGTTTTGAGTATATTTTAAATAACCCAGTACGCGCTCTAGGGCTCTCCAATGTTCTTTACTTGGATTAGCAGTATAACTACTCAACTTGTGAACCGAGCATGCTATATCAGGTCGGGTACAGTTTGACAAATACATCAAACTCCCAATGATCTTAGCATATTCATCTTGACCCACAGGTTCCCCCTTGTGCTCACTTAGATGAACATTCAGTTCCCAAGGAGTCTTAGAAATAGGTTTCTCATAAGCGTTGAATCTCTTCAACACTTTCTCAACATAGTGAGATTGCGACAATGCAATTCCATTGAGCGTTCTTAGAATCTTAATTCCAAGAATAACGTCAGCTAAGCCCATATCTTTCATGCTAAAATTCATACTTAGCATCCTCTTGGTTTCACCAATCACACGAGAGTTACTACCCATGATTAACATGTCATCTACATAAAGACAAACGATAACATAATCGTCACCCGTTTTCTTAATATAGACACATTTGTCACTTTCGTTGATCTTGAAACCATTTGACAACATCACTTCGTCAAACTTCAAGTGCCAACGCAAAGGCGCTTGTTTCAATCCATATAAAGACCGTTGTAGTTTGCATACCATGTGCTCTTTTCCAGGTACAACAAACCCTTCCGGTTGCTTCATATAGATTTCATCATCTAACTCCCCATACAAGAATGCAGTCTTAACATCCATTTGTTGAATCTCAAGATTGCGCAAAGCAGCAATAGCGAGAAGCACCCTAATAGAAGTAAGTCTCGTCACGGGCGAATAGGTATCAAAGAAATCATAACCGGCCTTTTGTCTAAAGCCTTGAACTACAAGTCTGGCCTTATATTTATCAATAGTACCGTCAGACTTGTACTTCTTCTTTAGGATCCACTTGCATCCTAATGCCTTACAGCCAGGTGGTAGTTCAACTAACACCCAAGTGTGATTAAGCATAATAGACTCAATCTCGATGTCTATAGCTTCTTTCCACAAAGCCGCATCCGAACCAGATAAGGCTTCTTTTACGGATACCGGTTCACCGTTTAGCATTAAAACGACGTAGTCCGGTCCATAAATTTTTGCTTTCCGTACTCTAGTACCACGTCTAGGCTCATTCACAGGCATAGACCTAAGTCGCTTTCTATTCGGCAGTCCATAAAACACCGGATTAGAACTCGATGCAACATTTTCATCTATGGGTTCAGAACTCATAGACTCATCTACAAGTTTAGAGCTCGTAGCTTCATCCTCAACTCTCTTCCTAGAGTTAGGATCAACCTTATCCTTATTAGGATAGATGTTCTCAAAGAATACAGCATTCCTTGATTCCATCGTTGTACCCACATGAATGTCGGGTATATCGGATTTGTGTACAACAAACCGATACGCGCTGCTGTTAAGTGCATAACCAATAAAGATACAATCTACCGTTTTAGGTCCAATTGTAACTTGTTTTGGTAAAGGCACTTCAACCTTAGCTAAACACCCCCACACTTTGAGGTATTTATACGAAAGTTTCCTCCCTTTCCAAAGTTCATAAGGAGTCACGTCCTTCCCTTTGAGTGGAATCTTGTTCAAGATATAGTTAGCTGTCAAAACAGCTTCCCCCCACATGTTCTGGGGTAATCCTGAACTAATCAACAAGGCATTCATCATCTCTTTAAGAGTACGATTCTTACATTCAGCAACGCCATTTGATTGTGGTGAATAAGGAGCAGTCGTTTGATGGATTATACCACTTTCGTTGCATAATTCAGCAAACGGAACAACATACTCTCCACCTCTATCACTTCGAACCATTTTGATTCGGCAACCAAGTTGATTTTCGGCTTCATTCTTGAAGTTTCTAAAAGCTTCAATAGCCTCATCTTTACTTCTTAACAAGTAAAGGTAACAATACCTTGTGCAATCGTCAATAAAGGTAATAAAATACCTTTTACCACCTCTAGTTTACACAAACTTTAAGTCACACACATCGGTGTGAACAAGTTCTAGAGGTTTAGTGCTTCGTTCAACCGACTTAAACGGTAACTTAGCCATTTTTGCTTCAACACAAACTTCACACTTGTCTTGTGTCTTAGATAAATCAATTTTTAACATGTCCATGTTCGCAAGTCTTTTTATAGCATTTAGATTTACGTGACCAAGTCTACAATGCCATAAATCACAACACTCAAGCAAGTAAGCAGAAGTAGTAGCTTTATTATCATTAGCAACTGCCTTAGAAGGCTTACAAGTACGAACACTTAACTTGAACATATCATCAACAATGTGACCTTTTCCAAGAGTCTTATCAAACTTACGTATGATTATAAAATCACTACGGAGATCTATATCAAACTTAGCCCTAACTAGTTTGACGCCTAACACCAAATTCTTGCGGATTGCCGGAGCATGCAGCACATCCTTCAAAGTTATCTCCACACCGGAAGTGAATTGGAGTACAACAGTCCCAACTCCAAGAACAGGTGAGGTACGGTCACTCGCCTCGGTGACAAAACGGTCTTGAACTTCCTTGTAGGTAAAGAACAAGTCCCGGTTCATGCAGATATGAATGGTCGCACCTGTGTCAAGAAACCAAGTAACAGGATTAGGGTCCGAGACATGGTTTACCTCGGTGATCATGGCAACAAGGTCGTCTTTGTCCCAAGTGTCGAAGTCCTTTTGGACATGGTTGACCTTGTTCTTTCCTTTCTTCTTCGGCAGACGGCAGTTCTTCGCCATATGTCCGGGCTTATCACAATTGTAGCATGTTCCGGTGAACTTAGTCGGAGGTGCCACTTCTTTTCCTTTGCCTTTGGCAGGATAAGGACGCTTCTTTGAAGGTCTGCCCCTACCATCGGTCAAGTTTGCCTTAGCCTCCATTGGAGCCTTGGCCTTCATGTCTTGATCACGGACTTGAGCTTCGGTTTGAAGCTTAGCCACCAACGTCTCAAGGGTCATCTCCTTTCGCTTGTGCTTAAGATATCCCTTGAACTCCTTCCAACTTGGCGGCAACTTGTCAACCAAGAGCGCCATAGTATACGCCTCGGGAAGAGGCATCCCCTCGGAATGAACATCGTGTATAAGAGTTTGGAACTCTTGTACTTGGGGCATCATAGGACGACTGTCCACCATTTGGAATTCGGTGAGCCTCGTCACTACGAACTTCTTCGTGCTAGCAGGATTAACACGGTACTTCAACTCAAGAGCATCCCAAATTTCTTTGGCTGTCTCCTTGATGCTGAACACATTGAACAGGCCATCATCAAGCCCGTTCAACAACATATTCCGACACAGATAGTCAGAATGCACCCAAGTATCGTAGTCAATACGAACTTGCACATTTGCCTCGTCCTCGGCTGGGACAGGAGGTCTTTCGTCACGCAGGAAGCTAGCAAGCCCCATTGTGGTGATGTAAAACATCATCTTTTGGGACCATCTTTTGAAATCAGTTCCCGAAAAACTGGGAGGTTTCTCGGCGATAGGCATTAGCCGAGCAGCAGGTTGAACAAGAGCCATAGTTGAGCTCGAGGAGCCAATGGTTCCAGACATGGTGGAAGAAAGAGTGGAAGCGCCGATGCTCGAATTGGTAGACATTTTTTCCAGCAGTGATTCAGGTGAACTTCAGTTTTGAGGAAGCACACGAACAAGTAACTTTGATATTCTCGTCTTGCGATTGTTAGGAATCGGGTACTTGCTCGTGTAGATAACAATGGACAATACTTCTTTATTGATTGACTTGAATACGAACAAACTTATAGTATTACAATGAAACTGAAGAACTAAGTTTAGAATAAACCAAAGATCGTCCGAAGTAAAACTTCTGCCCGCAAGACGAGAATACGCCCCGGTAGTGCTCACGGTAAGGCGGCTCGTCCCCAAAGGTTAAAACGATCTTGACGTCTCGGTTGTAGTAGCACCACAAACAGAACCGAGCTCGGGCGAACTGAACAGGAACGAAGACTGAACTAGTGTATGATATGCTATGAAATGCTATAGAGGAGTGTAGATTGCTTGGAATCAGTGAAAACTGCAAATGAGGATGCTCCTATATATAGCAGCTCTCGATCAAGTGAAGGGACTCGTCGCCATCAATTCAGCCATGATGGCCGGCGGTTTCAGACACCAAAGGTTGCCGGATGTGAAGAGTCTCCGGCAGTTACAGCAGCCAAGAGTCTCTCTGCCGATGGGCTTTTCACACACTGGGCTCAACAATTAATCAAATTGGGCTTGTAATGTTGGTCCAAAAAGATAAAGCCCAAAGCACCAATTGCCAAGATCCAAGTCCAAGTCCCAGGCCCAGGCCCGCCCGTCCGGACGGACGGCGGCGGCGGCGTCGTCGTCGTCGTCGGCGCGCGCGTGTGTGTGTGCGCGCGTAGGCACCCATACACACCAACCCAACAAGTTATTAAGCCCATACAGACATAGCCTTAAATACTAGTCAAATCATCCACATATAACCGATGTGGGACAACTAACATTTATTATAATTAATAACATGTTAATGACTACTTCAACATCCAACCTTTAGCATACAATATCTCACTCACCAGAAATCGGTTTAGAGATATTAAATATACCACGTTCATCTACTCACGGCGTAGATTAACATCCAATAAATATTTTAATTAAATAACAAGTATTTAATCAACAATATTTATCCTCAATCATGGTTAACATTTAAACCATTTCCAACAGCAATTTCACACCTTTCCCCGCAACACCATATCCTAATTTATACACCTCATCCTTGGGCCCCACCAACTAACTTGACGGAGCCTGACGGAGCTTCTCGAGCCGAAGCTTGGTGTCGCGTCGGCGAGATTGCTCGCGCTTCAACTACTCCTCCTTGGCGGCGACTTTCTCATCGAGCCGGACTTTCTCCCGATTGTCGAAGTTGTAGACATTCCATTTCTTCTGCGGGAGGATGTTCAGACCGCAGTGACCTCCCATGTTCGCAGGAACTCAAATTCAATCGGAGTTGAAGAACAAAATCCCTAAGTTCAGATGGGAATTGGAAAGAGCTACTGTAGCAATTAAGAAGTGAAACTTTATAGCGAATTGGGGGAAATCGAAGAAGAGTAGCAGTGAGATTTTGGGGGAATCGCAACGGGGAAGAAGAGGGAGAGATAGATCGGTTGCAAATTGGGGTAAATGAGAGATAAAGAGAGTTGTTTCCACAGAATGAGAGAAAAGAGAGAGTGATTGGGTCTCGATTTTGGGCTGGGTGGGTTTTTTGGGTTGGTTGATTAGCCTGCTTAATTAGGATGCTAATTGGGTGGGTTAGTTGTTAGGGGTGGGTCCATAGTGGCAAAAGGTAGAAAATATGGTGAAGGAATAAGGGTAGATGCGTAAAAATATTAAAGTATGTACATATAAATTGGACAAGAAAATGTGATAAGTGGGTACAGATAAATTGGACGGAGGGAGTAATAAAAATTAAAAATTAGTGCATCTCAATACAATTAGTAGTGTATCTCATTATATAGTGTAGTGCATATAAGTATACTTTTATGATGCATATGATGTGACCATAAGAAAAACTGAAAAAAAAAATCAATAAATTTAACCGGGTTCGACCCGAATTCGGACCGGATTGATCCAGCCTAACATTGTGACCCGTGTCATACAAAAATTAACAAAATTATATTATGATACGGAAAATCAATTACTCCCTCCGTTCACGAAATGATGCCCTGTTTTATCTATTATTTGTGTTCACCAAATGATGCTCTGTTTCGTTATCTTTACTAACATACACTCCTTACTTTATTAAAATCACTAACACTTGCCATTGATGACCCCACCTCACATCAACTTTATTTCTACTTTTTTGTCATCCCAATAATTTTATTTCTATTTTTTGATCAATACCACCTCTTTTTTGTCATTACTACTGTTTTTTGGTCATTATCTCACTATCCTCACTTTCTAACTTTTACCCACTCAAAACAACTTTATCAGCTTTCTTAATCTCCGTGCCGGACACGAAATGGGGCATCATTTCGTGAATGGAGGGAGTATTAATTATTTTATACTTGTAGATCATACTTAAGACTCTTGGCAGCGACGAGCTTGGCGAGCTCGCTCGCTTGCCTTTTTGGTGGGCCCAGCGTGCGCGCACCAAATGGTGTGCAGTGACGAGCTCGCCAAGCTCGACATTTTTTTTTTTCCGAAAAAGATGAAATTTAAGAGAAAAAATTCATTTCATTAAAATTAAAATACTACATTACACTAAAAATTAAAATACTACTACAATAAAATTAAAATACTACATTAACAAGAGCTTAAAATAAAAAACTAGTCATCATCAACGGGCCACCCATATTTTATTTTAAGCTCCCTGACCCATTTCTCGTGGAACTCTTTCTGGGCCGGCTCCATACCGACGGTGCTCCTCGTGATGATATGATAGTCTTGTTGCCTCGTAAATTGTTCCATTTGCTGTGACATTCTCGCCGCTGCTTGAACAAATTTCTCTGGCATACTTCCCGAAGCCGAACCGCTATCCGAGCTCGATCCGACCTTTCCCTTCCTTCTTGCCTCCACCTTTGCCTTGTCTCTACCCATCGGGCGTTCCATCTGACTAGACTGCTCCGACCGAAATTCGCTGCCGGAAAGTGGAGTGGAGGACCGCAGTGTGCTCCCGCTCGGATTGCTCCATACCGCCGAATCCTGCGCCGAAGTGGTATAGCTCCCATCTTCTCTCGTCTTCGTTCTCTTTGCCGCATGGTATTTTGCGGAGTAGACCATGACAAACTTCGGCGTATCTTTGACTACTCGCCACGTCGGCAAGTGCTTGAAAGCAGCTTTCTTCACCTCTTGCCATGAATTGAGAGCGTTGAACAAAATGTCCTCGTTGCTCTCACCGCTTCGACTCGTCATCTCGCACTCCTTGTAAACTTGTTGGAATTCCATTAAGATGAGCTTCACTCGATCCCAATGGTTGCGGAGCTTTTGCGGGTTCCTCTTCGATGTGTTTTTGGGATGGAGCTCGCGGTAATGTTGCAAAATACGCCGCTAGTACGAATCGAACCGTTGGCCGTTGGCGACGATGGGGTCGTGGGAGATGTCGATCCAACACCGAGCCAAGACCTCGGCGACGGCGCCCACCACGGCGACCCGCCTTACCGCCTCCACGACGCCCACCACGGCGACCGTGACGACCACTGCCGGAGGCCTCCGCCTTCTTCCCCTTCCTCTTTACCGGCAACATGACTTGGACCTCGTCGCCGTCGGCGTCCAAATTCACCGCCGAGTTAAAATTTTCGGGCGACGGCGCGGGGTGCGTGGGGTAGCCGGTGCTCATTGGCGGCATTGAGGGGCCGGCATTGGCGGCTCCGAAGCCTTGAAACGGTGCAAAGGCACCCGCCAAAAAGTGAGGAACGTAGGCTCCCGCCGTGAGAAATTGTGGAGCGAAGGCCGGAGGCAATGAGAATGAATCTCGTTGGGGTATTTGAGAGAATAAATTTTGTCGAGGGGATCGACGAGATTGGTTGGGGCTCGGCGAATCTTCGGCGAATGGCCAATTGGTGTTGAAATTGGTGTTTGGATCCATTTTTTTTTAACAGATAAGGTGATCGCCAGAGGGCTTGGCCGGAGAAGGTGACCGCCGGTTTTGGGAGCAAATTTGAGAGAAAAGAGGTTGGAAAAGAGAGAATAGAGAGTGTAGTGTGTGATTTGTGGGTGGGGAGGAAATATATATAGTGTTTAATTGGAATTAAAAAAAAAAAAAAAATTTGAATGGTGATCGTTGGCGATCGCAACGATTATGCCGGCGACCAACTAACGGTCACACGTGTCCTCGAGCGTGAGAGAGCGCAGCTCGTTCTATCGAACTTGAGCGTGCGAGCTCCGAGCTCGACAGTAACTTGCGAGCTTGAGGACAGAGCTCGCTAGGACAGCGAGCGCGGTCGCACGCGCACCGGTGCCCTTAGACTTATAATTGGTACAATTATTTTGATGATAAAAGAATCCGACAAAAGAAAAAGGCAATAGACATAACTGCGGCCCCCGCAACACTCCACTATAACGACAAAGTAACGGAAGCAACAAACGGCGTTAACTCAATTATAAGTCGTGGGCCCCAGCTAGACCCACTCTACTCCAACCTAAAAAAAGCTAATCAAACCCGGCGGCCCGCTTCCTTTATTATTATATTCTTATTTTCAGTTTTTTACTCTGTATTTGATTTGTTCACGCGTCTCAGGGAAGGTCGGTTTGAAGCCTCCCCCTTCATTCTCTCTCTCCCGTCATTTCATTTCTATTTATACACATTTGTTGTTATCATATAATTCAATGTCTAATATTCGTAGATATATTAACAATAGCATTAGAACAGAATAACACAAAAAGAAGAAGGAAAACCTCCCTCCTTATTGAGGAAGAGGAGTTGGCAAGAAAAAGCTTCTGAAAGGGGGCTACTTTCTCTCTCTAAACTTCCCAATCTCATCAAATTTTCTTACGATTCCGGGAGAATTTTTTTCTGGTTTCCCTCTTTCAATCATTCATATATTCTTGAAGGGTTCGTTTTTTGCACGTTAGATTTCCTTTTTGTGGGTTAAAAATGGGAACGGAAGTTTTGTATCAGCAAGATTTGTTGGCCCAGAGGCTCCACGTTCCTCCGCCGTTCCACCGCCGGAGAAATTATCCGTCGAACGGAGACCTGACGAATTTGATCGTCAACCGGCGGCCGGGCCACAACATCAACAACAACAACTCCGGCTACAAGAAGACGTCTCCCAAATCCGACAAAAGAAAATCCAACGAAACCAAAAGAGCAACCCACGGCGGCGAAGCACGGAGGAAAGACGGCGGCGGCCCGGTAACGGGACAGGTTATGATTCTTCGGAGGGGCCAATCGCTGACCTGCATAGCCTCCAAATTGAACAACGGCGACGCGAGGTCGAGGTCTCCGCCGATGAAGAAGCCGGCGGCCGACGACATGACGATACTCGTCGCCGGAAGGATAGGTCCCAACTCGCCGGAAATGATGCCGAAGCAGATCCGGTCATCGCCGCCGCCTTTGGCCGACGTTTACGCTGGATCAGCGTTCTCGCTGTCGCCATCTCCTCGATCGCTACCTCTACCTTCTTTTTTTAACAAAAAACAGCAGGATTACGCCAAGATCAATCCTTCTGATAATCCGGCGACGAGGGATTTGCGCCGATTGCTTCGACTCGATTGAAAAGAATCATCGCCGGAAATTCAATTTTAAGTTGTTTTTCCGGTGTGAATTTTTTGCCGGCGATCTCGATCTCCGGCCGTAGATATTTTTTTCACAATACGGTAAAAGGGGTAATCGAGATCGGCGGAATTCAAGAATTCAAGCGAGTGCGAAGGGATTTGATGAATTTGAAGTTGGATGGATTAATATCAAATCTCTAGGGTTTTCAGAAAATATATTTTCTTTAATTTTCTTGGGTTGGATCTTACTTAAATCTTTAATATGTAATCTATTTATGTATGTATTTAGATATAATCAAGTGGGATTATGACTACTATGAGAAAGCTAATTTATAGCTGAAATCTAGAGGAATATGCAGAATGGGGTGTGTGTGTGTATGTATTTGTTAGAATTTGGGTAAATTATGTACTAGTGTTCTACGCTATTGTTTTAGTTCAGCTGTAACGTTTCCTTTCCTTTCCTTTCCTTTCCTTTACTTTATTCCCTTTCTATGTAATTATAGCCTCTTAATAAAGAAAATTAGTTTGATTCTTAGGTTATATAAAATCTCGTCATTTATATTATCTTCTTGCATAATAAATTTCATTATGAGTGTTCTTGCTTCTTATAAGAAACATATACCGGCGGCCGGACGGAGGGGTGGTGAAGTATTCGTTTTCGATTTTTTCATTTTAAAGTAAAAAATCAAAAGCCATTTAAATTTAATTTTATTATTCAAAATTTTAATACAGTATAAAGAAATTGATGAAAGATGCTATTGATATGGGAAAGGTGAAGAAAACAAGAAGTGGTGGAAGGCTAAAAGGAAATGTGGTTGGAAGAGTAGGTGGTGATGTGGGGCTGTTGCCGCGTCAACGAGGGAGGTGGGGCGAGAAATATGTCAATTTAAAATTTTAAGACCACTACTTTAATATTATTAGTATTAGTATAGTATTAGTATTAGTATATTAGAGTAGGCCAAACAGGACCTAATAATAAATGTGGCTCCCCCTGTTGCTTTGTGTGGCTGTTTTGTCCTAGCGTGTTGAAAATATCAGTGTTTGCTTTATTACGTTAATTAATTCTTGGGTCGTTTTGCGTTCCTTGTTTGGGCCACAAGTGATTTTTTTTTTGCTTTCATGGCTATAAACAATGTAATTGTCATAGTCCAGTGCCATTTTTTTTTTTTTATTATTTTGGATTATTGGTGATCTCTTTATTTTGCTCATAATTTGGCGAATGCGGGCACTCCATATATCCATCAACTCCTTCACTCTATTTCCTTCTTGTGACCACCCCTTTGGAAAAAATTGCAAATGTGATTATTTTTGTGCAATAGTAAGCAATCACCTTATTACCATTATGAATGGTCTGCCTGCAATATGTTAGATCTAAACGAATACTTTATTCATATAAAATTATTATGTTACTGGAAAATTTAGCACAGTCAGTATAACAGAAATAATAAATTGTGCTGAAATAAAATACTTGATGTGGTAATCCAGTTCGGTTTTACAACCTACGTCTGGGGGGCCTTTGCCCAACGAAAACAGTATTAACAGTAGGAGAGAAATTGATATACCTTCTTCGAATGTAAGACTTGAAGTGGTTGGAGGAGGAGGAGTCAACAATACTCTTGGACATGTTGTAGTAGAATTCCAGCACTACTGCTTGAACATATCTTCGAACAGGATATACGTGATCCCACTTGGCATCCTCCAGCAGTTTGTCCAAGCCAGTTCCTCCAAATCTTGCTTCTTCACAGGTTGCTCATAGCCAGTTTCCTGTGGATGACATTCTCCCAGGCCTCACCATGTTCATCAGACTTGAACTTGAGGGCATCTTGCACAGCCTTTGTTCTTTGACTAGGTTCGGTCGAGAATAGGTGTCTTCTTGAAGGTGTGGCAGACGATGCACCATGGTGAGCAGCAGAATACACTCCTTGATGAGAGGCTTCATGCTCAGAGTTTCCAGCATCACTTTCCAAAGCACGTTCAGGCCCAGACTCTACTTCGATGGGCTGATTGGGATCCACACCTTTCATAGGCTTTGCAGCAGTCTTCTTCTTCTTCTTCTTCTTCTTCTTCTTCTTCTTCTTCTTCTACTTGGAAGATTCACCAACCTTCCATTTTTCCTTGACATCACGGACAGACACAACAACAAATTTCTTGGCCAATTGACCCCTCGTTGGAGTAGCAGGGGTCTCAACAGGTTCCTTGATAGTTAGAGCAACTTCTTCAATTCTGACCGCTTTTTAGGCAAGTCAGAGAGCTTGCGAAGACGTCTTTTAGAAGACTTCTTCTTCTCAGTTGGCACAGACTCTAGCACGTCAAAGTCTGCGGCTACCTCATCAATAACAGCTTGATCAATTCCATATTCTTCACCAATATTTTGCTCCTTTTCTGTTTCTTCGAAAACTGAAATCACCGGAGGGATGAGAGCTTGATCTCTTACAGTTTGAGAGCCACCGGCGGATGATGCAGATCGCCGGAGTATAGAACGAGAAGTCAAAGACTTTGATGGAGTAGTCATCTTCTTGAAAGTAGCAACGAGAACAATGGTTTGTTCCTTCTGACTTGACTCCGTATCAGATTCAGAGTCCTCAACAGTTTGCTTCTCCGGAGTAAGAGAATGCTTTGATGGCGACTCAGAGGTTGTCTTCGTCGGAGTGCAAGACTTTGATCGAGCAGGCTGCTCCTTCATTGCAATAGTAGGTGGATTCTTCTCTCCGGAGTCTGATTCAGAGTCTGGATAATCAACAACACCCAGGCTTTGCTTCTTCTTTTTACCACCGGTTGCGTATAAACGGGAGATTGGAACATTATCATCGTCGGATTCATCAGAGAACCTTTGAGTTGAGCGGCTTCCTTCAGACATGGTGACAAGAACACAGTAGAAATCTTTGAGAGAGAGAGAGAGAGAGAGAGCTTCAAAACTAAGCAAATGATGTGAGAAATCATAATAGAGAAGATACGATATATATTAGATTTCAAAGACGGTGGAATTCTCTCTCTTGAAGATAACTAAGGAAATAAATCCCTATAAAATAGGAGATGATATATATATATATATATATATATATATATATATATATATATATATATATTAAGATTTGAAGAGATCCTTATCTCTAACGTTCAAATTTGAACGTGAAACAGCCGTTATCACCATTTGAAGTCGCAGAGACGCGATCAGAAAAATAGCCGTTGAAGAGTTGTAGAGATGACGTCAACCCTCATATGCTGTAGCATACTACGTGTGCCATCGGTTGTGCCCAGAAATCCCAGCACAAAAATACATAGAGAAAAACAGGAAACACCAAGAAAACCAAAAAACCAATAATGTACATATACATTGTGCTTGTTTAAGAAGACCACAAGCACGAGGTCTCTTTAAAAACTCTTTAAAGAATTTAGAGAGAGCAAACACCCAACGAAGCTCGAAGAGATTCAAACCTCGCTGCATCCAAAGCCTTAATGAACAAATCCTCCAACTGTTTTTCCGTTGGCATGAACTCCACGTTGAGTATCTTTTCTTCGATCAGCTTCTTTATAAAGTGATGGCGAATGTCGATGTGTTTCGACTTAAAGTGGTGCACAGGATTCTTCGAGATGTCAATAGCACTCTTGTTGTCGTCGTAAAGAGTGAATGGCTCGAACGACACTCCATAATCTTTAAACATTTGGCTCATCCACATGAGTTGAGTGCAAGCTGATTCTGCAGCAATGTATTCAACTTCAGTTGAGGACAGAGATACGCTCACCTGCTTCTTGCTATGCCAGGATACCAAATTGTTGCCAAGGAAGAAACATGCTCCAGATGTACTCTTCCTATCGTCCGGGGCTACCTGCCTAATCCGCATCACTGTATCCCACTATGGATGTGGTGTTGTCCTTAGTCATCCAAATACCAAAATCACTTGTTCCTCGAACATACTTAATAAATTTTTTTCACAGCTAGCAAATTACTCTCTTTAGGATCTGCCTGGAACCTGGCATAAACTCCGATACTGTAGCTAATGTCTGGTCTACTGGTCGTTAAGTAGAGCAAGCTTCCAATCATACTTCTGTATAGAGACTGATCTACAGAAGCACCTTCAGTGTCCTTGCTAAGCTTGATTGAAGTTGACATAGGTGTGCGACGCACCTTGGCATTTTCTAGTCCAAATTTCTTCACCAAGCTCTGAACATACTTTGATTGAGTCACAAATATCCCCTTCTCGGATTGCTTAATTTGAAGTCCCAGAAAATAGTGCAATTCAGCAAAGAGACTCATATCAAACTCCTTCGTCATGTGTCCCACGAATTCCTGGATCAGATCCTGAGACGCAGAGCCAAAAATTATATCATCAACATAAATCTGAATAATGATGATACCTTCCGAATTACTCTTATAGAAGAGAGTTTTGTCAGATCCTCCTCGAACATATCCCTTGGAGATGAGATACTTGAACAACGTATCATACAAAGCACGAAGTACTTGCTTCAATCCATAGAGCGCCTTGTTCAGTTTGTAGACATAATTGGAAAATGCAGGATCAACAAATCTTGGGGGCTGCTCCACGTAAACATCTTCTTGAAGAGTATCATTGAGAAAGACACTCTTAACATCCATTTGGTATAACTTGAAGTTCATGCAACACGCCATTCCAAGTAGTAGACGAACAACTTCTAGGCGAGTGACCGGAGCAAATGTTTCTTCATAATCAATACCCTCCTCTTGAGAGTATCCTTGAGCAACTAGTCTTGACTTGTTGCGAATAATCTCCTCCATCTCATCTATTTTGTTGCGAAAAATCCATTTTGTCACAATTACATGAGCATCAATGGGACGAAGCACAAGATACCAAACATTGCAATAAACAAACTGGAGCAATTCGTCTTGCATGAAGGCAATCCATTCCACAATCAATAAGGCCTTCTTGACGTTCTTAGGAAGAAATTTAGAGGAATAGCACATGAACGCAATGTTTGCCACCATATGTTTGTAGTCTCTCACTATGTTTCTTGTTACTCTTTTTCCAGTGACATCTCCAATAACATTTGTTAAAGAATGATTCTTGGATACTCTTCTAGATAGTCCTGGAGTAGTAGGAACTATCTCGCCTGAGGTGGAATCAAATGGAGCTTCAGCTTCGACGGGATCAGTAGCTGTGCCAGGAGATCCAGTCTGTGCATTTGAGGAGGTTGGCACAGACTCTGGAACAGGTAATAACAGTTGAGGCTCCTCTTCTGCTTCTGCATCTGTAGAGTCGGTGAAGACCACATTGATAGATTCCATAATGGTCTTGTTTAGCTTGACATAGACTCCAAATGCTCTACTGTTACGAGCATATCCTATAAATATTGCTTCAAGACCTCGATTATCAAGTTTTTGCATGTATTTCCTGTCATTCAGAACATAGCACACTGTTCCGAACACATGGAGGTTTTTGAGGTTGGGCTTCCTCCCATTTCAGATTTCATAGGGGTTCTGATTTGTCTTGGGACGAAGATAGATGTTTAGTGCGTTTTTGTGTGCTTTTCATATTATTATTTGTGCGTGTGTTGCATGTTATTGTTCACTTTTTGTCACAAGCCGTGGTCGTATTTGTGGTTTTTGGTGTGTTTGGTGTGTGTAGGTATGTAGGTGGTAAGGATGCATTTTCGGATTAAAAGAAAAGAAAGATGGAAAAAGAAGTGCAAACGGTGAAGGAAGGAGTAAACAAGGTTTCCAACCGGAGCTGGAATTTCCAACCGAAGCGGAAGATTATTTCGCCTGCCGGCGCTGGAACTCCCATCAAAGCGGGAAGACGGTTTTCTCCACGGATATAAATACTTTCTGTCGGTTTTTGGAGGATGGCACTCGATTTTCTCTCTCTTTTTCTAGACTAGAAAAAGTAAAAACTCAGTAGAATCTTATTTCTAAGTTCAAACAATTTAGATTTGGTTTTAGTTCTTCGCATTGTTGATCGTTCAAGACTTTCAAGCACTTTGTAAGATTTCTTTTTCGTTTATTTAATGTTTGTTTCTAGATTTCGTCTTATTTTCATTTCCAGCATGATGAACTAGATTTAATAATCTAGGATTTAGTTCTTCGAATTGGGATTGTTAAATTACTTGGGGAATGAAAATGCTCATTGTCTATTTCAATTGGTTGTAGTATCTTTCGAATACTTGATCAATGTTTGATTGTTTTAGTAATGAATGCGATCGAGAGATGATTTCATTACAAGTTGTGGTTGAAATAGAATTAATCTTAATTGGAAACGCGTAGATTAATTGTTGAGCATGTCTATTTAATTCTGTTGGTGTAAGTTTAAGTCTATGAATACGAAAGTTAATAGATAGAGAATTTCATCAATGTTATTAAGTAAACTAATTGACTGAGCATTCCAAGTTACTTGTTTTGTTAATTCCAAGGAGAATGACTTTAATCCTAGATGCTTTCACTTATTGAATTTCCGTTTATTTGAAATTATTCAATATTCTAGCTATAAAAACTCAACGAAAATTTGGTAGAATGTTTAGGACGAGTGAATTATATCATATGTAATGTGCACTAGCTCGATTATATTGTCCTGCTAAGCCTTCCTTTAGAATACAACTTGGGTTAGCTTATTGTACTACTTAGGACCTCGTTCTCTTGCGAGCAACTAATAGTAGATACATTTTAGTTGATTTAATAGACTCGATGCACTATGTAGCATGCCGTATTCATCGCCTCAGCCCAAAACCTGTCAACCACATCATTTGCCTTGAGCATAGTCCTCATCATTTCTTGCAGGGTCCTGTTCTTTCTCTTAACAACTCCATTTTGTTGAGGTGTTTTTGGGGCTGAGAACTCGTGTGCTATTCCTTTTTCAGCACAGAAGCTGATAAACTCTTCACTTTGAAATTCTCCACCATGGTCACTTCTTATTCTTCTCAAGGGAAGATCATTCTCTAGCTCCATACGAATGCACAAGTCCTTGAAGCTTTTGAAAGCTTCTGATTTGTGACGTAGAAATTGCACCCAAGTGAACCTTGAATAATCATCAACACACATAAAAACAAATTCCTTATTTGCTATGTTTTGAGTGGGCATTGGTCTTACTAAATCCATATGCATCAATTCAAGAAAACCGGAGGTGGTGATGCTTCGAACTTTCTTATGTCCAACTTCGGTTTGTTTCCCCAATTGACAAGGTTCACACACAACCTTATCATCAATCTCGATCTTGAGAACTCCACGAACAACATCTGCATTCAGTAGTTTCTTCATACTTCTCAAACTTGCATGCCCAAGTTTTTGATGCCAAGTCTCAGTTAGTCCAGCACTAACTTGCAGACAGACATGTGCCGGTGTGATAAGATAGCACTTGTCATGAGATCTGCGACCAATCATAAATTCAGCTCCATTCTTCACTACTTGACGTGAACTCTCGTCGAATATGACTTTATATCCTTCATCACATATTTGACCAACACTGAGAAGATTGACTTTAAGTCCATCAACCAAATAAACATTCCGTAGAGGCGGCATTCCTGGTATGTTTAATATCCCTTTCCCAATCATCGTAGCTTGATTACCATCTCCAAAGGTAACGTGATCGTCGAAGATATCGACAATATTGGTTAGAAAATTAGGATTCCCTGTCATGTGTTTGGAGCAAGCACTGTCCATGTACCACCTGTTGTCAGCTAGTGCCCAAAGAGAAGTTAGAGCAACATAATCATTGTAGTTATTTCTAGATTGAAACATTCTTCTCCTGTCGCCGAGATAGTATCTGCAGTGTGATCTTATGTGTCCAGGAAGATCGCAGTAATGACAGACTGGCCTAAAAAGCTCCTCTTGTTGTGGTGGTTGTCTCCTTCTGAACTGATGATTATGCTTTCGTGGAACACTCCTTGCCACTTGTTGGTGCGTATGTGTCTGTCTTTGCGAGTTTGCTCAAGAAGTCTTCTTTTGTTTCCCATTGTTGGAGGGATTCATCTTAGGAGCTGGATTTTCCTGAGGTTTCTTCCATTGAGGAACAAACTTCACCTTCTTCTCTTTGTCTTCGATAGCTACCCACAACTTTCCTTGAAAGCCTAAACCAGATTTGTTGGTCGAGCTTTGTCCAGTTTCAAGAATCTTGTCAAGCGTGTTAGTTCCATCACTATTCATCATTTTAATAAGCTTATCCATCTGATCCATCTTGTGAAGGAGCATGTTGTTTTGATTGAGCAGAGACATATTCAAGACTTTAAGATTGTCTCTTTCCCTAGTTACTTCCTTAACTTGAGCATTGAGAGTCAGATTGATCTTTCCAACTTCATCGCACTTAATGATCAGATATTCATACTTTTTGATCATTGACTCTTTATCCATGCTGTCTGCATCACTTTCTTCATCAACTGGGTTGTCTTTGCTAGTAGGCACAGACGTAAGCACATGAGTGGACGGCTGTAATGCAGAGATTGCAACATGAGCGACTTTTTCTTCAGTCTCACTTTCACTATCATCAGTATCCTCGTCACTGTGGGTAGCGACGTATGACTTGCCTTGCCTCCGTGTCGTATATGCAGCCTCGCTTGAAATGTCCGTAACCATGACACTCATGGCAATGTGGCTCAGTCTTTGGAGTGGACTAGTTGTCTTCCTTATCCAGTTGGTTTGACTCAGGTTTATTCCCTTTCTTCTTGTCAAGTCCTCGTCTGGCAAACTTCTTGAAGGATTTAGTGATCAGGGCCATTGCTTCAGCAGCTGCTAATTCTTCTTTTGGCACTAACGATACCTCAGGATGCCAGTTGTGAGTTTGAAAGACAACTCCTTTCCTTTCAGCACTTTCGCTTTTCTTCCCTATCTCAAAGGTTTTTAAGGATCCAATGAGCTCATCTAGCTTCTTGGTAGAGAAATCTCTTGCTTCTTCAATTGCAGCTACTTTGTACTCGAACATGTTGGGGAAAGATCTTAAAACCTTTCTGACAAGAAATTCATCATCGGATTTATTCCCAAGGGCCACACTTTCATTAATAATTTTCAACAGCTTTGCATGAAAGTCACTGATTGACTCATGTTCTTCCATCCTCAGTCCGACCCTTAACTCTCTTAAAAACTGAATTTATCAAAGATAAACCCTTACTAATTCGTGTACTCAGTTACAATACTCTCAAGAAAGTATATGCACTCAAACAATAAGACAAAGCTGCCAACCCTCACAATGTTGATGTCGAATATATATAGGTTTGAAACCCTATATTTCTTCGCCATCATGTATATCTTCTTAGATCTTCTTTCCTTGTGAGGATAAGGCTTGGGGAACACATCTTGATAAGTATCTTGACAACATCTTTCACAATCATGGAAAAGATCCCACAAAATCCGTGCAGATAAGGAAAATCTCTGCCAGACTGTTCCAGGTTCCCTAACACAGACTGAAGCACACATAACATAGTTTGTTCTACGTAGCGGCTTTGACACTTCAGCTGTACTTTTTGGCTACATAAACTTTGCCATTATCTTTGAGCAACATCACCTCTTGAACAACAATGCCTCAAATCCAACAGAATATTTATTGATAACAAATAAAATATTCAGCCAATTCGAGAATGGAGTAGTTATTATTTGGGAATTGTCCAAACTAGATGAATTTTGAAGATTATTTGGATCTGCTCATGAACATTAATATCTGGATAATAACATGATATTTTAGGGGTTGTTTGGTAGGTGATATGGGCCCCTACTATATTATTTATCCGGATGTATCGAATGTTTGGTAGGTGAGATAAATAATATCAATAGCCCTGTACTATGCTGAGGCCCGCTCGTATTTCACTACTATGCTTTGTTAAATTATATCGCCACATCCCCTATATTATTCCAACAACAATGACCGACATTGAACGCTGGGGAGACCAATTTGCTCTCAGCTTTCGGTATTTTCATCTCCTCCATTTTAAAATACACAAGTCCAGATCTAGATTAGGGAAAATGCAAGAAGCTCCAAGGTGCTGCCGTCGAAAACCCACAGGTAAGACCGCGTCCACCGTCACCTTCTCCAAATTCGAGACCTCTCTATACATATAATGACAGTTTGGTGGTTGATGCAGCAAGAATCCACATAAAAGCACTTTAATTTGTTGGGAGCAATGTCATGAAGGATGAGAATCAACCTCCAATAATCAACATAAGTGACGGTACTGTTGGGACGCACGAGCAGGTCAGAATAGAAGATTCTGATGGCGAAGCAGTGACCTCTCCAATCTTGAAGCCGGATGGCAAATTTCGGCAATCAATGTTCGGTGAGATGAACTATTTAGTAACCGTGATTATCATGGGCCAAATTTTCCAACAAGAAATGTTTTTCCTCCGCCACCAAAGTTTGGCAGCCAAGAAGATGTTGGGAGCTCGTGTGGCGAATAATCCATTCTATTGAACGTGTGTATCAACTCTACTATGTGTTATGTTGTGGTAATTTTATTTTTTGTGATTTGGTTTGCATTATTGCATTGCTTATGTTCTGCATTATGAATATCATTTCGCTTGTGTTTTATGTGTAATTTCAATTATTAGTTTGTGGCTATCTGTATTTGGTGTAGTGGAAAACCCTTTCTCTTTTCATTTAGCTTCTTTTACGTAGGATTTATTATATCATATCTGTCTTCGATTACATATGTGATTTCTTATAAGTCTTAACTACAACTTCCAAATATAATTTGATTTTTTATTATGTGAAATCATGGTCTCAAAAGATTTCTGAAATTTAATTTCTTTCTTCTACGCACGTTTTTGCATTAAATAATTTGTAAACAATTACTAATGGACTCTAGTTACCAATTCATAATTCATATATAGCAATTCATAAATTATAATTCGAATTAATGGATCCTAATTAAAAATTAAAAAATCTTAGTTTGAAGTCGCAAGATAATTAACGTGGGAAGCATTACAGAAAAAAAGAATTAGACAAGTGTTATCTTCACTAGCACCAGTAAGATAGATCATGAACAAAATGAGACTTTATTGTAAATATAGACAAAAAGACAAGAAAGCGTATAAAACTCCTAACTAAATACTACATCTAGTATAAGAAAGACAAATTCTATCTGCAAAATTTGATCTTTTATTGCCTCATGCAGATGTGGCCAGCATCCTTCGTCAATGTCTGAGCTTGCCATTCTGTCAGCTACAACATTTCCATCACGATATATGTGATACCACATCGAGGGTGGCTAAAATTCCTCTCCATCGGCTTAACCATTTCCATGGGACCTATGAAGATCGAGACTTTAAAAGACCAACAACATATGTTGAGTCTGATTCTAACCATAAATCTGTCCAGCCGTTCTCCTTCGCCAATTCAATAGCTGTTATAGTAGCCAAGAGCTCCGCTTCAAAGGCGAAGCCTGTTCCTTCTTCCACGTGAAAATATAGACGCACCATTGCTAAACACCCCTCCCCCATGCAACCTACTTGGTGCATCCAAGACCGATCCATCAGTATTAACCTTCGTCCATCCTGGTGGTGGAGGCAGCCAAATAACGTTAACTTCTTTTACAGCAGATGGGGGCACAAAAAGAATCCCCAAAGAAGAAGAAGTTACTTTCGAGAAATCGAATCCCCCCTTGCCAAGCTTTGGGAAGGAAACAATGATCTCCTTAACCGACGATCGAAGAAAGCTGATAATTTTATGCTCATATCAAAGGCCCTTGAATCCCAAAACAATGGAATTTATCCGTCCATGAAGAGCTTACCAGCAATGAATCGATCTCTGTTCTGGAATAAATGGTACCCAAATCCATTTTGCCCATGATGGTGCCGACAACCTATTCCTAAGATGAATGGAAGCAATTTGAGAAGTTGATTCTCCAAACAACGATCCTTCTCACACCCTTGTATCTTGTAGTCCACTAAGCTTTACTTTCAAAATCTCAGAAACCACATCTCAACATGTAGAGACGAATTTTTCTGTGAAATGCCAAACACCATCTACATAATAATTAGAGCAGAATGATTCAAAAGATGATGTAAATGCTGCGGAATTCCCAAATCTCTCCACAATCGAATATCCTAACCAGTTATCAAACTAGAAGGAATCATCTTTACCATTAGCCAATATAATAACAGAATTGGCTTTAGTTTCAAGAATCATTCGAGCAACTCCACAATGAGTCAATGAGTCTTTAGTGAGAATGTTCCATACAAGCATTCAAATTCTACCTGCTCTAGAAAGCTGCCGGCCATGACCTCTGTTAAACTTCGATACAACCCTATCCTTTATTGCCACTAAGTTACCCAGTTTTGGAGCTCCACAGAAAAAAGGAACACCTAGGTATGTAAAGGGGAGAGATCCTTGTCTGAGCTGCCATAAAGCCCGCATTTGTTGCTTTAGAGAAGAATGAACTCCCGAGCCATAATAAACACATGATTTAGAAACACTACACACCTGCCTGGACGCCTCAGCATACCGATCAAAAATCTTCTTTATTTCTTTATAATTCTTCAATGTGGCCTTGCAAAACAACATCATGTCATCTGCATAAAGAAGATGAGTGGGAAAATCCATCCGGATAGAAATCTTCATAGGTCTCAATCCATAACGATTGACTCTCGACAAGATCAAACGGCTGATAGTACCGGCCTCTTCTTGGGCCTGACCTAAGGCCCAATCCAGGTGGGCCTATACATTCAAGCTCGGCCCAATTACAGTCGACGCCTACCTTGAAGACCAAGTCACGAAGCCCTACTTTGGGAGAAGATAGAATCCTATTATGAACGGGAATCAGATATGCATGTACTAGGAAACAAGATATGTATAAGGAATCCAAATCCTAGAAAGATTAGGGCTCAATTCAAGGCTTATAAATAGATGCTAGATTAGAGGTTTAGATACGTTCAAATACTCATTGTACTCTCAAGTATAATAAAAGCTCTCTATATTCTCTCCCGTGGACGTAGATCACATTGATCGAACCACGTAAATCCTTGTGTCGTCGCATTATTGTTATTTTCTGCTATCTCTACAAACCCTAGATTTATCATTGGTGCCGTCTGTGGGAAACAAGATCGACGGTTCTTTGGTAGCAGAACTATGACGGTAACGCGATCACAAAACGTGCGGGAAGACCAAAGCCAACGTGGGAACCCCGACGAAGCAGAAAGTCGCCCCTCGAACAGGGGCAATCGCCAGAAAGACAGCTCGGTCCCAAAGGAGGGGCACGACAATAACCCTATAGAAGAGGACCCTTTCAAAGGGATGCCCGCGCTGGAGGACATCCCTCAGAAGGGTCCACAGAAATCAGGATCGAAAGGAGAGGATTTTCTCGACGACTTCGACCTCGCCACTGCATACGCCGTGACTGAATTCGAAAGAGCGAATAGGAAGAGTTTCAAGCGCTTCCTCACAATAGCTAGGATGCCCCCAATATCCGAAGCTAGGGAGAGTTCCACACGGAAGTCTATACCCAAAACTCCACATCATTCCAAAACACAGGAGCCCGAGCTAAAAAGAAAGCACGATACTCGGCGAAGCCCACTCCACCGCCGGAGCTCCAGCCCGCAGCAGAGTCCCAAGCAACACCATCTCCCAAGGCGACATCGTAGTCCAGGCAGGGACCGAAGTCCGAGCTATTCCAGAAGTTATAGCCCCAAGGTAAACCGACACCGACGGGAGGGAAGATCCGCCCGACTCGTCAGCCCGTTCACCGACGAGCTGCTCGATGCCAAGCTTCCCGCGACGTACAAGTTGCCCAACATACCACCCTATAATGGGTTGGAGGACCCCCTCAATTTCTTGACACGGTTCAAGTACAGCATGCACAATCAGGGCCTCACAGAAGAGCACATGTGCAAGCTGTTCCCAGAGATGCTGGTCGACTACGCCCGAGCTTGGTTCAACGGCTTGCCGACTGCCAGCGTAGGATCTTGGGCCTACCTCGAAGGAATCTTTAAACAAAGATTCCTTATGAAAGTCCAAGCTCGCCGAGACACGACCTACCTCCTGTCCGTGAAGCAAAAGGACAGAGAGACCATAAGGGAGTACGCCTCCCGATTTATGCAAGAAAGTTTGAAGGTCGATAAAATCGACGATGTTTTCCTCATCTCGGCTTTCCGAAACGGGGTCGCTCCTGGGTCCCTGAACCAGGAGCTCGCTAAGTAGAAACCCGAGACGGCCCAGGAGATGTGGAGAATCGTGTACCAGTTCGCGGACGGCCAAGATGCGGACCGGTTGAAGCGGGAAGAAACAGAGAAGAAGAGGCCTGAAGGTGATCGAGGCCGGAATGATCGTGATCGGAGAAGTGCCCACGAACGCCTTCAGCGGGGTCCTATCCAATCCCGGCTCGGACTTGGACCTATCCAGTCCCGGCTCGGTCCACGGCCGGGGTCGGAGCCCCCTCAGCGACCTCCCTTTGTGAAAACAAATACGGAGATCTTCGCACTTCATGAGGACTGGTTCGCAAGACCACGCCCTATGTCGGGGTCGAAACCTCGGGATAAAAACAAATACTGCTCCTTCCACGACGACCACAGGCACTACACAGAAGACTGCCGCGACCTCGCAGTGGAAATAGAGAGGTTAGCCCAAGAAGGAGCTCTGAAGAAGTACGAGGTCGGGGGAAAGAAGAACAGAAGGGGGAAGCGAAAGGGCGGACAGGGCCGCTGCGCTCCCGATAATAAGCGAGCTAAAACCAGTCATGATGAGGAAGATGACGACCCTCAGAGCGGCGTGCCACAGTACGACGGGGTGGTGTCAACCATCTCCGGGCTAACCCCAGGCACAACAAAAGCTAAGCTGAGGTCTGAAGCTCGTAGACTACCAATTCCATCGGAAGAGAAACAGACGAAAAAGAGGTTCAAGAAAGGCGAAACAGTCACCTTTTCCGAGGACGATCCTGTACCTACAGCAACGCCCCATAATGACGCTCTGGTAATACAGGTCGGAGTGGCCAATAAGATTGTCCACCGTGCATTTGTTGATAGTGGGGCCAGCGTCAGTATCATCTTCCAACATTGCTTGGATAGGATGGGACTCGACCCAGCTCGGGTAAACTCAGCGCCCCTGCCCCTCAAAAGTTTCACGCAGCATGAAAAGCGACCTGAAGGGATCATCGCGCTTGACGTTGCCATTGGCAGCCCGCCAACCAGCGTCAACAAGCTAATCCACTTCTACGTGATCAAAGCGAACTCCCCGTACAACATCATATTGGGTCGGGATTGGCTGAATGCGGTCCGAGCCATTATCTCGCCATATCACTTGTTACTGAAGATCCCGACCTCGGGTGGAATCCTGACTATCCGCGGCGACCAGAAAAAGGCCAAAGAGTGCATGCAAGTTGCCCTTCGAGGTCAACCGCAAGCATAGCAATCAAAGTATCCCGAGTAGTTGGAAGAGGCAACAACGATTTCTAACGTCTCGGCGGAACAAGTCCCCTTATCCAAAGAAGACCCTACCAAATTTGTCAAGGTCGGCTTTGCAGGGGGGCCCCAAACCCGCCTGCAGATAATCCAGCTCCTTAGGGAATATCAAGACGTCTTTGCTTGGTCGCCAACGGACATGACGGGGGTGTTATCGGACATCATTACACATAAGCTCAACATCGACCCGAGCTCCACCCCAATAAAGCAGAAGAGAAGAACATTTGCTGCCGAGCGGAACCAGGTCATCGATGATGAGGTGTAGCAATGGCTGAAAGCAGGGCTACTATTCGAGGTCAAATACCCAATTTGGCTATCTAACCCGGTGGTGGTCAAGAAAGAAGGAGGAGAGTGGATGATGTGTGTGGATTATACCGACCTCAATAAAGCTTGCCCAAAGGACTGCTACCCCCTCCCCAACATCGACGAGAAGATTGAATCCTTAGTGGGATACGAGGTATTCAGCTTTCTTGACCTTTACAAGGGGTACTATCAAGTCCTGATGGATGAGGAAGATGCGATCATGACAGCTTTCGCCACGAGCTTTGGGGTTTTCGCGTTCAAATACATGCCCTTCGGGTTGAAGAACGCCGGAGCGACTTACCAACGAATGGTCGACTTCCTCTTCCGAGATCACATTGGCGAAATCGTAGAAGTGTATGTAGACGACATTGTCGTCAAAAGCAAGGAAAAAGCTTCAGCGGTGGTTGATCTACGAACGACACTCGACGTACTAAGGCAGGCCAACCTCAAGCTGAACCCCAAGAAGTGCACTTTCAACGTGCGATCTGGGAAATTCCTAGGGTGCTGGATCTCGCCGGAGGGACTTAAAGCCAACCCGTTGAAAATTAAAGCCGTTCAGGAAATGAAGGTACCCCGAACTATTCGCGACGTACATAAGTTGACAGGCTGCATAACCGCGCTAAGTCGTTTCCTCTCGAAAGCTGCCGAGAAACAACTTCCGTTCTTCAAAATCCTCAAGAAGGCACCGGAGTTTGGATGGGGACCAGAGCACGAACTAGCCTTCGACGAGCTAAAGCGCCACCTCGGAGACTTACCAACTTTGTCGGTCCCCAAAAAAGAAGAATCCCTATCCCTATACCTCGCAGCGTCGGAGGAAGCAATTAGCGCAGTATTGGTCCGAGATGAAGGAGATCGGCAGCTACCGGTGTACTTCGTCAGCAGAGTCCTGAAAGATCCAGAGACAAGATATCAGCCCCTCGAGAAGTTCTCTCTAGCCCTGGTAAATGCAGCTCGGCGCCTAAAACCTTATTTCCAAGCTCACCCAATACAAGTTTTGACCGACCTACCACTCCGGCAAGTCCTTACTAAACCGAAAGCTTCATGAAGGATCGCAAAATGGGCAATCGAGCTCGGAGAGCATTCCATATCATTCGTCCCTCGCCGCGCTATAAAAGGCCAAGCTTTAGCAGACTTCCTCGTAGAAGCTCAGTACACGGTCGTGAATAAACCAAAAGAATCCGAGGCCAAGGCAAAACTCCAAGAAATACCAGAGAAGACTCCCCCAGACTGCTGGGAGATGTACGTGGATGGAGCCTCGGGGAAGAAAGGGAGTGGAGCTGGCATACTCCTGATCAGCCCGGAAAAAAAGGAGTTAACATACTCGGTGCGATTCGAGTTCCCCACTACGAACAACGAAGTAGAATATGAGGCCCTCATTGCCGGACTGCGTCTTGCCCAAACACTCCAGGTACGAGCTATCCAAACTTATTGTGATTCCCAAGTAGTGGTCAACCACGTGCTAGGAAAGTATGAAGCAAGGAGTGAGAAGCTGAAGAAATACCTGGAGAAAGTCAAGCTCCTAGAACAATCCTTCCAGTTCTTCAGGATAGTTCGCATTCCTCGGAGCCAAAACACCCGAGCTGACGAGCTAAGTAAGCTGGTGAACTCAACCGGCTCAACTCTAATAGAAGAAGTTCGGAATCGAAGTATAGAAGAGGCGGAAGTCAACGCAATTGAGGAAGACGACCCGAACTGGATGACCCCCCTGAAGAAATATTTAGAGAGCGGGGAGATTCCTAAGGACAAAACGGAAGCCAGAAAAATCCTGGCTAAATCTACGCAGTACGTCCTCGAAGGAGGAATCCTTTATCGAAAGTCATGCCTACAGCCTCTCCTAAAGTGTGTGGGACCAAGGGAAGCGGACTACGAACTGAAAGAAGTGCACTCCGGGTCATGCGGAAGCCACATCGGAGCTCGGATGCTAGCACAGAAAATCATGCGGTGGGGGTACTATTGGCCAACAATGGTAAAAGACGCGGAAGAATTCGTGAAAAAATGCCTGAAATGCCAGCTGCACGCCAAGGTGATGAGGGTACCCCAGACCGACCTCTCCACTATACAGAGCCCGTGGCCATTTATGGAATGGGGCATTGACATCGTGGGGCCGTTCTACTCGGCCCAAAGCAAAAACGATTCTTAATAGTCGCCGTCGACTACTTTACCAAGTGGGTCGAAGCTGAACCTTCCACAAAAGTCACAAGTGAGAAAGCCATCGACTTCGTTTGGAAGAATATCGTGTGCCGGTTTGGAGTTCCAAGAGTTCTCATCTCGGACAACGGGACGCAATTCACGAGCAGAGCATTCCAAGAATTTTGCGAAGGACTCAATATCCAGCAAAATTTCACCTCGGTCAACCGACCTCAAACTAATGGCCAGACCGAAGTCACCAACAGAACAATAGTGAACGGACTCAAGGCCCGCTTAGAGAAGGACAAAACGGAATGGATCTACAACCTCCAAAACGTCCTGTGGTCATACAGGACTACACCCAGAACTCCAACGGGAGAAACCCCGTACCGTTTAGTATACGGAATAGAAGCGGTAATACTAGTAGAGGTCGGGGCACCAAGCCCCCGCACTATCAACTTCTCAGCGGAAGCCAATGAAGAGCAGCGCCAAACCGACCTGGATTTACTCGAGGAGAAGCGGGAACTAGCCAGCATAAAGGAAGCTCGGTATAAACAGCAGATGACCCGATATTATAATCAAAGGGTCAAACCCCAGCAGTTCCAGGTCGATGATCTTGTGCTTAGAAACAATGAAGTAAGCCATTCGGAGAAGCTCGGCAAACTTGAAGCCACATGGGAAGGGCCCTATAGAGTGCATAAAGTCCTCGACAAAGGAGCCTACAAAATCGCCTACCTTTCGGGCGAACTGATACCCAGAACATGGCACATCGCTCACCTAAAGAGGTTCTTCGTATAAGCAGCGGAGTCTTGCATTTAGAGTCTTAAGTTTTTTCTTTTCTTTTCTTTTTTTAAGTAACAATGTTTTGTTTTTTTTTTTCGAGCTCGTCAAAATTTGCTTCGCTTTTCCTTTAATAAAGTTTCTTTTTGTTTTGCATATTCTCGTATCTTTTAATTTGCTTATACGAAGTATCCAAAAACAAATCCCCTCATAAGGACGAACTAAGGTTCACTTACGAGGTCAATAATGATCCGACATGGGGAAATTATATTCTAAGAAATGCGCATAAGAAACCCTTTTTGAGGTCTGAGCTCGCCTCCCTCAAAAGGGAAGATCCGACGAGGTCCGAGTTAAACTCCCTCACAAAGGATAATAAGATCTCAATCGGGGTCAGAACCAAGTTCCCCCGAGAGAATCACAATACGAGGTCAGAACTAAGGTTCCCTTATAAACAAAAAGAGGTCCGAGTTCAACTCCCTCATAAATGCAACATGCAAATAAACTAAGGAAGCTATCTTCACGACGAACAGGAAGTTCAACGAACTCAATCTATATTTATTTATTTCTAACTATTTAGAATATTTCGTATGTACATAAGTTACAGGCAAAAACGAGCTAGTCTACGAAGGAGGAGGTTTCTTGCTAAAGTTAAGCTACCGATCCTCGAATGAAGTAATTCCCAGGATGTCATCAATTGAAACCCGACCTCGACCTCGACCTCGACCGCTTCCAGAGGAAGGACCCCGACCTCGCGAAGTCGCCGACCTTGGCCTCACAGCTCGGCTACCTCGGCTCGGTCCGACCTGATGTCCCTGCGAAACTGTTTTTACCTCGCGAGCAGGCACCGTCCGAGAAGAAAACGGGAGGTCGGCACCCGCACCCTTGGCCAGCAGCGCACGTAATTTTGGTCGGCATTCCAAAATACACTTATACCTGCTCGCACTCTCTTTGAGCATGTCAAAGGCACCTTGGACCAAAGGAGACTCGGGACCAACTGCTTCTTTTAGATCGATATACGTTCCCACGTCTTCTTTCGTCTTTAGTTCCACCTCGGAAATGGTGATACCACCAGCACGTCGGATAATATCTTCGTACTCGGCGTGCTCCTCGGCGATCCTCTTATGATCCTCAGAAACAGGGTTAGCTCGACCTTGGGCAACTTCCAGTTCTTCCTCAGTCTGAAGAAGCCTAGCTTGAAGCAAATCAGCATGCTCTTGAGCAGCGATCCGCTTGATCTCAGCCTCCACGCCAAGCGCCTCGAACTTCATTTGCCATTCCTTCAGCTCGGCTTCAGTTGATTTCAACAAAGAACACTTCTCGGCGAAAAGCTCTTCAGCTCGGCGGCACTTATTCATCCATTGTTGAGCAAAGGATCGCTGTTCACGCAGGTCGTGAGAAAGAAGATCCACCTGTTTGCGTAAAGAAGAAACATCGACAGGAACCGAGGTCTACACACAAGAAAAGAAAAATAAATTTCATTGATCCATTCCAAGTTCAGTACAAGGATACAATGTTCAAAAAAAAAAAAAAAATTAAGTACTAAGAATCGCCGACCTTCTCAGTCTCAGAAGGTGGCAGCTCGGAGCTCGGGTCCTCAGCATTAGTAGTTTGGGGACCCTCGGGAGGGACCTGCTCAGCATCACCTTCAGCCTCCCGCTCCTCTCCCATATCTTCAGCATCTTCTTCCTCTTCTTCTTCTTCATCCTGAAGAGACTCGAAGACCGTATCCAGCTCGGAATCCCGATCTACCGAACAGTCAGCAACCTGTTCGGCAGTTAGCAACTTCGACGAACTAGCATGAAACTCCAAGACGGGCAGCTGAGCGAGGTGATCCCGGACCACCCTTGCATACCGGGAAGGCAGAGTATCATCCCCAAGACGCTCGAAGCCGAACTTCGCCACGTCCAGATCGGGGAAGTCCTGGGCAGCCTTCTCCAAAGCGGCCACGGCGAAGTTGCCCTCCGACAGCAGAAGCCTCTTCGTATAGGCTCGGAGAACCTCACCTTGGCTAGCTGCAAGCTGGGCCTCCCTATCCCTTGCCGCGGCCAGCTCGGACTCCAGCTTTCGAGCTCTTTCCGCCTCGGTCCGAGCTCTTTCTGCCTCAGCCCGAGCTCTCTCAGCCTCACCCTCGGAACTGCATCACCCTTCAAGATAAGCACAATAACTCTACAAAAGATGGAATCATACAGTTTATGCTCTTGTAAAAAACGAGAATAACAAAAACAACTACACACATAATGTCTAACCAGATTCCATAACCAAGCTTGCACAAAAACAGCTAAGCATAATCCTATATTACATCAATTACTAATATATGAATACTTGTTTATCTACATTACGAAAACACCAAAGTCTGTCCAAAAACCAACACAGATCAGCATAAATGTATATTACAGACCCATGGTCAATTAAGAAAAGTAAATAATGTCAAAAAGCTAATCACATATGGAGAAGGAAACACGATCAAGCACTTATAAACCGTAACTTCATCTCACCGAACAACCTCTAAACACCCTTAGACTTGAGGAGGCGCTCCACATATTGTTTTTTTTGTCGTGTTCGGGAGGCCTTCGAAGATTAAAAGATGCTCAGTTTTGTCAGTGAAAATCTTACAAACATCAAATTTTTGATCGAGGGTAAGCCCAGTGATGTTTTACAATAATACGAAAATGCATCCTTCTTTGCTTCATCGAGATCATAATCGTAGCCGACCCGACTTGCGATAGTGTCCAGCCTCGCATTCGTACTGCGGCCAATTTCTTGAAGCACTTTAGCCACGATTTGTACACTATCAATAGCTTTACGTTTTTTCCCTTCCCCGACTTCTTCTTCACTGTCTCATCCTTCTCAGTATCACACACACCGTTTTCCCCCTCATTTTCAATAAGAATGTCATCAATATTAGGGTGGTAGTCAACATCTTCTTGTCTCCCGTCTACTCCTCGATTATCTTCATGGATCAACTCATTGATTGCATCCATAACATCCTCGGCACTCTCTCCAGTAGCTTTGTCCTTCCCGAAAATCTCTTGCCATTCATCAAACAAAGACCACGATTTATTGCGCATGGTTTTCACATTAGCATCATACTAACAAACCATGAAAACTGAAATCAATATATATATAGTTATGCTTAAATTAATATGTACTTATGCTTAAAATTATAGATTTTCATGCTTAATAAAATTCATACTTTTTATAAATACGTGAGTGCTTATATAAGATCATGCTTGAATCGATATATATTCTTGCTTCAAATAATCACAATCATAGATATACAAATGTAATGTTTATAAAAAGATATAAACATAATTAAGCATGATTGCAAAGTAATTTAAGTTTGTTCTCACGTTCTCATATTAGGATTAGTTTTTATATGAACCAATCCCCATATATATATATATAGGGAGTGATTTCCATGCAAACTCCCCTTAAAGTGAGAAATATGAATTAATCTCCACCATTGATCTTATCTACATTAAGGGTCAAGATTTAGCTTGGTCAAAGCGGGTCAAACCTGGGTCAACCCGTTGACTTTATTTATTTATTTATTTATTTTTAACTGTCACACAAGATGCACAAATTCACATATACAGATGCACAAATTCACATATTCGGATGCACAACTAAGTGTATTGAGATGCACAAGATTTTAAGTTTTTTTTTTATATTTTTTTTTTCGCTTTTTTTTCTAAGGTTAGGTCATATGCATCACATCATGTATTCATATGCACCACACTATATAATGAGATGCACCACTAAGTGCATTAAGATGCACTAGTTCTGTTTTCGTTTTTTTTTTTTTATTTTCGTAAAACATTGTGCATCTAGTTACACTATGTGGTGCATCTAGTTACACTGTGTGGTGCATCTAGTTACGCATTGTGGTGCATTCAATTTTTTTTCAGTTTTTTTTTTTTTTTTTTTTTTTTTTTTTTTTTTTTACAAATTCGGTGCATCTCACTACACATATTGGTGCATCTCATTATGTATAGTGGTGCATCCGAATATGTGAAGTGGTGCATTTTGGGTGACTATTTTTAAAAAAAAAATTGAAAAAAAAAACTGAAAATCTTGTGCATCTAAATGCACTTAGTGGTGCATCTAGTTATATAGAGTGGTGCATCCGAATATGTGAAGTTGTGCATCTTGGGTGACAGTTTAAAAAAAAATTGAAAAAAAAAACTGAAAATCTTGTGCATCTAAATGCACTTAATGATGCATCTAGTTATATAGAGTGGTGCATCCGAATATGTGAAGTTGTGCATCTTGGGTGACAGTTTATAAAAAAAAAAAATCGAAAAAAAAAGTCAACGGGTCGACCCGGGTTGACCGGGTTGACCCGGGTTTGACCCGCTTTGACTTAGCAAAATCTTGACCCTTCATCACCAATAGATCTATGGTGGAGATCTATTCTCATTTCTTAGGATAAGATCTATTTCCTATATATATATATATATATATATATATATATATATATATGTATGTATATATATGGAGAGAATCATATAGGAACTATGAGTTTGTAGGAACAATGCATTTTTATCACATGAGTTAATGCATAATTACATTATTTCAATGCACAAATATATATTAATGAAAAAATTGAAAAATTGATATATTTTATGCATTGTCTGATTTAGTTAGTACATTAAATTATTCATATTGTGCATTAAAAATTTGTTAAATATTTGTGCATTGAGTTAAGTGTAATGTTCTCTTTGTCATGTTTGTGCATTAAAGTATTGCATTTTGTGCATTTCCGAAGTGATATTAATGCATGGTTTCTATGCACGCATATAAGGATGCGTTCCTACTAGATCCACACCCTATATATATCTTAGGGGTGTTCAAAATTTGGTTTAAACCGTAACCAAACGGTTTGGTTCAGTTTTTTGGTTTCAAAAATATGGTTTGGTTTAGATTTTTCAAAAATTATGATTTATGGTTTAGGTTTGGTTTTTAAAAAAATTCAAACCAAACCAAACCGTAAACCGAAAAACCATATTTGATATAATGATACTAGTATTATCATTTCATTTATTATGTGAGAAAATAGAGATTTTCTTGATTGCATATCATATCTTAGTGTTATACAAATTTAATTAATGAAATCGTACAATTTAGAATCATTAAACCCTACAATCTACTATACATTTCCAATTAATTGTTATAGTGGCTTATCTACCTTTGAATTAAGGTACAAATTTCTATTTGTTTTCTTTTCTTCTATATCATTTTCGAATTTTTCGATAGAAAAAGAAGAGAATGTGAAATTATTTTACTATAATTTACTATTTAGCTAAATAGTCTTATCCTAGACTCCTAGTATATTTGTTCTAGTAAAAGAGAAAAACGTATATGGTTATGACAACAACTTTATTTAATTCGTTTTATTTCTATTATGAAGAAAATGAAAATATTGATCAACTGCAAACCAAACCGCACCAAAACGTACTATTACAGTTTGGTTTGGTTTGGTTTTACTACTTAATCAGTTCGGTTTAGTTACAAAAAAGTACCAAACCGTATTTTACGATTTAATTTGAGTTTAGTATCAAACCGCATCAAATCAGACCGCGAACACCCCTAATATATTGTCACCTCTCACTGCTATAGCAACTACAATTACGTTGGATATTATTTCATTTCTTCAAAATAAAAATATTGTTCTTTCATTCTAAAAACTTCTTTCAATCCAAATATATTAAGTTGTTTCAGGTTGGCGGACCTGAAAATCAATAAGTAAATGAAGCAAAAATACTTATACGAGTGAAAATACTTATACGAGTAAAAACTTCTTTCACTGCTTAAGGCATTTAAGATGCAAGGCTATGAAGCAAAAATACTTATACGAGTGAAATTTCTTACCAATTACTTATTTGCATGTACACAGTTTCAAATTTCAAAATTCATAGAAGCTCACAACATATTGTTAGAACCTGACCATTAAACATGAAAAGTTACATGAAACAAATCATCTGTATCGCCATATGACAGATTAAGTGTCTGGTTCCTCTCCGACAAAGCAACATGATATTTACACATGAACATCATGTTCCCTCAATAGTTGTCCTTGAATTTCTCTAGGCCTAAGATCAACTACATCGTCCAATTTAGGACTAAAGTACGAGGCTATGACTTTGGCAGATATTCATAATTAAGGTTCATTCAATATTATCATTTGTTTGTATTTGTATGTATAATTGAGATTTGTTTGAGATTTGAGGATACAATGTGTGAAAAATAGTAGTTCAAAATACTATTAATCTCGTACGCGAGGGTGAACATTTAATGCCACAAAATACGAATTATCTATGAATGCATGTATGTAGTTAGGGTGATTGCATGTGTGTATGTTGTTACGATATTCCCAATATCGTACTTGGTCTCTTACGATGTTGTTAATCTCGTATGTGAGGTGACCATTTATAGCACAAAATACAAATTGTTTGTGGTTTTGTGAATGCGTGTGTGTAGTTTGTTACGAGATTTGTAAAATCGTCTGCATGAAATATGACACGATCAGATTACGAACAAATCAAACGATGTTATGATATACCGTATATCGTACAAACACAAGCTACGATATATCAAAATCCTACAATTTAACGTAGTGATAATGTATGTCGTACAATATATTAAACTACGAAATTATGTATGTCGTACAATATATGACAAGATATGTCCAATTGTACACTCGTATTAGGGATATGTTTGTACAATCTACAACACCTCGTACAAACTTAACCTCGTGCATGATCACAATCAAACATTGATACAATGACACGATCATATTACAAACAAATCTAAATGATGTTACGATATATCATATGTCGTACAAACACAAGCTACGATATATTAAAATCCTACAATTTAACATATGGATAATATATGTCGTACAATATATCAAACTACGATATTATGTATGTCGTATAATATATAATACGATATATCCAATCGTACATTCGTTTAGAGATATGTTTGTACGATCTACAACACCTCGTACAAATATAACCTCGTGTATGGCCACAATTAAACATTGATACGACCGTATGACTTAAACATAAATCGTCTCTCTGTATATCGTACAACCGCGAAGAAGTACAAATTTCTAGATCTCAATCCTTATATTTAACAAAAATTGTTCGTCATGTAACGATATTCCCCAAAATAGCTACAAAACATGCATGAATTGATCATTCTCGAGTACTAGTTAACAAAATCGTAGCCACAGAAGTACGATATTCCGAAATTGTCATATAACGATATTCCCCAAAATAGCTACAAAACATGCATGAATTGGTCATTCTCCGGTACGAGTTAAACAAAATCGTAGCTACAGAAGTATGATATTCCGAATATCGTAACATCAAGGAAACATGAAATTCCAGAAACACAACCAAATCGTAATATCGTGTCAAATCGTACCAAATATCTAGCAATATTCCCCAAATTTGCTACAAAACATGCATGAATTGGTCAGTTTCGAGTATGAGTTTAACAAAATATCGTAGACAAAAGTACGATATTACAAATATCGTAACATTGTACACATATGCTACGAGTCTACGAGTTCAACAAAAATCATGTCATCTGTATATCATACAACTGGCATGAACAACAAATTTCCAGATCTCCAACCTCAGATCTAATCGAAATTCTTCTTCAAACCAAAGAAAATAATTGAAAACACACTATTGTACCTCCATCATCGTTTAAATCAAAGAAAACTTCTGAGAACAAGCTTTGGAGAAAAAAAACGAAAAATTGCACAATCGAAACGCACAAGAAAAAAAATAACAAAATTTGTGAAGAATTCTTGAAGAAACTGGAAAAAGAATGATTTGGAGAAATGAGAAAGATAGAACATGGCTCTGCAAAAACTGAGAATAAAAAACGAGAGAATTCGTAGAGAGAGAAAGAGAAAGAGAAATCTGTAGGGAAAAGGGAGAGAAGAAAGAGAAGAGAGAGAAAAAAATTAGTGGGTTTATTAAAGTAAGGGTATTTTGGTTTCAAGATCCTAAAGTTGGCCTCTTTTATTGTAAATTAAGTTGCTGGACAAAATTATTACTCCCTCCGTTCAGGAATAAGTGTTCACTTTGTATTGGGCAAAGAGATTAAGAAAGCTGATAAAGTGAAAGTGAGTGGGGTGAAAATTACTATAAGGGTATTGTTAATAAAGTTGTTTAGTTTGTTAATTCTTTCCTTTTCTTTATTCTGCTCCTCCTTTTCACTTCGATTTCCTTTTCACTTCGATTTTAATTTGCAAGGGAGCTCGATTTTTTGCTGTTTTCAATTGCTGTTAATCTTCTTTTAAATTTTCTGTTAATTTAATTTAAATTTCCTGTTATTCTCAATGATTAATAAATCTGACAAGGAAACTAAAGAAGCAATAAATAAAAACAAGCTGCGAAGATAAAAAAAATCAAAGTGATATATGTTGCATTAATTAGCAAAAGTGAGGAAAATTTGACTAAAATTCAAACATTCCCACCAAAAACAGACTTGGAGGGAAGTTTTAGCAGAAAATTTCAGCATAAATAGCAGTAGCATTCATTACAGCATATAATTTCATCATTCATTACAGCAGTAAACTGAAGAAGCTCCTTAAATTCTTTTCTTCAACCACCAAAACTAGGTGTTTATGAACCTAGTGGTTGCATGATATGATAAGACAATTCACCATTCACAAACATCATGAAAATCAAGTTGTAGTATCTGTTTTCATCAAGAAAATACACTCAAGGCAGCACACCATCATCATAGAAATCACCACGAGCATGTAAATGGCATCACCGGCCCCCAACACCATATAAATGAGTAAATAAGGATTGAAAAACCTGGTTAGAAGCATTAACTTCCCAAGAAACGTTTAAGGTTTTTGTCACTCCATTCTTGAAAGGTGAGATACTCAGATTTGTCCTCAACCACCGGAGCAGAAGTTACCGCCATCGCCTCACATCCACCATCACCCTCAGATGGCTGCCGCCTAGCTCCGGTCGCCGTTTTCAATGTCGCAGCCTCCTAGGATCCAGCAAGTGGCATTGTGGCATCGGATTTCGGCAATGCTTGAGGAGGCGCAACAGATCCACAAGCCGACATCGAAGCGGCAACCGCCATCATCGAAGGATCCGAGGGGATTGGGGTTGGTTCCCACCTCGGTGGAACCCATAAATCTTCCATAAAGTCTGGAGTATCGCGGAGGAGATCTGAGGGGGATGGTTCCCACCCGGGTGGAATCCATTATTCAGCCGATTCAGAATTTTTACGACCGTCGGGATGAGATGCCATCGCGATGGTGGGAAGAGGGGCTTTAGGAACGGTGGAAGCAACGGAGGGTACAAAAGTTGGTTTAGGGGCGGTCGACGGGGGGAGATTGGAGGGGATGAAGGCGGGAGGAGGTGGTGGAGTGGAGGAGACGGGAATGGAGGCGCGTGGACGAGATGGGGGGCGAGCGGGGAGGACAGTAGAGGGGTTGGAGTGGATGAGCTGAATCCCGGCGGCAGTGTAGTGGTGGTCGGTGGGGTGACGGTGATTAGCACGAAGAGTCTGAGCGTGGTGCTGTGGGGAAATGAAGAAGATAGAGTTTTGCAGATTAGGGGTTTCTTGTAGAAATGAGAGAAGAGAGATGGACCGATGATGGATCTTGGGCTGATGTAAATTTGGGCTTGTTTTGTAATGGGTGTGAGTTTTAATTTTGTGTTTTAATTAGGAGTTTAATTAGTGAATTTAAAGTTTAATTAAAGGGGATTGATAAGTGAGTGGCAAAGGATAATATTGGATAAGTAAAGAGGGTAGTGTTGTACAAAAAGGCAAAGTGGACACTTATTCACGAACGTGGTTACTGTTCCAAAGTGGACACTTATTCGTGAACGAAGGGAATATTTTTCTATCAAGGGTGGCCATTTTTGTTAATAAACTCTATATAATATCATGGTGTGCTTAGTAATTTGTATGTTAGAATAGGGATAGAAATGGAAAAACGAAACTTACTCTTGAGTTTTGTAGTGCCTACCAAACAACAAATAATGTTAATCGGGAATTTAATATTATCTACCAAACATCCAATTAATAATAAACTATCTCCTCCATCTGTAATATTTATTCTGATATTATTTATATTGATTTATCCAATCTCACCTACCAAACACACACCCCCCATCATATAATTGGTATTGCAATTTAAGGTTTATGTGCAAAACCAAATTATGGTTAGAAAATATAAATAAATATATATATATGTATATTTATTTATTTATTTATGAATAATTATTTCTATTATTTTCATTAATTAATGGACAAAGAACACACAAAAACAAGTCGATTCATCTTTATCCCGTCTTCAAAACCAAACCTCTATGGGGGCATTTACTAAATATGATAGGATTGACTATTATTATCCTATGATTGCTTTAATCCCACATATATAGTTTCAAATATAAACAATGATTATATGTGATGAGATATCCTTGAATTTAATCCTTGAAAGTAAATGCTTGATTAGCCTATATTATATTTATCTATCAGACTTATCCCGCTTGGTAAACGCCCCCAATATGTATATATTAGCCCAGGAGATTTGTGAAGAAGAATAGAATTTGTGGCTCGTAAAGTTGAATCCGTAAAAAATGTCATTTTTTATTATAAAGTGATTTATTAAGCCGCTTTCATAAAAATGTCAGAAGGCAATATAATGAATGATATAATATAATTTGGGCAGTACCTACATTTACAATAACGATAATTAAACAAAAACAAAATTGGTTTTACTTTGTCTTTTCTATTTTTATTTTTTTATGTCGTGGGATACTTTGTCTTTTCTACTAGTGCGGCTTATGCTATAGGCTAGCTAGTTTTTCGCTTAGTTTTAACATTGGTGTGATGATTTGGAAGGAGTTCCGTCCCTAACTTCTAAATATTGTACACTTTCATCTCTTTACCTAACGAATTTTCTTTAAAAAAAAAAAAAACACTCCTCTTTTTAATTTTATTTATGAAATAGGAGCTCTTTATCAATTTCAGTGAAGAAATAAGAACTCTTTGGATGCGTTTACTTTGATTGAAAAATTTATCTTGAGAAAAAGGGAGATAAGGAGGGATAAGATAATTTTCACCCTTTAAATCCTTCCTTTTTTTTCCATCATTTTCCATTGACAAAAATTTCCCTCTTTTTTCTTCATTCTTTGTATCCCAGGAGAGAAAATATTATCACACCAATAACTCATTATAATATTTTCTCACATTTGAGTGATTACGAAGGAAGAAAAGAGGGTTAAACTTTTTGTCAATGGAAAATGATGGAAAAGGGAGAAAGGATTTAAAGGGTGAAAATTATTTTATCCATTCTTATCTCCCTTTTTCTCAAGATAAATTTTTCCATCAAAGTAAACGCACCCTTTATGAATTTTATTTGTTGTGATAAGATTTGTGGCTATATATATTTATATATGTATATATCGGGCCAATTCAAACAACCATATTGTAGGAGCTCAATATAAATAAATTAAATTGGCAGGGCAACAAAATTTCAGAGAAGTCTATTATGATATTAAGTTTCTCGTGTACATACTGAAAGCGTTGAATCCATTTTATTCAAATTTAATTACCTAAACCAACTATCAACGAATCGTAAGTCAATCAATTCATCTACGTACAACGCGAAGGACTAGATGCACTAAATCGACCGTCAACGTTGGAGCAGGACGCAATCGCCGGTTGTCGTCCGTCCAAAGTGAGGTTTAATTGAGAGAACACTACATCTTGACACGGCTTCGTTTTACTGCATTGGATGCTCACTCCCGTCTCGGTCGCCGAACCCCCTCGTACATTTATGTATTTCACCCCCTTTATTTGCACGCTCGACTCCCCCTGTTGATGCATATATATATATGTATATGTCAACAAAAATATAGTACTATCTTTAAAATAAAGATTGAAAGCAAGACGAATTTGATATATCCATCGCGAGCACGTACCCCTTTTGGGCAATCGTCATTGGGACAATAATGTTGATCGATGATGATCGGGTTCTTGACGTTGTTGAGATTAATGTCTGCGTACGTCACCTCGGAGACAACGTTTGACGATAGGGAAGGTGCCCATGTCTTGATTCGCAACCCGTTATCGGTGTCGGTCAAACTGCAATTCCTCACCGTGATTCCGCTCACGTCCTCCTCGTTCTTGTACTTTCCTAAGCTTCCGATGCTGATGCCGTGGCCGGGCCCACATGTGACGCGTGTGATGTTGACGTTGGTGCACCCATCGCCCAGAGAGATACAGTCATCGCCCGTGCCTATGGTCGACTCAACGATCTCCACATCCGATGAGCTGCTGACGTGGATTCCGTCGGTGTTCGGGCTCTCTGGTGGGGCCCTAATGTGCACATTTCTCACCATCACATTTTGGGATTGGTGGATCGCTACGTGGAACATCTTACTGTTTATCAAGGTCATGCCTCCGATTATGGCATGTCTCACGTCATGAATCCTTAGCGTCTGTTTGCATCAACATGCAATCCAATGTATGCAAAACTAATAATTTTATAATAGTATTTCAATTTCAAAGAAATAACACTCATTGTTATGTAAGATAACATTTCTTTTTACATAAGTACTAGTATAATATTGTAATGAAAGAGTTAGCTAGTAACGTGAGATAAACTTACGGTAGGGCGATTGTCGCAGTTCGATGACTTGCCGCAACGGGACCACGACGACGCCCCGTTACCGTCGAAGGCACCCTTTCCGGCAACGGTGAGGCCATCGACGCTATCGAAAGAAATCCAATATTCGAGACTGTCGAGTTTAGGATCGTTGGAAGCAACTAGGGTTCCATCGATCTGAAATTTGGTTTCGCCGCTGCATGGGCCCACGAAGTCTCCGCCGCTCATCAAGAAAGTTGTTCCGGCCGGCACCGAGACTACGCCTCCCGGAGTTTGGCAAGCTTTCTTCCATGCATTTGCAAATGCCTGCATGCATGCATAAATGTAAAACTGATTAATCAATGAATGTTATATAAATCAAATTAAATACTATTTTATATGCATGTGTGTCTTAAATTTACCTCTTTGCTGTCTGTTTTCCCATCTGCTACAGCGCCGAAATCAGTGACGATGAAATTGTTGCTTTGTCCGTTTACATCGACAATCCAAATGGACAAAAACACGAAAAAAAGATTAATCAATGAAGAGATGGTACGAGAATTCATGATGGATAATTATTTCTTGTGAGCTTCGACTGAAGAGTTGTTGGTGAAGTTTAAAGTGTAAGTAATTGTTTTTGCTGATGAATATATGTGGCGATGAACACTAACTAGAATATTGATGTATTTATATACACTAGCTTAGCTTTTTGCAGTGAAATGTGTGGCTAATAAACACAATTAATGGAGGATATTCTGGCCTGTCAATAGTGGGGATTTGATTTAGCAATTTATATTTATTAGATATAGAGGTAAATCTTCTTACCAAATTAACTTTGACAGTCGTTTTTTCAGTTCGTTACAAGTTAGAAATTAGCAGTTACGAAAGGTGAATATTTACACATTTTGGATCTAATTACATCTGGAGTACTCTTACCAAATTTAAATGCGTTTCTTCAAGAATTCGTTATATGTGTGGAGAAAATCATGCATGAAATTTTCATTTACAACATATACTATTACGATTTGATTATGTTTAATACCATCTGCATGATCATTGCCGTCCAATTAGCTAGATTAATCCAAGGACTTACCATCTATGTATGCATGTATGAATATACATACACATTATTATATAGGGTAATGATATTCAGCCACACTGTGGCCGGCCACACGAGCTAAAAATGGTAATATAGATTTTTAAAATAGAAATATACCCTAATTGGGAAGCATAAACCCTAGAGGGAAAATGTGATTATTTCCATTTTTATAGTCAACTTTCCTTTTTTTTACGTGTGTGGCTGGCCACAGTGTGGCCGGATATCTTTATTCTATTATATAATACATATTTATTGGGTATAAAGTTTAACGCGCCATGACATGTTGGTTATGAATTTTGTGATTGCAAACTATAATTTTATTTATAATTTAGCTGTACGTTCGTTCCATCTCAAGATTCCCTCCCTTCAAACATAATGCAATTTTTTATTTTTTTCGAAATCAAAAGAACCCATTCATTAATTCATGTCAGAATCAATAACATTTCGAAGCCAAGTTGAAAAATTATAAGTCCAATTAATAGGACTAACAATTTGAGAAGAAAATTGTGCTAGCATATGTGCAATTATTTATGTAGAATTTCGATCTACTTGATTACTAAAGTAAACATAATACTACTACATGTTTTGTGCAATAGAATACAGTGATCTATTATAAGTGCACATAAATAATCAATAACTATAAACGTATAGATACAATTTTTTTTCATATGCATATCATGGTGAACGAAGACGATAAGTTCAAACATTTAGTCAGTTATTCTTTGTTGTATTTATAACATAATATTCAAATCTTTTTTTTTTTTTGTATTTTATAATGTATTAGGGTTTAGTTAACCATTTTTAGAGATTAGTATAAATCATTTTTAGTACTACTACATTCCGCATATGAATGTTGAAAAATAGAAAGAACGTGTTTAGTTAAAAATCAAATGGGTTAGACTGATTTGGGTAGGACTATAAACTCAGGCCCAATTTATTTTGTTATACAAAAAACAATCTGAAGCCCAATAAAGCCAGCCAATCCTATGCGAATTTTAGTTTGCCTGTTTAATTTTAGGGTTCAGGGTTACGTAGCCTCCATTTTACTCTCTATAACCCTTATTTAAATTTATAATAAAAATATTAATAAATATTCTATTTTGTCCTTCTACCCCCAAACAAACCTCTAACAAAGAAAATCACGCATGTAACCCCCAAAATATACGAAGAGAAGTTTTCTGCTCACACTTTCTTTTATGGTGCCTAGATTTAAATTTGAGAGAGATAGATCATCGTAGAATTATAAGAAAAGAGATTAATAGTTATCGTAAAATAAGTATATGATATTACGACCCAGAGCATAGATCTTCAATTATATTGTGCAAATTGATTTGTAAAAGTTTGAGATTTTTTATTTTTCATTGTTGCAGTTCTTGAAGGATTTGAGAAGGAAAAAATCATGTGGAGATTGAGGGATGAAATCACGTGGAAATTTTTTATTTTTCATTGCTGCAGAGTATATGCTAAGAAAATTCTACTTTGTTATGCCGTTGGAGATTGATGTTTTTGGTATAAGATAAGATTAAGGGGCATTTCATGCGATAATTTGTACTAGTATTGTGTGGTGCAATTTGACATAGATTTGGATGAGGAAAAAAAATCATTCTTTTGATGAAACGAACATGATTCATAAATTGAAATTAAATTCTCCAAATGTCTGGAGAGGTTGTGTATAATGTTGCTGAATCCCAGCATTTTTTTGTAACTCTGCAGATTTTGGGGCTACAATGTGCAGACTTGGGCCTCCGAATTCAAACTAAATTTGAAGTTGAAGTTATAAGGGTTATTTAGTAAATTTATTAATATTTTAATTATTTTTTTAAATTAGTGACTATGAAGAGAAAAATGGGGGCTGCGTTTGGAATCATCCTAATTTTACTGATAAATAAAAGAAAATATTGGATACATCATACAGCAAACTAGGAACTAGAATTTGTATCCCGTGGGATGCATGGTTGATAAATCAAAGTAATAACATATAATAAACTTAAAATTTTACAACCATAACGTAGTTAAATTGCCAAAATTTTGTGAATTTTGAGATATAACAATTATAGAGTTACTAATTTCCTTGGTGTCAATAATGCATGTTAAAATTATATCCTTGCATACAATTTTACCTCATTTCAAATATGATATAATATTAGATTTTAAAAGTATTTCCTTTTATATTATATAATAAAACTAAAATGAGTTTTATGAATACGATCGAGTTTTAATTTTTTTTTTGCCAAATTGCAAAATAATTCTCCACCTTTTTCTAAATTCTGATTTAAGCCCAAACCTTTTAATTTTTGCAAAAAAAATCCCTACCTTTTAATTTTTCTTAATTATCTCCCACGTTCAAAATTTTCCCCAAATTGAATTGGAAGCTGAAAACGCTTACATGACAAACTAACACTTATATGTATACGATTGAAAGCACAAATTGTTTCCAGACTATAATTTTCTCATCTTTTTCCATCTTTTTCTCCCTTCTTTCAGCATCCGTAATTTGACAAATTGAGGAAACAATTTGAGATATCACTTAAGAAATCACTCACAACACCATGTAAGCATTTTCGGCTTCAAATTCATATTCAATTTGGGAAAAAAATTGAACGTGGGAGATAATTAAGAAAAAATTGAAAGGTGGAGACTTTTTCGCAAAAATTAAAACCAGAATTTGGAAAAAGCAGAGGAATTATTTTGCAATTTGGCCTCTTTCTTTTGGTTGGGTTAGTTATCAATTTTATTTGAACAAATATTGTTTCCCATTAATTAAGTCCTTTTTTCGCTGTACAAAAAACAATGTTTCACATACAGCTCAAACATATAAAGAAAGTATCGAAGAGATACAACATAAAGAACAAAAAAAAAAGGATATATGCAAGTTCCAAACAAATAAAAATAAAATGGTTTTTGTGTTTTCATTGCATCGGTTTACTTCCAATAATGATGATGAAAAGAGAGTGCAGAGACGTGGAAGAATCTCTACGGAATCAACGTAGCATTGAATTACCTATATATTGAGGTCGATACAAAACTTTCAAAAAAGCCAATCACATAAGCTTATACCACCTATATCTTGAAATAGTTTCTTGACTTGCTCGTCGCATCATCGTATTTAGCAGCACCAAGTGTGGAAACAATACTACTAAACTTCCAAAATGCCAAGAGAGCATCCCACCTTCATGCATATCCATCTCTGCTGCCTTACCCACACTTTAAATTATACTTTTTTATACATCTTCTTCGCTCAACAAAATCACCAATGCACATATAATGATTAACTTAATAATAAATCCAGACATGTGATGTAGAATATCAACATTATGAATTTAAAAAAAAACATATAGCTTAATATAAATAGTGAAAAATAAGAAAATTTATTTTGTAACTGTATACAAAACACTTCTTATATGTGGCGACCCATGACCTGGGCTTATACGGATCCGTCCGAGCCGCCACACGGGGGTGGGGTGAAACCATAGTAATTATAATCATAAGAATAACAATAAAATGTTATTAATTGAAAATATCAAAAGATAAGTGTTTAGAATAATAGAGGTAAGGTGGATAGTTGTTCAACATCAATGCCCTAGCATAACATAATTGGGGTCGATGTATGAGGACATCGGCCCCACACTGCGGAAACGTTTCAAAAGACAACCATCTTAAAGTAGATGGTTATAACATAGAGAGGTAACTTGAGTTTGATTGACATAAGCCTTATTGAAAACAAAGACTATGGTCATAAAGACCGATACAACAAGTACTGAAACGGAACAAATAGATAACAACGACATTTCCCTCCTCCGCCTCCACGTTGATCAACCTGCATTAGGGAAAAATAATGCAGGGGGTTGAGTATAAAAGAACTCAATGGATTCCGTGCCCCATTTTCAAAATAATTTTGAAAAATTATAGCATGCTTCTTTCTTATGGAAGAGGTTACATTAGTAAAAACTGTTGTCCTTCTCATAAGTTAAAACAATTAAAAGGATAAACGGTTCGAACCATAAAATAACTCATATTCTTGGGTTACCGCCCTCCAATTAGAGGGGAGCCACTCCCTCCAATCGAACAGTCATAACTTCCTCTGTACACTACCTTGGCTTGTACGGAGCACAAGGCCGATGGTATTATAAAGACATCCAACATTGGTAATCCACAAATAATTGAGCATAAAAGATTTAGCATGCATATCACATATGAAATCATTGAGTTTAATAACCCTAAAGTTACCTCAGTTGGAGTTTGTAATCCCATAGTTTGAAAATAGGAAAGCCACCTTGATTCAGATTCACTTAACTAGTCTTCGAACTTATGGGTTGTTTGGTCCTACAAGAGTTGTCTTAAACACTGAAGTTCATAAGCATGTATGTATCTAAACTCTTAACATCTTAGGTCAAGCTTATTCCCGAGTTATAACATGTATGTCATGCATGTTATGTCACATGAGTCACATAAATGTCTTATGCATACTATATGCTTTATATAGTATCATACTAATACATGTGCCCTTAAGTAATCAAATATCTCATGTCATAAGATCACACTTTAAAACATGTAAGACATTCATACTTGGCTATTGAATATATAACAATTATTCAACTGACTTAGATCATTTTAATTGATTAATTAAGAATCAATCAATTAATTATATGTCTTTAATAATTAATTAATTTTAATTAATTATTAAAGACGTATAATTAATTAATTGATAATGAATTATTAAAGATATATAATTAATTAATAAAGAATTAATTAATTAATAAAGACATATAATGAAATATAATAAATAAATAGATTAATTAATTAATGAAAGAATAATTGAAAAATTATATAAAAGAAAATTATATGATATAATAATATATATATATATATATTATATATGAATGTGTGTGCGTGAAATTGTGTGTGTGTGCGCCGTAAGTGTAGGTGTGTGCGTGTGTATAACAGTACAATTATGTGTTAGGAAATTTTAATTTATTTAATTAAGAGGGTAACTAGTATCAGTAATATACAAAAAAAAATGAAAATGGATTAGGAGGAGAGAAGGAAGGACGATTCAAGGGATAGAGAGAAAGAAAGAGAGAGCAGATTTTCTCAGATTTTATGCCAAACACAATCATTATCCCTTTTTCTCTTCTCCCAAAACCACCTCCCATAATCCTTAATCAGATTGAATTAGGAGTAATAAAATTCCTAGTTGCCTACAAATTCCCCTCTTTTTATTCACGTTAAAAATTGCAGATGAAACTCACCACTTTCACCATCTCTGCAAATCATCTTCTCCATCAAATCCTAACCCCTCCTTCATCTACCACCATCCATCACCACCGGTGCAGCCTTGAGGAGAAGAAGGCGGTGCAACCGATTGAGGGAGGACAAACGAGAAGCAGTGAGAGGCAGAGAGAGAGAGTAAGAAAGAAAGGAGGAGAATAAGGCTATGTACAAAGACTAAACCCTCGTTTCTCTTATTTCTTCCTTCTTTTCGATATCTTAGAAGCATAATTAGGAAAAGAAAATGGTGGAACCTTCGGTCTTGGTGTGAAGAAGATGATGTTTATGTGATTTCCGTAGTGTAGTAAAGGCAAGGGTGATTTTGTGTGGTCTTGATGCTTGTTGTGAAGTTTGTGATGAACCCAGATATTCTAATAGTTATTTTTGGTATTTTTATATTGTAAATTATAGGATAGGAAAAGATAATAAGAAGAACAGTAGATAATAGAGAGAAATATAGAGAAGGAGAGAGTTGTAGAGGAAAAGAGAGAGAAAAAGAGAAGGAGGCGGAACAGACTTAATTCATTTCTTAAGTTTTTACATAACAACAACTAGCTTATATAGCATGATCCCAATAGTACGGACACATGACTAATTTCTGAAAATAAAATAAATACTAAAACCAAAGATAAAAGGAAATAAGCTATGCTAATAGAATAACAACTCTGTTACTCCAAAACATGTCTTTCTTTATAACTTTTGAAGCTCTCGATCTAGCCTGTAGATGTTCTAGACCAAAGCCCAATTTCACTCCAATCTCCACCTTCGAGTCTTATTCCTTCTTCTTCCTTCAAATCTACTACCTCAGAATCCATGGTCATGACAATACTCCTTTCTAATTTAAATCCTTGTCCCCAAGGATCTGCAAAATCAGAAAATTTTTGGAGGGTTTGCTTCTCCAAAACAGTAGAAACGGCAAACTTGTTGTCTTCCCCAATCGAGTCAAACACTATACTCTTCTTAAGCCTTAGCTCATCAACACCCAAACTGCAAACCTTCTTTCCTTCATAATCAAGCACTGTTGAATCCATTCCCATGATAATTCCCTCTTTCATCTGTTGATTGAGCCCTAATCCCATATTCTCTGCTACAAACTCCATCTTCCCTTCACTAATCTGTTGATTGAGCCCTAATCCCATATTCTCTGCACCGTCTCGCAAGAAAGACATCTTCTTCATTAGAGTGTTGACTGACTAAATCAAAAATCAAGTGATCTTTGTAAGAAAAATCTGCATCTCCATTGCTCTTCTTCAATGAATCTTGCTGCTCCACTTCAGCGACCAAATCAAGTGTGGCCCATACTCCAATTGTCCTTTCACTTGTTGCATCCTCTTTACCATATTCATATCTTGAACTATAGTCTCTGGTTGTCATTGTACGGAAACGATCAAGTATACATCTCGGTGTAGCAATCATAACTTCATACTCCCGAATCCTTCCAAACTTCTTGTTGTGCCATAAATCCAGCACATCCAAATCCATGAATCGCACCTTCGTCAGATCGAACACGATCATGTTACTCAAAATTCTAATGTTGCTCGTCATCTCTCCCCTCCTGAACAACACCGACGCATCTTTCCAATTATGCCAAATCCCAAAGATTTGCTTCCTTTTAGAAAGACCAACAACATAATCAACTTTAATTCTCGAGTAATAAGCAATTTTGAGAGTCTTATCCTCAATTGGCTGCACCGACTCTTTAGTATGTGCCATTAGATCATCATATGCTCCATCAACCTCAATATCAGAAGTTGTCAAGACTGTTATGCGATTGGTTTATTTCCTGATCTCCCATTAGTGAGCATCATTGAGATATTCTCTCATCATCCACACATAAATCCTATATAATTGTTTAAGTGAACCGTCCAGACCGGCATGATAATTCCTACAAGGTTCACCTACAAACTTTCCAGCTCTATCTTTTGGAAATTTCCCATCAACAATATCCCAAGGCCTAGTTATATACTCAAGAGGAAATTCATTTTTAAGTAGGGATTCACCAACGATAATTGTTTCTCTCTACTCAATAGCCGTATCAAAATCCTTCTTAACCTCACTTTCACTCACTTTTTTATTAAGCTTCCCACAAATTGCATCAACACTCAAACACAATGCTGAATTTCCCAAATCTATCTCAGCTATGCTCTTAATAGACAAAATTGATTCTCCAACTCCAATTACTACATCAGAAACTAGAGAATTCAGTGGGTCATGACAATACCTATAATTCATTTCATCCTTCGCATCTATCCACGTAGGTGAAACTCCAATTCCATCCTTCCTTGACGGTACTTCTGAACCCGGAAGTCTCGCTCACCTCCGCTTGAAAAAGGAGACACTTCATCTGGTTGTATGACATTTCTAATCTCCATCTTATTTTCTTCATCAAAATCTGACTCAAATCCACCAACACAGTTCTTCATTTTCTCATCAACATATTCTTTGACTTCACTTAGTCCATCGTTCCATCCACTTCCTTGCTCCACGAAATCCCTTCTTAATTCAGATTTGGGAGCCACGACCTGACACGAGTTCGCATTAGATGTGAGTGATTCAGTTTGAATCAAATCAGCAGCACATCCATTTTCTTCTTCTATAATGAATTGTTCCTTGCTTATTATATCCAACAGTAGAAGTTTAATGGAATATGCAATATTAGTTAGATCATCAAACATGTCGCTCACAACCTCGAATAGAGACGATAAACCATCAATCTGCTCTTGAAATTTTAATTCGAATGCCTCCCGTTTCATGAGCTATGTGCGCAAGTTCTGCTCCAATTTTTGTTGCGCCTTCGCTATATCTTCAATTCGGATTTCGTCTTTCATGGTTTAAGATTGTTTGCTCTGGTACCAATTGTGATGAACCCACATATTCTAATAGTTATTTTTGGTATTTTTATGATGTAAATTATAGAATAGGAAAAGATAATAAGAACAGTAGATAATAGAGAGAAATATAGAGAAGAAGAGAGTTGCAGAGGAAAAGAGGAGGCGGAACAAACTTAATTCATTTCTTAAGTTTTTACATAACAACAACTAGCTTATATAGCATGATTCCGTTAGTACGGGCACATGACTAATTTCTAGAAATAAAATAAATACTAAAATTAAAGATAAAAGAAAATAAGCTATGCTAATAGAATAACAACTCTGTTACTCCAAAACACGTCTTTCTTTATAACTTTTGAAGCTCTCGATCTAGCCCGTGGATGTTCCAGACCAAAGCTCAATTCCACTCCAATCTCCACCTTCGAGTCTTATTCCCTCTTCTTCCTTCAAATCTGCTACCTCAGAATCCATGGTTATGACAAAGTTATACTCGATTACATGCATTCTAGGAAAAGTATGACTTAGGATGAGTGTTCTTCATAATCATATGGTTGCTGTAGACGATATGTGAGTGTGTGTAAGGCTGAAAATCGGGTATATGCTGCTGTGTTTGTATTTTGAGTTTGAATAAATGAAGCTTGGAATGAATCGTGTGCAACGTATGAAACTGCACTAATCTGATCTGCCCGTTTGAACATGTTAGGTTTTGATTTTGACTCCCAAATTTTTATATGATGCAGATAAGCATGTCAGGAAGGTTATGTGAATTTTTTAGAATTTTTTGTTGAGACATGTAATTTTGGTGGATTTAATATACTACTGCTCTTGTTTAAAAATCTTAATATGATGTTTAAGTATGTTTCTCACTTGACTCGTAATATTTAAGAGTTTTGTCTTCTAGAAAATGAAACTAGATATCCTAAGGATTGTAAGTTGATATTTCTCATCAATTGTGGCCAAACGAACGATTTTATATTAAATTTTCAAGTGAATTGTTGTGCTGTAAAACTCTAACTTTTGGCAGATTCATTGATATGCAAACGAGGCCCCGTTTGGACAAGTAAAACCTTATAATTTAGAAGTGTAGCAACTTCTAGAAACTCTCTTATGTGCTTCAAACATACTATAAAAATTTCAAGCCATTTCAAGCTTGTTTACTATTTTAATTGAAAATTACTACGTCAAAGTGTCACGCTGAAAAATTTCAGAAATATCAAAACCTAACATGTTCAAACGGGCATATCAGATCAGTGCAATCTCACACGTTGCACACGATTCATTCCAAACTGTTGGGAAATTTAAGTAAAAGTTTTGATTGATTCCAAAACCAACTGACCACAACTGAGTAGATGTTGCCAGATCCTAATGTTAGTAGTTAGGCTCGCTTTTTGAGCATTGTTAAGATTTTATCTTTACAGGACTCCAGCTGAAGACGGTAACAAGGCTTCACTCGGATAGAACATCAGCTGTGAGGAAGACAACTGAGCGTTCATCATATGAAGCATTGATAAAAAGAGGAAGTTACACTCAAGAGATAGAACATCAGTTGTGAGGAAAACAACTGAGCGTTCATTCCATGAGAATTCAAAAAGGGAGAAGATACAAGGAAGACAACTGAGCGTTCAGTTTCAGAACATCAGTTGTAGAACTCAACCCAGAAGATCAACAACATGAAGTTGAAGTCAGCTGAGAGTTCAACTGTTAGCAGTCAGATAGAACATCAGCTGAAGATCAAGTTAGTTGAAGATCGAAAATCTTAACCGACCATTCCTTGTTGGAAGTCTGATGTTAAGATTTGAATTTCAAATTAGCAAGTCACGTGAAGGTTTGACTCTCTGTCATTACCTCATTTGACCCAACACAAGGTTGTCTCAGATGGAAAGCAGAAGCACGCAGTTGCCAAATCCGGAAAGTCTGCAGAGATGAGAGACAAGCCATCGCTTTCAAAGAACAGAGATCAACAACTCCTCCAACGGCTAGTTGATTCTCTCCGCCTATAAATAGAGGTCTTCATTCAAAGACACATATAAGACACACATGCGAGAAGAAACCAGAGAGCGAAAGAAAGAGCAAAATTCTTCACGAGCTGAACTGCATTCAATCCCTTAGAACATCACTTGTTGAGAGTTCTAGAGTTAGTTTCTGTGTCTTTAGATCGAACCTTGAGAACATCACTTAGTGAGAGTTCGTAGAGTGTTAGATCATAGCTCACTTCGAGTTAGAGCTTTTAGTTGGAACCAACCTTTTTCACATTTCCTCTCAAAAGGAGTGTTAGGACCCTACTCTTCCCGAAATTGAGTAGATAGGTTGTTTAGTACCCGAAAACTAAACTGTAAGGTTGATAAGTACCCGCAAACTTATCCTTAACGGTTGCACAGCTCGCGTAAGCTGTGTGGTTTGTCCAGAAGAACTTGGACAGAGTTGTGTGGACTCACAACTCCCCGTGGACGTAGGAGGTTTCTCCGAACCACGTAAATTTCTGTGTGCTTGAGTTTATTTTTCAGTTATTTCCTGCATACTCAACTGACAAACTAACCTGCATACAAACTGCATTATTTCTCAAATGTCTTGGTTCTTGACCAATCGTGCATAAAAGTGTGAGTTAATTTTTACGAGTTTATTTCCACTACATTCCGCACAGCACATCACTTCCAACCGAGTATTTCTTACTCGGTTGTGATTCCAACTGAGCTGTTTTAATCAGTTGTGTTTTATTTTAGGGGGTTGTTTTAAAAAGTTGCATCTGGTGTATTCCCCCCCCATACACCAGAACTCGTATCGGGACCATCAAGTGGTATCAGAGCAGTGGTTCAAAAGACTGCTGACTCTGTTTCACAAGGTGTGAATTCGAGGTGCTTTCTTCAGTGGTCAACTGAACAGATCTTTTTATCACGCTAGTGCATATTTGCTCGCATATTTGTTCTGTTGTTGTGTGCAGATGGACGTCAAGGACAAGATCGTGGTCATGTTCTCGGTAGTAAATTATACTTCCTGGAGGACACAGATGAAGAAGATCTTACTGTCGAAGCATCATAGGATGCAACAAGTACTGAAATCCGGACCAATCATCATCAGAGAAAGAATCACTCGCACTCCTACAAATCCCAACGATGGGGATGCAACAGTGGAATTTGTGGAGAAGCAGCCGGAAGACTACACTCCAGAGGAAGCCAAGGTGAGCCAGTTGGACATCTGGGCTCAGAGCACGATCATGTCCACAGTTGGACAAGATTATCTGCCTTGGATAGAGGAGTGTGAGACTGCCAAAGAGATGTGGGATATCTTGGCATCGCTGAGTGAAGGAAGCAACGAGACGAAGGAGAACAAGTTCTCACATGCATGCCAAGACTTCGACAACTTTTGTCTGAGAACTGATGAAATAATAGATCAGCTAGAGCTCCGGTTTATGGACATCATCAGAAGAATCCAGTCCATCCGAAGAGGAAAATACACCTTGAGAGAAATCAATCTAAAAGTGTTACAAGCTCTACCGGCCGAGTGCGATACCTTCACCAACATCCACGAAAGCCGAGCTGACCTGGGTGAGATGGGAACTGAAAGACTGTTCTCAATACTAAAGGGAAATGAGTACAAGGTGAACCGACGAAAATCTCAGTCCTCGGTTCAGACGAGTCGACTTGAGGATATTGGTTCAGCCTCAAAGTTAGTTGCACTTCGAGCTGACTACTCCAAATCGAGAACATCGAGGCCAACAAGATCTGCAGACACAGCTGCAAAGGAGCCAAGCAGAGAGGAACTGCAGCAGAACATAGCCGCCCTATCAAAGAAGCTGGCTGACATGGACACTCGGTTCGGGAAATACAAACCATTCTACAAATCAAACCGAACTCAAGACAGTTCAAAGCCTGTGACCAACGGTTGCTTTGAATGCGGCATGGAAGGACATTTCAAAGCAGATTGTCCAGACCTCTCGAAGAAAGAGAGAGAGAAGCGTTGAGGGCCAAGCAAGCTGGAAAGAACAAGGCCATGGTTGCAGAAGAAGCAGCTGACGACATGGACATCTTCACTGACACTGAAGATGAGATGAGCTGACTTCCACCAACAATGCTATCAATCAGGATCAATGCCTCATGGAACATGGAACCGACCAAGATGATACTGAGGTACACTCTAATCCTGCTAAGTTAAATTCTTCCAATAATTCTAACATGCAGGAATCACTGGATGAAGAGTTGGAACCCTCCTGGAGTGACTTTCAAGAACTCAGTGAGAAACTTCATCAGCAATCGGTTGAGTTTAAGAGTCTTCAAGAACAGTTCTCAAAACTTGAAGAATCCTTAACCGTGAAGGACGATCTGATCAAGAGTCAAACAGAGGAGATTGAGAATCTCAAGAGTCAACTGAATGCAGTCAACCGAACTATTGCTCCAACTGATGAGGGGTTGATAAAGCAGATCAAGGAGCAGCAAGATCAGTTGAAAAATCAAGAGACTCAGATCGACCAGCTGATAAAGAAGTCAGATGGACAAACCGAGCAGATAACTGTCCTCCTCAAGGAGTTGCAAACTGAGAAGGACAACTTAATCAAGCTTTATCAGTCATCCAAGATCATCGAGAATCTTATCAGTTACAGCCGACAGATCGATGACGTGTCAGGACTCAGTTATGATGTGATCAAAGATACTGGAATCTCTCTAGCAACCTTCATCAAAGCTGTGGAAGCCAAGGTTGTCGAACCTACCACAACTGAGTCTCCAAAAGCCAATCTAGCCTCCACTTCTTAGCAAGCTCAACCGACCAAGGGAACCACAACTGAGAAGGGAAAAGAAGCAGTAGATGAAGAACAGAATGTTCCATCGGTTGGGACATCAACCGAGGGGGAATGTTCCAAAAGTCAGAAGAGGAATCAGAGACGTCGGAGACACCATCGCAACCGAACTCAGAACCAGAACCGATCTCTGAATCAACCTCAGAGTCAACATCAGAGAGAATGGAACCGACCGTCGAACCGACAAGAATTCAATCATCTGAATCAACAGCGATTTCATCATCAGTTCAACCAAAGGTTCCAACTGAGTCAACCAATAAGGAATAGGTTGAACAGCGGGAGATATTCATGCCACAATATGAACCACCAACAGGGCATGAACAGCTATAGACAACACTCGGGGAGTTGGAATCAGAATCAGCCACAAAGATTCCAACAAGGCGTCCAACCTCACAGACAAATTCAACAGGATAAGAATCGCCATCAAAACAGGGGGAAAGCCTCTCCTCCGAAAGCTCAGAATGGGAGAAATTCAACTCCTCCCAAGAAACAGAACATCACTACTAACAACAAGCCTAAGGATAACCGAGGTGTTGTTATAGTGGATGATGAAGGAAAAGTGATCTGGAATGATAAATCCATCCGAGTATACAGGGAAAAGCGTCGCACAGTTACAGGGGGAACTGATTCTAACCCTCCAGGACCCAACTGAAATTGGGGACCTAAGCGAGTTTCTCTGTGCAGGAACAGGAGAAACAGCTGAGGAGGAATAAAGCGTCAACAACGATGTGGGTGATGGATAGTGGATGCTCGAAACACATGACAAATCTGAAGGATTTGCTTGGAAGTTTCGTGGAGAAAGAAGGTCCATCAGTTACTTTTGGTGACAACTCAAAAAGTTACACCAGAGGTTACGGTACCCTTGAAACCAATCACGTTTCGATTTCTAATGTTTCATATGTTGATGGATTGAAGCATAACTTGCTCTCCATCAGCTAATTCTGTGATAATGGTTTCTCTGTCAAGTTTGATGCACAGGGTTGCAGGGTTAAAAATGTCGGATCAAAGCAGGTCATATTGTTGGGAAATCGATCGCCAACCGGAAATGTCTACTATGCTGACTGGAACAGTAGTCTTCTTGACACCTGCTTGTTATCAAAGAGCAGTTCAGATGTGAGCTGGCTGTGGCACAAAAGGCTCAACCATCTGAACTTCAAGACAATGAACCGACTTGCCAGACAAGAACATGCAAAAGGCATACCAAACCGAGTGTTTTCAACAACACATATTTGCAGTGCATGCCAGTTGGGAAAGCTCGCTAGATCCTCCTTCCGGTTGAAGACAACTCCCTCAACCGACCGAGTGTTACAGTTGATCCACATGGATCTCTTCGGGCAAGTTACACCAAAGAGCATGAATGGCAACGAGTATACCCTTGTGGTAACTGATGATTATTCCAGATATACGTGGACCATTTTCATGCAACACAAGAGTGAGACCCGAGATTAGCTACCCAAGCTGATGGATCGGATATCGAACCAACAAGAAATGAAAATCATCTCCATCCGATCGGATCGTGGAACCGAGTTTCTAAATGAAACCATCATCGAGTATTGCGAGAAGCATGGAATTACGCATCAGACATCAGCTGCGCGTACTCCGCAACAGAATGGAGTAGCTGAGCGAAGAAACCGAACACTGAAAGATGCAGCTACATCCATGCTGACAAGCTCAGCTCTGCCAAAGAGATTTTGGGCTGAGGCCATCAACACAGCATGCTACACCCAGAACCGATCTCTTCTAACCAAGCGGTTGGGAAAGACACCATACGAGCTATGGAGACGCAGGAAGCCTGATATTTCTTATTTTCGCGTTTTTGGTTCTAAGTGTTATATTCACAACAATGGGAAGACTCAGTTGAAAACTTTTGATGTCAAGGCTTCGAAAGGCATATTTCTTGGATATGCTGCTCGAATCAAGGCCTATAGAGTTTTCAACAACAGCTCTCGTGTTGTGGAGATAACATCTCATGTTAGTTTTGATGAATCTACCTTTGAGTGCAGGGAACAGGCTAAAGGACAACATGCTGATCTACAAGTTCCACCTGCTCTCACCAGATCACAAGCGCTAAGGGAAAAGAATCTAGCTGAACCATTGGTTTGGGCAACCGAGGATGATGATCCATACTCCTCTGAAGATGAATGTGAGGACCCCAGCTCATCTCAAGGGGGAATTCCAGCTGATGCCTCTCCAACTGCATCAGCATCCGAAGCTCAACCAAGCCCGGTTCAAAATGTTATCAATGTTGAGGATCCAGACTCAACAGCTGATCAATCACCAGTTCTGAAGACTCCAGCTCAGATCACGGAACAGCCACAGTTGGAAGAAGAATGAAGACGCAACAGAAGATGGTATGAAGATCATTCCACTGACAACATCATCGGAGATCCAACCGAAGGTGTGCGTACAAGGAGCAGAGTTGCGATTCCAGATTCAACTGAGGAAGACTCCAACACTTATGCCCAATATGCTGAGGAGTTGGCAGTTCTTGAGGAATTCGAGCAAGCTGGAGATGTTGCCATGATATCTTGCTTTGTAGCTGATGTGCCAAAACCGAAAAATGTTGGGAAAGCTCTCAACTGTGTTCACTGGACAACAGCCATGCAAGAAGAACTGAATGAATTTCTACGCAACTGTGTATGGGAGTTGGTAGAAAGACCAAATGGTGTCAAAGTCATTGAATTAAAATGGATTTTCAAGAACAAGAGAGACGCTGGTTGGTAGCTCAAGGATATTGCCAACAAGAAGGAATCGATTTCGAGGACTCCTTCGCGCCGGTTGCAAGGCTGGAAGCCATCCGAATCTTTCTAGCCTATGTTGCATTTCACAAGTTCAAGGTCTATCAGATGGATGTGAAGTGTGCCTTACTTAACGGTGATATCAAGGAAGATGTATATGTTGAACAACCTCCCGGTTTTGAAACTAGAGATGGAAGAGTGTACAAGTTGAAGAAAGCAATCTATGGTTTGAAACAAGCACCCAGGGCTTGGTATGACACTCTTTGTGGTTTTCTTCTGAACTCGGGGTTCAAACGAGGATCAGTTGACAAAACCCTGTTCACCATCAAAGTTGGAGAAGATATACTTGTTGTGCAAATCTACGTCGACGACATTATATTCAGTTCTAAGTCGGAGGAACTGTGTGAAAAATTTTCAAATCTCATGAAGGAGAAGTTCGAGATGTCGATGATGGGCGAGATGAACTACTTTCTTGGACTTCAAGTGAAGCAGTCACCAGAAGGGATATTTATCAATCAGTCCAAGTATACTAAGGAGCTCATCACCAAGTTCGGATTGCAGACAAGTAAGACTACAAGGATCCCGATGAATACTAACTGGAAGATTGAACCTGGAACTGAGGGAAAGCTCGTGGATGCCAGTAAGTATAGAGGGATCATCGGTTCTTTGCTCTATCTAACCGCCAGTCGGCTAGACATATCTTACGCGGTTGGAGTGTGTGCCCGGTTCCAAGTTCAACCGAGGGAAGCTCACATGTTGGCAGCAAAGAACATCATCAAGTATCTGAAGGGAACTGTAAATGTTGGGTTGTGGTATCCAACCGACGACAACATCCAACTGACTGGATACTCAGATGCAGATCTAGCCGGAGATCGGTTGGACAGGAAGTCCACATCTGGACACTATCAATTCATGGGAAGCAAGCTAGTTTCGTGGTTCTCCAAGAAACAAGCATGTGTTGCCACTTCTACAACCGAGTCAGAGTATATGGCTGCCGGTAGCTGCTGCATGCAAGTGTTGTGGCTCAAGCAACAGCTGAGAGACTATGAAGTTGCAATTGGACAGGTTCCCATTCATTGTGATAGCTCAAGTGCCATTGCTATCTCTTTGAATCCTGTTCATCACTCTCGGACCAAGCACATCGACATCCGACATCATTTCATCCGAGACCATATTGAGAAGAAGGACGTATCCATGGAGAAGATTCCAACTGATATTCAGAGAGCAGATATCTTCACCAAACCTCTAGCCGAAGCGCGGTTCAAGATGTTATGTGATCTACTTGGATTGTTGGATCCATCAGGTGAGGAACCAGCTGAGGTGAAGAGATAGATATCCATCTGAGGGGGAAGCTCAGATGAAGGGGGAATCTCAGATGCGGATCACCAACCGAAGACATCAGACATCAGCTGAACAGACGAACTCGAGTCAGCTGATGGTATGCCGCAACATGGGAACACAGCTGATTCCGACATTAGCTGGCAGGTAACATTTATGGCTGAAGGTGTTATGTTCTTAAATGAGAATGTTTGAAATAAATTCAAATATTCCTGAGCTAGTCAGTTACATTAAAATAGCCATCATGTCGCATTAAATGTAAAGTACGGCTGAACATCTATAGCCTACTTTATAGTGCGACTGGGCTGACAAGATAAATTGTACACCTTCTTACGCGCGGGTTGGAACTCGGTGCATGACGTCAAGTCAAAGATAGTCAACACTCGCGTGATCTCAACCGTTGATGGATTTGTGCCATTTAACCCCAGCCGTCGATCTCTACCGAGTCAAAAACCTATATAAGGCGAAAAATCAGGAAGAAGTCTCCTACTTTCCTCATTCGTGTCTATCTTCTATAACTGTTCATCATCGTCCCAGATTTGGTCTAACTATTTTCTGCAAAAGATTTCCCTTACTTCTTCCTATATATTCCTTTTGCAGTGATCGTAAATGGCACCCAAAAGCAAGAAAATGGCTTCATCTGGATCTTCCCTTGTCCCTACCTGATATGAAGAGTCTTTCGACATGTTGGTGTCGAAGATCCACTTCGAGCAAATACTTTCCGACGAGGAATTGGAGTCGCCAGTGTTGGCTCCCCTGGCCAATACTCTCAGAGAGAATGGCCTTCTGGAATGGGCCAAGCTTTGCCCCTCCCACTTGCTCAGGCGACAAGTCGGCGAGTTCTACATCAACCTGACTGCCTCCCTTGACAGTACAGAAGGAATGACTACAGAGGTTTCCTGCTGCCAACGAGACGTTCCGACTAGGACCATTTGTCGTGTCACCTTCCCCATCGACATTTCCGATGCCCTCCGTTACATCATCCCCGTCAACCACACAGCCATAGAGCTTCTGGAAAGCATAACCAACGAGCACGTCGATGAATTTTTAGAGAGTGCTTTGATCACTCCGGAGAAGTTAAGAAGCAACATGCAGAGGACGAAGCTGAAGCCAGAACATCGCCTGCTGTTTGATGTTGTTTCTAAGGTGGTGTTCGGTTATAGTGGTGCATTCGGCGACATCAGCCGACCCAAGTTGAAGCAGTTGGTGGCTTTGGAGCACCAACACCAGATCAACTGGTTTCAATACTTCCTGAACTAGTTGATGGTGGAGAAGTCGAAGATCTCCGAGACAACAACCGAGTCTGGAGAGAAGCTGTTGAGTGTGAAAGGGACGCTCAACTTCGGCTGCAAGATCTCAGCCCTGATCCTGCTCGCGACCAAGGATCGCAACATGGTCTGGGATGACTGTGAAGAGACGCCTTTCAAGAAGCTGTTGCTGTTCCCAACAGCTAAGAAGGCACAGGAGGTGCTCAGGAGTGTCTACACTCCCAAGGAGAAGAAAGAGACTGGAAAGACAGCCGAGCCCACAGTTGAGAAGGAACCAGCTGTCGCCCGCCCTGCCAAGTCCAAAGCTGCACGCCGACGAGCTGAGTCAGAAAAGGAAATAGCTGAGGAGCCTGCCCAGAAAAAGCTGAGGGTACGGTTCAAGAAATCGGTTAAGAAGCCAGCTGATGTGCCAGCTGATGAACCAACTGAGGTGCCAGCTGATGAGTCAGCTGAGGAGCCAATTGAGGTACCAGCTGAGGAGCCAGCTGAGGAGGAGGCACCGGTTGAGTCGACACCTGCTGCGGAGCCTTCCGAGTCCAGCCGCTCAGCTGAGGCTGCCACTTTCGAGATTGTTCCTCGAGCCACCGGAGCTGACAAGGCTGACGGAATGGAGACGGATTTGACGTCGGATGCATCCTCCTCATCTGAGGACGTTGAAGACGTACCCACCTCCCCCACGGTAGGAGTAGATGCCGTACCGCCCCCAGAGCCTCTTACTCTTTCTACCCAACCAGAGCCAAATGTTCCGAGCACCTTGCTCGATGCCAACATTGTGACCGCTCCTTCGGCCAATGTTGAGGAAATAATTGAAACCCCCCTCCCATCCGAATCCAATATTCTGAGCTCCCAGCTCGATGCCGATGTTGCGACCGACTCTTTGGCCAACATCGATGAACCTTTTGAACCTTTTCCATATAATCTTTCCCCATCCCCAATAAATGAAGAAGATGATCTTCAGGCAGTTGCGCTGGAGCACGAGGGCAGGGTGGCCTACTGCTTCCAGAAGCTGTTGGGCATGTTCCCTGAAGCTCGCGACATGCTAGTCTTCGCCACTCTGGGAACCGAGCTGTTGTACCAGTTCCACCTGATCTTCAGCCATTGGTACGTGAAAGAAGATACGATCAGGGTGCAGAGCTGGGACAGGCTGAAGTCAGATGAGTCCCGCATCCGAGCCTACTTCAACTACTCCAACCTGGAGGTGGCTTACAACAACAGGATTGCGCTGCTCACTCGTCGGCTGGACCAGAGCAGAGCTGCAGGGACAGACACCAGGGAGGCAACTGGTCAGGATTGCATTGACTTTCTTGACAGCATGCTGATCAAGTCAGCTGACTTCCTCAGGGATATGGACGCAGCCGCTGCAGCAGCTAAGGATGAAGAACAAGTGCTGCAACTGTACCTGGCCAACCGCCAAGCCATGGTGACAGTTGAGCAACCAGCACTGATTGCACAAGCCCCTCCAGCTGATCAACATGCTCCTACATCTGAAGAAATATGTGAGCTGGTCGCTGAGAGGGTGAACCAGTTGAGAACCGAGTTGCTTGCCAGCCTCCAACAACATAAAGAAGATCAGTTGAGGGAGTTGGAAGCACAAGAAGTGAAGAACCAACAACTGGTGGAGGAGAATGTTGCAATGAAGACCAAGCTGGAAGAATTCTCCTCCTCCACCAGTCAAGAAATGTCGGAGCTGAAGTCCACTCTGTTGGGATTGAAGTCTGAGCTCAACGTCTTCAAATCCTTGGCCGACTCCAATCTCGCCAAGTCCCAGCAAACACAAGATGCTGAATGGGAGTCTCGCTTCGAGTCGCGATGGGCTGAGTTCGTGGCTTTTCAAACTGAGGTCATCGAGAACCTCTCTTCCTTGAAGAAAGCCGAACAAGAGCGCCAGGACTCTGCATTGGCAAAGAAGGTGGAGCTCGAGTGCGCGGTCGATGAACTCTTCAACCGCCTTCAACTTGCCGAAAATCAACTCACCTCTCTAAATGGTTCAGTAGCAAGCCTTGTTGCTGATGCCAAAAAGGGGGAAGAGAAGGAGGCGGATGTTGTGGTGCAGGAAGAAGAAGAGACCCAAGCCGAAGGAGAGACGCCAGCTCAGGCAAAATCTCAATTGAAGAAGAGGTATGGTCAGAGGAAGTCTGCTGCTCCCAAGTCATCCGAAGTTGGTGGAGCTCAAATGTCAAAAGACTTGGAGCAGGCAGAAAAGTTCGGAGTCTCTTACAGCTCCATAGCTGAGATCGCAGTCGAGCTGGATTGAACTCGACGGTATCACAACCGAAGAGTGCATTGCAGCTGCTAAGGCTATGGACGTTGAGGAGAAAGACTACATGAACCCGAGCTGGATAAGGAAGTTCGCCGCCAGCCAGGCAAGGAGGGTGAACCAGTTTGAAGAAGAGCTGAAGAATGTGACCCAGAACTTGGACTGCAACGTTGCCTCCCGCAGCCGATGCCGCATCAACAAACATCAATCAAAGGCGGAAGCTCGGTTGAAGCAACAAAGGTTGCCAGCAAAGTCTAAGGTCGAGGTCGGTTCAGGCATGTTGATAAGTGGATGCCGACCGAATGGAATGAAGAATGGGAGCTGTTCAAGCAGGAGTTCGTGAACGACTTCTACTATAGGAAGGTTTACGCAACTGATGACCCGATGAAAGCGTTCAAGGAAGCGCTGACCGAGTTGCACTCAGGGGATCCTGGCATGTTCAGCCAGTTTAGGCGGGCTATGATTGAAGCCAACTTGGACTTGAACACAGTTCCAGTTCCCCAGAAGGTTACTTATCGGCCTCCCTTCCTCCCAGACTCTCGCAACCCGAACCGCACGAAGATTGCAGCCGAAGCAAGGCAGGTTTGCAAGGAGCATGGAGTGGACATTTCCAAGGAGTCAGCTGCGAAGAGGGAAATTTTTGTTAGGATTTTTAGTAAGTATGAGCTACAATTTTAGCTCAGATAGTTTTTGAAGCAACTGTTGTAATTTTTGGCTTTTGTGCTTATCTCTGTAATCTTCAGTTGTAATGAAAACTATCCAGTTATAAGATTCACCTTGATGAACAAACCCTCATTGTCCAAGCTCTGAATCGCAAAGTAATTTCAATACCATGTTATAACTGTGCTAACCCTTTGATGTTTCAATCTTATAGACAGTCTATAATTTCAGCTGAGATTTTAGATAAGTCAGTTAGATCTAGATCAGTTGTGATCTGTAAGGGTTTTAGAATTCGTATAAGGGGTTTTGGCATCATCAAAAAGGGGAAAATTGTTGGGAAATTTAAGTAAAAGTTTTGATTGATTCCAAAACCAACTGACCCCAACCGAGTAGATGTTGCCAGATCCTAATGTTAGTAGTTAGGCTCGCTGTTTGAGCATTGTTAAGATTTTATCTTTACAGGACTCCAGCTGAAGACGGTAACAAGGCTTCACTCGGATAGAACATCAGCTGTGAGGAAGACAATTGAGCGTTCATCATATGAAGCATTGATAAAAAGGGGAAGTTACACTCAAGAGATATAACATCAGTTGTGAGGAAAACAACTGAGCGTTCATTCCATGAGAATTCAAAAAGGGAGAAGATACAAGGAAGACAACGGAGCGTTCAGTTTCAGAACATCAGTTGTAGAACTCAACCCAGAAGATCAACAGCATGAAGTTGAAGTCAGCTGAGAGTTCAACTGTTAGTAGTCAGATAGAACATCAGCTGAAGATCAAGTTAGTTGAAGATCGAAAATCTTAACCGACCACTCCTTGTTGGAAGTCTGATGTTAAGATTTGAATTTCAAATTAGCAAGTCACGTGAAGGTTTGACTCTCTGTCATTACCTCATTTGACCCAACACAAGGCTGTCTCAGATGGAAAGCAGAAGCACGCAGTTGCCAAATCCGAAAAGTCTGCAGAGATGAGAGACAAGCCATCGCTTTCAAAGAACAGAGATCAACAGCTCCTCCAACGGCTAGTTGATTCTCTCCGCCTATAAATAGAGGCCTTCATTCAAAGACACATATAAGACACACATGCGAGAAGAAACCAGAGAGCGAAAGAAAGAGCAAAATTCTTCACGAGCTGAACTGCATTCAATCCCTTAGAACATCACTTGTTGAGAGTTCTAGAGTTAGTTTCTGTGTCTTTAGATCGAACCTTGAGAACATCACTTAGTGAGTGTTCGTAGAGTGTTAGATCATAGCTCACTTCGTGTTAGAGCTTTTAGTTGGAACCAACCTTTTTCACATTTCCTCTCAAAAGGAGTGTTAGGACCCTACTCTTCCCGGAATTGAGTAGATAGGTTGTTTAGTACCTGAAAATTAAATTGTAAGGTTGATAAGTACCCGCAATCTTATCCTTAACGGTTGCACAGCCCGCGTAAGCTGTGTGGTTTGTCTAGAAGAACTTGGACAGAGTTGTGTGGACTCACAACTCCCCGTGGACGTAGGAGGTTTCTTCGAACTACATAAATTTCTGTGTGCTTGAGTTTATTTTTCAGTTATTTCCTGCATACTCAACTGACAAACTAACCTGCATACAAACTGCATTATTTCTCAACTGTCTTGGTTCTTGACCAACCGTGCATAAAAGCGTGAGTTAATTTTTACGAGTTTATTTCCACCACATTCCGCACAACACATCACTTCCAACCGAGTGTTTCTTACTTGGTTGTGATTAAAAACTGAGTTGCTTTAATCAGTTGTGTTTTATTTTAGGGGGTTGTTTTAAAAAGTTGCATCTGGTTTATTCTCCCCCCCCATACACCAGAACTCGTATCGGGACCATCACAAACTTCATTTATTCTAACCCAAAATACCAACACAACAGCATATACCTGATTTTCAGTCTTACACACACTCACATATCGTCTATAGAAACCATATGATTATGAAGAACACACATCCTAAGTCATGCTCTTACTAGAATGCATGTAAAAGAGTATAACTTCACAACAAGCATCAAGACCACACAAAATCATCCTTGCCCTCACTACACTACGGAAATCGCATAAACATCATCTTCTTCACACCAAGACCGAAGGTTCCACCATTTTCTTTCCCTAAACATGCTTCTAAGATATTGAAAAGAAGGAAAAAATAAGAGAAACGAGGATTTAGTCTTTATACCTACCTAGCCTTCTTGACCTCCTTTCTTTGTTACTCTCTCTCTCTGCCTCTCACTTTTTCTCGTCTGTCCTCCCTCGATTGGTTGCACCGCCTTCTTCTCCTCAAGACAGCAGTGGTGATGGATGGTGGTAGATGAAGGAGGGGTTAGAGTTTGATGGAGAAGATGGTTTGCAGAGATGGTGAAAGTGGTGAGTTTCATGTGCAATGTTTAACGTGAATGAAAGGAGGCGAATCTGTAGGCAATTAGAAATATTATTACTTCTAATTCAATCTGATTGGGGATTACGGGAGGTGATTTTGGGAGAAGGGAAAAAGGGATAATGATTGTGTTTGGCATAAAATCTGAGAAAATCTACTCTCTTTATCCCTTCAGACATCTTTCCTTCTCTCTCCTCTTAATCCATTTTCATTTTTTTTCTTTTTATTTTGTCTATTACTAATACTAATTACCCTCTTAATTAAATAAATTAAAACTTCCTAACACATACTTATACACACGCGCACACCTATACTTACGACGTTTGCACACACACAATTTCATACACACACATTCACATATAATATATATTAGGGTTATGGTGCAAATACCCCCTCAACGTAAAATCCAAAGTGCAGATATACCCTCAACGAAAGGTTATAGGGGCTGTTCCCTATATATTAATATATCATATAATTTTCTTTTATATAATATTTCAATTATTCTTCCATTATACGTTATTTATTTGACGGATCGAAGTTTCGATGGAGCATACGAATAGAATTAATTATTTTGATCCTAACGAGATCAATATCGATATTATTTCATAAAATAATTCTTCTTCAAATCAACAGGCAAATATATAGTTCATCCTTTGATTAATTATTTCTAATTAATCACCATATTACATAAACAACAATCATATAAAAGTATTTCACTCAAATCACATAATATGAATGCTCGTTTATATGCAATGCATGAATAATCTAAATTTTATATAATTTAGAAATTTAAAATTGAACAGGAATAAGTGACCATTCTATTATTCAATTTTTTCTACTTATTTTATATGCTTAAAATGAAATTTTTAGGCTCGAATTTTCGGGGTTCTACATTATAGTTGTTGTACTTGTTCATCGAATCTTCAGATATATTTGGTCTCCACTTCTCCACCAAAATTAGTATGCAAATTGTTGCCAAAATAAATTAATAATGGATTCAAAAATATATATTGCATTTTCATTACATCAAATTGCCTTCTAATTAGGTCGAAATTCCTTTCTTTACGACATACATATTCATTGCAATGGATCGCTAAAATCAAACAATCTTCTAAAGTAGACAATACCAATCAGTATGTTGCTGTCAATAAAATATGATTTATATGTAAATAATTGCAGGGTATAATAAAATTTCATAAGAAATCTAAAGCACTACTTGAAAATATGACATCATGCTATATGAAATCCTTCACCCTTACCTTTTTTACCAAATCCTTTTTGGATCAAACAATGAATGTATGGAGAAATCGTTTAATTTAAAATAATAATAAGCATCCAAAAATGTATACCTCAAATCACCAAATTCAGATCACCAAGCTCAGCAGCATATATTGATAAAGAATGGTAGCCGATCAAACATGAAAATGTAAACCAATACTAAACAGAATTCCATCAAATTTATCTAAAACTCTGTACAATAATAGTAGCATCCTCTAGTGTAATGTGGGTGGGTGGCGCTATCTTCAAGATAGCTTATAAACATTAATTATTGTAATTGACGAAAGAAAGTTAGTATTGTCAATAACTTTATCTGAATCATTTGATAAATGATAATTCAAGATAAAACAATTATCCATAGATAATGGAAACGCAGAAATTCTTAGCCAAAATGCAAGTAATTATGCTTACATAGGTTCGACCATAAAACAATGGAACAAATAATATCACCTACCCAATTTGTAACAACTGCATAGATAATAAAAATAACAAAAATAGGCAGCAACATACACCAATCTGCAACGGATTGGATGCACGGAAACAAATCGAGAAGGTAAACTATTAGTACAAACGAACGATGCAAGAAATTTCGTGAATCCCCAACCGAGTATATAATTACTGTTACCCTCTGTTATGTAAATTGGGTCCAAATGCTAATCTATTGTATGGAAATCACTCTGGCAATTTACCAAATTAAGTTGTTACCTGTGATTATCTCCACCGTCGACATATACAATCCCCGGACCCCGATTTATGGTAATCATCTTCTCCCTTTTGGCGCCATCTACTTTGCGGACTTCTCTTCACAAATCACAATATAGGGTAACTTTTTTGTCCTATATATTTTCATCAAAAGTTGTGAAGAAACGGTAGCAAAAACCGTTCATCAGTTTGAAAATTAAAATTCAAATTGAACTAGTTTATTGTGACTGTGCGATGCACGCATTTAACATATAAAACTTTCATAATTTAAATACGTAATAGTAATTATAATTATAAACTAATTTAAAGGTTTGTTGATTAGCAACAACATACAAAGTAAAATTACGTTTTAACTTTATAAATAAAAGGTAGTAGTATATAATTGTTAATTTATGTCCTATATATATATGTATTATGAGTCGTATGTCCTCTATGGCTGCAGCATGTATATCAATTTATTGGAGCAATAGATTTAATTTTACTCCTTCCGTCCACGAAATGGTTGTCACTTTTATTATTTAAGTTTGTCTACAAAATAGTTGCCACTTTTGCTACTCCACTCACTTTTATTATGGGACCCTTACTCCACTCATAATAATACTCACTATAATTCACTACTATCTACCATTTTTTTAAAACTCGTGTCGTCCACAATGTGACAACCATTTCGTGGATGGAGGGAGTATTATAGTTAGTTTTGAGCAATGAAAATATTTTCACAAATTTCTTCTCTCTTCTCTTTCACTGCTTCTACTGCCTTCTCTTCTTCATTCTATTTCTTTATCTGAGTTTATCTTTTACTTCAACATGGTATCATTCACCACAGATTTGCAGATCTACGCAATTTCACTGTAGATCTCCAGATCTCTCAGTCGATCCTAGCCTAGATTTTCTTTTCCGCTGCACTTTCTCGTCTCAGATCTTCAAATCTTCAAGTGTTTCTTCAAATCTTCAATTTCAAGTTTTTCCAAATCTACATCCACTCATGGATTCTACTACACAAAATCCTCACCTCCCACACTTTCCAACCATCATCAAACTTGATCGGACGAATTATTCATTCTGGCGCGCTCAGGCAATCTCGGCAATCCGTGCACATGGTTTCCACGAGTTTATTTCACCCACAGCGGTGATTCCACCTATGTTTCTGCCATCACCAAACACCTCTGCGAATACAACACCAAATCCAGCGTATGGTGTATGGATGCGACGAGATCAATTTCTACTTAGCTGGATGCTCTCCTTAGTCAGTGGCTCGGACATGTTGTGCGTTGCGTCACGGTGTGTGATTTCTAGTCAGTGTTGGAGCGTCTCTTTCTGTCGCTGTCCACAGCCCGTACGATGCAGCTTCGTCTCCTTTTGTCATCCACCAAGAAAGGAGCTCTCTCAATTTGAAGAATATTTTCTGAAAATGCGAGGTTATGCCGATCAACTCACTACGGTTGGTCAGGTGATTTCTGATGATGAATTAGTCAATTATCTTCTTTCTGATTTTGGACCAGAAAACGAAGCTCTTGTTGTTAATATGATACATAGGAGTGATTCTCTTAATTTGCAAGAGGTTTGGTTTGCGTTTCAAGCCTATGAGTTGAGAGGCTTCAACAGCAGCACAATTCTATGTTTGAGATTTCTCCATCAGCTAATGTGGCTTATCGTGGAAATGGTAGAGGTTAAAACTCTGGGAATCAATCTTCTAGTACTCAGTTTTTCACCATAGGAGCTTCTCCAAACAGAGCTTCTTCAGTTCCTGGTAATGCATCTCGTGATGGTTACAACAGATTTATGCCTTCTTCATCCAAAGGCATTGTGTGTGAGCTGTGTGGAAGAACTGGACATGTTGCAATCAAATGTTTCAAGAGTTTTGACATCAATTTTACTGATAACTCTACTACAGCACCTCAGTCTTATCTCTCTGATGTTTCTGCAAATCATGAGGTTTTCTCTGTAGCTGATGGTGTTTATTCTCAAGCTACTACTTCTGAGGATCCACCTTGGTACAATGACAGTGGTGCTACGACTCACATCACAAATGATCTACAGAACCTTGCAGTGAGCAACACCTACTCTGGTTCTGAAAATCTGGTTGTTGGAAATGGTAACTCTCTCAACATAAACTCTATTGGTTCAAATGAAAGTCTTCTACCTTACTCTGCTGGAAACTCTTTGCTACTTAATAATATTCTTTTTGTTCCTACCATCACCAAAAATCTTCTTAGTATTTCTCAGTTTACAAAAGATAACAAAGTCACAATAGAATTTAACCATAATTCCTATTTTTTTAAGGACAATCACACTCACAAGATACTTCTGAAGGGCAACCTAACCAAGGGTCTCTATCAGCTTGATCTCTCATCTTTTTACAAGAATCAACTCAGCCCATCTCCACAACATCACCATCATCTCAGTCCACCTCTTCTGTTTCATATCCAGCAGCTTTGTTTTCATCTTATTGTAATAAAGAGCTTAAATCTACTTTTTCTTCTGTTCAAGAAAATATATCTAGTGTGTCTGTTCAAGAAAATGGATCTAGCGTATCCCATTTTGGTAGAGTCTGTACTGTCTTAGATACTTTGCATAGATATCTTGATCATCCAGGACAAAATGTAATGGTACAAGTTTGCAATCAAATGAATATTCCCTTTGATTCATCTTCTCTCAGTTTCTGTGAAGCATGTAAAGTAGGTAAACTACATCAAAATGCACACATCACACAACCTGTCAAAACTACCTCTCCATTTGAACTTGTTCATTCTGATTTATGGGAACTTGCCCATACACCCTCCACTGCTGGCTACAAACACTACATAATCTTTGTAGTGATTTTACTAATTCACTTGGATTTTTCCCATTACTTTAAAATCTCAAACAACTGCCATTGTCAAAAACTTCATAACTATGGTCAAAACTCAGTTCTCAACCACTATAAAATTATTTCAATCATATTGGGGGGGGGGGGGTGGTGAGTTTAGACCTTTGGTGGAATATCTCAAGACTCAGTGCATTCACTTCCAACATCCTTGTTGCTACATCCACCCCCAAAATGGTAGAGTGGAAAGAAAGCATCAGCATGTAGTTAACACTAGTCTTACTCTTCTTGCTTAGTCTCAACTTCCGTTTGAGTACTGGTGGGATGCTTTTCAAGCAACTACGTTTCTCATAAATAGGTTACCAACTAGATGTCTTCAACATAGATCTCCTTTTCAGGCTTTGTTTCACAAATCACCAGACTACAAACTTCTTAAGGTTTTTGGCTATGCATGTTTCCCTTATCTTAAACCATATAATCAGCACAAGCTTTATTTTCGATCTACAAAGTGCATTTTTCTTGGCTATAGTGAAAATCATAAAGGGTATAAGTTTCTAAGTCCATTAAAACGGTTGTACATAGCTGACATTGTTCATTTTAATGAGACAGAATTTCCTTATACATCTCTCTTCTCCAATCATCATTACCGTCCTCATCCTCCACATATTCTTGCAATCCCTTACCTATTCTACCTTTTCCTGCTCCCATCCTTACACCTCCTCCATCACCACTCCAGCCATCACCACCACCATCCTCATCACACTTTTCAACTGCATCATCACATGTCTCTACCTCTAGCTCATCAGCTGATGTCATATCCTCCTCTCCAGAGCTCTTATCTTCTTCTACCTCAATCTCACCATCTTCTTCTTCCTCAAACCCCACTTCTTCTCCATCTTCATCTTCTTCCTCTTCTTCTTCCTCCTCCTCCTCCTCCTCCAGTCATCAATTCTCACGCTATGGTTACCAGATCTAAAAATGAGGTTTTCAGGCCAAAATGTTATGTGTCACAACAGTAAGATTCTCATCTTTCATTTGCTGATATCTCTAGCTCATGTCATGAGGCCTTGATTGTTATTACTATTGAAAATAATGAAGCTTTGGTGGTATTGTCTACTTCTGTTGCTAAGCAACAACTTCCAACAGTTCCTAAGACAGATGATGAGGCTTTAGCTTACCCAGGATGGTGTGAAGCCATGAGAAAGGAATTAGAGGCTCAAAATATCAAAGGAACATGGATTCTAATTCCACCCTCTCTAGATTACAAAGTTATAAGCAACAAATGGGTTTTTCGAGTCAAAACTCTCTCTACTGGTGAATTGGATAAGCTTAAAGCTAGGTTGGTAGTTCGGGGTTTTGAACAGCTTGCTGGCATTGATTTTCATGAGGTTTTCAATCCGGTTGTAAAATCCTCAGCTATAAGGCTTGTGTTTGCTCTTGCTGCTACAAATGGCTGGATCATTCAGCAAATAGATGTCAATAACGCATTTCTCAACGATGATCTTCAAGACACAGTTTATATGAAACAACCAAAGGGTTTTGAAGATCTTATATATCCAGACTATGTGTGTAAATTGCAGAAATCACTCTATGGTCTGAAGCAGGCACCATGAGCATGGTATGACAAACTTTGAGAATGTCTTCACAAGCTCGGTTTTCTCAGATCCACATCTGATTTTTCCTTGTTCCATAGAAGTGTTGATGGTCGTATCGTTATTATTCTGGTATATGTGGATGATATTCTTGTTACTGGAGATAGTCAAGCTGAAGTCATGTCCATTATTGATCATGTTCATGAGCAATTTGCTCTCACGACTCTTGGGGAGGTGCATTATTTTCTGGGAATAGAAGTTACTCGAATCAATTCCACCTATTCTTTATGTCAGACCAAGTACTTGAATGAGCTGCTTCTCAAAACAAATATGAGCAATTGTCATGCCTGCCCCACTCCAATGACTCCAGCACCTAAATTGTCAAAGTATGGAGGTCTACCTTTTTCTGATCTAACTCTCTATCGTAGCATTATTGGTGCTCTGCAATATCTCACTCATACAAGGTTGGACATTGCCTTTACAGTGAATAAGCTCAGTCAATTCTTGCAGAATCCCTCTAATCTTCACTGGGTTGCATGCAAACGTCTTTTGTGTTATCTCAAGGGCACTGCTTGCATGGCTCTTCATTTTCAGCCTTCCTCTTCCAAGCAGCTAATTGGCTTCGCAGATGCAGATTATGCAAGCTCTTTGGATGATAGGCATTCTACTAGCGGCCATTATGTTTATTTTGGCGATAGCCTAATCACTTGGAGCTCCAAGAAGCAATCAGTTGTGTCTCGTAGCAGCACTGAAGCTGAGTATAGATCTCTAACAAATGCTACTACTGAATTGCTCTGGGTTGATGCTCTCTGCCATGAGCTTCAATTACCTATTGTCGCTCCTCACAAGCTTTGGTGAGACAATTCCAGTGTTGTAGCCCTCTCGGCAAACCCGGTGTTTCATGCGCGCACAAAGCATATGGAGGTGGATATTCACTTCGTACGAGAGAAAGTCCAAGATCAGTTTTTGGATATTAGTCATGTTCCTGCTCACGATCAAGTGGCGGATATTTTTACTAAGCCTTTATCAGAATCGTGTTTCTGTTTCTTGAGGGACAAACTGCAACTCAAACCTCTCCCTGATCCTGGTTAATGTTTTCTCAGAAAGTTGATATTTTTGGTAGCATGTTAAAGTAATTTTATCTTGTGGTTAGCTAGTTAGTTAGCTGGTTAAGAAGTAGTTAGTTAGTTTGTTAGAGGGAAGTGTAGTCAGTTAGTTTGTTAGAGGGAAGCACCCAGAAGCTTCCATGCCCATTTATCTCTGTATATAAACGTGCTTGTATGCAAGTGATAGTTTTGAGCAATGATAATATCTTCACAAATTTCTTCTCTCTTTTCTTTCACTGCTTCTACTGCCTTCTCTTCTTCATTCTATTTCTTTATCTGAGTTTATCTTTTACTTCAACACATACAAATAAGATTTTATATATTGAGGTGTAAGAAGATGAGCTGGTTCATTAGTGAGCTAATATTTGAATTTTAAGTAACTTGCTATAATACATGTTGTAACGGTAGCCACCATCTGTCTTGGTCATAACCTATGCCCCTAAAGATTAGCCCCCAACCAAAATGAGATGCAACCAAAAGATGAAGAAAACGTAGATAAAGGCAAGTTCCAAAAAGTTTTACAGACTTCATCAATTAGAGTGTTGAAAAAAAGGTAGTGCGTGTTTCGAATGCATTGGTTCACTTCCAAAAATGATCACCAAAAGGGAGTGCAGTAAAGAAACTCTACATAATTAAAGTAGCATTGAGTTACCTATATTAAAGTTCAATGCAAAACTTCCAAAACATAAATACCAAAACAATTTTATAAAGAACACGCTAACTTTTTTTTCTTTTTGGAAGTAAATGATAATTAATTAACCACCCCATAACAATTAAATATAACTACTTTCGATAAAAGAAGACTAAGAAAAAATGATAAGAAAACCATGACCAGGAATCAATATGTGTAAACATTTATTAACATGTAGAAATCAAGAAATTATTGTTCTTAGATATTATATCTAAATAATAAACTCACAAACATGTGAATGTAAAATATCAACAATAGTGAAAATTAATCAAATTTATCTCATAAATCTGTACCTATATAAAAAGTGCCTTATTCAAAACTTTTGGTTTATCTATAATACCCTTGTTAATTAATTAATATATATATATTTATATATAATTTATTATCATTAGATATATATATATATATATATATATATATATATATATATTATAATTGTATATATTCTAGATTAGATCTCATTGACCACGAGATATATATATCTCAAGTACTATTAAAAATTTTGATTAAGACAAATATATTAATAAACAAATATTGTTATTAAATAATAGTATTATTTAATATTAACACAGATTTGAAGCTTTTCTTCTAAAATACATATACTTATTTACTTTGCATTTTCAAACCCTCTAAGTATAGAATTTAGATATTTTTATTTTTACTTCTTATTTAGAGAAACACTATATGACACAGAATTATAAGATAACCTTCTTATATAATGTTCTTAAAATTTCAGATATTTGCGGTTCATAAATCCTCTTGGCATCATAAATGTAACGTATTCTTTTCTTTTTGATGTGGCTTGCAGGAGTTGGCCAAATCTTTTGCCTTCCGCGCGCATGCACATCAAAGAGAAATCTAGATTGGTGAGAAATTGTCCATGTATTATCACAAGATCTTATTGTTAATTTCTTACATCTATGCTAAGATGGTAACAATTAAATTATATCATTGTCTTTCATGAATATTGTGCAAATATTCAGACGCCGCTCTTTATAATTGAGTCAGCTTTTGATCTATTTTAGATATGGTCATTCTTATGTGAAAGTATAACATTATTCAAATGGAAATAGAACGAAAATAATTAATTAATTTAATTAACGAACTTATGTTTAATAATAAAAAAAATTGTGGATTGATTTATCCCAATTCAAATTTGAAATAAGAGAATACATATATTTAATAATAAAAAATTATAGATTGATCTAACCCAATTCAAATTTGAAATAATAGAATATCTATATTTAATAATAAAAAAATATGGATTGTTCTATCCCAATTCAAATCAAATATTGTAAAAATAATAAAACAAAACTCATAATAGAAAACTATAACTATGGAAAAACGAGATCTGTATTACAAATCAAACCAGCATGTGACGAGATTCAGTCGATGATCAAATTGTAAGCATTGCAATTTAATTTTAATATTCTTTTAAATAGTAACACAAACTAAATTATAATTATATCTGTTTTGTACAGTTCTTCTGATATTTATAATCCATTGAAAATTGTTAAGTAAGCAATGACACAAAGAATGACTCGTGTAAAGGAAGTAACTTTTAAAGATTTTATGGAAAAATAACTTACACATGAGGTATTTTCTTTATTTTTAATTGATGAATTTATACTTAATATATTTTTTTCTCTAACTCTTAATTGTATGATTAAGGTATTTAACGAGTTTAAAAAGTTGAAAAATACGATTTCCAAAAGTAAAATAAACACAATGAAGTTTAAGGGCATTTAGTGCCAATAAGCTTAAACATTTAAAAATATTGTTGTAATTAATTATGAATTAGTGAATTTACTCAATCCGATTTTCTTATTTTGTGTACATTTTGATTTGTTTTTCTTATCTTTTAATTGAGGGTAAACTTATGACATTTTCCCACTTTGCCCTTTAATTTTTTTTTGTAATTTGATAATCAGTTGTATGTAAATATTTATGCCGGTAATTAATAAGATTACATGGGTAAATTTATCTATTTACTTTGAAAGCATGGAATAGAATGGGGGGAATATCTTATACTCCCTCCATTCACGAAATTGTAAGGAGTTTTTGTGGCACGAGTTTTGATAAATGTGTCGTAGATCTTAAGTGAGTGGAGAAAAAGACTCACCACTGTAAGAAGAGAAGGAGATAAAAAGTAAGATAGTGGATATGGTTATGTCTTAAAATGGAGGAAAAAGAAAAAGAAAACTAGCTACAATCTTTGTGGAGGGACGGAAAAGGAAAACTAGCTACAATCTTCGTTTGTGGAGAGAGTAAGAGCTTTCTACTTACAAATTTGTACTCCCTCTGTCCACGAAACAAAGTCCTGTTTGCCCTTAAAAATCTGTCCACGAAACAAAGTCCTACTCTACTTTTTGTACATTTATACCCTCCCTTCTCTCTTATATTTACTACCCTTTGGCACTAAAGGACCCACCTCAACCAATAAAACTAACCTAATTAAATCACTAATTATTCACTAATTATCTACCCAAATAAAACACCCCACCAACAGCCCAAAACCAACCCAACCCATTATACCCTATCGAATTTAATTTGGCCCCATTTTCGTCTGCAAACCCTAGATCCAATCTTCTCTCTTCTTACAATTCCTTTGCCGATCTCTCTGATTCTCTCATGGCTAACTCTCAATCTCTGAAACTCCCTCTCCCTACAACTCTCGATAATCCTCTTGATGATCCTCTTTTTGCCTCTGATCTATCTATCCCAGTGGCTACTCATTTCTCCCCAATCCCGACCTATTCATGGGAGTCGCCATATGTGGAAATCGATTCGGCAGAAATCGTGCCGGAATCACCTCTGACCGGCGACGCACCTGAACTACAGAGCGTTTGCCTCGGTGATTCTGAGTTCGATCTTCTTTTTGGAGCGATTCCGGCCACTGAGAGCTATGTCCAGATCGGCGAATATGCCGGTGGATCTGAAACTATGGTTCCAGAGACACCATATATGGCCATGGAATCTGAAGAGGAGATGCACGATGTGCTCTCTGATTCTGATATGCCCCCATTTCATTCCAAACGAGTACAAGAGCGAAGAGGAAAGTGTGAGATATCTGCAGTGCCTAGGGATGTTCTTCCCTAGCATGTTATCTTTCATATAATCAGGTGATTAAGTTCTTATTTTTGCTCTTTCTCCCCCCAGATGTATGCGAGTAGGCTGGTGATGCCATTTCTGATTCTATCTATGATTATGTGATGGCAGTGCCCCTACTCGATACATTTACATGATGCTTATGTTGGTGGTTGGGCTGGTGATGCCATTTCTGATTCTGTTTGGCTGATTTTATTTCTGCCCTTTGCTGAATTTTATCTATTGATTTCTGATAATTCAACAATGGTGATGCCTCTACTCGATTATTTACATGATGCTTATGTTGGTGGTTGGGCTGGTGATGCCATTTGTGATTATGATTGCTGGCTTGGGAATTCTGTGCTACATTTGATGCATTTCTGTCCAAATGATGCTACTGATGCTACACTTGATGCATTTATATGAACTGATGCTACACTTGATGCATTTATGTCCAAATGATGCCACCACTAGGTGATCCTAGTTTTGGAGGTTGAATGAGGATGGTTAAGGTGTAAAATATGACCCCAAATTAAGTCAATGATGCAAAGATAACTTGCTGAGACAGTTGAACTAAAACAACCAAAATATGGGGTTTACATTCCAAACACTGATCATACATAACAAGTTGTGTTTGTCCCTGTAAACTTAAGCAAAAAGGAACTACATGCTACTCTAATCACTGATGCCAACCTTCTGCAGTCCCTGAACTAGGTTGTCCACATTATAGAATTCCAGATTTTCAGTTCCTTGCAAGTTTAGCAACTCTAAGCTGTCTCTTACAAGCTGCTCTTCAACTTCTATGCATTCTGGTAGAATTCCAAGCTTTTTCAGTCTTTCTTTATTCATATGGGGAATCTTGTAGTTGTTGCTCCCCTTTGCTTTCATTATCTCTTTGTAGCATCCTTGCAGAGTTAGGAATACATGATTAATCTTTTCTGGTGGGTACTCTGCATAAGCATCCTTCACATTTTTTAGTAACTCTTCAACATCTTTTGCTAGTTTCTGGTCTTTGAGGGTTTGAATGGCTCTAAAGAAGCCAAGGTCATTGACATTGGTGTCCGGAGAATTAGCAGGTTGGCAGATAAGATGGAAATCAAATCCATCTTCTCTTGCAACTGCTAAAAACTCTGGATCATCAGGTTGAATATAGGGTTTGGCATTATCTTGTTGGATAAAAATGGTTTTGCTTAGAAAAGGTGGCCATTTAGCTTTAAAGGTTGGTACCATCTGCACTTGCAAACAGAAAATAGCTATGTGATGAACATATAAATGTTTCTGATAGCATAATTAAGTCAGAAAATCTCACCTCTTTGATTAGGCAGTGCCTTGTGATTTCTTTGGTGATTGCTGGTAGTGGTCTTACTTCCATGGTGCCTTTAAGTCTGTTTTTGGAATTTCTTTGAGCTACTTTCTCTGTTACAAATGGAAAGATTCCAAACTTTCCATCAAAGAGGACATTTCCCTCTTCATCTATTAGTGGCCTAGATACAACACAATTAAACATGACTTTGGGCACAAATCTCTTTGATTTGACTGTTCTATGGGGTCCTATCTCATCTGACATAAGATAATATCTGTCCTTGTGTTTGGTTAAGTAAACCCACTTCTCATCAATGTGTATAGTATTGTACATGGTCTGAAATTTCATGAACCCACCCTCAGTTACAGAACTGAGCTGACTGAGACTCCAAGATAATCTACACAACTTGTTTTGATGGGTGAGAAATGGTTTCACTGCATTTGTATGTGGTTTCAGCTGTTTTTCTTTCACCCACACATGAATTAGGGATTTACTAACACCAAGGTTAGCTGACATAATCCTCAAAGATGATCTTTGTAGCACATAAAGTTGCTTTACCTTTTCTGAATTAATCTGCCATTTATCTCTGTATTTCTGCCCTTTTTTTCAGATTTTTCAACTGGACAGGAATTCCCATAGCTTGCTGAGCTGTTGTTGCTTTCCAAATGCGCCATATGGTCCTCAAATCCACATGAAAATGAAGCGCTGCCTCTTTTTTTGCACCATACTCAAGTTTGCCGTTGAAGCTGTGTTCGAGTAGATATTGCGCAACCTGATTTTTTACAGCATCACTTAGCTTGGGCCTGGAACTTGGTTCTGCCATTTTCCTGTCTTCACTCTTTTTTTTTTTTTTTTGCTTTTGTGTGGTTTGAACAAAAATGTGGAACCTAATGGTGTATTTAAGCAGATTTTTGAGGGTTATTTTCCCCCCAAATTTTTTGATCACTTCAATGTACTTTTTGTGATTGTTTATTCTATTAGAATAAGTTTTGGCTCCAAATTTGAACTAAAGCAGCATTTTCTTTCATGTTCTGCCTCCATTTATTTTCATAACCTGTTGAATCTTCAATTATAGCTTTGCATTAATTTTATGCTGTGATAATGTGAAACTCACAATTACTGGACAAGAAAAAAAAAACAGAAACACGTACGAAAAAAAAAAACTGCCTTAATGCAGTAAAAAAAATGTCATTATAATTTCGAAATTGCATGAAAAAAAAAGACTTTGCCATGGATTAAAATCCATCACGTGGAGTAGTGGAACAAGGGTGAAGTGTTTGGCCTTGCTAATGATGGATTAAGAAAAGTAATAAAGTAATATTAACACTACCCTTTTATTCCACTCACAATACCTTTTTCAGCTTTCTTAGTCTCCGTGCCCAACACCAAATGGGACTTTGTTTCGTGGACGGAAGGAGTATTATATATATCCACTGATCTCTTATTTTATATTTACACACTACACCTTTTTTTAGTCTATGATAGGATGTTATGATTCCTGCAAAAAGTGCAACAAATCGTGCCTAAAGAGTGCTGGAGTTATGGTATGTAGAAAGTGCAATGAAGAAGTTGTTGAGACGATCCCTGGGTAAGTACTTATTAAAATTATAATAAATAATTTATTTACCTAACGAGAGTATTCATTATTTTATGCAATTTCATATACAGACTCGCCCTAAGTGTTAACATGACGACTGTAGTGCACACATCACGTAGTTTAACTGTATGTAGGGTGCATTATAGATGAGTATATTTCGTCAACCAGTGAGGTAAATTGTAAATTACATTATTTAAAATAGTTAATACTATTACGTAGTTTTAACAAAATTAATTTTCGTAGAGTGAAAATGAAATATCAATTGAAATGCAATTCAAGCCTGTCAACTTTAATGTAAGGAGCTATGGACATTATAGTGAATGGAATAAAGAGGCATAATATGTGGATAAGATTGATGTTCCATGGATTGAAGAAGACAAATCCAACTCAAAGTGAAGACTGGAGAACCAGTGAAAAATCCTAATAAGTCTAGAGTAGGATAAGAAAAGAAATCGACTACGGAGTTGCAACCTATCGAAGGACAAGATCAGAAGAAAAAGAAATCACGAGGAAGAAGATTGAAGATTATATTGAAAAGAGATGATTGTCAACTAGCGTTGGCCAAAGTTATTTCAAAAAAACAAATGAAGAAAACACCTACAACAATCATCAAGATCAAACAAGAAAAAATATAAAATGAACAGAGATTCGATACTTTAGTTTTTTACTCGTTTTTCTTTGTAAGAACAACAGGTCTTCATTTTCTTTTCATTTACTATATTACTATTTCATTCCATAAAATTCGAAGAATCACAAGGAAGAAGATTAAAGACTGCATTGAAATTCCAAGTGATAATCAACTTCAGTTGGCCAAAGTTATCTCAAAAAGACAAAGGAAGAAAACACTTACTCCAAGCATCAATAATTAAAAAGAACAATATAAAATAAACAAAGAATCGATATTGACCTAGGTTTTTGACTCGTGTTTATTTAAAGAACAATAAGTTATAACTTTTTTTTTCATTTATGTATAACACTATTTACTTCTTCATAAATTTATTGTATTAGTAATAATTAAACATTATTTGACAATATTTTGAAATTATAATCTTTTTTCCTTATATCTTAGAAAAAGAAAAAAATAACTGGTATCTGTTGCACGTGCATTTCTGCTTTAGTTGAATATAAAAGACTTCTTAATGTTGTACTTCTTCATCAAATCTGTCTTCAAATGAATCTGTCCTCCACGAAAGATTAGAATGCAAATTGTTGCCAAAATAAATGATAATTAATGAACACACCTTCAAAATATCTATTGCATGCGTGTATTTTAATTACATCAAATTGCATTCTCATTCGATCAATAATTTATGACATGATCATCTGAATCGATCATTGAATCAAACAGTCTTAAAAGTAGTTAATGCATGGGCACTCTATGCCAATTTGTATGTTGATGTCAATAAATATGATTCATATGCAATACTGACAGGGTAAAAGAAATTTCATGATAACTGCTATTGTATTATGAGAAAATTACGCAAATACCCTCTAAATTCTGTTTTAATATAGATATAGATTAATTAAATTACCAAAATACTCTGAAAGGTTGAAATTGTGTTTTAATATAGATATATATATAGATAAGATAAATCAATAGCTTCTCTTTATAATTGGGTTCTTATTTCTGTTCTGAGATGTATGAAAAACGTGTTTAAAAACGTTTGAACTCTTTAATTAAAGTTATTAAGTTTTATTGTCCATATTATCTTCAGCAATATAGCATCCAGGATTGCGTATGATGATTGTGTATAATTTTGTCTATAATTTTGGCAAATTACATCCCTAAAATAGAAAACTCCGTCGTTTAAGTAGTAAACACAAAAATTTGTGCAAAACATTTCAGGATGAGAGGTCAAATATCTAAATCCAAACACATATTCAATACTCCCTCTGTCCACAAAATAGTTGCCACATTATGGACGACACAAATTTTAAGAAAATGGTAGGTAGTAGTGAATTATAAGGAGTATTGTTGCAAGTGGAGTAAGGGTCCCACAATAAATATGAGTGGAGTACCAAAAGTGGCAACTATTTTGTGGAGAAACTTAAATACCAAAAGTGGTAACCATTTTGTGAACGGAGGGGGTAATATATTGTGCGACAATCTCACGAAAACTCTTCGTTTAAGTAATTCATTTCACTAAATATATTATTGTCATATTTTTGGACCAATTTTTATTTTTATTTTTCTTTGGGCCACTTTATTTATGAAATGTTTAATCATTTTATTGATTTAATAATACGTCTGTCCTAATATAGCATTCCTTCGCAACGGAAAAAACATTGAGTGGAAAATTGCTTCTTCTTTATTTTGAGAAAAACAGAAAGTTGCTTTAAACGTCATATCTTGTAAGATTAATATAATCTTGAAGCATTGGTAAGCCACCTTCCAAAGAGTGAAAGCAAAATATATACAAAAATCCCTACTTTGTGGTTCTCATCACATCTTACTTAGAAGCAATTCCCACAAAACACACACACACACTAAACACCAAACACTATATATATCAACCCCACAACCAATTCAACAAGCCAAAAACACCAAGAAAACAAACCAACAATTACACTTGAAGGCCAAAACCACCCAACACACAACACACATTCGACCACCACCATGTCATCCAAACCTAGCAACACTCCACCACCACGAACCATGGCACAAGCCACCCTCACCGGCTTCGGCAACCTCATCAAGCTCCTCCCAACGGGCACGGTCTTCGCCTTCCAATTCCTCAACCCCGTCCTCACCAACAACGGCCACTGCCACCCCATCAACAAGTACCTAACGAGCTTCCTCATCGCCGCCTGTGGCGCTTCGTGCTGCTTCGCCTCCTTCACCGATAGCTACACGGACAACGATGGCAACGTGCATTATGCTGTAGCCACCACCAAGGCCTCTGGCCCAACTCCCCCGACTCCCGACTCAGAGGACTTCTCCTCGTACAAACTCCGCTTCGCTTAGATTTTTGTGCATGCCTTTTTCTCGTTGATCGTGTTTGCTGTCGTGTCGCTACTGGACCCTAATACCGTAGAATGCTTCTACCCCTCGTTTGAGTCCGCGCAAAAGGCTCTCCTCATGGCAATGCCGCCCGTTATTGGCGCCATCTCCGCCTCTGTTTTTGTCATGTTTCCAAATACAGACATGGAATAGGCTACCCTTAAAGCCATTCTTCAACTACACATTAAGGATGTGTCTTTATTATGTGAAATTGTGTGTGTGTGTGTGTGTGGTGTGTGTGTTTGATTGTTTTGGTTAAGCATAAGTGTTTGAGGGATTTGTTATCTACTACATTCTGTTCATAAGTGAAAGCAGAGACAATCTGAGAGAAAAATATGCATATCTTTGCATGAATACATGTAATTGTCTATTGATGTTCCTGTTTATGTAACATTTGGTTTCTTTGGTGTAATTATCTCATAATTTTAGTGATTGGTGATCAATGAACTTGAAATGTTATGTTACACTATGTAACTAAATTAATGTTTTTCTTTATGTAACATTTGGTTAGGGCTTTCAAGAAACTACAAATACAGAGCCTTTTGTTAAAAATATTCATTTCTAAATCTTGGCATGTCATACACAAAATCCAAATCCATCCCACTTCCTTATATACTAGTAGAAGAAAAAGCAGATCACTGTAACAATTTCAAGAACTCATTTCCCAATGACCCCTTGAAGAGCAAGAACTAGACATTCTTGCAAATCTGTGTCTCATTT